>CAXIVR010000010.1:48477615-49677615 GCA_964035755.1 Teleogryllus oceanicus | reverse complement strand
GAATGGTTTGAATAATGTTCGCTTCTTATCGAAACTGTGCTTGAGAGAAAATAAATTGACAAAGTAACATTTAGGTTACTTTTTGGTTGGGGAGGAAGCTAATGCGAGAAACAAAACTTTTTTTCGGACGATAGGTCTGTGGCTAGAAGTTCGTGTCCCTTGCCAGTGAATTTAAATATAACTAGACATCTTTAAATATGAATTACAATTTATTTAATTTTGGAAGCTGCCACGGTTTCATCTGCTTATATTTTGTTTGACAATGAAGCAAAATATTGTTCCTACGTTCGCCCGTCGCCTACACAACTACTGACCGAACAGCCTATCAAAATTCAACGATCCAACTTTGACCGGTCGCCCACTCAACTGTCCATCTAACATCTCACCCAGCTGCCTACGTAACGGCCCACCTAAAGCCCCCCCCCCCGTCCGCTTTATTTTTCCAAATAATAAATCGCCCAGTCGTTCTTTCAAACATTCCGCCCTTCAGACCGTTACCCTTTAACATTTCTCTCTCTATTGCAGAATAAGCTGAACAATTTCCTGCGTGTCTCAAACGTTCTTTGCCCACATTCGGTGACATTCCTCCCACTGTGCGTCGATCCGCGGGGGTGGGGGCGGGGCGCCGGCGGCAAAAGTGGGGCGGCGGTGGCGGTGGCGTGCCCGAACGGTCGCAGCCCCCAGGCGGATATGACATAACGAGGTTTCCACTTTTCTCCCGGAAACATGGGAGCCTGGCGCCCGTAGCTGGAGCTCGCCACGGCGGGCGGCGCTCCGGCCTCCCAGCCGAGTAAGCATCCGGAGAGCACGCGCCCGGGCCGGCGGCACAGTGCTCCGCGTCGAGTATTTCTCATCTGTGCAACTGACGGGGAACTCCGTTGCCTGCATGGAGAAAATGTGGCTTGGGGACGTTGCACCGCATGAAATATTCCCGATCTGTGGAACTGTCAGAGAAACAACCTCCGTGACCTCCAAGGGGAAAACCTGGCCCGGGGACGTTGCATCGCGTGAAATATTCCCGATCTGTGAAACTGACGGGGAAGCAAGAAAACTGGCCGGGGACGTTGCACCGTAAATATTCCCGATCTGTGAACTGACGGGGAAGCAATCTCTATGGAGAAAACTTGGCCTGGGAACGTTGCACCTCGTCAAATATTCCCGATCTGTGAAACTGACGGAGAAACAACCTCCATGGAGAAAACTTGGCCTGGGGACGTAGCATCGCGTGAAATATTCCCGATCTGTGAAACGGGAAACAACCTCCATGGAGAAAACTTGGCCTGGGGGCTAGCATCGCGTGAAATATTCCCGATCTGTGGAACTGACGGGGAAACAACCTCAGTAACCTCCATGGAGAAAACATGGGTTGGGGACGTTGCACCATGTGCGATGTTCCCAATCTGTGGAACTGACGTCGAAACAAACTCAATGGCTAGGGGTGCCCAGAGAAGAACAAGAAGTCTGGGGAAGTACATCAATGTGGTCTCCTTTTTTCAACAAATTTAAACCGCCTTCCCCAATACATAAATAGAACTCATATATCCATTTAACTGAAATAACGTACAGTGGTTGAATTTTAATTATTTATTTTGAATGAATAAATATTCGGGGCTCTAATTAAGTTGAGAAATGGAGCAAGTTTTTCCAGCTCCTCCCCCTCCCCTTCTAGGCGTCCCCTGTCCATGGCCAGAAAGTTCTGGACGTGGTATTTTCATTTAATTCAAAAGAGCCACTCGGTTTAATTGTGCCCAAACTATTCCATATCAGTTTTAATTATTAGTATTCCAAATTTAGTAATTTATATTAAATTTAACCGAATTCAATTGAAATCAATAATTTCAATTCTCTCTGAATTATATCTATTACGTTTAATTTAATTGATTTCCCCTTTTTGCAACTCCTGAACGGTATTACAATGAACTGATAGACGACAAAATTAAATAATTGTCGTGCTATCAGTAATGGATAATAATATTATTAATAATATTACTAATAATTTTATTTCGAGAAAGGCTTTAGTTTCGTAGGTTTCCCACAGATGCGGAGTTATTCTACTAGACTAAACCTTAGCCAAAACTATCACATGAAATGAGTATGGTGGTATCTGTTGGGCTTCACCGTGTGAAGAATGACTAATAAAGAACTACGCGGGATTGTATAAATAAATGCCATAGGAGGCTTCAGCGGAGAACTTCACTTTCGCTGTTTTATTTAGGATATTGGCCATAATCAAAACAATCGAGAAAAATTTTGGAAATAGGGTATCTACGAATTGTCTTAGAAAAGTCTTTATTATCAATCATGAAATATAAAAATAAATTGTTCGTTCGAATCGGGAATACTTCGCAATGTGCAACGCTGAATTTTGAAGTGGCCTTGGCCTAAATGGTGGGTTAAAAATAGTGCTGCTTTTACGGAACAGTTTCTATTTTACGAGTTAAACTTCGTGAGATTCCGATTAGTCTAATCATTTGACAGAAACATTGACCTAAATATCATCGCTTACCAGAAAATGCATTTGAAGATAATGGTAACAGAAATAGTTTGAGATAATCGCAATCATTTATTTTCATACATTTGCGTAATATTTGACGCTCCAGTGGAGAAAAATTTAAAAGATGTTTCATCAAATACCAGAAATCAATGACATTTTTAGTTTTGCTGGTAGGGCATTGAATGATCTGCAGATGTTCAGAAATATTGAAAATGGATCCTTCGACTATCATTAATTGCAAAATTTCTGTAATCATTAAGTTTTTTGATTTTAAGCAAGCTTTTGCATTAAAAATGTAAAGTAGGGTCTAGTGTTGTTCATTCTCTTTTGAAAGGATTTTCTCGAGCACCTATCTGCTTCTTCATTATTTGCATCTTTCAAACATTCTCTTTAATATAACACCTACTGAAAATGCTTGATTCAGAGTTATTTGGAAAGCTGTAGTACTCGTTTCTTGTAATTAATGCATACTGCCACTCATTTATCTTTTATTATTACATATTAAAACATTTTATCACAATTTCCCTTTCCCCATATGTTACACTGTACACGCCCAAGGTTTCTCTCTCGATTTCTATTTTCTGTTTCATTTATCACTGACACACTTTACACAATGTGTTGACTTCATGCACACCTCCTCCTTCCTCCTATTTAAGAGGAATTGAGCGAATATTTAAAAAAACATCATTTCTAATATTCGTTTTCAACTTAACACAATATATTATATTTTCAGACGAAAACAAAAAAAAAACTCGAAAACATTTCTTTCTTCATAAACACCACATACTCGGATATTTTACGTGAGTCTATTGTAAATACCTTGACTTATTCGACTTTCTCCTCAACAAACACAGACAACTCACAATACATCCATAACAAACCCTACACTTCCTGTTATTTGTTGCTTTGACTATTTTAAAACCATTTTTCATTATAATTGACAGATATCAAGGACATTCTAAGGTCCTTAAAATTCCTTACCAAATAAGTTTTACACCTATTACTGGAAACATTATTTCAGTCGATAATACTTGAGTGTCTTGAAATCACTCGGGCCTTGTACGACTACTTCAAAAACATTGAATTACTCCTCACATATATTAGAGGAATTCTAGAAAATAGAGAAAATCTTGTTTTCTCTACACACTGTGGCAATCTCTTTTTCGTGGGTCTTGCATTTCTTCACAATTTTATTGTAACAGAGTCTGGATACTTTATTAACGAAACTTACTCCTTGCGCTTCAAATAGAGAATTTGGCAAGTCTTGTACGACTTGTTTGATTACACATTGAAAAGCACACATGCACAATTTGGAAATTTAAAAAAATCTGGAAATTGAAAAACAAACAAACAGGTAACCTGATTTTGACCATTGTGAACAATGCTTCATAAGAGTAAGCCGATTCGCAGTTCATTTACCGAAAGAAAAATACATTGACAGTTTCTTCTTTGAAGATATCTGTAATGAAATACAGTAAATCGTGATATTATATCGATCGTATACTGTTATTGCTCCTCATGGAGTCTGATATAATGGCGATGAAATATTTCCAACTTTTCGAGTCAGAGGAGTAAATCATCTGTGTATTAGAACTCAATACTAGAACGTTTTTCAAAAATTGGTTAAGTCGTAAATCAAAATTAACGTCTTTGCAATACGACAAAAAAGTTACACTCTTATTTATGTGTCTAACTTCGTCCGCATCTGAAAATCTGAGAGTTTGTGTCTCATTTAAGTTCACTGGTACTTGAAGAAGTGAAACATTCTTTAGAGACATCCTGTAGTGTTCGTCTTCACCGCAGCAGGAGGTGGCGGCGGCGCTAGTGCTGCTCGTAACTTCTCCCAAAACTGCCTTTGCTTCCTGGGCTCCGGATCCCAATCCAGGTACACCCTGGTTCGCAGCAGATGCTTCAACGTCGGCGTCATGTGTGATGCAGCAACATCACCGAGCTTCACCATCACGAGCGGGTCTTGGTTCCTCACCGCACCGCAGCCGGCGCCACTGTCGTCGTCGTCAAAGAATAAACTGTAATGTTCTGCTAACCTTAGTTCCCACATGCACCACTGGGAGCGCGCAAACGCATCGCTGATCACGAGGAGAGTTCGCCTGCTGCAGGCAACGCTTTCAAGGACAGCTTCGGAAATCACCGTCCCGATTTGGAAGTCCCGCTCGTAGACGCACAGTTTGAGGTGAGGTTCGTAGTTTTCCAACATGGCTACCAACCGCACGACAAAGTTTCGATCTTCGCTACTGTACGACACGAAAGCGTCGTATTGATAGTTCGTGTAGCCCTTGCAGAAACGCCTTCTCCGTTCTTTGTGCAGCGTGATGCCTCGTCTTCTGAGATCGCGTCGAGCGAGGAACATCCAGTATCGAATGTGAGATCGATATTTGTACGCCATGGCTCCACACACTGAACCGAGCACCATCAGCATTCCGAGGACCACGCCTACTATAATGTAAGCTCGCGTCCCTTCCAGTGCCCAGATCGGGCACTCCCCGTCGAACTCCGACAGCTGGATGAAATCCGTGATGAATTTGTTGCGCCAACTGTCTGGCGTGTAGCACAGGGGAGCCCTTCCGGGCGAAAATATCCTCTCGAGGGAGAGGTTGTTTCTGCTGAGCCATTCCTTCCCGTGATAGAACGGCTGGCACTCGCAACTGAACGGGTTGTCGTAGATATCGAGATGGCCGAGTTTGGAGAAGTCTTCCAACATGACTGGGCTGAGGTATGTGAGTTTGTTGTCGGCGAGGAAGACGATGGAGAGGTTGGGGTTGCCGGAGAATAGTTCCTCTTCAATCCACGGCTCCATGCGGTTGTGGGACAAGGTCCAATCCCCGTAATCCTGTGAGTGGCGCGAGAACGTCACGAGACACACTGGATATGTAGTTATTCTCTAACATCAATACTGTAACGAACCAAGCGCCGAAAACACATCCGGATCACTGAAGTTCGTTATTCCGCATTCGGCGAGAAGCAACACTTCCAAACTCTCCAGCCCTTCGAATGTTCCAGCTGTAAGTCCGGAATATTCCGGAAACGGGTTCTTTTCCAGGTTCAAGAACGTGAGGTTCCCGAGTTCTTTGAAAGAACCAGGGTGGATCTCGACGATGGAGGAGTTTTGAAGGCACAACACCTCACGCAGGCCTGCCAACCCCTTGAAGGTGCGCGGAGTGATGGTGTTGATGTTGTTGAAGGAGATGTTGAGGTAGATGAGGTTGCTCATGTTGACGAAGCGGCCTTCGCCGAGGTCGAAGACTACGGATCGTCGGTTGCGATCTAGTGAATTCAGTGACAGATCCAAGGTAGCCACCTGAAAAATACACGAATTATATTAGTTCTCTGGATGACCACGCCAAAACTTCAGAATGAGTAAATAGATCTGCAGTACACAAATGATCATTTCTACTTAAAAAGTAAACTATAATTGCATCCAAAGCAATGTATTCAACGATAGATATTGATTTATTTATTTTAGCATTATTGACCCATGAAGGGCAATTGGCCTCTAATAGAGTAGAACTTTATAAGAGTTGCCTGTAGTAGACTATTATTGTACATGTAATTTTCTGTTTTTGTTTTACAATAGTTTTACATAAACCATAGATACAGTGAGTATTAAAAAATGTTAAATTTGATATAATTTTGAAGTAGTATAGAATCTGAGCAGTAGTAAGTAATAGTAAAATTTAAAAAAGTTGTATTTTTGAAAGGTTAAGGTTTTGACTTAGGTATCGAGATCTCCAACTCCTCAAAACGAGCACAAGAATCTTAATATTATGTGCTATTAAGAAGCTAATTCTTAACAGTAAAGAAACATTTTGAGACCATTCAAGTATACGAGGAAGATTTATTTGAAATTTAATGTTCATGGTATAGCTATGAAACAAGGAGAAAAGGAATTATATTACCTATTACCCATCGCTGCATCGGATGAATGTTCACAATCCGAAAGACGCATTGTGAACCCCGAATGGAAGGTTATTTTCAACGTCATCAAAGAAGACCTCCGATTATATTCTAAGAGCACTTTGAAGGACAACTATTTAGACATTCTTCCTCTTCCTCTTTTTATTTCATTACCGACATTCCACTCACGCCATGAGGCCCAGGGTCTACACTGCCGGAATTTTCCAAACACATCATCCTTTTCGTATCATGGAAACGAAGTGAATAAAAAAATTCTAATTTTTTTGTGTATATAAGAGGGAGCTCAAAAACCTAGTGCTCAATATCAGTATTCCAGTTAAATTGAAAAGAGTATATTTTGAGAGAGATATTTTTTCGTCTCTGTAATATTGTTTAATAACACTTGTAATATTATTTGCGACTGAATTAACCCAATTACTTCTAAGAACTGAAAGTGGATAGAGAATAGATAAGGATAGAGAGCAGGAGAGGAGAAGAGCGAGACTATGAGGAAAGGAAAAGAGAGAGAGAGTGCAAGGAAAGGAAAAGAGAGAGAGTCGAGGAAAGGAGAAAAAGAAAGGAAAGAGAGAGAGTCGAGAAAGGAAAGAGAGAGAGTCGAGAAAGGAAAGAGAGAGAGTACGAAGAAAGGAGAAGAGAGAGAGTACGAAGAAAGGAGAAGAGAGAGAGTACGAAGAAAGGAGAGAGAGAGAGTAGAAAGGAGAAGAGAAGAGTACGAAGAAAGAAGAAGAGCGAGAGATTATGAGGAAAGGAGAAGAGTATGAGGAGAGGAGAAGCGAGAGAGAGAGAGAAAGAGTATGAGGAGAGGAGGGGGCGAGAGGGAGGGAGCGCGTGTCTGACCTGCGGCGGGAGCACGCCGGGCAGGACGCCGGTGAGCTGGTTGCCGGCCAGCACGAGCGAGCGCAGCGCGGGCAGGCGGTCGGGCCCCAGCGCGCCCTCCTCCACCGCCACCACCAGGCACTCGCTCAGGTCGAGGTGGCGCAGGCGCGCCATGCGCGGGAACGCGTCCGCCCCCCCACCGGGAACTGGTTGCGCGCCAGCACAGCGACGCCACGCCCGCCGCCCCCGCCGCGGACAGCACGTCGCGGCGGCGCGCTGCGGAACCTGCAACACACAGGCGTTACACTTCAATTCAATTCACCAACATTACCATTTAATTCAATTCACCAACATTACCGTTCAATTCAATTCACCAACATTACCATTAATTCAATTCAACAACATTACCACTCAATTCAATTCACCAACATTACCATTCATTACCATTCAATTCAATTCACCGACATTACCATTCAATTCAATTCACCGACATTACCACTCAATTCAATTCACCAACATTACCATTCAATTCAATTCACCAACATTACCATTTAATTCAATTTACCAACACACCGACATTACCATTAATTACCGTTAACCAATTACAATTCATTTCATCAACACACCGATAATACCCAATTAATTCCAACACACCGACATTACTCTTCAATTGAGTTCACCAGCACATCGACATTACCCTTCCACTTCCCAGTTATACTACCGAAGTAGTCAATGGCGATTCGCAATACAGCTTTTGAAATTAAAGCGGCTGAGGTGGCTCTGAGCGTCAGCTGATGTCGCTAAGTGCTTCTGACCGGGACGCCACAGGGATCAAGTTCCGACACTGGCAGATTTTCCACACTAGCTACACATTTGCGTCAAGTTCAGCCGCTGTCTGGAGGAGAATTCTATCGGCCGCATCCTCTGGTCGGTAGTTTTTCGTGATTTCTTTTATCAATACCCGGCGAATGGCGGAGCAGTACTCTAACAAACCGGCTACACCGCGTGTACACTTTCCTTCCTCTTCCACACACATACACACAACACTACCACTCATGTCGAGAGACCAAACGGCAGCTTAGACCTAGTCCCGGCTGGGGCGGACTTCAGCTGGGAGATACCTGGTTGAGGAAAACACACAGACTGCATGTTGGCAACGTGTCACCATCCAGCGAGGAAAAATTCCGCATCATCCCGTGATAAAACATTTACTACACCTACGAGATTAATGACAATCGTTGACGCGCCCGTAACCACGAAATAATTTTTATCGCATCCCTACTGTCCAATATCTCATAATATCAATCAATAAATCAATTATAGGAAGTACTAACGTGTGCAATTTTTAACGCGAACAGAATATAATTAATATTTGGCGCAATCTGAAACATTTAGAGGTAATTTCATTTGTAGAATTGTCTTATTAAATTCCACTCGTGTCTTGGAAATTTCCAGATAAATTCCCTCGCCACCACCCGGGAATTTATCGGAAATGTCCAATGCACACATAATATTACCTATGAAAACCACCACTTAGTCTTGTCGTGGGCTATCTCCAACACTAGACGGATTTTTTTTAGTTCAATGTGGGATGCCTGCGTGGGTGATCAACCCACCGCATACTTGACCAGGGGCAGAATAGGAAGGACCATGCGTGGTGTGTGGCGCGTATTCTAGGGTACTACTCTTGTACGCGTCTGGAAGTGATCACGGAAACCACATAAACCTCTTATCACAGCCGTCAACCGGCGTTACAAACGCAAGGATGCTAATCAACTCACTCTAATTGACAGCGCCTGACGGTAATCGATCTCACGACCTCCCAACCACTAATACGGTCGAGCCGCAAGGTGCTGCCTTGACGCTCGTTGTCACCAGTGTTTGTCTTTCCCTATGCTGTTATATCGACATAACGCAACTAAAATAAGAAACGAAATGCCACGAACACTCTTCTCGGTAAAACTGAAGAAGATTGTTTTGAGCGTATAGAGACATTTTAATACACGAGGAGCGAAGGAGAATTATATACAAAAAGGGGAAAGATATACAGGAAAATAAATATATTATGTCACTATGTCACTCAAGGATCTTTAATCGTTCAATGTTTCTTAATAGTGCTTTTTCAACTGTTGCTAGGATGTGTATTGGTTCTAAACAACCTATCAGAAATCATGAAGCTCAACCGACATTCCTCATTTACAACTCAACATTATTTACTGCGACTATATCCTGCACTTCTCACACTCTACGTCTAGTCTGACGAGTTCCCCTGTATTCAAGCCTTTTAATCTATTTTTGTTGAACGCATCAAATCCTGGGAAGTTTCACAGGATTCTTTGTGACTTGTTTTGCAACTTATTTCTTGACGCAGATGTTAAAGTCTCAGTGGGACTGAATGATGGTTTCTAACCAATAATGGAATCTTCCACGATATTCATACTCCTTAACATACAGAACATTTTCTGTACTACGTAGTAATCAAATCAAGTAACATGGTTTCACTACAAAGGCCTACACATTACATTTACTTCAGAAAAATATCATTTTAAAATTTTAAATATTTTAAGCGCGTGAGACAAAGAAGAAAGAGTTAAGAAGAATTAGGGAGAGAAGCAGAGTAAAGGAGATTGGTTATTTGGTTTTCGGGGGCGTCAACTGCTATGATTATTATGCCCTTAAGTGTAGTACATGTTTCGGCTTTGGTCTCCCTCTAAATGAATGGTGCGACATCGTGCTCGATATCCTCCTCCGGATATCACCTCCAATCCCTGCACAGTACTACCCTAGATGTGACAAGCTCTAAGCTCCCAACTAGTCTCACAATATGTGTGGGCGTTACGGTTGCCAGAAATGTTTTCAGGAAATAATGAACCAGGGTGGGGAGGGGATCTTTGAATAAGAATGATACATTCTCATTATTTAAATTGATCGATAAATTTTTTCGTGTTTCCGGGCGCATCAACAGCTTAGGTCATTAGTCCCGTTAGTGTAGCGCATGTTTTTTTTTCTCGGGAGATGGCAGTAATCTTCCCCGCTGGAGGTCGAGATCCGGCACCGACCTACCGTCAGCTCGTGGGGTTTCCCCCTAACCAGGACTCGCCCACCAGCGGGGCACCAGATCTCGCCATCCAGCGAGGGAAGATCACCGCCACCTCCAGCAGGAAAAAGCATGCACTACACTAACGGGAATGCCAAAAGCAGTTGACGCACCCGGAAACACGAAAAAAATCAGTCGCACTCTCTCTCTCTCTCTCTCTCTCTCTCTCTCTCTCTCTCTCTTCACCCTGATCTCCACTCTCTTCCATTGACACTCTCCTTCTCCTTCATCTGTCTCTCTCTTTCCTCTCTTCCTTCTTCTGTCACCTTCCCTCATTCCTCTCCGCCTTCCTTTGTCTCCTCCGGGAGTATACTGCTACATCCTGCGATCACATTTTCTGAACTTTTACTTATCCCCCTGAAGAAAAGCCATAGCCCAATTGCATTCCGTTCTATTTTTCTCCTTAGTATACCGCTGGACTTTCCTATGTGGTTCCAGAGATTCCTTGGAGTCCCCTCCACCCAATCCTGCCCAAAGGACGACGCACCAGGAGGTTACCGGTGAATAACCGATGGGGTTTCCGGTTACCGGTGGATTACCGGGTAAGCCCGGCAACCAGGAGTTTAGCATCGCCTTGTCACTGCCCTTCACCTAGCGACGTGAGTGTCGCCGCCAAACTCAGGGTCCGAGTGGCGTCTCACCAGACAACTCTCCACCAGAAATCACAACCTACGCCACCGTGATTCCCCCCATCCGGGGAGCCCGAGGGGCGTCGAGGGGCGTCGAGGGGCGTCGAGGGGCGTCGAGGGGCGTCGAGGGGCGTCGAGGGGCGTCGAGGGGCGTCGAGGGGCGTCGAGGGGCGTCGAGGGGCGTCGAGGGGCGTCGAGGGGCGTCGAGGGGCGTCGAGGGGCGTCGAGGGGCGTCGAGGGGCGTCGAGGGGCGTCGAGGGGCGTCGAGGGGCGTCGAGGGGCGTCGAGTCCGAGGAAGTCGAGGGGCGCGCCGTCGTCGGCCAGTTGCTGCACGAGGGCGGCGACGACGCTGGCGTTGAGCTGCGCGTTCTGGCCCAGGTGCAGCGCGCGCAGGCGCTGCAGCGGGCGCAACGCCGACGCGTTCACCCACTCCAGCTGGCACAGCGCCAGGCGCAGCTCGCGCAGCGGCGACCCCTCCAGCGGCAGCAGGTCGTCCCCGCCCACGCTCTGGAAGAAAGTAAAAAGAAAAACTAAAATAAAACAAATAAAAATTAATAACTTTTAAAAATAAAAATGTTCAAAATTGACAACTGAAAATTGACAACTGAAAATTGACAACTGAAAATTGACAACTGAAAATTGACAACTGAAAATTGACAACTGAAAATTGACAACTGAAAATTGACAACTGAAAATTGACAACTGAAAATTGACAACTGAAAATTGACAACTGAAAATTGACAACTGAAAATTGACAACTGAAAATTGACAACTGAAAATTGACAACTGAAAATTGACAACTGAAAATTGACAACTGAAAATTGACAACTGAAAATTGACAACTGAAAATTGACAACTGAAAATTGACAACTGAAAATTGACAACTGAAAATTGACAACTGAAAATTGATAACTGAAAATTGATAACTGAAAACTGAAATTGAAAACTGATAACATGAAAATTGATAACTGAAAATTGAAAATTTATAACTGAAAACAAAGAATAAAAAAATTTTAAAAATATATTCCCATTTTCCTGACGTACAGGTCAAAGATAATTAACTGCGTATGATCATGATACAATACTCCATTTCAAAGATCAAGAAAAAATAATTAAATTTTGTAAACACTTCCATAGATTTCTGAACATTTAATTTCAATGGTTTTATGTTAATTGATATATGATAATAAATCATATATCTATTAATAATATATTATATAAATGATTGTTAACTATAATGTATTTTTATTGATTAATTTGTGTATTTATTAATTGATTTTATTGTTGATATATTGTAAGGAAATCGTCGCTAATACCCCGATTAGTTGATGCGACTAAAAATTAACTAAAAAATAAATAAAACATTTAAACAAACTTTAAAATGAAATAATTTATTACACCTGACCACAAGTTATTTACGAAAGGAGTATCGTAAGACTTTTATTTCAATCCGCGATTGATGAATTATCAAATTTAAGAGTTAGCCCGTTAAGGCGACTTTATCCACCAATCAAGTTTTGTAAAGCGATGTTACGATACAATAAATAATTCATAAAAGAGTATTTTATATTTTTGAAAATATTTTTGTTTCATTATTGTTCCCTATTACATAATAGACGGTCAGAAAATTACGTCTTTCAGCTTTTTATTTCACATCATTTCTTTCTTTGCTTTTATAATTTTTAATTCAATATTTTTCGTAACTTTTGGCCAAAATATTGCCAACTTAACTTAACCATACACTACATGCGTCTATGGTTGACTTCAAATTTTACCTTAGTCTAACAGGCAGTCTAATAATGTAGAGTGAGCATCTCTTTTATATATATATATATATATATATATATATATATATATATATATATATATATATTGCAATGAGGTCATTGCTAGTCGCCGGACCCAAAACTTCCCCCTCTGTCACGCCGATTAGGAAGGTCCCTGATTTGACACGGCTCAGCGCAAGACGCGCGAACGCGTGCCAGAAGATTCAAAAGATTTACGATTAGGGTGCAATTGTCCCTCGGGGACAGCCCTTCAGGCAACCGGCGGCCAGTCCACGTGCACGGTTAGGCACCGGAACAAGCAAATTATAGAGATCCCGGCTACTGTTGAAGTTATCCGTAGGACCCATATAAGCGTCACGAAGACAGCAGAAAGGACTGCTTTGTTCATCTCCGGTGTACACACACGCACAACAAAGTCCACCAATCAGGCGCCCAGAAAATGAGGTTAATTTGAAAATACCCTATCGGCTTCCGACTCGCGTCGAATATTTTGGAAACTAAGATTTCGGCCAATAATATTCAAAATTCCAATCACGTGAAGGAGCGATGGGCGAAACTTGGAAAAAGGGTGGGGATGCGACGCAGGAAGCTCGAGAGCAGCGGATTTTTGAGAGAGGACGGATAGAAGGCGAGAGAACGACACAGAATTGAGACGGCAGTGTTGATGAGAGGTAGTGGGAGCAGTGACTTGGGAGTCGACCAACATAGTGCAGGCCGCCCAGTATAAAAAGACAATCAGGAATTTATTCCGATTTCAACGGGCCGGCGTCTCCGGAAGGAATGATTGTGCAGCCGAGTCATTGAGGCTGGCCTGGTGAGGAGTGGGTGGCGGCAGACGACTTCCTCCAATAATCACCGATCGGAGCCAGGAGCACTAGCACCGCACGCACTGCTGCTTCCGGTTGGCTGCGCCTTGCCGTGGTGTGGCTCGCGACAGCGACTGCTTCGGGGACGACTACGGATTGTGCAATCATCGAAATAGGTGAACGAAAGACTTTCATTTTGTAATCATTCCAAAGACAGTAAAAAATAGGAAAGGTGTCATTTAATGTAAATAACATATAATTTAGTTTAAGGGGAATTCTTACCCAAATTGTATTATAGAATCAAATGCAATAAATGTGTTCTTGCCATTCAGGTGATTGACACTTAAAGTTACAAAACTTTGTGATTATTGTAAAGTAGTGGTAGTAATAGCAAACCCCGTGCATGCCCTCATTCAAGAGTGCCTACCCCTTGAGGTTCTCGAATGCCGGTGCCAGTTGACAGGTAAGTGCCCGTTTGGCGCCCTTCATTGATAAATTTCACGCGCACACCTGTCAGCTGATTACCGACGCACTTCGGTGTGACGGTATTTCCCCCCCCCCTTTTGTGAGGTACCCAGACCGCGAGCTGCGCGCATTGCGCGCATGCGTGTGTTGCCGTGGCGGCAGGATGGGTTCATCACAATATATATATAATGTAGGAAAACATTTTAAGGAATGAATATAATAGTTCTTTTCAATTTTAGGATTTCTTGCGAAGCTGTTTCTTTATGTTCATTGCTCTAAATTATTTTGATTTTGCCTTGGCTCTTTGCATCCTGTCTTGTTTGTGACCTAAATCTCCCCTGCAATGAAATGGTGGAGATAGCAGTTTGTATTATGAATGATGTCACATCGTGTCGGGTCGCATATATGAAAGTAGCAGCTTATTTTATTTCACAATTTACTTTGATTATATTCATTTAAACGATATGGTGAAATATTGGAAGAATTTCCTGTGATGTATATGTAAGTAACAGGGAAGAAAATACGGAAATTAATAAAGTATTATTAGGTCGGGGAAATACTGCAATATTTCTTAGTGACGAAAGGTGAAATAATACAGCATTACCTCGTAATTGATCCAAAATAGTATTTAGAATATGAAGGACAAGAGAACCTAAGGTGATTTTAATTAAAGAGAATGGAAGCAAGCCGGTTAAAAAGGGGTTAAAGGTCCAATAAGACCATACTTATATAAATTAGATCTACATGTTAAATCATGATTGGTAATACTAGAACAAAGTAGATGATCAATTGGGATATATATCTACATGTACAGGATTTTCCCTTATAAGAATGACGGTGTTCACCAACAGTACGTCAGTTTACTAAGTCAGTGGAAATAAACTGTAGATTATTTTTACAAGCGTGCTCATTTCGAAATTTGTTGTAAATTTAGTACACAATATAACACTTTCCTCATTTGAAAACTATTATTCGGATAATGATAGCTGAATGCTGTTTAAAGTGTACTTTTCGTTCCTTTAGAAATAACGCTGATATGGAGAATTATATTCCAAGCGGACTACGGCTAATTTCATGCAAGTCGTGGAAATAATAGTCGAAGTTTGAAAACACTGGAAGAGTGTGTTTTCTTTGAATTTTCGACCTTCGTAATATAACACGAAAGATTCATCACTAGGGGAAAGTACGATGATACGAGATGACATGAATTTAGAAGTGAAAGGATGGTCACCACTCCTTAAGCGACGATGGTTGGGGAAAAGGTGATAAGCCAATGAAAATGAGAGTGAAAACAAACGAATAGAAAGCGAAGCATTACGAGAAAAACTTACATTGGATTTCAGGAATACTAAAACCTGAAAAATAGAAAGACTGCAGGAAGTAACGAAGAAAGAAATGAAACAACCTAAAACAAAGGAACTGAGATTAATTTGCTTTCTTGGGCGTACGTAAAGACCATTCCGATTATGCCTTTCTTGTCATAACAAAAGCACAGAAGAGAAACATCACGAAGAGAAGTGCTAATATATTTATTTTGGTTACGCATTTGAGTTTTATCTCAGTGAATGCAATAGTCGGATTTCTCCAAGCGTATCTGACGAGAAAAAATCTCATTAGAGTGGCAGGAAAGAAACATTAGCTAAAGTTATGAAAGAATGTCGTTATGTTTAGATGCAAAAAACAAATGAGAAGAGAATAATACACAGTTCCCATGAGTATTTTCGTATTAACGGATGAAAAATATCCTTCCATTATCGTCGTTGGAATTTTGTTCATGCTGTTTTGAGGCAGGAAAGTGTTGGTGGACTGTGTCTGTTTGTCGTCGCATCGTCGCCTCGATGAGTATAAAAGAACTCATTGTATAAAAGAACTGTGACTCAGTTCTGTTTAAAGCTTTTGAAAGACAATTTGACGCGTTGGAAAACTTGGGCTTTTATTATAAATTTCGCAATTATCTATTTTTTATTTATTTAAGGTCGCTTTTAAACCTTCGAATTATAAGCGACACTGATTCAAATAATTATTCTATTCCTTAACTAAATTAATTTATAGATTATGAAGATCAAAAATGATTTTAGGAATTAAATGTCAAAAATAAATTAATTTTCAAATTAATAAAATTTTCTTTAATTCAAAATGTATTTTGAATTAATTATTAAGAATGAGCGAGAGGAAGAACGGGCGAGAGCGAAGAAGGATGGGAGCGAGGAAGGATGAGGACGAGGAAGGGCGAGGACGAGGGCGAAGAAGTATGAGGACGGGGAAGAAGAGGCGAGGCAAGAACGATGTGAGGAGGATGAGAGCGAGAAAGGAGGATGAGAGCGAGAAAGGTGGATGAGAGCGAGAAAGGTGGATGAGAGCGAGAAAGGTGGATGAGAGCGAGAAAGGTGGATGAGAGCGAGAAAGATGGATGAGAGCGAGAAAGGTGGATGAGAGCGAGAAAGGTGGATGAGAGCGAGAAAGGTGGATGAGAGCGAGGAAGAAGAAGACTGAGAACGAGGAAGAAGAAGACTGAGAGCGAGGAAGAAGAAGGTGGATGAGAGCGAGAAAGGTGGATGAGAGCGAGGAAAGAAGACTGAGAGCGAGGAAGAAGACTGAGAGCGAGGAAGAAGACTGAGAGCGAGGAAGAAAAGACTGAGAGCGAGGAAGAAGAAGACTGAGAGCGAGGAAGAAGAAGACTGAGCGAGGAAGAAGAAGACTGAGAGCGAGGGAGAAGAAGACTGAGAGCGAGGAAGAAGAAGACTGAGAGCGAGGAAGAAGAAGACTGAGAGCGAGGAAGAAGAAGACTGAGAGCGAGGAAGAAGAAGACTGAGAGCGAGGAAAAAGAGACAGAGAGCGAGGAGGAACGAGAGGGGGAGGACACAGAGTAAGAATTATAGTCTGTGACGAGAGCTGATGAGGCGCGGCGTCACCTGCAGGGGGTTGCTGCTGAGCGAGAGGCGCTGCAGGGGCGGGCGAGGCGCGGCGCCACGGCCGCCACGCTGCGCAGCCCGTCGCCCTCCAGGCGCAGCTCGCCAGGCGCGGCAGGTCGCGCAGCGCCCGCGGGCAGGCGGCGCAGGCGCGGGTTGAACGACAGCGACAGGAACCTGCGCACGCACGCATCCAGCTGCACTCTCTCTCTCTCTCTCCTCCACTTGGGAAGGATTGATTATTTCGTGTTTCCTGCTGCGGCAACGACTAGGGTCATCGTTCCCATATTAGAAAATTTCATTTACTTATGATTGTTATTCCCCATTGATTCTCCTCTGCTCATACCCATACACTCACGAACACTGTTCGTTCCTAAGATCGGAGAGTTCGTGGAAACCTCAGTCTGAGCGGCCTCATCACAGTCGCCCGTTTCTGGACATAATACGTTTTTTTAATTTCGGAAATTTGTGTTTACTTCAGCGGGGGAATACCATCATTGCTCTCCCCCACTTCCGGATCCGCGCTGGCACACTCCCACACGTTACACCTTCGTACTATACCTGAGTTCCGAGAGGAAGATTGCAGACATCCAGTCGCGAGTTACGAGACTAGCTAAAATTAATAATTAGAAAAATTTGTTTATCTTGGGATTTTCATCCCACTTTCGTTCGCTCCTGCCATACCTCTCTTCCCCTCCCTCCCTCTCTTCCTCTCCCTCCCTCTTTCTCTCACTCACTCTCACACACACACACACACACACACATACACACACACATGTACACTATGTATCTGAAGTCCGAGAGTCCTTGGAAAGCTCTATTCTAAACGGCCTTGTCATAACCCCACATTTCGGGACAATTACAACTATTACTTGCGGAAATGTGTTCATTCCATCGGAGGAATACCTTCATTGTTTCCCCCAGCTCGTGTACCCGCTCCGGCACTCACACATACACACACACAGACACTTGTACCTGAGCCGGGAGGGCCCGTGGAAGGCAGTGGTCTAAAAGACCTTCAGTAGCGCTTTTCGGGATAAAGCAAAAATTATTGGTTAGAGACATTTTTGATTACTTCTGGGTTGGGGGTTTTACATCCCTCCATGGACTTGCCCCGGTGCGCGCGCACGCACGCACGCACGCACGCACGCACGCACGCACGCACTCACTCACATACATATATATATATATATATATATATATATATATATATATATATATATATATATATATATATATCACACACACACAGATACAAACACTCGTGCGCGTACTCTCTGCAGTCTTGAGGCGACAATCCGTGGAAAGCTCTTGTGTGTACAGCCACGTGATAGTCAATCCACAATTATTTGCTATGGACATTTGTGTGTTTACGTCATTCCTCGCTTCCGCCCCGGCCTACTGACGCATGCGCGCACGTGTGTGTGGGAGCAGCTTACCTGAGTTCGGCGAGTCCGTCGAAGGCGCCGGGCTGCACACTCTCGAGGGCCGTTCCACGCTGAGCGCGCGCAGCGACGGCAGCAGGGCGAAGTCGCCGGGCCGCAGCGAGCGCACGGCGGTGCGCGCCAGGGCCAGCCGCTCGGGCGGCGGGTGGGCGGCGCCCAGGGCGGCCAGCGCGGCCGTGGGCACGCGCCGGCACAGCCCGGCCCCGCGGCACACCGCCGCCCCGCCCCCGCCGCCCCCGCCGGCGGCGTCCGAGGGGTCGTCCCAGGCGTTGCCCTCGCTCGCCCACCCGCCGCTCGCGGAGCTCCACGCCCCGTGCAGCGCCGGCCCGCACCAGCACCCGTCCCGCACCTGCGGAAGCAGCGTCGGCATCACAACATTGGCCGCAGCGCGAAACTATTTGCTAACAAAGCTGTTTTTGTAGTCATTGGGAAGTCGACCTGCACCGTTCGTGCTTTCATTTAGCATCATTTGCGTTGCAATATCATTTGCATCGCAACACCGTTAGCACAACACCGATAGCATGCCATCAATTTCATGGCAACATCATTAGCATCACTGTATCGTTAGAATCGCGACATCGTTAGCATCGCGACATCGTTCATCGCACATCGTTAGCATCGCACATCGTTAGCATCGCGACATCGTTAGCATCGCGACATCGTTAGCATCGCGACATCGTTAGCATCGCGACATCGTTAGCATCGCGACATCGTTAGCATCGCGACATCGTTAGCATCGCGACATCGTTAGCATCGCGACATCGTTAGCATCGCGACATCGTTAGCACGACATCGTTAGCATCGCGACATCGTTAGCATCGCGACATCGTTAGCATCGCGACATCGTTAGCATCGCGACATCGTTAGCATCGCGACATCGTTAGCATCGCGACATCGTTAGCATCGCGACATCGTTAGCATCGCGACATCGTTAGCATCGCGACATCGTTAGCATCG
Organism: Teleogryllus oceanicus; assembly: GCA_964035755.1. Taxonomy (NCBI): domain Eukaryota; kingdom Metazoa; phylum Arthropoda; class Insecta; order Orthoptera; family Gryllidae; genus Teleogryllus; species Teleogryllus oceanicus. The sequence continues at coordinate 49,658,277 of CAXIVR010000010.1, read as the reverse complement.
CGACATCGTTAGCATCGCGACATCGTTAGCATCGCGACATCGTTAGCATCGCGACATCGTTAGCATCGCGACATCGTTAGCATCGCGACATCGTTAGCATCGCGACATCGTTAGCATCGCGACATCGTTAGCATCGCGACATCGTTAGCATCGCGACATCGTTAGCATCGCGACATCGTTAGCATCGCGACATCGTTAGCATCGCGACATCGTTAGCATCGCGACATCGTTAGCATCGCGACATCGTTTGCATCGCGACATCGTTTGCATCGCGACATCGTTTGCATCGCGACATCGTTTGCATCGCGACATCGTTTGCATCGCGACATCGTTTGCATCGCGACATCGTTTGCATCGCGACATCGTTTGCATCGCGACATCGTTTGCATCGCGACATCGTTTGCATCGCGACATCGTTTGCATCGCGACATCGTTTGCATCGCGACATCGTTTGCATCGCGACATCGTTTGCATCGCGACATCGTTTGCATCGCGACATCGTTTGCATCGCGACATCGTTTGCATCGCGACATCGTTTGCATCGCGACATCGTTTGCATCGCGACATCGTTTGCATCGCGACATCGTTTGCATCGCGACATCGTTTGCATCGCGACATCGTTTGCATCGCGACATCGTTTGCATCGCGACATCGTTAGCATCGCGACATCGTTAGCATCGCGACATCGTTAGCATCGCGACATCGTTAGCATTGCAGCATTATTAACGTCGACGCATGCGTCATCATAGCGTCACAACACAGAAGTAAGTGTTTTCATCCTGAGTGCTGAAAGGCGAACTAATTCAATAAATTACTCGCGAAGCTCTTTTCATCGAATATTTTCATGGCCATCCCACTCACGGCGGGTTATCAGACGTACGAACTGGCTTCTATGTCGTAACATTCCTGTGCCATTGTTCTTGGTTATGCAACTGAAAATTTGCTGTGAAGGCATGCATTTTTTGTCGTCACATGACAGCATTAAAGCTGATTCCATGTTCTCTGCTATATTGAGAAAGCGGAATGACATTTCATCTATGAATGCTCAAAATGGTCATACTAGGAAGCAGATTTGAAACTTTTTGAGGTTTTGGAAAGTTTTGTCATTTTGTACCTAGAACTTTCTTGTTTCATTTTTTTATTTATTGAATGATTGGAAATTGCACAGATCAGTACCAAATTACTTTCTCATGTGCATTTGCTGGCTTACATTGTAACTTATACTAAACTTAACACTAAAAACTTAAAACTAAACTACCTTACTAGAGGTGCAGGAAACTACAAGAGCAACAATACTATGAACAATTAGAAGAGAAAATGTTCAAGAACGCTTCGGAAGGAAATCTATTCTTAATTCTAGTAGGGAAGTCGTTTATAGTAGCCAGGTTGTAGTGGACGGCTCGGTTTATTGTATTTAGGTTGGAGTAAAAATTATTGGAAAAATGGGTAATATGTTTGATGATCCGTGATATATTCAGTTCTTTATGAAGTTGGGTGTTTGAGATGAACCATGGGGCATGTGTTGCTAATCTGTGGAATCTATTTTGTTCAATTTGACGTTTATTAATGTTAGAAATAGATGCATTGGTCCAGATGGGACATGCGTAGAGCATTAATGGTCTGACTATTGCTTTATAAATTTTAATGGCATTTGTTAAGGATAGCAGGCTTTTGGGGTTGATAAGGAATTTTGAGCTATTCTTGTTTCATAAAGACTCACTCCATTTTTTATGAAATTCTGCTGAACTATCGACCTTGAATTCGTTGAAACGTAAGAAAGCGATATCTCTGAACCAAAATCTTTCTTTCTTTCACTAGCGTCAACATTTTGTTAGCAATCGCATCATTCTTATTATAAATATTGACAGGGTTGACGTGGAGATATGAAACTTTTTAAGTATAATTATAAAACTGATGATGTTGGTGTTATTCGAGATATAGTTTATGCACACTGTTTGAAAGGAAGGCTGATTCAAATATTGACGTTGTTGTGATAATGAATGTGGATTTATTTATTTATTTATTTATTTCGTTCTTCACAAAACGGCGTTTCTCTCTTATCTTCGTATCACTTTGAAATCTAATGAGAAACTTATTATGCGAAGCATAGAAACGTTGAATATATTCTATTTGAACTATATTTTCTTCCACCTCTCAATCGAAGGAAAAACGTAGTGGAAAAGAGGTCTTCTACGAAACAAAATTTATGATTCGTACATTACTCGTACAATTAGTGATTTAGAAACGGCGCCGTTGAAATGCGTGTACAAGATTCACCTGAATGATAATTTTCAACATAATGAAAACAGATGGCTTTAGAAGAAGAAAAAGAAGAAAAATAGAAACGACAAGGAGAAATAGAGAAAAGAGGAAGAGAGTAAAAGAAGGCGGAGGAACTGGAGAAGATAAAACCAACAAAAAGAGAAGGAGCAGTCAGCGAAGGAGAAAAGGTGACGGAGGAAAGGAGGGTAGGAACGAAAAGAGAAGAAGGCGTGGAAGATGGAGCAAGAGAAAAAGAAGAAACAATAAGAAAGCGACGAAAAATAAACGGAGGAGAGAGAGCAGAAAAGGAGGCGAAAAAGAAGCGGATGTCAAAAAATTGGGAAACGGGACTTTGGGGGAAGGGGCGGTGGCTGAAAAACAAAACAAATGAGGAAAGGGGAAAGGTGTCGAAGAAGATACGCGAATAAAGAGGATGGGGTAAGGATAAACGATAGATGTAGATACATAGATACTTATCATTTCTGCAGGTAGGTTTATACAACCTGGTGGCATAACACTACAATTTACATATTACAATTAGAAATATTTACACAATGTAACTTTAAATTATTTTAAGAATATTTGGAAGAAGATATACGAATAATGAGAATGGGGGGAGTAATAGACAATATATGTCGAAGAAGATACACGATAAACTGGGTGGAGGCAGGAGAGACGATAGATATCGAAGAAAATGCGGAAATAAAGAGGATGGAGTGAAGAGAGACACGATATATTTATCGAAGGAGGAGGTTCGGGAGGAGGGACAGACGGGGGAAAAAGAGGAAAATCGGCAGTCAGTGGAAAAGAAAAACCAATCGATGAATAGGGTGTCTGCGAGTAGAAGAGAAGGGCGAGGATGACGAAAAGGAGATGTGGAGGAGGTAGATGAGGAGAAGGAGGAGGATGAGGAGGATAACGATGGAGATGAGGATGAGGAGGAGGAGGAGGAGGAAGAAGAGGATGAGGAGGAGGAGGGTGAGAAGCAGGGTGATGACAAAGAGGATGATGAAGACGATGAGGAAGAGGAGGAGGTGGATAAGGAGGATATGAGAAGGTGGATGAGGAGGAAAATGGGGGAAGGGATGGGAGGAAGGGAGGCACCGACCTCGGTGGTGGGGGGGGCCGCCGGGGGGCGGGGCGCGCGTCGCGACTGGCCACGAGTCCAGCGCCTCCGCCTCCACCAGCACCACCAGCACCAGCAGCCGCACCAGCAGCCGCAGCGGCCCACGCGGGGCCATGGCGACTCCGCCTCCTGCAACACACAGCCACGCATCAGCATTTCCCATGCGAGAAAACATGATGAAACTCGCGTTGGTTTCCCATCCGGTTTCCATTTTTAATTAGAGTACTCAAATTAAATACCGATATACTTTTTGGTCCCTTATAATTAATACGTTAATAATAATGTTTATCAAATGTAAAAAATAAGGATATCGTGTTTTGCTATCGCGCCTGTAGCAACAAGGCGACAAAGGCACCGTTAGACTTGGTGTGGGCCGCATGGTCTACGCAGACGGAGGCAATATTGATTTGCAGTCGAAAAATGTGGTTTCTTTTATGAAGTATTGCGTAAAAGGTCAGTGTATGTGCGTATATGTGGAAACAAGAAAATGGATATGGAAACGAGTTTTAATTGAAAGATGGTTATTTCTGGTGGTCGGCGGAGCATAAGCGGTTTTGTCTGGTGAAGGTGACGGCGCCGCACAAAGGAAGTGCACATTTCATTTAATTCGACGCATCAGTATGACAAGGCCAAGAATGTTCTAGTAGCAGTAAAATATGATATCGAGTTTCAAAAGTAAATAGCCATAAAGAAAGGAAGGCGCGCATGTATGAATGATTTTCCTTTTTTTTTATTTATGTGTGAATGAATTGAAGTAGTGTTTTTCATAGAAAAGGGTGAAATAATTAATAGAATTTTTATTTGTTACGGCTTTTGCGATTTGATGCTGTCGCGGTTTAAGGTAACATTTTTAATGGAATTGCACCGGTGGTTGTGGTGGCAATGTTAAATTTTGAAATCTTGATGTTTTATTTCAGTTATGAGCAAGAGATGAGAATAGTTGCGTATACAGTTTCCAAACCTGATGATAGCATCCCGTTTCCCGTATTTTCCGGGCTTCGCAAACTCACACCTAAATTAAATTGTACTAAAAAACGGGGGATTGGTTCGAGAACGTAGTAAATATTATCGTATATTTTTAGGTAAAAATATTTATCACCGTTTCAGTTGGATCGAATGTTTGGCGAAACATTATAGTAACATTGTTATTTATTACGAGAACTAAAACCGTTTCAATACTGAAGTTTCTAAAAAAGGGTTTTCCCTATAATAATATTAATAATAATATTACCTCAAAAATATTTACAAACTTATTTTACTTACATTGTCAAATTTTTTATGGTCTTTGTTGCTTAAAAATGATGCCGAAACGTCCATTTGACATGCAGGAGTCTCAAGTGACAACGAAGGTCTTTGTTATTATTTAACAGCTTCCAATACTCAAACTGACAGTGTCACTTCGACAACAGACAGCAAAAAGAGCATGTGCCACGCAGTGCTTTGATGTCTTCACAAACTTCAAATGTCTGACAAGTGACTAAGAGAAGTATAGCAAGACGAGTTCAAGAGAACTCCCAAATATGGCATGGTCTTCAAATTAAGAGCATTTTAAATTCCGTCACAATGAAAAATGAGAAAATTCTGTGCCTTGCTTAATGTTCAAAACTTCGTAGCGTAGGATAATCATGATAATAAATCATACCTCTTCGGCAAACAGTACATCACAAAAACTATTTGAAAACAAGTATTGACGTCATAAGGCCGCTATAGAGCAAATAACGAACGCAGATGGAGTTGGTTAAGCGAGGCATCAGCTTGATTTGTAACTTTTTTTATTTATTTATTTATTTTACGTCAAAAAACAGTTAAAAACTGCATATGACGTGCTATGGGGAAAAGTGAAATGTGTTCACAATTTCAAAATTCTGTGATCCCTAGACTAAGTCATATACTACTTAAATTTTGAATTTTTGAAAGGGCAAATTTTTGAACCATCAAAGTCTGTTATTTGCGTTATGGACCGCGTGATATACAATATCTTCTGGTCGTACCACGTTCTTATAAGAAAAATCATAAAAATAAGAAAAGCCTATTCTTGGAAAAGCAGTACCCGAAAGCCATCTTAGCCACAACTCATTTGTTGCTATTATTTTCTGGTGGACAATGACCGTTAAGCGTGGATTTTCTTTCGTCTGTTTAGTTGCCTTAAGGCTATATCACGGCACAGTATTACGGAAATTGATGCATAATGAACCTAAACGTTATTGACTCACATATTGATAAGATGAAATTTTTCTTTGATGAAAGATAACATCTTAGAAGAGAGTGTTGCAAATAACTCTGAAATTTTGATACATGTGTAAGGAATCGATTTTCTGCGATGCCGGAATTAATATAAAATTAAGAATTGCTGAAAATAAGAGTGGCATTTGACTCACCGGGCTAGAGAATTAAACATTCTCTGCGACAGTTAATAGGTCTTAATCCAGATGGTACAACATAAGAGTCCCATCTCACCATTTAAATACTTTTCACCATTTTAAGACTTTTTATATTAGTGCAATATTTTAAACGTTGTTTTATCACGATTATTATGTTGAAGACAATTGCAACCAAATATATTATGTTTCTCTGAATATAATACAGCTTACCTTACATTTCACGGGTTCCCCAATACCCAAGCGATTCTGATTACGAAGATACGAATTAGTAGAAACCACAATCAGCGTACGCTTTCAAACTCACACCCGTGCAAGAGACTGTGGCGGTTGAAACTGTTTCTACCGGAGCAATGCTCCATCCTCGACCACATTTGTGAACTGCGAATCAGACCGTTCTCGTTGGTGTAACACGTGCTTAGGGACGCACATCATAAAGACAGTGAAAGGAAACGAAAGTAACTGCTTCTCTTCGAGGCGATGTGCAGCCTTTCACTTCACCACCACAGGAATATTACGGGAATATTTCCTCTGTCAACTCTGTGACATCGTGAGAGAACATCCTTGCGTGATTTTTTTAATGCGATTGTCGGCCATCTAAGACCACGTTACCCGTTATCCTCTGAACCCCAGTCATATTTCTCCCGGAGAGATTAACGTGTTTTATTAATTATGAGGGTTATCTTTTTCCGTTATATTCTTTGATTAAACAAGGTTGTTAACCTTGGGTTATGAATTATGAGGTGATAGGATGTTGAAGGCTGATGGGACAATTACAAATACGTCCGTGCCTACGCAGGATTCGAACCTGCAACCTCCTCAGCGCAGACGACGGCTGCCGCAACCGACTGTCCTTCGGGGGCTGGCCCTTGCGTGCTTTTTATTAATCGATAGGTTCATTTTTTAGTCGGCAAACTATTTATAAAAACTCGTTTCAGTGCCCTCAGAAATGGTTATTAAAGCAAAATAATAAGTTCAGTTACTCATTGTTTACTCCACTGGTCTTGTCAAAATGAGAATTTCGACGAGAAATGAATTTCGACGAGGAGAGTATTTACAAAGAGAACATAGTGCGTAATACAGTGCAAGTTGTTCTGCTCTGAATTTTACACATAGAAATGGATTTTTTCATTTGTTTTTCATTTCAGCCTAAAACAAGAGGGCAGGTGATTATTACAACTGGAATGACAAGTTTACAATATCTTCTTTGTCTAATTTGTCTCTGTAATATTTTAGGAAATAATCTCAGACTTCCAAATTGAGAAATCATTGTATGAATAAGATCTATAGGATTACCGCCATTTATTAATGTATAACGTGTGTATAATTTACTAATGGTATTGTATAAAACGGTATTAGTGGAGCACTGCTTTTAGTTCAATTAGGATAATTACAGGGAATATGATATAGTGCTTCCATTCATCAAACTTCAGTGTCAGAACGAAATTGCAATTAATTCATTATTCTATACAATACTTCCCGAAAATATGAAGAACTTTGATAGATTATATGGATTTCAAAACATGTAAAATAGTTTCTGCTGTTTCTGTTTCGCAATCAATTCTAACATGATACATCATTTTTTTATTTCTTTCTGTTTGCAATCAATTTCAATACACATTTTGTTTGCAATCAATTCTCGCACGATGCATCATTTCTGTTTGCAATCCATTGTCACATGCTACTTTATTTCTGTTTGCAAGCAACTCACCCCAGAACGTAAAAAAGCTCGCGATTTAATTACGAATGTAGAGCACAGGAGTATGCATTGTGTATGCTCGACCAAGCGACCGTGCGTTGCTTGTCGGAGCGAGCCGAAAGGGCGTTCGGTGCATCGCTAATTCCCCACTTCCGCTTCGGAATCGCCGATTCCCTGCACGTGGCAGCCACGCTGCGAAAGTGCTGCCGCGTTGTTCACGTTCTAATTCCGCGCGACGCGTCAGCCGCGATAACAAGCTCACCCCTCCGCACGACTGGGGATTCCCAGGCGCTGCGTGCCCTCCACCGTAGTTTAAACAGTGCGTCGGGTTAAAGGAAAAATCACGCGGAGAAGTCCACATGAAACTAGCTGTAAGCTGGGTGGAATTCAACGCTGTCTGCGGAAAATTATAACGACCGGCTGCCCTGATCGGGAGTTCTCGTGGCTCAGAGCGAAGTCGCTCACTTTTCACCAAGGAGGACCGGGTTCGATAACCGTCGATTCCCGGAAAAGCTCATGTCAAATTTGTTCCAACAAAACGAGTGTTCCTGCTTCACAAGGGCTAGTCCAACACCTGGGAACTGTCCTAAACCCTACCACTTTTTAAATTCTTTCCCTATCCTGGCCGCTGCGTAGTGATGCAGGAGCGCATCAGAAAGTCGCGTACGCAGATGCTACCTGGAGGACCTCTTTGCAACTGATGAGACGAGACATACTCAGACAATAAATATTAATGGAGGATTACTCCTCTATAAGCGATCTACGCACGATCAGGGGCTTCGAGTCGCGATGTGTCGATTAATAAAATTAACAAGACGCAACAAATGTTTAAAAATGTTTTCCGTGTTTCTCCGATCAATATACCCAGAGAATGCCGGAGACGTACCGTAACAAACGGGTCACGGACCGCGCGCGACATTTCCTTCCTCTTCCTTGTCCTATCCTCTCTCCTTACACACACACACACACACTTACACTAACACGCACTACACTACCACATATTCAGGGAGATCGGTTGGGAGCTTAGAGCCGCCCTGTCTGAGGCGGTGCCGCGCTGGTGGAAGAGTCCTGATTAAGGGGAAACCCCGCTAGCTGATGGTAGGTCGGCGCCGGATCTCGCCATCCAGAGGGGGAAGATTACCGCCATCTCCCGAGGGAGAAACCTGCACTACACTTATGGGACTAATGACCTAAGCCGTTGACGCACCCGGAATCACTAACCAACCAACCACAAATCTTGTGACCTCTAAGTTTGAGGGCCGTTCGCACTGTGGTGGTGCGGGAACGCCCAGTTGCACCAATCTGGCAGCCGCCGCGGCACGCCCCTGGACGTTTACGCAACGCACTGTCTGCCCGCGGGCCAGCGGCGTCTCCGGTCGCCTGCCTGCGGACTGCACTTCCCGGTCGCCGCGCGGTCTTCCAAGGTCTTCCGCGAACACTACTATTGCTCACGCAAGGCGTCTTGAGGCGACATGGATGACCGAGGCGGCTAGGAGCGTGTACTGACTCGGCGCTTCCGCCCGAAGGGTCGCGGGTTCGAGTCTCGCCTTGCGCTGGTTTGCCCCTTGTCTCTCTTGTATCTGTTGGCACGGATGGACTCGCGTTCTGCTGACTCCAGATCAGAGGAGCCCGCAAGTGTGTTGGTGTTTAGAGAATGGTCGAATATGCGTCCCAATAGGACGTAAAGCATAACCGGCTGTCAGCTGCAAGAAGCCGTTGAAAAGAAAAGTTTTCTTGAAACACATATTTTTGAGACCTTGCTCAGCTCTGAATAGCATGGCCCGTCGAGATATTTAGGTCCGAATCGGAATGGCACGTGAAAATTTACAATTCTGCGAACGTGGACCTCATATCTTCAAAATAATTAAATTGCTTGGTGGAAAAACTCCTCATGTCCGCTCTTCACGGTTGTTTGGAAAAAGGAAAAAAACTGAATTACTTTACAAACGATTCTGCAGCCAAACTAAAATTTTTGTCAGATGTTACACCCACAGTTCGCGGCAGATATGAGGGATTTTGATACCAATCTATACGTGTGTTTTATATAATATCGTGTAATTATATAATATATCTCAAATATAATAATATAGCATATCTCAAAATCTGTAAAAAATGGACATGATGGGTATCTGCACCAAGCAATCCAATTGTATATCTCGCGCCACGCTTTGGCGTGACGTAGCTAAAAGATCGTGACGTAGCCAGATCCCACCTCTCCCCGCACTCCCCTCCCGCGGTTCGGTTCAAGTCTTCAAGATCACTTGCGCGTATAGTACTCCCTTTGCATGGGCGTTGCCAAGGTGAATAGTATAAAGAGAACATGAAAATTCAATTCAATACAATGATGCTTTATTTTCCGTGGCGAGGCTCAGGCTATCACGCCTGCTTTTTCCGCCTGACCGGAAATTCCTCTACACTCATTTCATAGTTTCGCACAGAAAGGAAAAACTGGCAAGTTTGAATTTTGCTCACAGGCTTCTTTTAGGCTTGAGGATATTTTCCATGCAGTAAATCTACAACATGGACAGGCGAATTTAGTTCCCCTCCGAAAGAAGGCGTGCGAAGGAATTTTTTCCACAGCTTTGGAGAAGGAAAGCAAAATTACTCTGCATGCAAATTTACTAATTGAAAGCCACTCAAATATGTGTAAACTGGTTAGGAAGCACACGTTTTCTATAGGTTTGCAGACTTCCAGTAATAAACAGTTTCTATTTGTACAATATGAAAAATGTAACTGAGGTATTTCCACTTCGAACGTTATGTAAATAAGAACACCTCATGACCACCACACGAGGACATTCTGAAGCAAATGAAGTCGGCTGTTACATCGGCAATTTACAGCGGATGTACGCGATTATTATACAAATAGTTTCGTCTGTTTAGTATTTTCGTAACATCGTGTAAGCCATATAGTTCAAAATCAGTAAATAATGAAGGGGTTTCTGGTGTAACGATTCAAATATAGTTGCGCCTCTGTAGCACAAGTCTCATGGACAGAAGTCCAAGGTTCTAGTATTGTCCTTGGCGTATTTTCCAAATCACTAAAATACCTGTATAAATACATTCGTACTTCAGTTGTCGGTGTGATACTGACTCGATTGTTGTAGGAAAACTCAAACGAATTTGTATAACTAATAAAAAAAGGGGTGAGCATCTTTTTCTAGGAAATTGTTTTGTTGTTTTTCAAGGGACAATATAAGGCGCTAATAACCAGTTTAAAGGGCTATGACCTAGTTCCCCGACAAATACTGCATTGAATGATAATTGGTGCTGGGTGTTTGTTTAGCATCCGGTTCTTGCAGAACGGGCTGTACTATTCGCAAGCCATTTTTCGTATCATTGAACACAATGGATTGTGAAGTTGAAATTTGTACATGGAACAAAGCTGCAATCAAATCGTTTTGATAAGCGAAAGAGGTAATTCCTAGAGGAACAATAAAGAACCTACAAAGATCTTTGTTCATAACATTTAATTAAGGGCATAAATATTGAGAAAAGATTATGCCTGCCATTACATTTTGAGAGCAAAATCAAAGAAATTAGTTTTTATTAAAGGAAAATACTAGTCATGACTCAGTTCTTTCCCTAAACAAGCAGTTTATATATATCTTGTAATTTGTATTAAATTTGTTTTAACTTATTTTCTACGTTTAAGTATGCTGCATTATTTTCATTTTCAAGTAGTGTAAAATCAATCAAATAATTCTTTTTTTGTGAAAAACAAATTGATGTTTTTGTATTGTATCTTATGATTTTACGTATGTGCATTTGTGTGATATTGTATGTGATATTGACATATCCACTAAACACATATGAACAACATTCTGCATATCGTTGTGTTAAAAATTTCTTTCATAAATGTCTTAATGTCCGTGTGTAGTTCGCGCATATTGGAATTGTCACAGTGTGTTGTAGTTTTAAACACTGTGGACGGAATTGGACCAAATTTCGAAAAGTTCCCAAATCAAATTACTGTTATTGATTTCAACCTACCAGTTCCCAGGAATCTTAAGTATCTAGAATCTAAAAATTTTCAAAAATGACCACTATAAATCCCAGACAATGATTTCCCATAAGAAGCGAAAATTATTGTACATTTCTTCTCTTATTTTGTCGTAACCAAAATCTTCACTAATCCCCTAAATCACGAGGACTGCAATAAAGTTGAAGTTATTTGCATAATCCGATCTCTCCATTCTCAAACTTCACCGTATCTTTAACACAGAGAAAAACAAATATTGATGTAACTCGCTTGTTTACGCACTTTGTGTTCTAATGCAAAATAAATTATTCAATTGAAGGATTCCTTAATACTTGCAGAAGCGAACTTATGCTTATTAAAATTATACCTTTTCTATAAAACTATACTGTTAACAAAACTCCATTCTTAGATGAATAAGTCAACTTTAAACTGCAGTATCCTTGACAATGATTAAAACTCTGTTTTCTGATTTTAAGCCTGCAGAGACAATGATTAAATCTGTTTTCTACAAGCCTCCAGAGAAAACGTAGTTTATTTTACGATCATTCAGTTGGTTATAAATTACAAAGAACAGAAAGTGAAGCTTACATTTGAAGAAATGAAAATGAGATTTTATATTACACTTCGTTCTGCCGCCTCCCCCCCCCCATACACACACAGGAGAAGAGCTTAAACGCATTGCACCTACATCCTTCGGCGTATAGTTCTCACATATAAGGAAAGGCTCTCAGAATGGAAAGTGAAGGGAAGAAGAGTGAGATTCTTGAGATGGAGATTGGACTCGTGACTTGTCAACTGGGACGCAGAATGATCTTTTTCGGAGGAGAGAAATTGTACGTTTCATTTCGGCCCTGGGCAGTGAATTTATTAGACGGCATTCCTAACCACAGACTGTGAGCCAACGAAAAAAGAAATAATCATATTATGATTGATTACAAGACGGTACGTTTTCTAAGCTCTGTCGGTGTCATCTGAAGTACAAATTTTGCCGATGTGCTGTACGTATATTACTGCAATTCTCTGAGTACAATGATTAATGAAAAGTTTCTTTGGGATAGCGTAAGTCATATCAACAAGATTCTTAAATAACAGTTCAACACCACTCGGTAATCACGCATACAATAGCTGAAATTTACAATAAAAATCCAATTTAAATGGAAAATCGACTTCAAACTATAAAAATGTGCTTTTAAAAAACAGCTTATTTTGAACAGACGTATTATTGCCTTTCGATTCGATATCAATTTTGGGGAAAAAATCTGTTAAATATTTAATCGAAAAGTATGCAAGATGAATGTCTTACCTCTTCGTTTCGCAGTTTAAATTTAGAATCGAAAGCCTTTAGTTCAGGAGAGTTTGTAGTAAATGGTACAAATGCCAAAAATGAAATATTTCAGGGAAACCAAAAGCATATTTTCAAAAGGTTTTTTATTCTTTAACACTTTCTAAAACAATTTTGTTTCAATTTACGATTTGAAGGAAATGTGACAGTTTGATTCTATTCACACTGTTAGCATCGTAATACAGAACGTTTCTCTTTAAAAAATATGAAAATCATAATTTATTATGCTTTTATGCCCTTTCTACAAACCGAAAATGATTAAGATGACGCTGATGATCTAGATGAAGGTGCCGAAAATGGGGAGAATGATGAAAATGAAAGACGAAGATGATCATTATTAAGACGAAGCCCAGAGTGACAAAATGGAGTTTGACGCTGAGTGTGCAGGGCGTCTGCGCCGTTTGGCTCTCTCCAACTTCTCGCCGGCAGCGAATCGAGTGTTTACGCTGCGCCGGGTGCACGGGGGGGTCGAACAAGGACCCTTACGCAAGGCGGCTTTCGCCGCGTGGTTTCTCCTCCGACAGTCACACGTCCGGACCTTAGCCTCCGCAAACGGAGAGGCGGACATTTTCGGGTCAACACGCGAAAATTCCGTGACATATTACCAGGAGAAAATGAGGGAAGTGTCCAAAAAAATTGGCCGCAAGGGGACTGACTGAATAATGGAAATTTCAATCTTATACAAAATTAATTAGTAATACCTATACAAAATTTACATTTAATTTTGGAAATTTTATGTTAATAGGCCTTGAATATGATGGCAATTTGACTCGATGTGAGCCAGGAAGAAAACTTTGCAAATTTCGTTCGTTCCAGTTATTTAATCATCTCTCGTTTATTTATTTATATATTTTTATTTGTACCACGACGTATACAGAGAAATAATGTACGGCGTTGAGGACCTGAGAAATAAAGGTTGCAATTTCATTCACATTTTCTCATTGAGTATGACATGGCATACTCAATGAGTATGACATGGCATACTCAATGGGTATGACATACTTATTGCGTATGGGAACTCAGTCAGTAGGCGCAGTTTGAGAATGCGCGAAATAACGTAAGTAAATATTGGTATTTTTCAGGCAAGATTGAAACTATTTCATTTTTTTTGTATTTTACCCCAATTCTTGGATTTCTAACTACACACTTTTCACTAGTCCAGAGTCTGCATAGTTTTCTTTCAACATTTGCGCGCATTTGAATATAATAATGGAGATACTGAAAGTCAGAAACGGAAATGTTTATTTGAACTCTTATATTAACGCATTTGCGCTGTGTAATTCTGCATAAGACTAAATGTACCTGTCAGTTTCTGGGTCAATGGTTTCCACATCCATCAGGATTTTTTGGTCAGTTTCCCTTGATTAATTAAACAAATGCCGATATTTTACTTTGTTTGCTCCGCTATCTGCGCATGTCTTCTGCCGCGAAAGAAAGAAATCCAGCTATTTCGTCATTACTGTCGTGTCCAACCAAAGGAAATTACAAATAATACAAAACCAATTCTTCAGGATTATCTCAAACGCTCCCTGGTATGTCACCTACAAACAGTTACATAATGAATTCGACCTAGAGACTATAGACCATCACATATCTACCACCAACTTCTTCTCAAACATATCCCAAATCCCTTCATTATCAGTTCACAGACTCGGAAAAACCCATCACATAGAACCCGAATACAAAATAAGTTTGCATTCCACATTTTTCTAAAAAAATTATCTGATCTATATCCCGACTGGAGGAGCCCCATGGGTAACCTCAATCCTTGTATTAGTTTTAAGCTTTAATTTAAGTCAGTATTAAGCCATCAAACATATGTAGAGTTATTTCAACTGAGCTATGTCAAAGAAATTAAAAATGAAAATTACTGCCGTGAACTACTAGTTCTCCCTGTCCTTGTGGTAGGCATTCTACTCTTTCGCGTGAGGTACGATAGGATGTAACGGGCAGTATCTATAGCTTAATTGCCAATACACATATAATATTTTAATGTTTCTTACTATCAAACTTTCTCAAAACATTCCTTGCTTCCTTTATTCGTAATCCAACGTAGAATAACTCAGACCGGGGATAGGAATTGAAAAGCTCAAGAATACGTACGCGGGTTGTATTCCTCTTCCATACGTCACATGCACTTATTTTTAAAAGACAATAAAAATAAAAAAGTTAAAAAGACAAAAAATAAAAAAATAAAAAGACAATATGTTTAAATAAAAATTAAATTAATAGATAATTTAAATAAATTAAAAATTATAAATTTTATTAATAAATTTAAATAAATAAATGAGTGGAATGAGTGAGTGATGAGTATAAGTGATAAGGAGGAGTCGAGTCGAGTCGTTGTTCAAGGTACATACGAAACGTCAGCTTGAATCATGACCTTCCAATTGTAAATTTGAAACTTTATTGCGTGAGCGTTTTAGCGCACCTCCTCCGCGTTGTATTGCGTGCAGCGCTCCGCGAGCGTCCGAGAGTCGAACCCGGGGCCGCGAGCGAAAGCGCCACGAGGGGGGAGGGGGCGCGGGGGCGTTGCCCCTGGCGGCGGATGCGTCTGCGCTCGCTCTACTTGTAGCCCCGGTCACGTGACCTCGGGCGCGCGCTCGCGTCGCCTTCCTCTCTAACAGGTGGTGGCAGTGTGGGGCGGGGCGGGGCGGGCGGGGCGGGGCGGGGCGGGGCGGGCGGGCGGGGCGGGGCGGGGCGGGGCGGGCGGGCGGCGGGGCGGGCCGGGCCGGGCCGGGCCGGCCGGCGGCGGGCCGGGAGGGGCGGGACGGGCGGGACGGGCGGACGGGCGGGACGGGCGGGGCGGGCGGGGGGGGATGGGGCGGGAGGGGCGGGGCGGCGGGGGCGGGCGGGGCGGGATGGGGCGGGATGGGGCGGGCGGATGGGGCGGATGGGGCGGGCGGGCGGGATGGGGCGGGATGGGGCGGATGGGGCGGATGGGGCGGGCGGGGGCGGGGCGGAGCGGGGCGGAGCGGGCGGAGCAGGGCGGAGGAGCGGGCGGGGGGGCAGGATGGGGCGGGATGGGGCGGGATGGGGCGGGATGGGGCGGGATGGGGCGGGATGGGGCGGGATGGGGCGGGATGGGGCGGGGCGGAGCGGGGCGGAGCGGGGCGGAGCGGGGCGGGGCGGGGCAGGGCGGAGAGGGCATGTACATTGTACATGTTGGTGTGTGTGTGTGTGTGTGTGTGTGTGTGTGTGTGTAAGTAGGGGTACGGATAGGACAAGAAAGAGCATAGGACAGATCGCGCGCGGTCCGTGGCCCGCTTGATAGGGTACTGCTCTAGCATTCGCCTGGTGTTGATCGGAGAAACCACGGATAACTACCTATCAGAGCAGCCGGCCGCTAGAATTCTCCTCCAGACAGCGACTGAATTCGACGTAGCTGAAAAGCTAGTGTCAAAAATCCTGCCGCCGTAGGGAGTGGAAGCCTAGGACCTCCCAGTCAGAGGCGCTGCAGTGACATCAGTTGATGCCCTTAGCCACCTCTCAAGTTTTTTTAAAATAATTGAATGTTGATCGTCTAGTCACATTGGATCACCCTTTAGAAATGTTCGGATCAACGTCACAGAACTTTCTAAGAAATTTAATTTTGCTTATAAAATTAAAAAATAATAGAATTAGAAGTGCCCATTTGTTATTCCATAGTTTAATCACCTCTAATCACGAATCAGATTACTCTTACCTCGTTTCCAATAGCAGATAAGCGCAAAATACGCGGCAAGCAGCGACTCACCGTCAGTGAGTTGCAATTTGCAGCTTGCAAAGAATCAGCAGAGAAATCTTTCTGCCTTACAGCTCTGGTCGCATTGTATGCTGGTAAATTGTCTCCTTCCAAACATGTGAACCTTTATGTCCTATAGAGTCTTCCAATTGTATAGCATACCCAATTTTGACACTCTGCGTTTTAATGAGACTCTAGCAATTATGGCTACGGTGAAGTACATACAAATATTCTTTATTATCTTCCTCAACATTGTCTTCATCTTCTTCTTTATCATTTTTTTCATTTTTCTTTTCTTCATAGAATCTTCTTCTTCTCCTTCTTCATGTCTTCAATATCTCCTTCGTCCGCTACACACCTATATTGGATTAAGAAACCAGTCTTCCCCGCAAAGATAATAGGCATGTTCATGATTTTTTCATCTCCTTCGTTGGTCTCTTGTTTATTTCCTTGGCCCCCATAAAAAAGTGTATTTGTTCTTGGTAATTTTGAATAGTGATTCTAACCAGATTTTAACGTTTTCTAATGATGTATCAGTTGGAACAATTTTTAAAACTACCTAGATACTAGCTTATGTAACAGCATCGTTAAAAACTTCTGCGTTTTCTTCCGTTCTACAATGAAGATCTCTATAAGGCATGCTAATATGAGTAACATCCTTTTAAATTAGATTTCTACCCATCTAGCTGTTTCACAATTTTTGACGCAACTAGGCGCATAGGAAAAGAGAAACATCTTCCTCTTCTCTGGTGTAAATTGTTGAAGATTTCATTTAAAATTCCTGGGTTGGAATTATTGAAAACTATGGAATTCTTGAATTAATGAAAGAAGTGAATGTTTCAAACCGCTATATCTCTATTGAATACCACGAACTATGTGAATGTATGTGAATCGAATTTATTACCTTATTTATTTTTGTTTTTCAATTTTATGGTTAGTTTGCTGGGTTAGTGATGTTTTAGAAATTGATCTAGATAACATATTTTTATATATCATGGTAAAATATTAGTAACAACTTTATTGAAAATTATTTATTTCTGATAATCACATATTTTTATAAATATTTTATGATTATTTTGTGATGTGTATGATCTCAGTAGCTTTCCAAAAAATATAGTTGTCACCTAACCTTAAGCCAATGTTTAGCTGAAAAACGATAATCTAGCGACTAACTCTTTTACTATGTCCGTGGAATGCAGGAATGTTTTTTGTTTTTTTTTTCACGAAGCGCACAGGTAGCACAGTTAGCATTTGGTGTTAGTTTTTCAGAAGAAAACGTACTCCAAAACTTGGCTCGTAATGCTTTTCGGTTTTTGAACTTCACGGGTTTTATTCTCAAGAAATAAGAACCACATACGTAATAATAATAATAATAATAATAATAATAATAATAATAATAATAATAATAATAACACACCCTAATCACACTTATAAGAATTATGTGAAGAATAAAATTATTTGTTCCTTCCGAATCCGAAAAGCATAATGCAATTTTTAAACCCCCCAGAACTGCGGACTTCATTGAATTTTTGAAAGTTATTTATGGTGCCTTAGGTTGAAGGCCCTAGTGAATAAGAGTGATAAAACGAGATATGGTTACATGGTGGGTCTCACTCAGATAAATTCGTGGTTAGATATGATTGTTTTCTTACCTTTCATTAAAGTGGTAACGTGAATGTTGGCTTGTTTTGGAATAATGTATTTTCCGCCCTTTTAAAAGGAAAATATTGTAGTCATCCACGGACAATTACTTCATTGATGTGTTTTAATCTTATCGACATGGCGATATTGTTTGTGAACTTGTCTTTCCTTTTTATGGGAAGATGTCAGATGGAATTTCAGTTTATCAAATCTTTGGTGAACTATATATTATTTTTATATTTCACCCACAACCTTTTAATATACTTTAATATTCATCAAGTGGTCGTTGGAATGAATCTCGAGGAACGAAATTTTTAACCCTGAGAGGTAAATGTTTAACGAAAATAACAATCTTAATATTTTAACTGTAATAATATTCTTAGATTTTATTCAGTCAGGCACTACAATATTCTTTTTCCTCCTTAATCCTCCTTAAATCTTAATACTTGTTGTTTCGTTTTGTGAAACCAGAATCCCGTCCAGACACCTTCAAGTTTCTTAGACTGCGGTAATGCTAATATTTTAGAATATCGGATATGACTATCAGTGTTTATTTTGGACCAAATACAGAATTTTATCCTTGATGGAGGAAAGGAAGAAAATCTTTCTACATATTTTCAAGTAATTTAAAGAACACACAAATAACAATTGTAATACAGTCATATTATGGTATTGGCAGCTCGTTACATGTAAAAAACAGTTGTTGAGGCTGCGAATATAGCTTGAGTATTTTGAGAGAGCTTATACAAATGTTCGTGTCGAAACAAGACTGTTGTCGTCTTTTAATCCTTTGACACAAGGGAAAGTCAAAACCAGTATTTGAGAACCTGAGTTTTAGTTCTGAAAACAAGTATTATTATTTTATTATTATTATTATTATTATTATTATTATTATTATTATTTTATTATTATTATTATTATTATTATTATTATTTTATACCGACAAATATTTTATTTACATTTATATAAGAAGGTATATATATTTAAGAACCTTAGTATACTCAGCGTAAGAATTATTGAGTATTGGAGTTGTCAGTGTTACCTGTCTGGTCGAAACGGAAATCGTTTACTCCTGGTTTTCTCTCGTTATTCCTGCGTGTTAATGTTATTACGCGGAGATCGGACGCCAACGCGTGTTTTCACGAATACTGCAATACTGTGAGTTAGGCACACTACCGACGTAAAAATCTAACTTTTAACGCAGCCAAGACGCGTATTACTTCTTTTTCTTTTTTTGACGAGGCATTTCTTGGTGTGCCCGCTCGGCCCTCCCTTCCAGATGAAGCCGTTTCAATCTCCGTTGCCGGGGGGCGGAGCGAGCGACAGCAATGCCCCTGGCGCCGTGTGCGTGTACCGTTAAGGGAGCGGCGCGGAGGCCCCTTGGCGCCCGAAAGATGGCCAAGGCGAGCGGGCAGGGGGCGGGGCAGGTGGAGGGAAGGAAAAAAAAGCGGGACGGTGTCGGGGGAGCAGGTGTGGAGATGGGGTGAAGATGATGGCGAGTGAAAATGGAGAACGAGACAGAGAGAGAGAGAGAGAGAGAGAGAGAGAGAGAGAGGCACAGGTGAAATGAAAAGAATCATGTAAAGGCACAGGATAATTGGTGGAAGGGGGGGAGAGAGAGAGAGAGAGAGAGAGAGAGACCCAGGTGTAAATAAGACGTGATGGAGGTAGAGACGGAGGGGAAGACAATGGATGGTGGAAATGGAGAACGAGAGGAAGGCAATGGCGGAAATGGAGGTGCTCGGCGGGGAAAGGAGATTGAGACGAGAGAGAGAGGAGAGAGAGAGGAAAAAAAAAAAGAAGAAAGGTTCAGAAACAAATGGAGGTAGATAGTCAAGTGGACAGGAGGCGATGGAAATGTAGAAAATGTTGGCTGGTGGAAATGGAAGAGGTAAACTAGAAATGCAAATGTAGAAGGAAGTGAAGGTGGAAGTGAGGAGGAGAACGTGGGGACACCCAGGTGGATATGGGGGAAAAGAGCACCGGCAGAGAGGGAATTGAGAGGTGAGAAGACGAAGAGTGGGGGTCTGGAGAGGAGCCGGGATCAACGTGCAGGAGGAAATGGAGTTGGGGAATGAGCTGAAGGCAGAGGTATTGAAGGCGAAAGGATGATGTGAATGATGGTGTGTGGATATTTTGGTAACAGTGGAAGAACTGCCGAGAGCTTCAGAAAGAAATGAAAGAGGCGAAGAAGATGTAATTGAGATAAGCATAAGCAGGTTCAGTATAGACGGTCATGATGTGTGACTGAATAAGGAGGAGGCGGTGGTGGAAATGTGGAAGGGGAGGAAGTGGAGAATGTAGAAGTGACAGAGGACGGGGTGTAGATGGAGTTAAGCAACGAGTCGAATGCTGGGTAGAGGGTTATGGAAAGAGTCGGAAGTGAAGGTGTAAAAAGAGGTGGCAGGTAAGGCTGGAGATGGAGAAGCAGTGGACAGAAAAATATGAAATGAGTATGAGTAAGTAAAAGATATTTTATGAAAATGCCAATGCTGCTGTGCGTGGTGTTGGAAGAAGAAGGATTAAGGAGTTGGTGAAGGTATGACTGTAAAAGCAAAGAAACATTATTTAGAGATTTGAGGAGAAAAGTGGAGTAGGAGATAATGGTCAAAATTATATTGAAATTGGAAGATGAAGGTTCTGGGAGTCATAAACTACACATAAAGATCGTAGCATACTGTACAAATCAAAATTGTCATATTGCTAACACTCAAAGAGAAGGTTTTTCTATTCAAATTTCTAAAAAGAATTCTTATTCCCATGAAAAAAACTCCAATAAAGTGAATATCTACCAAGATGAAGTGATTGAATGTTAACTAATTCAAATTTCTATGAATATTTTAAAAATTACGGACGTATAAGCGCTTGGTAATTAATATCCGACACTGAATTAGAGATTTATGATTTTCATAATAAGACACAACAACACGTCGTGACATGACAGTCGCCGACATTGGCTTCACCGTTGCTATTTACATTTCAAAGCAGTCTTGAACTTGGCATTGTCTCGGAGATACGTATCAGCCTTGAGGGAATGAAACACACACTATCACATTAAGCGATCGTAACAGTTGGAGAACGGATACACGATGGCACGTACATTGTAATGCAATCGTTCATAACTTGAAGTTATGTCAAAGCAATGTTCAAAGAGGACGCTTTGTACGTTTTATGCCAACCGAAAGTGTGAAATTGAAAATATTTTTTACGATGTTCAACAAAAAAGGCGTTGTAAGAAACACGAGTGAAAAAATTGCGAAATACTTTTATCAATTTAGTTACATTTTAATACCAAAAAATTATTCATAAGCCTTGTCGCGAGGTCCGACATGTCCCAAGTCCAAATGACGCCTCTGATTAAAATAAATCTAAAATTGCTCATTGGCCTAATAATATCCCCGTTTGCTACTAGATAGCTTTTTCGTGGTAGGCCTGTCTTCTATTGCACAGCCATTAGTTCTACTCAAGGACTAAATTAAATTCAAGACTAAAACTATATTCAAGACTGAACTGCAATCATAAGATCTTCATTGACAAACCGTTGAAGATGTATGAACACCGCAGAACAGCAACATATTTTGAATAATTGATTTTGTTAAAACGGAAAGGCCATGCCTCCATCAACTGTTCGGCGCACTCAGGTTGATGAAACAAAATTCTCCAGAATCACTTCTAGAGAATTACTTACTCGAAGTAAATAGCGGTTATAGTAACGAAGAGAGGAAATGAGACGTTTGCACATGTTACGAGGCTAAAAGCTTAAATTATACTGAAACTGATCCCTATCCTGATGGGATTCATTCACTTTCGCGTAGATAGGAGATGTTGCCATTATCAAAACAATCGATTCAATTGGTAACATTTTATTTCTCGCTTCTGGGTTCTAATGAAATGAATCGTCGGGTCTGCTATTGAAGCTTGGTAGATCAGGAGGACCTAGATTCGAGTTCTAATGGGGATAAGTTTTTCTAAAGTCGCTAAGGTGGGGAACCGTAAGCGTCAACTGCGTGGATTAGAATGGGGAGTCCCCACAGAATTTGTTCATTATTTTCGCGATTAGCTCTCTCAAATCGAGGGGAATGCTGGAGTAGTACGTAAGACACGGGCCACGGACCGCACGTATTTCCTTCCACATCCTGGCCCCCAAATCCACCCTCAGTCAGGCGAAGGGTTGATCCCATATCCTCACTTACAAGGACAGATCCAGCCGATCATTTCGGAGGGGGTCATCATTGAATTGAATTGAATTGAATTGAATGCCTTATTTCACGTGGCGAGACTCAGGCCATGAGGCCTGCTCTTCCGTCTGACCACGCAAATTTCCGTTTCACTCCTTTCACCAATCATGTAAGAAAGAAGGTATTACTTGGGCGAGGAAATAGGCGATTTGAATTTAGCTCAGAGGCATCATTTAGGCTTGAGGATATTTTACATGCAGTAAATGTACTAACATGGGACAGCCGGCTTTACTTGCCCTCCGAAGGATTTTTTCGCCATTAAAAATCTACGGCTTGGATCGAGTTTGAACACTCAACCTTGGGTATAGCAGTCCGATACGCTAACCGCTACACCATCGCCGCCGCCATCATGGATTTTTGTTAAAAAATAAACCTATTGTATATTATTTTTGTAGTGTATATATTATGATACTTCACAATTTTACTTTTAAATATTACATAAGTTTAACATAATAAATATTTAAATCATTTTTGCCCTAAATAAAAGAAGGTAACAATCAAAATTCTAAGCCTTTGGGGGCATGGCCCCCTGGATCCGCCACTGTCACTTGGTCCATCACTCAATAATAGAGAAAATCCCCAACAAACGTCGATTTTTTTTGTCCGGCCCGTCTGCGGCCACCCCACTGAGTCTAACAAACACCTCCCGATGCGCCAAGGGTATGCCCGCGCAGTCCATTTCTCACCGCATGAGCCGCTCGCCTTGACGCGCGAGTAACGGACGTGGCAGAGAGTTATTCCGCCGGGGCGTTTATTTCCAGCGTCCGGCGCCACGCACACAGGCCGAGAATAGAAGGGCCGCGCCCTCCGAAGGGCCCTGTGCAATCGACTGGAGCAGACGGCGCGGAGACGGGCGGCGGGCGGAAAATTCCTTCCGAGAACCGCAGGAGGTTGAATGGGGGCTGCGGAGAGGAATGTTGCGTTTTGGAACAGAGGTGGCGGAGCGGAAAGGGGTGGAATTAGTATGGAGCCTTGGGGATAGCGGAAGAGGGAGTGGTGAAATGGAATTTTCATTCCTGCGCTGTAGTAGTGAAAGAGAGTATAGTTGAATCCATGAACAGAGAGTAAGTAGTGAACAGAGAGTATAGCCGATTGTGTAATTAGTGCGTTAACTAATAAGGTCATTAGTTCCGTAAGAGTTTTGCATCTTTTTATCAAGGGAGGTGACACACATTCCTCCGCTGGGTGGGGAGATCCGGCGCCGACCTACCGTCAGCTAGTGGGGTTTTCCCCTAACCAGGACTCTCCCATCAGAGTGGCACCGCCCCAGCCGGAACAAACTCTAAGCTCCTAACCGGTCTCCCGACATATGTGGTTTTGATTGATTCACTAATTTTTTCGTGTTTCCGGGCGCGTCAACTGCTCTGGTCATTAGTCCCGTTAGTGTAGTGCATGTTTTTTTCTCGGGAGATGGCGGTGATCTTTTCCCGCTGGATGGCGAGATCGGCGCCGACCTACCGTCGGCTAGTGGGGTTTCCCCCTTACCAGGACTCTCCCACCAGCGGGGCACCGCTCCAGCCAGAACAAGCTCTAAGCTTTAGACCGGTCTCCCAGAATATGTGGTAGTGTGGTGCATGTTAGTGTAAGTGTGTGTGTAAGGGGAGAGGATAGGACAAGTAAGAGGAAGGACAGATCGCGCGCGGTCCGTGGCCCGTTTGTTTTGGTACTGATCTGGCATTTGCATGATGTTACTCGAAGAATACCCGTAGAACTATCGATCAGAGCAGCCGGATAATAAAGAGAGATTTCGACTAGTTCAGAGATGTTACATACTTTTCATTTCTGTTTGCGCTCATAGCCTGTTCGGAGTCTTTTTGTTTCTGGACGTGTGGTGCGTAGCCGGCCTTTCAATTAGAGGGCATGCGATTTCATTGTTGACAGTTGATAGCTATAATGTTATACTTACTAATTTATTGTAACAGTTTAATTTTCGAATTATACTTTCTCGAATACGTAGTAATGTTATGGTTTTGTATTCATCTAATGAAAAAAATGTGGACTGGTAAGTTGTATATTGTAAATTGTGTTTTTTCTCTTTAGAGGAGATAACAGGAAAATTCCAGGTTTGTGAAAAGACAAGTAAACGTTTGATGGTCGTAATGACTTATTAATAGTAGTTCATTATGTAAGAGAATAAAATATTTTAACACCTCAGTGCCATACTTTATAGTATCCATTAGTACAATATTCAAGATTTCTTCACAGACTGAGACACAGATTTCATAACAGGTCTAGCCTTTGTCGGCATGTCATTATTTTCTGCTGTGTTTTCAGGGATACCTAAATAAATTGTACTGGTTGTGTATTTTGATATGGTACTGTTTCAGAAATAATAATTAATACATTTCTAATGGCGAAATTAATTTTTTGATTCGCTAAATAAAAAATATATTCTTTATGTTGTCCCGGTCAAGGCATATAACGATTGTCTAAATACAGTTGTCTAATCCGTAGAGGATAAAATGTATTTCACAATTGTTATTTATCTTACAAGTGATTAGAAGAGATCATCACGTGTAACTTAGTTGATTATTCACGTGATTGGTGGAGCAAGAATAAAATTACTAAGCAGCACATAACAATCATTTAGCCATGTGCAGCATACGCTGTATTTTAAGCGATCGGCTTTTTAATTTTATTGACTTATTTTCTAACTGCCAGAGTACACTATTTATGGAACTGTATGAACTTCGATAATATCCTATATTGTAAGGATAAAATAACGAATCATTTAACCTACTTGGAATACGTAAGTAAAGCCTCTAAAGGCGATCACATTAATGAATATACTTTAATATAAGTCAGTATATTCATGAAGTTTTTTATAGTATATTACTTTTTAAGTAAATTACTTTTTACTTCACGGAGATGTGATACATATTTTTGATGTCTGCACATTGTTGAGTAACATATGAAGAAGATAAAAGTGGGTTTTAAATGGAAATACAAGTAGTACTTCTCGTCTTGACTAAAGAAAATGTAAAACCCTTTTCCTCGCGCGGTGAGTCGTGTGGTGTGTGGCGTGCGCGTGGCCCACTGAGCCGTGGGCGCCCCACATGAGCACTTGGGCCAGCGGCCTCGGCACGTGCGGCCCAGCGGAGCACCGCCCGCCCCCGGCGCACCGCGCCCCTGCCGCCCGCTCCCCGCCCCCCCCACTTACCCGGCTCGCCGCGCCCCATTAATCCTATTAATCCGAGTTTTGCCAGCTAGCGGAGTTCCCAGACTTGGGCCCTGTTTTTGTTTATTATCCACATCTGGGGGTAAGGGCGGTCATGAAGCGACTATGTCGTATCTCCATCGCCGTACGTAGCTTATATGTCTTGCCTGAGCTTTTATTTTCGTCTCACAGCTATGAAATCCAAAATATTTGAATTAGAAAGTTACAGCTTCATTTCTGTTGTGGCCGGGAATCGAGCCTGGGACAGCCTCACAGAAAGCTAGCATGCTGTCCATGAACCTCCGGAGGGGCTTCTTC
Source organism: Teleogryllus oceanicus (assembly GCA_964035755.1). Taxonomy (NCBI): domain Eukaryota; kingdom Metazoa; phylum Arthropoda; class Insecta; order Orthoptera; family Gryllidae; genus Teleogryllus; species Teleogryllus oceanicus. The sequence goes on along the minus strand of CAXIVR010000010.1, from coordinate 49,632,410 downwards.
GTAAGTGAACTCCTTCAAACTAGGCGTCTACTGATGCCATCGGGTATGTTTGAGCAGGAGACACTGAAGCATAGACGGGTAAAACCGTCACAAACTCCAAGTGCATACAGACTCCTTAAAAATGATCGGCGCATTCGGGATTCTGTTAAACCCGAAACATCTCAAATAAAACGCGTAAAATTGTCACGTACCCCATGCCATTGTAAATCCCGGATGACTGTGGGCGCCGTCTCTTTGTTTACGGTTATACGTGAGCCCCGAAAAACGAAAGAGTTACATTTACAAGCACACCCAGCAAGTACGGAGCCTTAAAACCGGGAATCAGTGGGCGCTTTCGGGACCCGGCGAAAAGACGAGATACGAAAACACGGACGAGCAAAATATTATGTCTCCAGTTCTTAAACCTATGTATGTCACTTATCGGGGGATGTTTGTATGAACCCCTCAAAGTCGGACATTGTGAAATTCTTCGACATACGGTTAAATACGAGTAGCTGGCTCCAATTTCTAAACCGAGTTAAGTAGCTCAGGGCATTAACTGATGTCACTGCAGTGCCTCTGACCGGGAGATTCTAGAGTTCGAATCTTGACGGGGGCAAGGTTTTCAAAAAAGGTTGAATTCAGCCGCTGTCTGGAGGAGAACTCTAGCGGCCGGCTGCTCGGATTGTACTTTTCTGTGGTTTCTCCAATCAACATCAGGGAAATGCCCAACCATCTTACACACACCCTTACACACACACACACACACACACACACACACACACACACATACATGCACTACACCACCACACATGCCGGGAGAATGGTTGTGAGTTCAGAACTTGTCCCGGCTGTGGCGGTGCCCAGCTAGTGAGAGAGAAGTCGTTGAGCAAGTCCCTGCGAGCTGTCCTGTAGGTCCGCGCGGGACCTCATCATTCAGCTGGGAAAGATCACCGCCACCTCCGGAGATAAATAATATGCATTACACTTACGGGACCGATGACCTGTTGCCGTTGACGCTCCCGAAATCAGTAATGAATCAACGATTTCCTAAAACTGTCACGGCATCGCGAACGGCTTTGGCCCACACCGAGCCCTGGGGCTTGCGTGGTGGTGTCGGAATGCGCTCAATGCTGCTTCCTCCCTGCGCCGTGGCGCAACGCCCCCGCATCAGCGCAGGCGCTGCGGGCGGGGCGTCGACCGGGCGCTCGCCGGCCCAGTGGCGACATCGCGGCCCCGCCCCCATCCCGCACCATTGATGAGGCCGCTGACACAGTTGCGCTCTGGGAAACGTTTCCCCAAAGAAGCGACATCAGTGATTTGATTACAGATCATCTATACTAAAAAAGTGCGTGTAACTGACATCAATACCACAAAAGTAGTATATGAATAGACATTAAACCGGTAGCGGTAGCTCAGTGCATCAACTGATGTCACTGCAGCGCCTCTGCCCGGGAGGTCCTAGGTTCCCACTCCCCACGGCGGCAGGATTTTCGACACTAGCTTTTCAGCTAGGTCGAATTCAGTCGCTGTCTGGAGGAGAATTCTAGTGGTCGGCTGCTCTGATCGGTAGTTTTACGTGGTTTCTCCGATCAACATAAGGCGAATGCCGGAGCAGTACCCTACCAAACGGGCTACGCACCGCGCGCGATCTGTCCTTCTCCTTCCTCTCCCCCTTACACACACACTTACACTAACATACACTACACTACCACATATTCCGGGAGACCGGTCGGGAGCTTAGAGCTTGTCCCGGCTGGGGCGGTGCCTCGCTGGTGGGAGAGTCCTGGTTACGGGGAAACCCCACTAGCCGACGGTAGATCGGCGCCAGATTTCGCCATCCAGCGGAGGAATCACAGCCATCTCCCGAGAAAAAAGCATGCGCTACACTAACGGGACTAATGACCAAAGCAGTTGACGCGCCCGAAAACACGAAAAAAAACAATCAATCAATCGACATTAAATTTTACAGGCTCTTCTTCAGGATAGTGGCAGTGTTCTTGCAAAGTTTGGTCAAGATTATCACAACCCAAATAAGGAATATAAATAATTTAAATTATATGTTTGTAGATGCACCGCGACCATTTTTGCCTCTCGCTTAGAGCACGTGGTTCCTAATATATTCCGCTAGAGCCCAGTAGTGCTGCAGCAAAACGGATACCAAATTTGCTCGTTAGAGATCAATAAAGATAAAAGAATAAGATAAAAGAATTCATCTAAAAGAAACGCGTTGTAAAATAAAAGAAAAGAAAATTAGATTATTTTATTAAAATTTGAACCAATTACGTTAAAAATAATCATCTTAAACACCGTGGTTTTCCCTCATTCGCATGGATTGAATATGAAGAAATCCCGGGCAACGCCGTGTATTTTGCTAGTACTTACTAAAGCTGTAAATTTTGATGTCCCTTCTATTTGACTCTCAGAGAACGTTTTAAACAAGTGACGTACGAAGAAAAAATTAGGAGTAGAGGTCACTATCGGGAATAGATCGCAGATTTCTTGCATTAATAATGAGCTATAAAATTAGCGTTCCTTGAAATGCACGTCTAGAGTGGAAACGGGAAGATGGCGTCATGCGCAACTTGGCAAGTTTGCGGGAAATTGAAGATATGAAAAGGTAGATCGTCCATTGTGAATATCAAATGTAATATTCAGTGTTTATTAGTTAAACAAACATAAACAGATATAATTTTACTGTTGCCACTATAATTCTTATGTGTCAAATTCATAAAGAATGCACAACAACGTATTTTTTAACGTTTTCTTTAACTGATAATCTTTTATAAAATGTATTAATCGATTGATTCTCTTGAGAAAGATTATGAATTGGTGTAAACAATTTCTTTGAAATATAAAGTACCTTCATTTTGCGTTCGGAAATTTATTTTTGGGGAAATTTCTTGCAACATACTTCTCTTTCATACAACTGTTTTACTGTACTTTGGAGAAAATAAAAATTAAATGAAACGTTGTAAAAAGTTTTTATGAATGAATCTGGCAATATCGTGTGCAGGTATAACCGGTTGAGGGCAGGAATATTCAAGAATAAGATGGATGCCACGTGTGGCTTCTCGCGATGAATGTAATCAAGGCTGTTTAAAATTATGGGACGTTGTTTTTGCCTTGACCTAGTCAATTGATAATCAGGGAACTTACAATATAGATTTTCAGGTTATATCCATGAGCTATCATGTATTGCCTAGCGTAATATCTAACTTAAAATATTCTTTTATTCGTTGTTTTATTTCTAAAAAATTAAGTGAAAAATTAATTTTTCTTTTATTATTAAAAATTTTTAGGTTTTTTTTTCTTGTTTTAATTATTACTATTCTTTTTCAATGTTATTCCTTGGATTCTAATTGGAGAACTTTTGTAAAGACGGTGTTACTGTTTTAAGTGGCCTACGTCTTTTTGCATTCTTCTAGTACGTCAGTTGCAGCGAAAATTATCCACTACTTTATAATGTACAGAAAAATATCACGTATATTCTGTACAATTTTTGGAGAATCTAAACCTTACTTTTCTTTATTTTACCTTCTCGTCTTAACGAGAACTATACTACGATTTTGAATAACAAGTACCTGACGTCAAAAACTCTTATTGAAAAAACATCGTGAAATATTTTAAATCAAACTTACTCGGGAGCGTGTGACTTTCTTTAGAACAAGGTATTTGAAAATAAATTGCTTAGTTACAATATTTTTAACACCTAGTAGGCGGCTGTTCTCTCCTTTTCGTAAAGTGATTGCATATGCAAACGACCTGCCCAAGTTCCAGGTACTACATACGCGGAGAGCACGTAATGAGGTAGTCAAAGTACTTTAACAACGTAGACAATTCTGCGAATAGTATTTCAGATGATTGTTCCCAGAACATTTGGCATTTCTTAGTGTCATCAGTTTTGTCAACAGTTGAATTATCTCCTTCATTATGTTTTGCAATTGTCTCACCTTCATGCATGTACGATGACTTCACAGAACTCGCAGAATTGTTAAGTGGTACAGTGTACTTCTAACATCTCAGATTCCGACAAGATAATTCTAGAGGAATAGTGAATTGGCATTTTCGTATGAGCTTTCATGAGTACGAAGAATGGTATAGAGCGAAGGTGTCCGCATGTTCTCAAATGGATGTGCATGAAAGAGTGAAGGTTATCAATGAAGAATGAAAAAAGTATATGACTTACTGTAGGGATCACAGAATTTTGAAAATGTGCACAGAATTCACTTCTCCCCTAGCACTCATACGCAGTTTCAACTGTTTTTTTTTTACGTAAAATAAATGAATCAATAAATGAATGAATGGACAGAGTATTTTAATAATGTTTCGAAACGCTTCGATTATAAAATAATATTTCTTAATTCCATACAAAGCGCTTGGTTGAGATCACCTTCACGCACTTTTTACAAAATCAAAGTTAATTTGTGGAGTTGTAGCATTAAGGAAAAATAATTAAGAGATATTACGAACAGTAAAGATCTATTCCAGCGACATATCGACGGCTAGCAAACTAGCGTCATGAGACAGAACACCTAACGGCTAATATAATTAAAGCATCATTATACACTATTGCGATTGTGAGTTTGAACATGTTTGATTTTACAAGTTGTATGAGAGAGATTATGTTGTAGAGCTAAGGTGTTAAGACTGTTAACACGTCACTGGTTCTGAGTGAATCTTTGAAAAAACAATATATTCAAGATCTTTCAAAGTCGTCACCTTATCTGCTGGTAAACCTTGCTAGAACTTACGACCTTTAAGTATCATCTAGTACACAAGTTGTAAGTAGAGAACTCACATGCGTGTGTCTTGGTCTTAATGTCATTAAATCAACTACCCAATTCGAAGGACTTATTGTTGAAGAAATATTTTTAGACATTCTAGAGGATTTACTGTTTAATGTAGTGAGAAAACGCTGTGTTGAAATTCATTGTAAAAAATAATTTTGGTTAATCCCTTGAATTTGATGTCAAGATTGAAGCAATGATTGATTTTAGGTGACGTGGAGAAAAAAAGTATCAACAACAGCAACAACAACCACTCAAATGAAAGAAGAAACTTCGTACTTAACATTGGCCTTCGCCTCACTTAACAGTTTATAACTTGAGAGATCACATTGCGTATGCAGTGTGTGGGAAGCGAATTTCAGTCTCAGTAATGACCCACTCCTCAGAACGTGTTCTGCATGTCGTCTGCAGGTGGAACCACATAACGATTCAGGGCCCTCTCTGACCCAGAACTGCATTGCAGGAAGTGGACGTCGTGACAGAGCAAATTTTCACAACCGCCCGCATTTTTAACATTTCATACACGTGTGGCAGTGTTGCCAGATCTCGCAAAAAATGAATATACAGCAACTTGCTGGAAAAGTGGGAAACGTTTCGAAAAATGTTTTGTAAACGAAACAATTTACCAATTTTTCTAGAAAATGAAGATTTCAAAAATTATTCGGTTTTGTCGTTAAATAAGTTCTCATAGCGGTATAATGCATTTACAGAAAGTGATAATCGTTTTACAGTTAGCTTCTATCCAGTAGCCATGGAGATGCGGGAATTTATTGCACCTCTTGTGTCGCAGGACCAGGGCCTATCTTAAACATTCTAACGAAACTAAGCTAATTCTGATTTAAAACTAATTCCAGACGTCGCTTTGGGTTTTCTTTCATTTAAACAATAATTTGTAAAATGTTGATATAAAGTTCTTTGGATTGTTCATTGTTCTTCTTTTTAATTTTAATTACATTCACACGTAGGCTGTGTATACAAACACATATATGTCATATAGCTAAGTGCCTAAAGTTTGATACCACGTATTGTGAAGATCCTAGACCACCTTGAGAGGTCGTTGAGAATTCATTTGAAATACTGAGGAGCGTTGTAATTTCTTCCAAGAATGTTAGCCTTGTTACGCTTTATATCTAGTAATTTTATATTTTGTTTTGTAATTACAATCTGAAATAGCCCAAGCCTCTCAATCTCAAGACCGTAAAACTAAAGCTGGGCGAAGTAATTACTCTTTCAGTAATAAGCAATTCAGAATATAAATAATTTGGTCATTTGGTTTAGGAAAACAACGAATAAAAATTTACTATTCAATGCATTGATTCAGAATAAAGATTTCACTTAAAGTATTTTCTTGTATGTTTAATTATGTTTAGAAAATTATTAATAATTTTATTAAAATAACAGTATTTTACACAACATTCATCTTTTTAATCGTATTTTAGGAAATTTTACTACTTGAAATATATCTTTGAAAAAATGTCGGACAACATTGGAGGTAATTACTCTCATTACATCTTGAAAAAATGGTATGTAACGGCTTATCTCCTTTCAAATGCCGTCTAAGTAGTGTTCTGATGTATTCTTCCATGCACAATTTTGTTCTTTTACAACATTAACAAAATCATACCAAAAAGTTGGTGTAATTGAATTAGCAATACAGTTAGGAAGCAGGAGAATATATAATTATATCCAAATTATATACCTACATTTAATTTGGTGCTTTAAAGATAAACTTTCGTATTCCAAAGAAATATTTATGTCGAATATAAAATTGTAATGTAAGAATGATGTCACGTAAAATAATGAGATGTAAAAACAGCTTGTAAAACTAAAAAAAAAATCGTAAATTCGTAATAGTTCATATCGCGAGAGTCGCAAATTTCCCATTCCAAAAGGTCTCGTCTGGTCGTCCCGAGTGATCACCCGGGTGAGCGATACAAGGTTGGCGCCGCTTTCTACACCGTCGCCCACGCCGTGCACTTGCAACTGTTTCGTTTGCGCGGCCGCTTTCGCCTGACCTCGCCTTTGTTGACGGACGGCCACAGAGTCGGTAGCGTCGAATCTTTTTAGAATGGGGCTATAGCTGCCAGGTTGGTCATTGTTGGCGAGCTCGTCTTCCAGGAATGCAAATGGCATCGTAAACAAAAAATCCGAATTAGAACAGTTTCTACAGGCAAACTCGATAGATATCGCATGTATAACCGAGACGCACTTAAGCCCAAACAAATCATTCACCATCCCAGGATTCAAAACCATCAGAGCTGACAGAAACAAAAATTCGGGAGGTGGTGTTTTGACTTTGATAAAGTAAGCATTCAACATCACCAAATAACCTTGCCACACACTCCAGGTATAGAAAAAATCGGGATAAATGTATCATATGACAATAATCAAACATTAACTATAGTCACTACGTATAAACCACCCAACATAAAAATTAATACTACTTCTATCAATAAATTACTTGAATTACAAAATCCATTTATTCTAGTAGGAGATTTGAATTCAAAGCATTCTGCATGGGGATGTCGGACCACAAATCCGGCCGGCGAATACTTAAACAGAATAAAAAACACATTGCAACTTAACATACTAACGCCCACAGAACCAACACATTTCCCATATGATTCCAACAAAAATCCAGATATATTAGATATAGCAGTGACAAATTTGAAAGATTTATTCTATTCTACTGTTCACCATGAATTAGACTCCGACCATATCCCAGTTGTTATAACATCTAAACTAACAAAACCTCCATCCTCTCCTGCTCCCACACTGAACACTTACAATATAAACTGGCATTACTTTAAAAAAGCAGTTGAAAAATCAATACCAAAATTTCAAATCCTTAATTCTTCTAATGAAATAAATCAAGCAATCAGTGAGCTAAATAATATATTAATAAAAACAGTGAATAATTCCCAAAATACAACAATACCAGAAATCAGAAAGAGACTAAGAAAACCATTACCTCCTCATATTACTGATTTAATAAAAGTTAAAAATAAAACCAGAAGGCTTTGGAACACCTTAAAAATCCCAGAACTAAAAAAAGAACTAAATCATCTAACTAACATTTGCAAAAGGAATAAGTAAACACAACCAAGAAAAATTCAATCAATTTATTGAAGGACTAAATACTAAAAGCAATTCTCTGTGGCAATTCACAAAGAAAATTTTAAGGAAAAAGAACAGCATTCCCCCACTGTCAACTGATAGTGGGAAAAAATATTCACCCACAGAGAAAGCCGAAATTCTAGCAGCTCATTTTGCCAGCACATTCACACCCAATGATTCCCTGATAGTGGGAAAAAATATTCACCCACAGAGAAAGCCGAAATTCTAGCAGCTTGCCAGCCCTAATGAAATTAAACTGATAATAAAAAAATGCCAAACAAAAATCCCCAGGACACGACCGAATTAATACTGCAATCCTCAAAAGATTACCGAACAATGCCATCGCTTTTTTAAATAATATATACAACTCCATACTAAGAACAGGTTATTATCCCCAAACATGGAAACATTCAATAATACATCCAATAGCAAACAAACACATAAATAAAACAAACGCAATTCCACCTCATCAGTTCGGTTTCATATCCCATCACTCAACGACGCACCAATTTCTGAGGCTAACTGAACACATTCACTCTGCTTTTCAAAAGGGATATCACACAACCACTGTATTTTTAGATGTGTCACAAGCATTTGACAGGATATGGCACCCAGCCCTTTACTTCAAACTTGTCGAAATTGGAACACCAAAGTATTTAATTCAAATCATCAAAAATTTCATAGCAGACAGAACCTTCTCAGTTACAGTTGAAGGTCACCATTCTAACCCCAGACAAATTGCCGCTGGGGTCCCCCAAGGTTCGCCGCTATCTCCAACCCTGTTTAATCTCTACACTGCAGACATTCCTACTTCCCATCAAATAAATACCGCCCAATTCGCCGATGACACTGCCTTATACATCTCCGGCACTTCACTACAAACTCATCAATTCCAGCTCCAACAGCATCTAAATTTAATAACAAATTGGGCAAATAACTGGAAAATCAAATTAAATCCTTCAAAATCAGCAGCAAAATCTTCTCATTGAAAACCTTTGCACATCCATCTCCGCTACTCATAAACAATAACGCTATAAATTGGACCCCAATCACGAAAACAATAAAATATCTTGGATTAAATTTAGACACTAAACTTAATTGGAAACAACACGTTGAAATAAAAGCACAACAAGCAAAAACCAAATTAATCCAATTAAGACCTTTACTAAATTCATACAACCACCTCTCACTGTCAAATGCACTAATGCTATACAAATCATTCATTCGGCCAACTCTATTATACGCATGTCCGATCTGGACCAATGTCGCAAAACCAATCTCAACAAAATGCAAATATTTCAAAACAAATATTTAAGATTAATAACAAGAGCTCCATGGTTCATAAGCAATAAACAACTACATCACGATCTAAACATAAATGAAATAGCTCACCAAATAGCATACCTATCAAACAACTTTTACACCAATTTACCCTTCATAAAGGCATCAACTCACTACAGACTCGGAAAAGATCCCAGGTACAAAACCAGAATAAAGAACAGATTTTCGCTCCATTCTTTCCTCCAGATATTTTCAAATATCGACTAATTCTGTTGAGGTGCTATTTGTTTCCTCTCCCTATTAAGTTGGTTAAATACAATTTTAAATTAGATTAAGTTGATTAGATTAAGTTGATTAATTAAGTGAATTAGATTAAGTCACCTTACAATTGCATAGTTTCTTTTGTAAACTGAACACTGTAATTTCATCTAAGAAAATAAATAAATTAAAAAAAAAAAAAAAAAAAAGCTCGTCTTCCATTGCAACGGGCCCGGCATCAATTCCCGGTAGAGGCAACAGTAATTCGTCTGTTATGCAAGAGCATGCCGAAACCGGCAAAGGTGGCTCAGGGTATCGACTTATGTCAGAGCAGTTCTTCAGACCGGGAGGTTCTACGTTCGAGTCCCGACGGCGGCAGGATTTTTAACACTCGCTAGAAGGCTAGGTTAAATTCAGCCGCTGTCTGGAGGGCAATTCGAGCGGCTGGCTGCTCTGACCGATTGTTTTCCGTGGTTTCTCCGATCAACACGAGGCGAATGCCGGAGAGTCCAAACAAACGGCCACGGACCGCGCGCGATGTTTCCTTCCTCTTCCTTACACACACCTACATGCCTACACTATCACACATGTCGGGAGCTGACAACATGTCCCGACTGGGGGCGGTATCCCGCTGGGGGAAACCTAAGGCTGGATGATATCAGGTCGCGCCTGATATCACCCAGCTTAGAAGGAACATCGCCACATCCAGAGTAAAAACTTTCACTAAACGGGACTAATGATCATATCAGTTGACGTGCTGTCCATGAATCAGTGATTCATCCTCAAGTCCTGCATGTCGGAGTGCTGCATCAGCCCTGCTGTAGGAGAGTGCATATAAGCGGTGCAGCCGGTCCGACCGCGCTGATTCCATTAATAGGGTTGGCGGTGGCGTTGCATCTGCACCAGAAGGACCAGGACAAGTACAGGGACCGGAGCGGAGGAGGTAAAGCGGGACGGGACGGGACGGACGGGACGGACGGACGGAGGGAGGGGGCGCAGGGGCGAGGGCAGGGAGTGAGGTGGAGGTGGGGGAGGTGAGGTGAGGTGAGGGTGAGGTGAGGTGAGGTGAGGTGAGGTGAGGTGAGGTGAGGTGAGGTGAGGTGAGGTGAGGTGAGGTGAGGTGAGGTGAGGTGAGGTGAGGTGAGGTGAGGTGAGGTGAGGTGAGGTGAGGTGAGGTGAGGTGAGGTGAGGTGAGGTGAGGTGAGGTGAGGTGAGGTGAGGTGAGGTGAGGTGAGGTGAGGTGAGGTGAGGGGTGAGGTGAGGTGAGGTGAGGTGAGGTGAGGTGAGGGGAGGTGAGGTGAGGTGAGGTGAGGTGAGGTGAGGTGAGGTGAGGTGAGGTGAGGTGAGGTGAGGTGAGGTGAGGTGAGGTGAGGGTGAGGTGAGGTGAGGTGAGGTGAGGTGAGGTGAGTGGGAGGTGAGGGAGGTGAGGTGAGGTGAGGTGAGGTGAGGGTGAGGTGGAGGTGAGGTGAGGTGGTGAGGTGGAGGTGAGGTGAGGTGAGGTGGAGGTGAGGTGAGGTGAGGTGAGGTGAGGTGAGGTGAGGTGAGGTGAGGTGAGGTGGTGAGGTGAGGTGAGGTGAGGTGAGGTGAGGTGAGGTGGGGTGAGGTGAGGGTGAGGTGAGGTGAGGTGAGGTGAGGTGAGGTGAGGTGAGGTGAGGTGAGGTGAGGTGAGGTGAGGTGAGGTGAGGTGAGGTGAGGTGAGGTGAGGTGAGGTGAGGTGAGGTGAGGTGAGGTGAGGTGAGGGAGGATCGGTTGAAAGGCGAGGTGTATCGCAGGCACGTCAAACTGCACCCGCACGAGTTGTACTAGATGGGTTGTGGATACTTCCTAAATTTCCGTTAGTACTGGATGTACTGGAGCATAAATAATAAAAGTGCGTTGTTGAGAAAAAGCTTTAATTTCTGGGAAAGAGTTCATTAGTGGTCAGTTGGTCCATGTCTGACCTTGGCATCGCTGATGATTGCGACGCTACAATGCCCTGAGCCACCTAAGCCGTTGTGTCAGATCGGAGCTGTGAAACCGGAAGCGGGAGCTCAGTGCATCAATTTATGTCACGGCAGTGCCTCTGTCCGGGAAATCCTTGGTTCGAGTCCTGACGGCGGCAGGATTTTCTACACTAACCCTTCAGCTAGATCGAATTCAATCGCTGTCTGGAGGAGAATACTGTCGATCGGCTGCTTTGATCGGTAGTTTTCCGTGGTTTCTCCGATCAACACACCATGCGAATGCCGGAGCAGTACTCTAAGAAACGGACCACACACCGCGCGATGTTTCCTTCATCTTCTTTGTTCTATACTATCCCCTTATACACACACTTACACTAACATGCACACACTACCACATATTCCAAGAGACCGGTCGAGACCTTAGATATTGTCCCGGCTGGGGCGGTGCCTCGCTGGTGGGAGAGTCCTGGTTAGGGGGAAACCCCACTAGCCGACGGTAGGTCGGTGCCGGATCTTGCCATCCAGCGGGAGAAGATCACCGCCATCTCGCGATGAAAAACATGCACGACACTTACGGGATTAATGACCTACTCTGTTTACGCGCCCGAAATCACTAAGCAACCAAGCAATCGGAGCTGTGAACGTCGGTGGGAGGCGGAGTGAGGCGATGTTGGATCGTAAACCGCCTCCGGCGGCCCGGATTCGGCCCGCGGCCTCGCCAGCGGCCAGTGACGGCCAAAGCCAGTGACGGCCAAAGCCAGTGACGGCCAGAGCCTGTGACGGCCAGAGCCTGTGACGGCCGAAGCCAGTGATGGCAGAAGCCAGTGACGGCCAAAGCCAGTGAGTGACGGCCAAAGCCAGTGAGTGACGGCCAAAGCCAGTGAGTGACGGCCACGCAGAGCGGATACGCAACCCGCGCTGTTTCTACACGCGCGACTTCACCTTTCTTTGAGCGGTGGACGCAAAGAAACGTTGACAGCCGTAACGGGCACAAGGTCACGAACTGGCAATGATTCAAATTCTTCCCCGTTCTCTCTCTGTTTCTGGTGCCTTCCAAGAAGTTCAGCCTCACATCCGCGAACTCGCTGTGGTCGGAATATTTTCTTGTCTACCGGGGGTGGGTCATTTGGAAAGGGGGCATCAGACCGTTGCCAATTCTGATGTTGGAAATTAGGAGCGAGAAAGGACGATAGTGTGATGTCACTGATCTGTTGTTTAATGTGCTCTCCTGGATTAAACTAAAGTTGATCGGAGGAAACTAAGAATTAGATTTGATACTAAGAAGTATATTAGAGCTAATTGGTTGTCCAATAACGACTATTGCTTTCTTGTCCAAACATCCTGAGTAGGCCACTAGTAAAGTGAGAAACGCATTATGACGTGTCAAGATTCACTGTGTACTTGACAAGAAGGCATTTATATACACGGCCTACTTGGGATGAAACACAGGTTGGCGACGGTTCAAATACTTTGGAGACGGTGAAGTAACAAAGAACAATAATCAACATCCAGAAGAGAGGTAGATATCTCGGAGTACACTTGGAAGTTTGACGCCTTGAAGTACAGGTAGAAGATACCTGTGGACTAATAACCAAAGAAAGTTGACGCGCCCGGAAACGCGGAATAATCAATCAACAAAGAGGTTGTTGCTTTCGAGAGGCGCAGAATAACCCTTCCAAAGAATCTGCCTACTTTCCACTTCACAAAGATTTGGTGAAACAGTCGTAAAAGGGGCGGGGTAATAGAGCGATACGTATATTGCAAGAGCGGTAACGTATATGATTGAGGCCGTTAGCGATTGACGCCGTTAGCGATTGACACTCTCTTACTCCGTCAGCATCAGCAAACATCAACATCTAACGCTTGGTAATAGCATGTTGAACGACGAGGCGAGTCGCCCGACAGCAACCGATAATTGTGTGTGTGCATGCGCCTCTGAATATGTGTGTGGGAGAGAGAGAGAAAGAGAGAGAGAAGAGAGAGAGAAAGAGAGAGAGAGAAAAGAGAGAGAGAGAGAGGAAAGGGAGAGAGAGAGAAAAGAGAGAGAGAGAAAGAGAGAGAGAGAGAGAGAGAGAGAGAGAGAGAGAGAAAGAGAGAGAGAGAGAAAGAGAGAGAGAGAGAAAGAGAGAGAGAGAAAGAGAGAGAGAGAAAGAGAGAGAGAGAAAGAGAAAGAAAGAGAGAGAGAAAGAGAGAGAGAAGAAAGAGAAAGAGAAGAAAGAGAAAGAGAGAGAAAGAGAAAGAGAGAGAAAGAGAGAGAAAGAGAAAGAGAAAGAGAGAGAGAAAGAGAGAGAGGGAAAGAGAGAGAGAAAGAGAGAGAGAAAGAGTCAGCGCTGCCAGTCAAAATTATAGCTTTCGCTCCGTGAAATGTTTTCTTTGCAGTAATGTTTACAGCTCTCTTAAGCTCACAAGGCATTGGAAACGTTTGTCAATCAGCATATATCTATTTTCAGAAGCAAGGAAAAATCAAATAAAAATAGAGAAACTTAATTTTTATCAATTTTCTACTATTTCTGAGAAAAAATAAGCCTTTCTTGCTTCGGAATAGTTTTGGTCGGCCACAAACATTACTAAGTTTGGGGTAAAAAAGGGGGACTTGAATAACTCCTTTTAGATTTTCGGTGTGTTCAGTTACTTGAGGTCCTCCTTTTAGACTTGCTGGTGAATTCAAAAGACATTAGATACTCCTTTTAGATTTTTCGGTGTGTTGAGACACTGGAAATACTCCATTTGGCCTTGCCGATGCGTTCAAATAAGTCACATACTCATTTTACACTTGCCAGTGCTTCCGAGAATTCAGATACTCCTTTTAGATATCACCGGTTCCTTCACAGACTTGAAATACTCCTTTTAGACGTGCCGGTACGTTTCGAGAATTTAGATACTCCTTTTAGCCAACACCGGTGCGTTCATAGACTTGAGATACTCCTTTTAGACTTGCCGGTGCGTTCAGAGCCTCCTTTTGCAGAAGGCGGCGCGTGGCGAGGCGGCCTCCTTCAGACGCCCTGCGTGACCGGCCACTCTCTCGCTCGCATGTGCGTGTGCATGCGCCTCTCAATGTGTGTGTCGGCTGGCGTGCGCCCGAGGCCGTCCTGCGCGGTCATCCGCCCCGGTGGCGCTGCCAAGCGGGACGCCGCCCCGCCCCTCCGCACTACGCCCCCCCCGCCGCCCCTACCCCCCCGCGCCGCCCCGAGCCACCCCGCCCTCTCCGCCTCCCGCCACTTCCCCCCGCCCATACCTCCCCCCTCGCACCCCGCGAGCCGCCCCGCCTCTCCACTCCCCTCCCGCCCTCGTAGCCTCCCCCCACACGTGCCGCCACTCTCCCTCCGCTCCCCGCCCCGCTCCCTCCGCCTCCCGCCACGCGTCCACCGCGCGTCCTACACTCCCCCTCCTCCTCCGCCCGCCGCCCCGCCCCCGATCGTAGCCGCGGGCTCAACCGGGTTGTCCGTCTGCGCTGCTTTAGTAGCCGACCTCCGCCAGCTTCACCGCCAGCGCAGACGCAGCCGTCTGCTCGTCTTGCAGCGCCCCTGCGCCTTCGCAGCCACCGCCGGCGTGTTGCTGCTTGCCTCCTCCACCCCCACCGCCGCCTGATGCCGCATCCAACTTCCAACTCCCCCTCCATCCCCGCTTCTGTCTTCTCCGTACCTCTCCGTCTGAAGTCTCCTCCTTGTCTCTCTCTACACAGTCAACTTTATTTCTTCCTGTAAATGTGGCTATGACCTGAAATGTGACTCAGCGCATCAACTAATGTCACTGAAGTGCCTCTGACCGGAAGGTCCTTGACTTCCACTCCCGAAGGTGGCAGGATTTTTTACACTAGTTATATAGCTAGGTCGAATGCAGTAGCTGTCTGGAGGAGAATTGTAGCGGCCGACTTCTCTGATCGGATGTTTTCCGTGATTTCTCCGATCATCACTAGGCGAATGTCGGAACAGGTCGCTAACAATCGTACTACCGACCGCGCGATAGTTCCTTCTCTTCTACGTCCCGTCTTCATTGATTGATTGATTTTTTCGTGTTTCCGGAGCGTCAACTGCTTGGTCATTAGTCCCGTAAGTGTACTGCACGTTTTTCTTGGGAAATGGCGTGATTTTGACCCGCACTGGATGGCGAGATCCGGCGCCGACCTACCGTCGGCTAGTGGTATTTCCCCTTAACCAGGACTCTCCCACCGCCCCAGTCGGGACAAGCTCTAAGCTCCCGACCGGTCTCCCGGAATATGTGGTAGTGTAGTGCATGTTAGTGTAAGTGTGTATGGTAAGGTGAGAGGATAGGACAAGGAAGAGGAAGGAAACATCGTGCGCGGTTCGTGGCCCGTTTGGTAGGGTACTGCTCCGGCATTCGCCTGGTGTTGATCGGAGAAACCACGTAAAACTACCGATCAGAGCAGCCGGCCGCTAGAATTCTCCTCCAGACAGCGACTGAATTCGACCTAGCTGAAAAGCTAGTGTCGAAAATCCTGCCGCCGTGGGGAGTGGGAACCTATGACCTCCCGGTCAGAGGCGCCGCAGTGACATCAGTTGATGCAGTGAGCTACCGCTCCCGGTCTGTTTCCATTCTTTACTTGCATTTACACTTTATAAGATGCACTACTACAAATGTCGCGAGGCCAGTCGGAAGCTTCTTCCCGCTTGGGGCGTTGCTCTGCTATTGGTAGATACCTGGTTGGGGCAAAACCTTGCAAGTCGACGGGTAGATTGGTACCGGATCTCGCCACCCACAGGGGAGATCTCGCTATAAAAACACGCACTGCAATTACGGAACTAATGACCTTAGCAGTTGACGCGCTCGAATCACTAATAAATCAATCAATCTAGTTCCGCCACCTACCACAATCTCCTTCCCGTTGTGTTCCAGTCGCCGCCTCCATCTCCGCTCGGCATTTAACTTCGTTTCCATCCCATCCCTGCCTCCACTCTAGGGGTCGTATTTATGAAGCTCTGTTAGCAGAGCTCTTAGGGGCCTGTCATCTGGGGGCTTGGTAGGAGAACAAAGGGGCGACTGGAATTGCCTGGGGGCCGATCATAAATTGCAAAACCGAACACTGATAGCCTGCTAGGCCTGGCAGGCCCCTGTCTGAGGTTTATAAATACGACCCTAGGTCTCCATCTTATGCTTACTCCTCCTATCTCCACAATCTGTTTTCACCTCCAGCTCCACCGTCTCCTCATCTTACCCCCTATGTTTTCATCTTTGTCTCCACACTATGTATCCCCTCTCTGCCTCCACCTCAACTTCCATCTTTGATACGCCATTCATCATATCCTTGTTTACGTATGTTCTGCGAATTGAAGAAAATGGAAGTAAGTTTCCTCACCTACGTTTAATGCAAGCCCAACTCAAGCAAAGAATATTCACGGTATTTCTCTTTTTCTAGAGTTTCAGTAGATCTACATGAAAAACGAAGCGTCCAGCGTTTATAGCAATAATGTTCAAAGTGATAGTTTTACGAAACGTTTCGTTTTCCCTTACACGTCCATGAAATGTGTCAGCCCGTATCCATGTGTGTGTGTTTGTATGTGTTTGTGTGTGTATGTGTGTGTGTATGTATGTGTATGTATGTGTATGTGTGTGTGTGTGTGTGTGTGTGTGTGTGTGTGTGTGTGTGTGTGTGTGTGTTTGACGAGCGAGTGAGCTGCCTCTCTCGCTACACCTTTGGTTGCTGTTTGCTCATCTGCGATGCGTCAGAGACAACATCGCTCCGATAGACTTTGTTTCTGCCATCCAGACAAGTTTTTTTTGCCGGCTGGCGTTTCCCGCTTCTCTCTCCGTCGCAGCCGCTGTGCTTCCCGTCCGTTCTATATCGGGCTATTGTTCTGAAGGTCCCCTTCGCCTCGTGTATTCTGGTACTCCCATTGAGGCCCGGAGCGCTTCTTCCGGTCTTTTCTTATTCTCGTTCACGTTATTCGGACAGGGCGTCGAGTTCAGTCGCTGCTAAGGAGAATCTAGCGGCCGGCTGCTCTGATCGGTAGTTTTCCGTGATTCCTCCGATCAACACCAGGCGAATGCCGGAGCAGTTCCCTAACAATCGGGCCACGGACCGCGCGCGATCTATCCTTCCTCTTCCTAGCTTTTCAGCTAGGTCGAATTCAGTCACTGTCTGGAGGAGAACTATAGCGGACGATTGCTCTGATCGGTAGTTTTCCGTTGTTCCTCCCATCAGAGTCTCTCTGTCTCGGACATGCGAACTCACTATTCTGCTGATGTTTTCTTCCAGCGCTACTATTCATATACTTATTCACAAAATATATTAAAAACATAGTTCTCACTTTGTTCCCCAAAGAAATTAGGATAATTCTTGGGAGAGTCAGTCTATTTGTATAATTACCGTATATTGGGTGTTCGGGCAACAAACGTCGAAAATTGGAAACTCTTAAGACAATTTTAAGCATATTTTGTCTAATAAACTACTTGGATATTCTGAATGGCTGACCCGCAAAAAGCACTGAATGCTGGTTTATAAGAATGCTTTCCAGGCAAAAATTTGCATTACAAAAGCATAGAAATTTTTCAGCAGTATGTAAATTGTTTATTATTTACCAAAGAAATGAATATATTTGTTTGGGAAGAAAATTGATCTAGAAATTTTAAAAAAACACCCAATTTAAACATTTCGACTCCTTTTTTATTTCTCGGTTAATTTTATTATTTCTGAACAAATATATTTATTTCATTCGTAAACAATAAATCATTTACATGTTTCTGTAGGGTTTGTATTATCCTGCAATGCTCAAGTTTTTGCATATAAAACAATTTTTCAAAGCAACATTTCAATGTGTTTTGCAGCTTGGCCATTCAGATTATCCAAGTAGTTTATTAGACAAAATATGCTTAAAATGGTCTTGAGCTTATTTTCCAATTTTCGACGTTTCTTCCCCGAACATTGTGTGTAAGTTGGCAGCCTGGACTCCCGAGCCTCTCTGAACGCGTGCATGCGTGAGTGCGTGTTTGTCTGCGTTCGCCAGCGCGTGTTTTTGTTTGTAGATAGATAAGGAGTAAGTACATGGTTGCCTTCACGCTTTTGCGTCATTCCATTCCAGGTGCAGTAAGTTTAGGAATGAAGTACCCAATACTAAAACACATATGGTGTTGGCTTTGTAATGACTACATTCTAAAAAGTAATATTTGTGGTCAGGATGTCTACAAAGTTAAATAATTGCAGTAAAATAAATCTTTCGAGAAACCACAGATACAATTTAAAATGTATATTTTGGATTATATGGACTAATGTAAAAAAAAGTAGTAATATTTTTTCAAGTCTTCTAAAAATGTTCAAAGTATTATGGATATATTGAACTTAAATCAAACGTGAATGAAAATCAAATTATAAATTTAGCAATTAAAAAACTATTATTATAATTTAAGAAACAATTATGCAATACATAGTATAGTTTCCAGTAGTATATGTCAATATTTTTGTGAGACAATTTTTTAAAAAATGCATTAACATGATTGAAAATGTAAATTAATTTTAATAATTTTTTTGTATCGGTTAATGAAAGATTACATATTAATACATTGTTCTAAATTCTTAAAAATTATTACTATATATTATTATTACAAATTTTTCACTCTGTGCAGGAACAGTCACGTGATCATTGCTCATCTAGGCTCGGTCGATCTCGCAGAGACAAGACAGGAACGAATGTTTCTCTCTAGACATTTCAATCAATCGTGTCTCAATCTGCAATACATCTCAGGAATTCTCTTACAATTGTGCAGCTGTCCAGTATTACTACTTTCTACATTGCTTCATGCATGAAATTATTATTATTATTATTATATTATTATATTATTATATTATTATAATTATATTATTATTATATTATTATTATTATTATGCTTTTGTAAATTGGTTATTTAAGGTCGCATCAACATCTAGGTCATGAGCGACCACTACTGGTGTTAACGGTATGGTAACTATGAAGATGAAACGAAATGGTGATGACAAGGGGTGAAAGGACGAACACAAATTCAACCATACCCGAGGCGGGACTCAAACCCCCGACCCTTCGGCCTGAGATCACTACGACACTACTGCCTTAGCGATCTAGGCCACCAGGCCGACTATTACTAGCTTCGTATTTATAGCACCAACAGTATTACACTGAAATTGAAACTGCAAGAGTTTCCTTATCCAGTTGGAGGCCCCTATCTAGTGGTGGTTCTTAGTACGTAATTCTCTTATGTATTAATACCCCCTGCAAATACTTCAGTGCCCTAGCTGTGTCCCTCTCCGCCATCTTCGCCTCCTCCGGGGCCTCCCCGCCCCGCTCCACGCACGCCAAGTCTCGCTCTGTTATTAAGTGACGCATCGCGGTTGGCGGCCTCCTGGAAACCGCGGTTTGTTTCCGCCACTTTGTCGGAGGACGCATCGCCGTGGAGAACCGCTGTACTATTAGCAAGTCTGCGACCTTTAATAAGAAACTACAGTCGACTGGGGTTATAGTGAACGTTTGGGTACTCACATGTTCGGTTCCGATGATCTCAAAATTAAATAGAATTTATTCACAAAGATTGATTTTATCTATATAGAGATACAGCAGAATTCATTAACAGCACGAACTGAAAATTTCAGTATCTTCATTTGCCCTAAAAATATAAATTCTTTTCAATTGTTTGCTTCGTACATTTTTCATTTGTAATTTCTCTCCATCCATCGCCAGCCAGAGTTCGTGCTCTCTCCATTCTTGATTCTGCATTGTCCTCGGTTTCTAAGTATCGTAATTCTTGTATCGTAACTCTTGACACCTTTCAATGACTCTTGAATTGTTGGAGCACCGTTCCACACTACGGAGGCCGTTTTTACTCGCCTTATAACATCCGAAATCCAATTAATTTCCAGGACTTTCTTCCTACGTTCACTATAGCGGGTCTATAACCTTTTCATGCTTTTTAATGTAAGAGAAACGGTCCAGTGACTGAAGTTCACTACAACCGAGGGTTCCTACAACGAGGGTTCACTACAACAGGGTTCACTAAACGAGGGTTCACTACAACAGAGGGTTCACTACAACAGAGGGTTCACTACAACAGAGGGTTCACTACAACAGAGGGTTCACTACAACAGAGGGTTCACTACAACAGAGGGTTCACTACAACAGAGGGTTCACTACAACAGAGGGTTCACTACAACAGAGGGTTCACTACAACAGAGGGTTCACTACAACAGAGGGTTCACTACAACAGAGGGTTCACTATAACCGAAGTCTACTGTATATTATTTCAGAAAGACTAATATTATTTCTTGTAGTTTGCTAGAATTTTCTCTACCTTCGAGCGTATATATGCGTAGAGAGATAGGAGAGAAAAACGGAGTGTGATCCCTTGTAAAATTTTGAAACGGGCCCCGTACACCTGCATAATTAAACTTTTCATTTCCGTAAACATGAACAATTCCTGAAAAGTTTCACTTTTGGGGTTGAATATTTGAAGAAATGATACACGATATTTGGAAACGTCGCCTTCGAAACCATCTAGCAATTTTGTAACTGGTTCAACTTAAAATTAATTATATTTATTAATTGTAACAATGAAGTTAAAATTACATTTTCATTATAATGTGTTTTATTTATTTCCTAGTAAAATGTGTTACTTTTTTTAACATTCAC
Organism: Teleogryllus oceanicus; assembly: GCA_964035755.1. Lineage (NCBI taxonomy): Eukaryota > Metazoa > Arthropoda > Insecta > Orthoptera > Gryllidae > Teleogryllus > Teleogryllus oceanicus. The sequence goes on along the minus strand of CAXIVR010000010.1, from coordinate 49,611,434 downwards.
GTCCCGAAGAGATGCATACTCGACCATATACTAAACGCCAACACACTTGCGAGCTCCTCTGATCTAGAGTCAGCAAAATTCGAGGCCCTTCGCGACACATACATGAGTGGCAAAGGAAAACCAACCCTGCCCAAGGCAGAACTTGAACCCGCAACCCTTCGGACCGAAGCGCTGAGTCGGTACACGCTCTTTACCCCCTCCGCCATCCAGGTCGACTCATAAACTTTCTATTTCAGGAAATATGATCAATTCTTGATTTTTACTTTAAGCTGAATATTTGAGGAATTGATACATTAGGAAAAGTCGCCTTCCAAAATCATCGGGCAATTCTGCAAATGGTTCAACTTAAAGTCGATTGTATTTATTATTTGTAACAATAAAGTTAAAATTCAATTTTCGGTGCAATATCTTTTATTTATTTCCTAGCAATATATGCTTTATGTAAATAATAACGTTTATGGGAGTTCACAGAGGCCTATGTATGCAATTGCTTTCCCGCTTGTCGGCTTGCGCTTCGCAAGCCGAAACCGAGGGAATTGTAGAAACATTTGACGTCTCTCTTTCAATATGCTGCTCTTGTACTAATATTAAACGAATATCCGTGAGACATAAACAGAAGAAGGAAAACCGTTTTTTCAGAACTAAACAATTGGATGGTAATGTGGAAGTGTAAACTAATAGATCACTGGCGAACGTTCCACACATTGTAACTCATTGTTTTAAAAAGGAAAATAGCTTCTCGCAAGAACCAAACCTCGAACGTTTCTGGCATTCAGTGCCCTAAATATGTATTAGAACGTCAAAAAAGGTTGGTTGTGCAGGATATGGCATCAGAAACTTAACTCGTCTGTCTTCAGGAACACGAAAACCTAATTTTAATAAACTAGGACACAACGATTACCGCGCTATGCACGATGGTAACGTATGTTGCAGCGTAACGTATGTTGCGGGCTGAATGTGTACCTTCTCTTTTCCCTACATCGTAATGTAGCACTTCCTACTCGTATTGGTTTCGTCTTAAATCTGTTTCATGCAAGACTGGAGGAGGGTAATTTTCTCTTCGGAGTAGCTTGCTTACGGGTTTTGTGTCGAATATTTTTATAAACTGGACAAAACCGTCATCTTTGTTTAGTGTATTATACGTAGAGAGGATACTACGGCAATATAATCGTGTGAAATATTATTATTAATGAAAGCGGGTTCCTCTCGAGCAATCTTCTATCTTCTTTATCTCTTTCATTTCCTGCCTCCCTTCCTCCCAGTGTGTGTATGCGGTATTAAAATTCACTAGATATGTTGAATATCTTTCTACAATTTGCCTTTCCTTCCCGTTCTCTCATTTTTTCCGTAGGCTGGTTATGTCACTACCCCACCTGGACTGTTTTGCGAACATTAATTCGAATGAGCCGTTTTGGGTCAGATGCGTTCAGCTACCTCTGTAGCTAACTACCTTTCCTGTTTGAGTCACACGTTGATGCGGTTAGTCATCTCGCCTGTGGCAGTCATTGAGATGTTCCAAGACTTGGCTCATCCTACGCAGATTGAGTGAGGCAGTGTTGATTCCAATCTGACGAGTGGGTCCGGCCCGCTGATTGAATATGTATGCTTTAATTAAGCTAAATAAAGCTTCAGGGTAAGCCATCCGTTGCAATACTTCTCTCCCCCATTTTCGTGGGTAAATATTGACTCTTAGCACATGATCTACTTAAATCACGAGTCCCATAAGCGTAGTGCATGTTAGACTTCGGTGACATAAAATCCGGCGTTGACCTACACGTGCTGTCTGTTTTCCACATCTTGGTATCCGCCCTCCCCTCAGTTCACACCGCAACTTTCCTTGTTCTGACATGATCGAAGTTCCCGACTGGTCTCGGGGACTTTATGTAGTATAGTGCATGTTGATTCATTGATTTATTAGTGACTCCAGGGGCGTCAACTGCTAGAATAATAAGTCCCGTAAGTGTAGATAATGTTTTAAGTGAAAATAAACTATACTTTTTAAATGTAACATTTAAATTTTTATACGTTTTATTTACAATAACATTCAGTTTTTGTTATATATAATTGGCTTTTTTGTAACTCTGATTCAAAATCAGTTTCGTCATAAACCGAAAATGAATCTAAATCAGATACAGTACTAAAGGAAATCCCAGATGAAAATTAGAAATTTTTAGTTCTTTCCAACATTCACAACCTGGAATTCTGATATTTCAGCATTTTGTAAACAATCGTCTAATGTTCTTTTTCGCATGACTGTTTTAAGAGTTATTTTTCTTTTCGATTGAAAACAAAAAAATCATCAAAATAAAAGAAAGTGTGTGCTCAGATATATGCCAATATCAAGATCGGGTCCATATCGTGTAACTAGAAATGTTTGATACATCAATGGCAATCTTTCATTTTGAAACCAATTTGTTGTGAAGTACTGAAGTTGATGCAACAACTCCATGATGTCGAAGTCTATTCATGTTTTCAAGTCCGTCCTACGAACGGTTCGATGCAATATTCTGAATGCAATCAATGGTGTAACTACACTTTCAAAACGGTCAATCGTTACTACGAATGACTTAGCACATTCAGTGTCAAGAACAGTTAATATTGGCAAACGTTTTACTTGTTGGTAGCACATGTGTTCATTGGTTACCGCAACGTCGCACTTGGTGAGACACTGTGAGGCAAGTTCATTGTTACTTAAGTTGCAGTCAACCGAGCAACTTCTAATCTGTAAAGCAAACGTTGGAATGTGAACAAAATGAACGCTCTTGTGTTTTTCAACTTCCTTTTAGTAAAAAAAGAAGTTTGTAATCTAATCAGCAATTTTAGTGTGGCGCTTGTACGAGCACTAAGTGAAAAACACATTTCTTCTAGAAAATGAGAAAAACTGCTCGTCACTGCAGTTCTGGACTGGTAGCAGCAGCAGCTTTTGCTGCGATTAAAAAGTGAAGTTCTCAATTGTTTGCTCTTGAATCACTTATCTCCTCCTGTACAATTCATGAGCAAATTCTGTATCTCTATGTCTTCCACAATCAGACGGCGAAACTTCAGATGTCTTACTTACAATTTACAATCTTGTCATGAAGCCATTCCATCAGAACGAAGATATTTTATAAAAGTATTTATTTACTATTTAGTTTTACAGTTTTGCATTATAATACACAATAAACCGGGAACTGCATTCTGCCACCGGGCAGTATCTGCCCAATTGTAGAATAAAGCTTCTATCTATAAGTAAGAAGAACGTTAATTTAATGCGAATCTACATGAAATTTGCAGAAATCATGGATTGATAAATAAAAGGTATAGAGTAGTAGTTTTGAGTTTGAATAGAACAGGGTTGTTGATTCAGTGGTGAATTGTAGCTGACATTTATATAATTGAAATGATTGAAGGCGTTGTCATTATCAACAATAGTATTTATTTCAATAATAGCAGCTTTCGATGGCTTAGCCATCATCGTCAGTTTTCTGATACAAGAAAAATATAAAATTATAATTAAGATAGTTACCTAATTTAAAAACCTTAAGAAATTAAAGGAGAAGAATTAAAGAAAGGAAAGAAAGAAGGGGCGGAGAGTTAGATCTTTTGGTAATATAGTAGTTTTTTAAATTTAAGCTAGGAAAGTTCAGCAACAAGCAGCGGGGGGAGACCACCTTCACCTCCCTATGAAAAAACACGCACTACACCTACGGGACTAATGACCATTGTAGTTGACGCGACCGGAATCACTAACAATCAATCCCTCATAGACATGTGTTTTCTGCGTGGAAGCTGCCTTGGAAGTGTCCTATTTGGGAGGTCCATCGAGGCCACCAGTGCCACCCGCTGGGCGATGGCAGCGCCCCCACCTGTCGCCGGGAGGTCGAGCGCAACGCGACAGGTGGCCGCCGCCAGACGGCGCGGGTGCTGGGTCATCGCTGGCCGCTGGCCAGGGCAGCGGCGGAGGAGGGGAAATGAGAGGGGTGACAGTTGGGGCAGTAAAGGTGACAGGGACGGTGTTGGTGTGAGTGGAGATGGCATGGCAGTGTCGTGTCAACGCGATGTGACGAGGCGGGAAGGTCGTAACGATGGAGTGCGGGTGACGATGTCAGGCAGTGATGCGGAGGGGGGATGGTGACGAAGGGGGGTGAAGGTGACGATGGCGTGAAGGTGATGGGGACGATGACAATGGTGTGGGTGTGATGACGATGGCGTGGAGGTGGCGGTGACGATGAGATTGTTTGCGTAAGTTATGGGGAAGGAAAGAACAAGGAAGAAGAGGGAAAGATCGCGCGTGGTCTGTGGCCCATTTGTTAGGATACAGCTCCGGCATTTTTGTGGCGTTGATACTAGCGATTAGCAGGCCGCTAGAATTTTCCTCCAGATGGAGCTGAACTCTACCTACCGATGAAGCTAGTGTCGAAAGTTCTGCGACCGTCGGGAGTGAAAACCCTAGGACGTCCGGGTCAGAGGCGCTGCAGTGACATCAGTTCATGCCCTGAGCTACCTTTGTGAAAATGGCAAGTGGAAATGGAGGAGACGGTTGAGCTGCAGCTGGAGATAGAGGTGGAGGGGTAGGCGGTGCGTCCGTGAGGAGGCCCGAAGGAGGTCGATCGCCTCCCGTTGCGTCACGCGTGCCACATCGCCCCTTCCCTTCCCCTCCCTTCCCCCATCCCCTCTCCGCAGGCGAGGACGCGACCTTCCCGCCGCCGCGCTGCGTTGGGATGACCACCACACGACGCAGCGGTGGCCGCTGCAGGGCCTTCCGGTATCGCGGGAGAATAAAGGAATCGGGCGTAAAGTCAGGCTCACGGTGTGATAGATAGGCTAGTAGCTAACTCACCGAATCACCCACACGGGTATCAATCGGACGGACATCAATCGGACGGAGCATCAATCGGACGGAGCATCAATCGGACGGAGCATCAATCGGACGGAGCATCAATCGGACGGAGCATCAATCGGACGGAGCATCAATCGGACGGAGCACCAACCGGACGGAGCATCAACCGGACGGACCATCAATCGGACGGACCATCAATCGGACGGACCATCAATCGGACGGACCATCAATCGGACGGACCATCAATCTGTCAGGACATCAACTTGCCAGAGCGTCAATCAGACAGTGCATCATCGTTCAGATACAGCGTCAAATCTGCTTGATAGACAAGCAGTAGGGCAGGCTGTCTGTCAGTCAGTGAGACTGATAGACTTAGTTTCACAGACTGACAGTTATATAGAAGGACAGTGAAATTTCCAGACTGCCTCACCAACAGTCTCTCAAACAGTCGGAAAGACCAGTCCGATAGCCTTGCAGAGTCTCACCAGCAGCCTGACAGTCAATCAATTAGACATTCAATCTAACGGAAATGTTTTAAAATAGTTATGCAACGACGGACGAACGGACAAAACGTGCATTTTGACGCAGAGGAACAGATTCAGGAAATCAAAGGGAATATTTTTTCAATAGAAACACGTATTTGCTTACAGAGTCCCCAGAACGTCCCTTTTCCCCAAACATCACTATTTTGTGAAATTCTCGGAAAAATAGAATTATACATGATCAAATGTCTCAAATTTCTCTTCTTATTTGTATAGAAATTAATATGGAATGGATGATTAGTGATGTAAGAAATGAACATACTCTCGGAGGTGCCGCGAAGTCATTTAGTATTTCACACGCAGTGGCTAGAGATATCAATCCAAGGTGAGAAATGTGAAAAGACAATATGTGCATCCATGGCTATTCCCATACATCGGTTCATCGCCCTACATAATAATTCGCCAAATTTCTCTACAAGATACTCGTAGAAACTCAATTGGTAGGTTTTTGGAAATTTTAAAACACGAACTGTGAAAAAGAATTCGTTTGTGCAACAAACATTTTGAAATGTATGCCAAGAGGAAATAGCGACGACTTCAAACAAAAAGTATGTGTATGTGTATTTATGTGTGTGTGTGTCCACGCGCGCTCAAGTGTATGTGTGAGTGATAGAAACTAGAACTCATGTTTCCGCTTCTTTCATGCAGACCACCATTAGCCAAATATGGGAAATCCGGCATTTTCCAGGCAGTTGTTGCAAAGAATTCCCTGAATACACAAACGCAGTCGTATAAAAGTGTTGCTTTCAGGAAGGTCATCTGGTTAGGATATGTCTTTCCAACATGTGCAAATGTTTCACAATTGTGCAGAAACGATGTTTTGCACTTTATAGATGTTACTCTGGTGAAATCGTTTTCTCTTTATTGGAGCAGGTGTTCCTACATTCCATATAACGTGGTCATAGAGACTTTGGGCCAAATTCGGAAAAGAAATCGAATTGGCTTAGAAAATGCAAAATCAGACGCAGTGGGACAACATGTTAACTGTTTGGGAGAAAATTCAGGTTGAAAGTGTTAAACAATCAACAGAAAATTGGCCATGTCGTTTTATATATGTAGGAAATTATATAAATTTTTACCGTATATATTAAATAGTCAATTGGATTAACACTGGTGCAGCGGTATTTGATGCTTCGTAACTTTGTTGAAAATCAGGCAAAACAAGATACAAAAATGTTTAAAATGTTTTCTCGTTCCAAAACTACTTGAGACAATACGGAAACCATGTTGTGTTAGGAGAAAACTCAGGGAACTATGGTGAATTATATAGAATTGAAGAGCTTATATACCAAGTGGTGAATAAATAAATAAATGAAGTCTTTATTGGTAACGAGGCTTAAGCCATTTAGTCTGCCCTTTCACCTGACCACTTTCAAAATGTGTTATTACAGTAGTGCCAAATAAAAGGATGTCATTCAATGAAAACTTCGTACGCAATTTGGATGAAGGGTTTCTTACACAGAAGTCGGGAGTGAATGCGAGGGAGGAAGAGTTTGATAGAAAAGCCGTGCTCACACAGCATTTGTGTGATTAAATTTATTCATTTCAAGTTACGGATGTATTAAAAAATTAAACACACATTAGGTTGAACACTAGGAGGTTTTACTCAAGTTTAGAGAAATTATCTTTTTTTAATCTACAAGTGAGATATAGAAGAGGATCAGGGAAAAATTTAAATCAGTGAAATGTTAATAAGTACTATAAATTGTTTGAAAGAGGTTTTGAACGTGCTAAAATTGCGTACCTATTTTTGAATTTCTCTAGATAAACTAGAAAGGGAGGGAATCTCGTCAGCATACAAGCGAAAACGCATCAAGTCAATAGTTGATGAGAGAAACTGTAAACATTGAGTGAGAATGGTAAGTTATTTTACGTGCAGTTCATAAAAATAACAATAATTATAATATATAAAGTGTCGTAAAAGTATTTGTTTATTAAATAAAGTAAAAAAATAAAAACGTGGATATTATCAATTCATTTTTAGAAAATATTTACAGTTAAAATATTGCACAAAGCAGCAAATTGGAAAATTTTAAAAATTTAGGAAATGTTTACCGTTTAGAATATTCCCAAGACTTTAAAACCCTATTCAACATCTCTCACCCGTTAGCCAACGATTATACTACACTGTCTATGAACCACAATTTTTAGGGAAAGAAAAAATGTTCACATTCAAGATAAAACTCAAAGATTTTCGGATATCGTTTATCGCTGGAGAAACGCAGATGTCGACCACAATATTTGGCAGCATGAGGGAGAAGTGTCTTAACCCAGATATGCCTACCGTCCTACATGTAGAACGGTGGACATTTTATTATTTTTTCGTAATTTGAACGTTTTCCGTTGAGTAAAAATTGTTGAACGCGTCACGTGATATTCTTATCTTCTTGATATAGCGATAGTGGCTTCTTGTGCTTCGACCGTTTAAGTGTATTTTGCGTCTCATTCTGGCGTTGATCACCGAGGTGTTGTAATGGCGAAGTCGGAGTAAGTTCTTTTATATTTTCTCTGCATAAACACTCCTCATATATTATTTTATATGTTCCTAAAATACACAATTAGCATATCCAAGTCACATGTTTAGGTTATATATTCACTATATCGTGTTTCGTTGGTTTTAAATTTGGTGACCTACATATAGGTCGGTAGGCTCCTCTCCAGAACTAGTGGCTTGCACGTTCAATTACAATTATGTAATCTAATTTCATTGCTTATTATTACCGTTTTCTTACAACTTTATGAAACTAAATTTGAAAATGCAAAATTGTGTACGATACTATATATATTTTTTTCCTGTGCATCGAAATGCACAGATTCCTACCGAAGTAGGAATCTAAGTTTGGACGATATATTGAGAATTTTGGAGGAGGAAAACGATGATGATACTCCATCGTCTGCGGTTGATATATTTATTTCACCGCCTGATAATGCAACTGGTGATATAACAGACGAAGATTCTGGAGAAGAAGATTCCGTTGATATAAACAATCTTCCTGGAAGCGTCCTACGTGCATCAGCTGAAATAGGAGGACAGAGCACAGATATTGGTGGCGGCCAGTCCAAAGTAGATTGTTACAGTGAGTCTGTAGAACAGAAGAAGCCACGAAAGAAACGAGCAAAGAAAGAATATAGTTGGACTAAAGAAGATCTTCAGTCACATTGGGAGAAATGGCAACCCATACAAGCACCAAGTAACAATCTGTCACCTCTTGAATGGAAGTGATATACCTTCTTATTTCTGAAACTAATAAATATATAGTGCGTAAAGGACATTTCTCTGGCGATGTCACAGAAGATGTGCAATGTAGTGCAACCTAAACTTGTTGTAGCATACGACAAACATAAGGGAGGAGTAGATAGAAGTGACCAAAACATCACGCTATACCGAATTTCAATGAGGGGGAAGAAATGGTATTTTCCTGTCATTGCACATTGTTTTGATATGGCAGAACAAAATGCTTGGTTGCTGTACAGAATAAATGGAGAAAAGTTGGATCACCTAGGATTCAGAAGGCGCATAGTTACGTCCCTTCTAGAAACCTACAAAAGGACACCAAAAAGAGGTCCCAGGAAACCATCGCGCAACCAGCACCTGGACTCGAGATACGATAGGATTGACCACCTTGTTGTTCCTCAAGAAAAACAAACCAGGTGCCGCGCATGTCATCAGAAGACAACAACGCGCTGCAAGAAGTGCATTGTAGGGCTACATGTCAAATGTTTTGTACTCTACCATACAAAAGATTAAAATGTATTCATGTTTATAATTGAAAAAGTTATTTCTTTTATTTCTCCCACAAAAAAATTGTCTCCTTACGCTCTAGAAGGAATGGGCCACATCTGACTGGAGTCGTGCCTACCGTCCTATATTTAGAACGCCAATTTTCTTAAAAGATTGTATCAGAAATTACAAAAATTAAAAATTAACTAATAATAGGACCATAAACAACTACAATTATAACAAAAAAAAACATTTTATTCAAGAAAAAAAGTTTCAGGCATATCTGGGTTAAGAATGTATAGATACGTAAACCCACAAAGCAAACGGTAATAGAAAGGCCTCCCTTTGGAAATGAGCTCCTCAAACAGTCCCATTTTTGTAAATAAATTCTTTACTTCAGTCATGTATTAGAAAATCACAATACACATTATTCTAGCAAAATACCCGGGCTTTCTTCATTACCACTCCCCGTGAAAGTGGGAAAAATATCAATTTTATATGAACCGCGGTGTTTAAGAATATATTCTTAATGAAATTAGTTCAAATTTTAATAAAATACTACAGTTTTTAAAAATTGTATGGGACAGGGCCTTGCTGTTCGATTAAAAACAAATTGTCTTACGAACTGCTATTGGCTTCTAGGGAATCTATTAGGTTCCAGTTCTTCCCATCGCTCCTTACTTTTGACGGAACGAATTAGAAACCACGTGCTCTAAGCGAGAGGCGAAAAACATTGCTGGTTGTGCATCCACCAACATATTACTTAAATTATTAATTTTCCGCATTTATGTTGTATTAAACTTTACCAAACTATGCAAAGACACTGCGGCCGGTTTCCGACATGCTTGTCTTTTATTAAAAAGCGGTTAAAACAGGTCACGAACAATAGAAAGATGTCAACAAAACTCTGTATTTATCTAGATCTCGATACTCGTGACGCGCCTCTTATTTTTAACTCGTCACTGCAATGGTCGCTCCGAACTCCTCGGGTGAATCAGAGTTTGGCACGAGAGCGAAGTGCACAGAGTGTTTACTAGCTGAAGACTTTTTTAGATATTACCTGCAAAACTCAGTTGCCTTGAGTGTAGGAGGAAACTAAATACGTGAATTACTAATAGAACTAGTTTCTTGGACGTTGGTGTCCTTGGAATTAGACTTCGTCGCTCGTGCGGAAAGCTTACGTTTTAATAAATTGATTCGTGCGAATTGAAGATAACACCCCCTGAGATACCCTCTAGTTCGAGTGTTCGATTGGTTTCCGACTGCGTCAACTGCTACGGTCATTAGTCGCATATGAGTAGTGTATGTTGTATCCTGGTTATGACAAGGAAGAGGAAAGGAAGATCGTGCGCGGTCCGTGGCTCTTTTGTAAGGGCACTTCTCCGGCATTCACCTGGTGTTGATCGGAGAAACCACGGACAACTACCGATCAGAGCAGTCGGCCGCTAGAATTCTCCTCCAGACGCGACCGAATTCTAGCTGCCTATTTAGATATTTAGCGAAAGGCTATGTAGTTAGTGTCGATCTGCCACCATCGGTTTTAATTTAAGACCTTTTGAATTCAGAGTCATGTCATTCCAGTGACATCGATTGATGTCGTGAACTACTTCAGCGGTATTTAGAATTTATGTAGTTTGAGATTAATTAATTAGTAGATTCTTGTTTTCTTCGCATTAGCTCTGACGAGTGCAAGTCTGACGAGAAACTTGCAATCTACATACTCTATTGACTCCGGTTAATCAAGTCTACATCTTCTTTATTACTTAAATATACATATTTCACATTTATCGGTGTAAGAGATCAAGTGGTTTAGGTTAGAAATTGATTATTACTTCATGCTTTTTAATTTTTTAAGACGATATAACTCTTTTAGATTTTTGGTTACATGCGAGTGTTATGTTTTAGAGTATTAAGTTAGTTTTGGCATTGTTCTAACGATTTTTGGCCTTAAATGTTATTATTTTGCTTAACCTTCTTTCTGCACAATCTTTTGCAATTCAGTGAACAAGAAGTTTTGTGCAGGTTCTTTTTCTTACAAATGGATACTGGAATGTTCATTGTCGTTATAATAAAAAGAGTCTTCGCATAATTTGTACGTTGTATTACTACACATTTTGTAGTTGCACACATTGAGTGTCTAGGTGCAGGTAATTTTTCCAGTGACGCAGCATGCTTTTAAGAATAGAAGGATCTTGTCAGCGAAAAACACCCATTTAGTCGTAAATGCCGCGAAGTAACAACCAACGTGAGTTCCAGTAGTATGGACCTCAATTTAGTTCAATTTTTTATGAGCAGCTTTATCGCAAATTGACGTAATTTTGTTATTTGTGAAGAATGCCAACTGGCTAATCTACATTGTGTAAGATCTCGTTAGATTATTTGTCAAAATATTCTTTGCCGCATTTACATGTAATGTCGGTACACGTATTTGAGTTTTACATAATTTTTACAAACGTGATGTGTAAATCGAAGTCATTTAATTTAAACGTGACTTTTCAAATTAGATCGCATTACTAAGTACAAAGCGAAGTCATCAACGCCACATATGATACGTTATAGTAAACAAATAACATTACTGTGGTATCGTAGGCTTCCGCGGCCAGAGTCATGATCTGGGCTGTCCGGTGATATGTCGGTCGAAACGTCGGCACCCCAGCCTTCGACGCGGCATCACCCGGACAGCCCAGATCATGACTCAGTGCAATAGGTTTCGACACAGGTTTCATTGAAATAGTATTCTGTCTTTTTTACTGAAAAACACACTACATTATTTTTATAATTCTATTTAAATTATTAGAAAAAATAATATTTTACCTCTAAATAAAAGGTCGGAATACTTTCAGGTAAATGCGATAACAGAGGATATCATATTTCTTCAATTTGATACAGATTACTTGAATTTACCGGAAAGTATGCACTAATAAATATTCTGCTTTTACTTAAAGCACATGGCACTCATGTGTATGCACTGTTTTCACTGCAGCGCCTCTGACCGGGAGGTCCTAGGTTCGAGTCCTGACGGCGGCAGGATTTTCGACACTTGCTTTTCAGCGAGGTCGAATTCAGTCGCTGCCTGGAGGAGAATTCTAGCGGCCGGCTGCTCTGATCGGTAGCTTTCCGTGGTTTCTCCGATCAACACCAGGCGAATGCCGGAGCAGTATCCTACCAAACGGGCCACGCGATTTGTCCTTCCCCCTCCTTGTCCTATCGTCTCCTCCTACACACACACACACTTACACTAACATGGACTACACTACCATATATTCCGGTAGACCGGTCGGGAGCTTAGAGCTCGTCCCGGCTGGGGCGACGGCCCGCTGGTGGGAGAGTCCTTGTAAGGGGGAAACCCCACTAGCCGACGGTAGGTTGGCGCCGGATCTCGCCATCCAGCGGGGGAAGATCACCGCCATCTCCCAAGAAAAACATGCACTATACTAACGGGACTAATGACCAAAGCAGTTGACGCGCCCGGAAACACGAAAAAAACAAACTAAACGAAACTACTGTTTTCAGAAGCTCTAGCATTGCAAATGATCGGCAGTCAGGTTTTGCGAAAATAATATGTAGAAAGGCACTCTACGACAAGCAAGGATAGACGTGGGGATGAATAGGAGTCGCTGAGAGGCAGTTGGTAGAAAAGGGCTGGACAAGGCAAGAGAGACAACGTAGGTGCGCGGGGAGAGGGTTCGGTGAGCGTGTGGGGGGGAAAGGTGGGGAAAAGCAGGCGGGGGAGGGGGAGGAAGGGACGACGCGAGGCAAACGGGATGGGTGTCGCGATGCAGGGCAAGACCACAGAGGCACGGTAAAGCAAGGTGGGACGGGCAAGACAGGACGGGAAGGGAAGGGCAAGGCAAGGCGGAGGGGAGAGTCGGGGCGTGGCGTTGTGCGAAAGTTCCGGAGAGGCAGGGGCGGCGAGCGTGTCGGGGCGAGGTATTAGACCGGCTGAGGTGGGGCGAGGCGAGACGCTGGCTGTAAACAGCCGTAGGCGAAGCGGGTACCGTGCCCCCGGCTGCAATTGGTCCGCCCCTCCAAACTGGACACCGGACCTCGCACAACGCTGCCAACCGGCAGCAGATTCTACACGAAAACAACTTGTCACGAGTTGGTAGGTGAGTGATTCCGGGCGCGTCAACAGCTTAGGTCATTAGTCCCGTAAGTGTAGTGCATGTTTTCCCCCTCCGGAGATGGCGGTGATCTTCCCCCGCTGGATGGCGAGATCCGGCGCCGACCTACCTCGGCTAGTGGGTTCCCCCTAACCAGGGCTCTCCCACCAGCGGGGCACCGTCCCAGCCGGGACGAGCTCTAAGCTCCCGGGATATGTGGTAGTGTGGTGCATGTTAATGTAAGTGTGAGTATAAGAGGAGAGGATAAGACAAGGAAGGGGAAGGAAAGATCGCGCGCGGACCGTGGCCCGTTTGTTAGGATACTTCTCCGGCATTCGCCTGGTGTTGATCGGAGAAACCACGGAAAACTACCGATCAGAGCAGCCGGCCGCTAGAATTCTTCTCCAGACAGCGACTGAATTCGACCCAGCTGAAAAGCTAATGTCGAAAATCCTGCCGCAGTGAGGAATCGAACCTAGGACCTCCCGATCAGAGGCCTTGCCACGCGTCATAGCCATGAAGTAGTGAGGTGTAGCATCGATTGGGCCTGTCAATCAATATTTTTTGCATTTTCAATCATTGTAATCAGTTGCTTACCGATCGTAGTTTAAGTCTTTGGTGGTCCGATTGGTCCGTGGCTGCGATAGTAAGATCGCTCGCCAGCGATCGAGTTAAGCTTCCGAAATCATGCACTGCTATTGACGCTTCTTTGAAGTTTCGTTTCATTGGAAAATATTTTAGCATTCGTTAAGAGCTTTTAAAATTATTTAACTAGCATTTTGTTTATTAGTAATAAATAAAATAAACAATATAATTATATCACGAATTTATCATTTACTTGATTGTGTAAAAATTTGACAACAGAGTTTCACATCGTGTATGCTTACCTTACAATTGCTATTGTCCAACTTCTTCGTTTATTTCAGGGAATCTATTTAGTGAACATTTAAGAAATATTTAAAAGAATCTTTTTGGGGGTGGCTAAATAATATTAAATGAAAATTTGATAGAACATTCACCAGATTATCAGGTGTGACGGAAATTCTTTTGAATGCATTGAATTAAATCCCATTGAATGATATCTTCAAGTTTATCTTATTATTTAAAGAAAATGACACTCAATTGTAAATACGATACTATTGTGACCTTTACACGTGTGAAATGTGTTGATTTCCCTTTCAATGTTTCGTACACTCACAGTCTCTGGTAACTTTCTCGCGTTCTCAAAATCATCAAGGTTATAGTTGATCAAGAAATGACCTCTGCACGGGAATAATTCATTTTGAAATTCTGCTCGAAGCCAACGCTCGTCAAGGAGACTGTTTCACGAGCAGAAGTATCGACGAGTTGAGAAAATCTCGAGCCGCGCTAACTTTCGCGGTGCTGTTTGTGTTTTACAGCTACTGAATCGTAAAACCCGTTTTAGAAGTCGAGCGCGAAGTAAAGGCAGTCGACAAATACTGCTGCTCTGGTGCCGAAGAAAGCCGAAGACACCCGAACCATCTCTGGCCTCCATCAGTGGGGACCTGACTAATGTTTGCGTCACCGACCGGATTAGGCAGCTTCGGCCATCAGCTGATGCCACTGCAGTGCCTCTGACCCCACTACATACTCTCAATAAGAAATAGTTTTCTTGACAATAGAACATTTTCGGTAAATGTTAACAACCACCTTTCAAATCAGAGATTAATAAACGCTGGACTCCCTCAAGGTTCCCCACTTTCTCCGACTTTATTCATGTCGCTGATCTTCCTAAACTACATAATATTCAAACGGCTCAATTTACGGACGAGACGGCCACATTCTCTTCAGACACATCCATGAATCTAATTAGAAACAGAATGCAATTATACCTTCACATGTTGGACAGCTGTGCTTCCAAACTCAAGATACAGTTAAATCCAAGTAAAACTTGCGCCAAAATATTCACACTAAGACCTTACACTCCACCCACTCCTACGACACTGAACAATAACACAATAGAATGGTTACCCCCCCCCACCAAACCGGTTAAATACTCGGACTTCAACTAGACACCAAACTAAACTGGAAGCAACACATAGAGAACAAACTAATTCAAGCCAAAATAAAATTACTGCAGCTAAAACCACTAATTCATAGAAATAGCTCAGTACCATTTAATTCCTCTATATTAATATTCAAAAGAGTTATAAGACCTCTACTTCTGTACGCCTGCCCCATATGGATCAACGCCTCCAAAACCAACATTAACAGAATTCAAGTAATACAGAATCAATTTCTTAGAACAATTGCTAATGCCCCATGGTTCGTATCCAACCTCCAACTTCATAAGGAATTTAACCTCGAACCGTTATCACAGCATATAGCTTATCTCTCCACTAACTTTTACTCCAGTTTAAATCAAATCCCCTCGCTGGTGCCTTTCTGACGCGGTAAAAATCTCATCCTTCAAACCAGAATTACAAATAAATACCAAACCAATAAACCAAAATCGAAACCAATAAATTGAAATCGAAAAAAAAAAACTGGTGTTGATTGGAGAAACCACGGAAAACTATCGATCAGATCAGCCGGCCGCTAGAATTCTCCTTCAGACAGCGACTGAATTTGACCTAGCTGAAAAGCTAGTGTCGAAAATTCTGCCGCCATCAGGACTCGAACCTAGGACCTCCCGGTCAGAATCGCTACAGTGACATCAGTTGATGCACTGAGCTACCTAATATTGAAAACAATACATTGTTAAGTATTTAAAGTCCGATTTAAAACTGTTGACTATTGTTGAGATAGAGGCTGTCCAGTTGTGAGCTTCGATTGCAAAAATGGAATCTCCAAATTTGATAACCCCCCACACGAAAGGCCAAGAAATTATCATCGGAATGTAGTATACAAGTATACGTTAAGAAGTGTTGAAATTGTTGGAATACGATAATACCTGTTGAACTAAATTACCTTTCACTACATTGAAACTATAAAAATCCTCCCCCCCCCCCACCTCGAGCTCAAATATAGCTACGCCCCTGCCGTACAGTTCTCGGTGAATACGCTCCAAGAGTTTCGTCACGTGACCAACGCTAGTGCCACTAGCCTGCAATAGTCTTCTGTATTACATCAATGTTGGCGACACTGTTCAGGACCCGCCGCCGTCACCGCCGCCCCCAGTCCGCATGCGGGTCGTTGATCTCGCTGCACCAACTCGACTGGTACCTGCTGGAGCCTCCGGTTATCAGGTGCAGTGGGAGAACACGCGTTTACATTGCAAACTCCACATGAACGAGTTCGGTTAAACAGTCCGATTAAAATTTCCGAGATTGACAGCTTCTGAATTACGAAGGATTATTGTTATTTTATTGGAAGATATTTTCGATTTTAGATGATGTCACAAAAAAGTTGTGAGAATCAGTCACTGATAGTTGAAAGTCAACCAGCGAATCACTAAGAGGGGTTCTAGATTATTGCATTTTCCTGATGACACTTATCTGCAGTTCAACCGGTGTGTCTAATGCATTTTGTTTGTATCCTTGGTGGATGGTTGTTGTTGTTTTTTGTGTCGTTGTTAACCTTGCTCTTTGTGCCATGTTCTGCGGTTAGTCTTAAGATAGTTATTTATTATTATACAGATTGTGATAACACAAAATAAACGAGAGGGCGTAATACCCATGGCGACATATTCCCCCTCCCAATTATGTTCTAAAGGCTTAGTCTGTGTGGAAACCTGTACAAAATTTTGGATATAAAACTGGAAATTTTTAATCAAACATATTTGAACTAATAATGTATAAATGGACTAATATATATATATATATATATATATATATATATATATATATATATAATGTGTGTTAATTTTTAATTACTATTTTAGTATAACGCGATAAAGTACGTCTTAATGATATAGCAGCATTTAACGAAATATTTAGAATTACATTTTATAATTCTTTATGCTATGTTCAAGGAACATAAACTGAATGGGTACTTAGAATCATAATGAGTAATGCATAATGCGCACATTATGTGAATCATTAGTCATAACTGAGCGGCCACGACCGTTTCGAGGCTCAGGCTCAGGCTGGACGTCCACAACCTGAGCCTGTCGCGCGAGTACTTTGCAGCAATACGTTCCCCACTTCCACTTGTCAATGTCTGGAAGTTTTAATGAAGAGCCTCGAAAAGTTTGGAGAAACGGTGCGAAATGCAATGTTATGATAATGAAAAATATAGCATTGGAAGTGGGCTCGAGAGTGAAGAGAATTAATTTTCGCGTATGAAGAAATTAAGTAAATTAATAAATAAATGGAGGAACAAAGGAATGAAGGAAGAAGACGTAGCTAAGAAAGAAGCGAAATCTTAATATATATTTTTTTAACTTTATATTACATTGAATCGCAATGCCATGCCATTCTACCATTTAACTGTTTATACAGAACAAATGAGTTGTAAAGGAAAGCAAAGGATAAAATGAAGTGAAATTTAACCATATAAAATGTCATATTTATATATTTGACATTAATATTAATGTTTGTGTATCTAATATATATCGAGCGTCGCTTAGCGTGGCTTCTTTTATTTTGAAGCACATACTGACATCAACCATCATTGGAAATGTTGATACTTTTCGACAACCACGGTGTGTGAAAACGTTTCTGCTGATTCATCAAATCGACTAAGGTAGCTTAAGGCATCAATTGATGTCATTACTTTGTATCTGTTCGGGATGTCCTAGGATTAACGTCCCGACGATTACAGGATTTTCGACACTTGTTAAATAGCTGGTGCGAATTCAGCCGCGGTCTGGAGCACAATTCTAGCGGCAGGCAGTTCTGATTGGTTGTGTTCCATGCTTTCATTGACCAACACCCCGCAAATTCAGCGACAGTACCCTAACAAACGGGCTAAAGACTGTGCGCGATCTTCCCTTCCCAGTCCTATTCTCATGCATTACGTACATACACTACACTAACACACAGGCTTGGATTGGTTTGGTTGTTGTTTTTTTTCGTGTTTCCGGGCGCATCAACTTCTTTGGTCATTAGTCGTAGTGTAGTGCATGTTTTTTCTCGGGAGATGGCGGTGATCTTCCCCCGCTGGATGGCGATATCCGGCGCCAACCTACCGTCGGCTTCTGGGGTTTCCCTAACCAGGACTCTCCCACCAACGGGAACCGCCCAGCCGGGACAAACTCTAAGCTCCGACCGGTCTCCCGGAATATGTGGTAGTGTAGTGCATGTTAGTGTAAGTGTGTGTGTGTGTAAGGGGAGAGAATAGGACAAGGAAGAGGAAGGACAGATCGCGCGCGGTCCGTGGCCCGTTTGGTAGGGTACTGCTCCGGCATTCGCCTGGTGTTGATCGGAGAAACCACGGAAAACTACCGATCAGATTAGCCGACCGCTAGAATTCTCCTCCAGACAGCGACTGCATTCGACCTAGCTGTAAAGCTAGTGTCGAAAATCCTGCCACCGTGGGGAGTGTAACCTAGGACCTCCCGGTCAGAAGCGCTGCAGTGACATCAGTTGATGCACTGAGCTACCGCTCCCGGTACATGCTTGGAGACCAGTCGCTAGATTAGACCTTGACGCGGCTGGGGCGGTGCCGCGCTGGTGGAAGATACCTGGGTAGGGAAAACACCGCACGTATATGACTGCCCCAGATCTAGCCATTCAGCGATGGAAGATCACCGCCGCTTCCCACGATAAAACATTCACAACACTTACAGAACTAATGACCTTGGCCGCTGACGCGCACGGCTAAACAATCAATCGAATCATCAAATGACGAAAGAGTAGTACGCGGTGCTTCGAATGACGAATCGCTGCGACGCAGAAGGTCTCAGTGAGGACACGCGAGGACGTCCAGTCCCCTTCAGCCGCCCGCGAGGGGACGCCGCCCGGAGATGGCGAATGAGAGCAATCACGCGACCCCGCCGCCAGATGACTAAGCGCCACCGTCGCCGCGATCTCTGTGCGACTCATAACTAGTCCTCGGAGTTTAGGACAATTTAGTTCCTTCAGGAGGTTGTGGTTGCAGAATCATTAAAACATACATCTAAGAGTGTCTAAAACATTCTAAAAGGGTGCTTGAAGACTATTTTTAATATTTCTTTTCTTAAAACTACATAAAACAGGTATTTTGGAGAATTATGTTTTAATTACTCATTGTTTAAATTTCTTATTCCGAAACGCAAATACTTCCCCTAAATGTGAATATTCCCTTATCGAATACGCAATCGATTAGGCAGCGAAATCTCTCACCCAAAACCCCGAAAATATGGAGCTCTGCAAGTTAACGTAAAGAGGATGTTTAACGCACGTCTCCGAGCAGCACTTCTTAGGCAATTGCAGCCATTCTCGGTGCATTTGCGCCGTTGACAGGTTGAGAATAAAAAGTGCGAAAGAAGGCAAGTGAATAAAATAATGTACTTGTAGTCACTCATAAAATATGTAAAAATATTTGACTTTCCTAAAAAGTAAAAAGTTTAATTTAATCTTTTTGTTATCATTTTAGATAATATAAACATTACTTTTCTGTTAATGTTTTTAATGCCAGTTTAATCATTTTGTAACCTATTTTAAGTGCCTCCTTTTCATGCCTATAGTTCTAATTTAATAATTTTGTTACCTCTTACGGCCTAATCATCGCTTTTTTGCCTGAATTCCGAGGTCTACTCATAACATGGGACCAAGGGGACCCAGTCGTATACTGGATTTAAACAGAGTGGTAAGAGCTGGACGCAGTCACTTCCTCTAATCAGGAGCTTCGTTGCGACGTAAATTCTCGATTTTGACGCTCCTGATTGGTTGACAATTTTCCTCTCTCCCTCCAACTTGTGACCTTGAAGTGAACTCTCTGAGAATAGAGTAGTAAGCGACCGGATTTCTATGCAAATGGTACTTTTCCAGTGTTTACTTATTTGGTTGATTGATTATTTTGCGTTTTCGAGGGAATCAGCGGCTCAAGTCATTATACCCGTAAGTTTAATGCATGTTTTGTCACGGGAGTTGGCAGTGCTCTTTCCACGCTGGATGGTGAGATCTGGCTTGCGAAGGTCCCCGCTTTCACGTATCTCTTGTCTCAGCGTACAGCCACGGGACGAGATACGCTCTAAGCTTGCCGACTGGCCTCCCAACATAGCATGTGGTTATCTGTCTGTCTGTACTTGGCGCGAGTACCCGCGTACATGGCCTATTAGCAGCGCCCCGGCCGCGCGGCCATGGGATAAGGGGGTAAGTGTGACTGATTTTTTCGTGTTTCCGGGCGAGTCAACTGCTTTAGTCATTAGTCTCGTTAGTGTAGTGCATGTTTTTCCTCTGGAGATGGCGGTGATCTTCCCTCGCTGAATGGCGAGATACGGCGCCGACCTACCGCCGGCTAGTGGGGATTCCCCCTTACCAAGACTCTCCCACCAGCGGGGCACCGTCCCAGCCGGGACGAGCTCTAAGCTCCCGTCCGATCTCCCGGAATATGTTGTAGTGTGGTGCATGTTAGTGTAAATGTGTGTGTGTAAGGGGTAAGAATGGAACAAGGAAAAGGAAGGACAAATCGAGCGCGGTCCGTGGCCGGTGTGTTAGGGTACTGCTCCTGCATTGCTCCTGCCTGGTGTTGATCGGAGAAACTATGGGAAACTACTAGACTAATCAGAGCAACCGGTCGCTAGAATTCTCCTTCAGACAGCTCCTTCAAACGAACAAAAATATTTATAAAATATTTTGTTGTCCTCGACAGAATAAGGATATGGTGGAAATCTCGTAAAAAATATCTCTTAAGTTTATTGTTAATAATAATTGTTCGTCTTAATATACCCAGAGATTGTCGACTCATAGGAAATCCTAATTGCAGTTGTTTAATTTCTTCTTTCCTGGAAATACTCACAAGAATAATAATTTAAACGTTTCGCGGCTGTTTTTCCACGCCTGCATGCTAGTGTGTTGTTGTGGCGGAAAAGATGACAGGATGTATCCAAGCCTGAGGAAGCTGCGTTAGATAAAAACGTATTCTTAAGTCCTGAGTAAAAGATGAGATTACAGATTACAGAAAGAGGGTTTCCAAACAAAGATTTTTGCACTCCGTTATCTACATGGAAATGTTACCAATGTGATTCACACACCAAAGGAGCAGTTTGAATTCGGAAACAAAATTCCTACGACCAAGATCCATTTTCACGCCTATGTAACGCGCAGTAATTAATTTTATTTTATTTTTTTATTTAATAGGTAATTATCACATGCAAATTAGATAACTTGATGCTAAGTGGCTAGGCCGAAGGCCTTTAAGCCATTACAATACCTACATTCTACCGCGTTCTAACCTTTCGTATTCTGGTATTCACCAGAATACTAATTAATTTATTATATAGGCATAATCTGTGCTACAATGTACAATATACTTCTCTCACTTGAGAGTCAGTATATGTTTCATTAACAATTGAATTGACTATTACACAGAGAAAGTAGATCTGTTTGAATAGATATTGATTTCATGTTCTATAAGAAGAAATAACTTTATTAACAACTCTTTTTATAAATGAATGCTTCTAACTCTAGAACATAAAATTAATTTTGAGCAATTTACTCTTAGCAATTTTAGTGAATGTTTTATACTTTTTAACTATTTACAAAAATAACAAAATGTTCACGTTACAAATCTGTACAGCTCAATTATGTTTGTAATCAAACTTCATATAACACTAACATAGCTTTGTGTCGATCTCAGAGGAATTGTCCTCATCACTGTGTATTCCTGAACACAAACACATTTTACAATCATGAGAAGAGCCATGGCTAGTGAAATCTGGGAAACAAATTATTTCACACCGTTATTAGCTCTGAGGGAGCGGAAACAATCATTTGTTTCACGATTTCTCACGTTTACTTGTGTGAAAAGAAGATGCTCTCTGGTTTCCAGTGTTAATATGTCCACGTTTCTTCTCCGTTGGTGTTCTGCTCTGCTTTGTTTCTCCCTTAACACTAAATCTCTGGACACACGTATTGTATACGAGGTACAAGGCTGTAATGAGCAGATTAATGAAAAAATGTCCCAAGGAGAAACAGAACTTTCATTTTCAGATTAGAAATTTCTAGTTGTGAGAGAAACTCAGAAACAATAATTATGGATATTTTTCACACCCTTGGATTCTACAACAGTAAAATCCGCAAAGTATCCTTGTGAAAAGCACGGAACAAAAAAATCGTGCTTCAAATATTACGATTAGAAAATTCAGTTTCCTGCATGCCAGGAATCTTAGTTTCTTCGAAACCTACTATTCGGCAGTTTTTTTATGTTTTTCGAAAAAAACAACAACTGAATGTGACCTATGGAAGGAAGTGGAAATTTTGATAACAAAAAGTATTGATATAATAATGTCGATTCAGAGGTATCGAAATCGGTACTGTAACACAGATCACAAAAGTAATCACAACTGTATTATAATAGAAATATAAAATAATGAAAATTTGCTAGTTCAGTATATTGGTAGGCAACTGTATCTAACACTGTACAAAAGTTCATCAATTGATGGGAATTCTGATGTGGTGGTGTTGACGTTCTAATGAGAAGAAATAAAAGAGGTCATCTTCGTCATCATATACAACAAAAGTACAACAAAATTTCATCAACTAATCGTGTGTGCGTGCGTTGATGTCTAGATGAGAGCACCTGGTAAAGTTAGTATGCCAAAGTTTGTGCTTCTAGATGGATAAAAGTGGAAATGTTCACATGTGAAATTTGAAGTTCTTCTGAGAAGAAATGCGCGATAGTATCACGTGGAGCTACGAAAAGAATGGGGTGATATTGCGTTGCCTTATCATGCGTTGAGTACAGGTTATTGTTTTTTCAAATATTATCTTACATTTAGTCATCTTTATAATATTTTCAACTACTACTTAGAAGCTCTTATCCCTCATCATGTCCTCATGTCCTGCCCGTGAAGGAAAAATACTTCGTGCCGCGACAACATGGAGAACGGTAATTTGAATAACTATATTTCCCACTGAATTCTTGAAGACGTGCACGAATAAAGAAGTTACATTTGTATTTGATACTCACTACGCCTGGCCTCCCTCCAAAGCATTTGCACATTATGTAGTAGTTATCAATAATTGTAATTATTAGGGAACTGCGTTTATTTTAATAAAAAAGCAAAATATGTGCTACATAAATGTATGTATTTATTTTTTCCGAGTCCGAATTTTTAACACATCCATGGTCTGTTTCCTCTGCCGCAGTCATCGTTTCCACTGGTGTAGCCTCCGCCCTCTCCGACGCCTGCGTCTCCTTTGCTGCTAATCCTTCAGTGATCTAAAATTTGTGCCGACTAACCGGCATCGCCTTCAATTGGTTCATCCCCGCCTCTAATCTCGTCACAATCACCGCCTCTATCCCAACATTCTGTTACGAAGCCAGAAAACATTTCGAGCGCCACAATCTTTAGCTTTTCTATTCAACTGTCACGTTTTTCTTTTTCGGCCCTGACTTCTTCGGTCCAGCGTTCCACCGATATCCCAGAATTCACATGTCAACACGTTTGGATCTCGGTCACGTTTAGAAATTTTATTTGTGCTTCAAGGCTTCCAACCTACATTTGGTCATTGGAACGTTAAAATAAAAGTCTGTTGTAAAATGGACAATATTAAGGGAAATGAATAATTATTATTAGTTTTATAAATCACTTTAAAATTAAATGTATGTTCATGCATTTTATGGCAAGTAGTGTTTAATTGAAGAAATGCTCTTAGAAATAATATCTTTGTCATTTATTATTTCCTGGGTTATTCATGTGTATTCGATTGTGTATTGTTTGTTTGTTGTTTAATAATCCATTGCCATTTTCTTATTTCCTATTCGTCGACCCATCAGCTTCATCATTTTCCTGGAAACTAAAAAAAAACACCCATTAATTTATGTATTGCTCCAAGAGTAGCTATGGTTTCAACAATGAATTTGTAAATATTTTGGGTTTATTACTAAGATTTGCGTTTTCTGATAATACAGTACATTCGAACCTGTCACTTGCAGTCGCTTGCTTTTTTGATTCTCTTCTTTATTTCTCGCAATTTCTTCCCGGATGTTAGGCATCTAGCATGAGATTGTTATATTATTTGTTTCTGTATTATCATATCAAATTTTGCTCTCCAACTCTCCCACCACAGTTGACTTGGTGCCCACAGTGACAAGATTTTAGACACTAGCTTTCCAGCTAGGTGGAAATCAGTCGCTCTCTGGAGGAGAATTCTAGCGGCCAGTTGCTCTGATCGGTAGTTTTCCGTGATTTCTCCAATCAACACCAAGCGAATGCCGGAGCAGTACCCTACCAAACGGGCCACGGACCGCGCGCGATCTGTCCTTCCTCTTCCTTGTCCTATCCTCTCCCCTTACACACACACTTACACTAACATGCACTACACTACCACATAATCCGGGAGAGCGGTCGGATGCTTAGTGCTTGTCCCGGCAGAGGCGGTGTCCAGCTCGTGGGAGATACCTGGATGTGGAAAATCCTCGCAAACCGACGTCAGTGTGAATGGCGCCTGATGTCGCATTCAACGGGGGAACTTCACCGCCACCTCCCACGATGGAAACCAGAACTACCCTTGCGGAACTATTGACCTTACCCGTTGACGTGCCCGGAACCACTCATCAATCAATCAATCAACTTGGTTTGTGCTGGATTCATTTAATTTTGTCCGTTTATTATATTGCCGCGGCGTTCTCAACACAGTGAACAGCCCACCCAACGTCGTCCCACCGCTAATTTATTCGCGCCCGCGCGCGCGGCGCGGCATTCCAGCAAGATGCCACAATCCACTCGCCAACCCACTGGCCCGCGCGCGACATCGCCCACGCCCCGCGGGCGGAGGCACGCACGGAAGGCCGAGCCGCCGCCCGCCCCGCCCCCACGCCCCCGGCGCTGCCCCCGGCCCGCCCCCCCCCGTCGTGGTCACGCCCCCCCCCCCTCCCCCTTGGTGGTCCTGGCGCCCGCGCACGCGCCTCGCGAGGCGATGGACGCTCAGGAAGATTGCGCTCCTAGGAACTACTGGACGAATGACCGTGAGCGGTAGCTCAGTGCATCAACTGATGTCACTGCAGCGCCTCTGACCGGGAGGCCCTAGGTTCCCACTCCCCACGGCGGCAGGATTTTCGACACTAGCTTTTCAGCAGGTCGAATTCAGTCGCTGTCTGGAGAAGAATTCTAGCGGCCGGCTGCTCTGATCGGTGGTTTTCCGTGGTTTCTCCGATCAACACCAGGCGAATGCCGGAGCAGTACCCTACCAAACGGGCCACGGACTATCTTTCCTTCCTCTTCCATGTCCTATACTCACTTCTTACGAACACAAACTATCTAACATGAATTATACTATCGCACATGGGACACGGGACACCAGTCAGGAGCTTAGAGCCTGTCCCGGCTGGTGTGGTACCCCGCTGATGGGAGATAACTGGTTGATGAAAACCCGACTAGCCGACGGAAGGTTCTCGCCGGATCTCACCATCCAGTGAGGGAAGATCACCACCACCTCCCACTACATTTACGGGACTAATAACCTCAGTCGTTGACGCGTCCGGCATCAGCAATCAGTCAATCAATCCGATGTTGCAAGCGTGGTGCGGATTTGTGCGAAAAACATCGACAGCTAATTGGATACCTTTAGCTTCAGCGACATCGCGCGGTAAACGAAGGAAATTATCTCCGCCTTTTTCGGCCAAGAACTGCTCACGTTATTTGACCGATGTCGTCTACACTTAAGAGAACGTAGACCTCTTAGCGTCCAGCTATCGAAACAAATAAGGCATTCGACGCGTTTCGGTCTCCTGGTGGCAACTGATTGTTTATTTGTGGATCAGTCCAGACGTTTCTAAGAAGTTTCTAAACCAAATCGAGTTTTTGTTTTTCTTAGCGCTGCAAATTAGCGGAGGCCGCGTGGACCACCTCGATCGCCACCGCATGCAGTTGTGATAACTAAATGTCCCGTCACCTAGGCGATGATTGACAGAGGTTTCTAGAAGTTGTGTGTCTGACGACGCTGTTTTAGCACGCGGCACAGGACTTGACTCACTTGGAAGAAAATTATCGTTTGATAGGATGATTTGGTGTGTAGTAAATACGATGGCACAATACCTTTTTATATGATAATTTCAATTACAAAATTACTTTCTAATATAAATCTATGAGAGTAAGGATATGGTCTAGAATCCACTGAAAGAATGTACTGTTCAGAAGAACTCTTCTGGAAGCGTTGTTATTAGTTTCGTCAACACCATATTCCGGAGCCAGTAGCAGCAGTAACTCTAAAACATCATCCGACAAGAAGACTTGGCACCAAACTTTTTTTTGCCTGTTTTATAACGTTTTTTTCTGTTAATTTTAATTCTCAGTATATTTTTATGTACTTCGCTTCTTTTAATTTAGAACTTCAGTTGTAGAAAATTTTAACATATGAAAATAGTATTTTTAAAACAGTTTAAAGCGTCGGCGACGCAATGAATGCTGAAATAGTCTTAGTTTGATGGCCATGAATGTTGAGATGGCCCCTTGGTTTGCTTCTGGACGTAAATATAGCTTCACTATGCGCACGTTTTGTTGAGCTTTCCTTTTGCTTGTAGTGGTAGTAGAGCTTAGGGTGAGTCTCTATTTTGTTAGCAATATATAAAAATCAAATCTGTTCTTTTTAGAATTTATTATTATTATTATTATTATTATTATTATTTATTACTATTATTGTTTCATCTTTCAACTATTAATAGTCAAATTGTTGGGAAGGGATTCTGAAACTCAAGAAAGCGTGCTCAGATGATTTTCTTCCCCATACGTCACATACAGTTTTTGACTGTTTTGACTAAATAAATCAAACGTTCAACTGGTAGGGAATAATTGAGCAAAAGAAGCGAAACGCGCAGCTGTTGCGAGAGGCAAGAGAAACCACAGTTTCCCTGAGGACACACACACACGTCGCGCTTTACAGCAGCACTCCGAAGATGCACCTGTGAAAGTTCGTTAGCCGCCGCCCCCACCACCGTCACCGCTGCCACCTCCGCCGCCAAGCTCGCCCCGCCCCCCCTCCGCCTCCGTCGCCAACGCCCTCTCTGCCACCGCCTCCAGCGCCACCGCCTCCGTCCTCCGCGCCACCCTCCTCGCCATCGTCATCGCCACCGCCCTCCCAGCCATCACCGCCATCGCCCTCCCCGTCACCACCACCATCACCGTCGCCACCGGTTTGAAAGGTCGCCATCCGCTGCATCGCCGGAAGTGCCCGTACGTGCGAGCGTGCCACTTGTACTAACGAGCGCCATTGAAGCACGCGGATCTCTCGCACGGCACTTCCCTGGCGACGGTACTCAGACGTTCCATCTGCTGCGTATACGTTGTGTCCGTTGGGCACTCATCACCTACCTACCACCATCCAAGACCTGCTGTAAGCTCCCTTGCGGCAGTACTAAGGCGTTCAGATCTGCTACGTATCCGTTGTGTTCGTTAGACAGTCATCAGTAGGGAACGGAATTTATTGTAAATTAAAGAATGCAAAGATGTACATATATATATTAATATATATATATATATATATAATATATATGTACTTATTTTTTCCAAATCGTGTAAGAAAAAACAGAAAATATGTGAAATAAAAATTGTTTAAAATTGTTTCCTACAAGCATTTTCTGATCATAGAACGTTGCCGATCAGTTCTTTCACTACTCTAGTAATTGTACACTAGACTTCACCACATATAACAATTTTATTCTAAACATAAAACACGTCCCTAGTATATATTACAATGTTTAAGAGGAGCCAGTGTGCAAGTGAATAATAGTACCGGGTAGTGACTGATGTATCCCAGGACAGGGGGTTAAAGGGTATACACCCCACCCTCCAAATTAAACAACGCGGTAAGACAATTTCCTGTAAACATTTTTGTTAGTTTTCGATCGAGTAACGAATATCTGTTTGAAACATCAGCAAGCATGTGGTTGAAATTACTTTTGTTCATAAAAATCCGCTCACCCTTGACTCGCAATTACGCAGTAATGCGGGAGGTGGAGTATGACAATTCATGGAGGAGATTTGATACTAATGAATGCATTACATTTGATTTATAAGAAAGATGTTTCCGTACAAATATTGCAAATGCGCATCTGAAATGTTCCGTTTCAAAGATTATTTGCGTCAGGGCAACGAGTGTGGCATTTGCTGCGTATCCCGTGGATCCTATTAGGTTGTTGGATATCCATCAGCTATCAGAGCAGCTATGACCAGCTTCAAGTTCCCTTGCGACGTTTCTTTGTTTTTTTTAGTATCTCTAGGTTCACTGTGGGATGAAAATAAATATTTCTGTGTATTACGAGAAGGCAATGCCGAGCAGTTAGGTCTATAACAAACTACTAGATAAAATATGAAACAAAAATTCATTTATTTGAAATGTTACCCGCATTAAACTATTAATACATACGTGATTGTGGAAGGATATTTCAAAACCACGTCCTCTTATTTTTAACTCACGCGTAATTATACAAATCTTGCCAAAATAATTTTGGAATACTTTGTGATTATGTCATGTATCCGAGACTAAACAATATATCTTGTTGCTGCCAAAAAAAGGATTTTTTAGAGATTTGTAGTAGTGTTGGGATTGATTCAACCGAATTCCTTTTTTCTAAATTTGAATTATTTTTCAAATAAACTCATTTCATACGACACAACATATGATGACAACAAGATTATATAGTGGACATGTAAAAGAAAAATATATAATTTTACAAAATAAATTATGGAAGATGCCTAAATGAAGAAAGGATGAAATGATGAAATTATCAAACAAATACATGAAATATTAATATGATTTTGAGTGAAGTTGTGAAATATGTACAGAAATACCTAGTGATTGGTGGAACAATAAAAATAAAGATATAAAAATCTTATCTGAAATTATTACATAACAGCTCTACCAATAAAGCATGTCAGCCTCAAGAAAAAGTGCTAGGGAAGAAACTACAGAAAATCTGTAATTTTTCTTGGTGTAGGCATGATAATTGAAAATTATCGGTTGCAAAGAACGCTGCAACTGTGAAGGTTTCACGATGAACTTGATTAGAATGAATCGTCTAGTTGGCCTTGAACTCGTTTCAGTAGGCATCAGTTTACGTCTTATTTTACGAAGCAGAGAAGAACCTTGTTTTCAAGTCAGAAGGTGTATTTTGCTAAGACACACGCGGCATAAAGCTCTTATTTTTTAATATAATCCTGATTGATAAATGCTGTTAAAAAAAAACCCTTATTACGATCTACAGTAAACGCCACGTACGAAGAATGTCAAACTTTTTGGCAATTTTTAAAACTTACATTGAAGTCAGTCATTATCAGAGTTTATATATTTAACAAGAAATTGAATAAAAAACGATTTTTCCTGGTTTTTATACTTTGTAGTAATAATAGTGTATCCAGCACAAAACTCAATTAGGACGGTGAAATTGTAATAAAAATGGTTATAAAATAAATTGCAATGATATGTAGAATCCAAAATCCTTATTGTGCATTAAATAGATGTTGAAAACAGAATATTAATAAACCTTGTACTTTTATTTTTAACATTAATATAGCACATGGCTCTACAATCATTAGAACGGTAATGATTCTAATTATGTTTTTTAGATGTCAATAGGCGCGGAAGGAGGCAAAATAATTTTATCCAGTATTAGTTTTACAGAACATTGAAATATAACATGAATTTATATTTCCATCATTCTATCTTATTGAATGCACGAACAATTTTAAAAATAGGTCTGAATTAAAAGTAAATTTAAAAAACCACGTACATACATTAAATTTTTTTAATACAATTAACCTTTTTTTCACTGCTGACTTCATTTTAACCTTTTTAATAAACATAAAAATTTGCTTAAAATTTTTAAAGCATATTGCATCCATATGGTGAATGAACACATAGACAGCTTCTCGAAGATAATAATTAAGGAACGGATTTCTATGTAAATACATATTTCCTAAATAAGCTAATATCGATACTAATTTGCATTATCTTATATTTATTTTTTTTTTTTAAAAAACCATATATTTCCTAATTCTTTAAAATATCCATGTAATTTTATATTTTGATTTTCATTAAATATTAAAAATGTATCTCAACAAAAAGAGCTTAAAAATTTTCAGCAATTCCTTAACCATTAAAGCGTTTTGATAATTAGGGATAATTGTCAATGGGAAAGCAAGTTAAGAAACTGTTAATGTTTTAATTTATATGAAGAATATATCCACTCTTCGGCCCTGTCTGAGGGGGTGTGCGAGTCCCGCGAGATGAAGGGGCTGCAAGGAGACGACCTATTGGATTTGTTAAACAGATGATATTGAGACGTCGAAGGTCTGTGGGAAACGCCCCTTTTTCAGTATCCCCACTACACCTTCTCCTTCCCTCTGAGGTTGTCAACCCAAAAATTTATGGCGTCACAGAGACTTGGACATCAGAATTCACCTTGCACAGCTCCTCATTGTTGGTTACAATCCAATCAGAATACTACGTGTTGATTCAGTTCTAACAATCTCTCTATTAAGTCAGTGCAAAATGTCAAAAGTAGGACAATCATCCTGTGTAATATCAGAAGTTACATTTCAGAATTTAAAGATGAAGGTTTATCTGATAATAAAATATTTTTTCTATAGTCATTTTTATCATATTAAGTCTAATTAATCATTTTTCATAAAATAGCTACATATATATTTACATATTTCATATATTTTAGTCCTAAAATCCGTTCCCTGATAATATATACTATAAATCATTTAATTTAACGCATTTTTTCGTGACGACGGAATCTGCCGTACGTGTAAAGAACACATGACGAATCTTGCACAACGCGCCAGTTCTCTGTCTGAGTAATATATTACGCCCACGCTAACAGGCAAGTTTTGAATAGACGAGGTGTGTGTGTAGCGGCTTTGTGTGGCGACAAAACAAACGAATGTTTATCTTCAAGGTCACCTTAAGGGGGCGCTGCTAGACATGTCGCTATCTGTACAATGTGTAGAGAGCCAATTTGAATAAGCAAAAGCATTCCATTGCAATTAGAAGTAATGAGAATATCACTTGCATGCAGAATTAATTTTGTTTTTCGAAAATGTATTGTGACAGTAAATTAATCTGGAACATTTTAATATTATTATTATTATTATTATTATTATTATTATTATTATTATTATTATTATTATTCATTATGCATTGTTGTTGCTTTAGTTATTTTTCCAGAGATGAATTTGATAAATAAATTGAATTTCAGTACGAAATCTTATCAATTAGTGAGCACTAAAGTTACAGATGGGTGACGTGTAAAAACAGACTGATCAATTCTAGAACTTCAGACGCTTTACTTATCGAAAGTAATTCGCACCGTTTCTTTGAAACACCGTTCGTGAAGACGACTCCGAATGTTATTTTTTGACTCAATTTATGTATGTGTGGATTCTACTCGCGACCTACCCGCAAGATTACATCATGTGAACCTAAAACGGATCATTGAATACAGTACATTGACTTTACATTATCCTATTATTCATCGTATATAATATTAAACGGAAAAAGATATATTACGTATAATTACATCTACAAATAAATATCATTTATCGTACATTTAATTAGGGTTGTTTCTGATTTCGTATCTAGATGAACATGCATGATGTTATCGACTTCTCAGATGGTACGAGCTCATTAGTAACCGAGAACCAACATCATCAAACCGGATATTTCATGGCTGAAAGTAATTACGTGGAGATCCATTTTCCACGAGATACTTACGCACGTTTATGGAATCATAAAAAAAATTTGTTAATGTATAAAGGTTTACAAACACGTATTTAGAGCTCCTCTATACCCAGACCGTGAGAGATTTGATGTCAATGTCAGCGAGCGTTTGATGAAGGTAACGTATCTACGGTAAGAAATTCTAATTACCGTGAAAGTAAGACCTTAACGACTTCAGTTCCACTGACCCCATAACAACCTATCCCGTGTATGTTCCGTTGTAGAAAAAACTCGACGGAAAAATGGAAAAAGAGAACGCAAGATACTTTCTTTGGATGACAAAATGATGGCAGGGAGTCCCAATGGCAGATAATTTCGTCCTTGATGATTGCGAAACGTAAGATGGTCACCAGGGAGCCTCTGACCGGGAGGTCCTAGGTTCGAGTCCTAACGGCAGCAGGATTTTCGACACTAGCTTTCGACACTAGGTAGGTCGAATTCAGTCGCTGCCTGGAGGAGAATTCTAGCGGACGGCTGCTCTGATCAGTAGTGTTCCGTGGTTTCTCCGATCAACACCAGGCGAATGCCGAAGCAGTACCCTAACAAACGGGCCAGGGACCGCGCGCGATCTGTCCTTCCTATTCCTTGTCCTATCCTCTCCCTTTACACACACACTTACACTAACATGCATTACACTACCACATATTCCGGGAGACCAGTCGGGAGCTTAGAGCTTGTCTCGGCCGGGGCGGTGCCCCGCTGGTGGGAGAGTCCTGGTTAGGGGGGAAACCCCACTAGCCGACGGTAGGTTGGCGCCGAATCTCGCCATCCTGCGGGGGAAGAACCCCGCCGTCTCCCGAGAAAAGAACATGCACTACACTAATGGGACTAATGACCAAAGCAGTTGGCGTGTCCGGAAACACGAAAAAAATCAATCAATCAATGTTGGAGCAAAGATTGAAGCAAATATTGAAGCAAATATTAAAGCGAATATTAAAGCAACTAATGTTGGAGCAAAGATTACCACTAGAAGGTTGATCCCACCATTTTCTCTCATTGATTAACTTCAAAATTTACCATTTAAATCCAATTGATATAATTCATATTGTATGACTTAATAAATATTAACATTCCAAAAGGAAATTTGATTGTCCCTGTGAGAAGGATTATGCTATTATAAGTTGGGTCAACAGTCAATTTGATGGATACATGTGGTATTTCGGTACTTATGTTTGCATATGTGTAATAGGTAAATCTAACTATAAAATCAGTTCTTTATTCAAAACAAACAATAATTCTTAAAAAGCAACAAACTCGCGTTCAAGTCAGATAGGAAAACATGAAGGAAAACTTAAGTCCTGAATAATTACTGCAAAATGTGTGCACTTTGTGTTGAATGTGCTGTGGATTATTTTGCGTTGATGAGCTGAATGAATTTTGTTGGTATTATTCCAAATTCTTATATTTGAAAGAAATAAAAACGAAAGAAAGAATGAAAAAATCCTTGCAAGATATGTTATTATATTACGGTTACTCCTAGATACTGACGGTGACTGGATACGTTGTAAATTGTAATAATGATGAGGAGGCCAAACAAATACAACTATTACAGAAGTCAAACTTATTACTAGATTGTAAAATATTGTAAATACCGACGGAACGACTAATTCATCCTAAGAGTATAATTAAGAATCTCCGTCAATCCAAGTGATGACGGAGGAATGATTCAGTCTTTTTTTTCTTCCACGTCGTTGATTACTTCAGAGATAAGAGCATCTGATTTACGTATCTAAAATGATATTGTATTACACTATCATAATTATTGTATACATTGTGAAGCCTTCAGCATTAAGAAATAGAATTGAATTTCTTGTTTACAAAACTTTTTCAATAATTTGAAGGAATGGATGAATCTTATATTCGTCATTCAGCCTATAAATATTAGTATTTTAAATCAATCTGTAATATTTCCTTTGAGTATCGTCTTTCATAAAAGGAGTGAAATTTCTCTCTTCTTTGAGAGTATATTCTGTAAGTGAAGAAAAGGTTACCCGACAAATATTATTCACCGATTGAAATCCTATATTTATCTGCGCATCCGTTTATCTGCGCGCTGTTTGAACCCAGAACAAGTGACTTTTGATGGATGTTCGGAGAGCTTTATCTTCCAGATGACACACTTACAATGGTAACTCAATAATTATTACAAGGTCATACCAGCAATTTTAGGGTTGTAGCAATGCATCGATTGCTGTTACGTTTCCGTGGTGTGTGAATTTTATTTCGGAATCGATGGCAATCGAGTGCCTCGGAGGTTCCATGTTTTCATGCACGTAGTATATATGTTTTCCACGTAAGTATCAGGTACAATATCTCTGCACTAGGATACTTCGAAATAAGAGTGGCCAAGAGAGGACATTAACTGCTAATCCAGCCATTCATTTGGCCAGACACTGAAGTCAGAAAAATATGATACATTCATGTGGTTATCTTACTTTCGTCTGAGAATTTCTTTAATTTGGTAGATAAATATTACACGTAAAAATTACATAATATGATGTTATGTTGCAAGGCCGGACACCTTCACGCCATTACAAAATGTACATTCTCAAGGGTTTCAGAGGTATTGAAGAGTTAGAATACTTTTTTCAACCCTTCAAATTCTGCTATTTACCTCCAATGGCCTCTCCATCGCATCAAAGCTGCGTAAAAGAGACCACATGGAATGGCTAAGAATAAAACTCCCGAAGGGAGGAAACCCTGCCGTCAAAAGACAAATACACGTTTGTCTACCAAACTCTTTCTAAACTATTTATTTCCTGGCGCGAACTGTACATTTTCTCTCACCAGCCTTTGGCTGCGTCAACACCGAGAATGAAACATAACCACAAAACATCCTACGCCCTCCCGCCTGGACTTACTTCTTGGACATCTACTTCCATTGGCCCCTAATGTGCTCATTTAATTACTGGTGGTTTAATTAAAATAATTGCCCCCCCCCCCGATGTGCTCAGTTAATTATAAATGTTTTACGTGAAATAATGAACACACAAGGGGAACTGGGAGTGGATGTCCGAAAAGTAATGCCAGAGGTGATGGGGGACTAATCTTCTTTGGCGCTGTTTGATTTCAAGTTCTGAGGAGGCCAAAGACTGGAAGGATAATATGTGACGTTTGCGTCAAAAAACGTTTATGAAAGAGTTTGTTAGATTAGCATCTACTTGTCTAGTAGCAGTTATCCCCCTTTATGTTTTTGTAATATCTATTTTGTAATATCTATTTTTTGCAATATTCAAATTTTCCATGTTCAATGTTGGGTTTAGATAATTACAAAGCAGGATCAACAAGTTTAAACAATTCATTTTTTTATTTTGGATTTAGATAAATAATAAATATAATTTAATATCAGTAATGTTTAATGCAATACAAATAAAATTTTAAAAAATACTCACTCGTTTTTTCCTTAGCCGTAAATATGGTCTCTGTTAGGCGGCTGAGTATTTTAGATCCACACGAGATTTGTCAAATGTTTGTATTTGTGCAGAACGCTGTATTTAGTATGCGATCAGAATTAAAGATTGTTGCGTCAGAAAGTAGTTGAGGCAGAGTTTGATGTATTAGTATCTACTCGTCATCTGATGGCAGGATTTCCCCTTCAGATTTGTCTTCCTTAGCCGTACCATATGGTCTCTTTCACGCGGCTCAGAATTTTAGACCCACACGACAATTTTCAAATATTTTGTAGGTTGTGCAGGATGCTATATTTAGTGTGCGGTCAGTATTCATGATTGTGGAGACAGTCAAGTGAACGAACCTTTGATGGTAGGTAGGTAGGAAGCCGAGTGCTTGCATACGAAAGCTGTGCAAAGAGGCACCCAAGGATGTAGGAAGCGTGGGATGCACAAAAAAAGGAGCTGGGATCCGATGTAGGTGGGCATGAAAGTGAAGGGCCGAATGACGAAGCCATTTCGGTGGCAGAGAGTGGACATGATTCGTTGAAAATTGCGACCCCCACAAAGTAGGACGAATTGCAAATGAGGAGTGAAGTTTCTTGAGGAACGAAAGTCCACATATGACATCTGAAGGGTGAAGTATCATCTTCAGTGCCTAATGGAAGCAGTCAAGCATGTCACCTCACTACGTGAATTTTCTATTCCTCTGATGAATAGTAAGTGAGTTTACTATTTACCTGATGAATGGGCTGAATTAATATGAGATGTTACGACTTTCAGCGTTACCGTTTTACACAAAGCATCCTCTAAGAACATCACGCTGGATTCCAACTGGCAATCCTTGACACAATGGTTAAAATACACAATCATTGCGCTATTTTATTTGAGCAACGTAAGAACACGCACGGTTGAGTGAAGTCCAAATAGGAATATTAAAGTACGCCTCATTTTCGTAATAGCTCTATTTTCCTCATTCAGAATTACGAACAGTATCAAGAAAAGTTGTAAGACAGAAATATTACCACCACAAAAACTTGAAGCCAGTCCTGATGATGACCTCTGTACTTTCGAAAAGTATGTATTTACAAGCAAATATTAATTATTAATGTAAAATCTGTTTCATTTATAATGTATTATTGACCCAGTAAAAAGTCAAATATATAATACTAGTCAATTATCGTGTATCACTCTAAAGATCGAATAACTGAATAAGCTAACGTAGGTCAGCCAAGGATAATGAAAGAAAGGCTGGATCTTGAAAAACGAAACAGTATGTCCAGTACCTTTAGAATAAATTACTCACTGGCTCGCTGCTTCAAGTACTACTACTATTCTTGCTACTGTTTTTTTATCTTTTCACAATTTCTCCAAATGGATAATCCGTTCTCAGAATGTGTACTGTGATCTACATTTTATTTATGGTGCTCTCATGGGTCTGTGAAAACTTCTTAGAACCAAGGTCACATTCTGTCAAAATAGTAATGAATGAGGAAAAAAACATCACGCCAATTTAGAACCAAATTATGAGTGTACTGCTCCGGTATTAGGTTAGTATTAACTGGGGAAATCATGAAAAATACCGATCAGAGCAGTAGATCAGAATTCTCCCGACATTAACGTGAAACGGCTGAGTTAGCTCAGAGCCAACATTGCTTCTGTCTGTGCAGGACTGCGATCGTGAGGTCCTAGGGTTCCAGTCATGATGGTGGAGGATTTTCGACACTACCCTTGTAGCTCGTGCATCGTAGTGCAAGAAACCTCTCATCCAAGCAGGAAGTCGGGTGCCGGTTGGTTGGTTGTTAGTGATTCCAGGAATGTCAACTACTGAGGTCATTAGTCCCGTAAGGAGTTGACGCGCCCAGACCCACTGGCAATCAATCAATCAACCCACGACATCGAATTCAGCCGGTGACTGGAGAATCCTAGTGGCCAGATGCTCGGATCGGTAATTTTCCAGGGTTCTATCCATTCCAGACGAATGTCAGAGCAGTATGGACCACAAGCGGTCTTTCCTTCCTCATCCTTACTTCTCCCCTTACACACGCACACATTTACTCTTACTCTTACAGAATACACTACCACACATGTTGGGGGCGTAGATGTCCTTGCCCCCGCTGGAAGGAAGACCTCGAAGGGGAAATCTTCGCTTCCGGCACGACGTGTAGGTCGGCGCTGAATCTCGCCATCCAGCGGAAGGGGGACACCACGGTACTAATGAGCAGTTGACATGAAACCGGAACTAGACCCGGAAACATCAACCCAGAGTTTTAATGCGACCTAGCTACGTAATTTTCGCCGACAATCCGCCACTGTGGAGACTCGAACCCTGTGGGACCGAGGCGGTGTAGGTAGAGACAGCGGTCGCAATTGGCCCAGTGGCTGCGTGGAAACGGCACGTGTCTGCGCAGTTTACACAGCTTCGGCGGGCGGGGGCGGGACGGGAGGCGGGACAGGGGGCGGGCCGAAATGGGACGGGGCGGGGCGGGGCGGGGCGGGGCGGAACGGAACGGAACGGAATGGAACGGAACGGAGCGGAACGGAACGGAGGAACGGAACGGAACGGAACGGAAGAACGGAAGGACATGGACGGACGGACGGACGGACGGACGGACGGACGGATGGACGGACGGACGGACGGACGGATGGACGGATGGATGGATGGAGGATGGACGGAGGACGGACGGATGGAGGACGGACGGACGGATGGATGGAGGATGGATGGAGGATGGATGGATGGACGGATGGACGGATGGAGGACGGACGGACGAGGACGGACGGACGGGGCGGAGCGGAGCGGGCGGACGGGACGGACGGGACGGACGGACGGACGGGCGTACGGACGGACGGAACGGACGGGCGGACGGGGCGGCGAGGCGGGAGTGGGGTGGGGGCGGTGCAGGGCAGAACCGGGGCGGGGCGGTTGCTGCGGGGCGGGGGCGGGTCGTGGTGTGGGCGGGAGCGGGAGCGGAGGCGGAGGCGGTAGCGCACGTGCGCACTCGCTGCGCCAACCGGGTGACCCGCTTCGCCCGCGCCCGCTCTGCGCCTGCGCAGTGCGCAATGGCGGAGTCGCGTGCGCATTTGCAACGCCGCTTCCCGGAGGCGCGCGCTCATCGCTGCCCCGCAGTGGCCGTCTCCCATCTCTTGAAAGCCACAGTCCCTATACGGGGTTCCTAACGTGGCAGCTGAGAGTAGTATCTCCAAGTGGAATTCGACACGATTTTTGAGTCGTTCTCAGCCTGCCGCTAGAGTCGATTGATCTGCAGCACTGCTTGATGCGGTCGCGATCATGCGACATCTTGCGGTAGGACTAAGAATGACTCAAAAAGTCATGCCGAACTCCATCTTGGAGATACTACTCTCAGCTGCCACGTTAGGAAAACCCCAGTATAGATTCGGTGTCGGACAGTCCTTTGCTGGGCAGCTTGTCGAACGAATACTCATCCCAAAACTGTTCATCCGTTTTAATCATTAACATTTAACTAAACATGTTTCCTTGTTTTACTCTAACATATTCCTACAGTCGACTCCGGTTATAGTGAACTCGGGTAAAGTGAATTTTAGTTCCTGGTCCCGTTTCACTTACAATACAAATAAGCGTAAGAAGATTCAGTTTTAGTGAACCTAAACCTCGGTTATAGTGAACGTAGGAAGTAAATCCTGGAAAGTCATTCGATGTCACGTGTTATTAGGCGAGTAAAAGGGCCTTCGGAGAGTGGGATGGTGTTCCAATTGCGCAAGAGGCATTGAAATGTGCTAAGACTGCATTGCGATTCTTACAGAAAGAGGACAATACAGAATCAAGTATGGAGAGAGCACGAACTCTGGAGAAGGAGCTAATGAAAAATGTACGAAGCAACAATTGAAAATAATTAATTTTTTACATAAAAATAAAAATATTAAATTTTTCAGTTCGTGCTGTTAATGAAGTTTGCTAAATATTAATAAAATTTATCATCGTGGAGAAATTCTATTTAATTTTGACATCATCGGATATAGTGAATTAATATGTTAGTCCCCAGAATTCACTATACGGAGTTGAGTATTTCTTAATCTCATACCTCATAATTCTTAATCCTCAAGAACCCCCCAAAATCAAAATATCCGTTAAGGGGCCGCGGTATGAACCACATGTATCGGGGAATATCAATTTTGAAAAAAACTCTTCTGAATATTTTAGCCGCTAGTGTTGATCACAGACCGATGAACAGACGTTTTACCGTAATACATTTTTCGGTAACAACTCACAAAGTTTAAGCAGAGTATAGAACGTGTAGTCTGAAGAAATTTAGTACATACAGGTGTAAAAATTATTCACGTTTTGGGTATCTGGGACCTGCAACACGAGTTGTTCTGGCGAAAAATCGCCATTTTTGTCGCATTTTACATAACTTCCTCTTTACTACGTACGCGTATCCAAAGTGAAAACGGAAGAACCGCCTAGTGTCCTTCCAAAAAGAACCTCTACCGAACTGTCAACGTAACCTGCACACCGAGAACAGAACACTACTACCTTGCCGCACATCTCCACAGAATAAACGTTCTGGCGACTCTAGAGTGTCCAAGCAACCGTGAAGCCATGGATTTTGATAATCTACAAGACTATCCACACGTTGTCCAAACACGAAAGTTCCGATTCCAACTACATGCAAAATCCCATATCTATTGGGTAGTGCGTCACCAGATACCTCAGCAATGAAGGGTGGGATAGTAAGCAGTTAAGCATTTCATTACCCAGCCGATTACGTCCTTTTATATTCCCATTAAAACAGTAAGTCCCTTCAATGTCACGAACGGGGAGGTGAGGGAGGCTCTGATATCCAATCGTAAGCTTCGTTAAGACAAATTGTTGGTATCTAAACTCCCGATTGGATGACAGTGCCCTCTCTCTTAACTCGTGACCTTGAAAGGACGTTCTGTATTTAATCGAAAAATATATCCGGTTGTGGGAAGAATTTGGCGGATTCAGGAGGCCAAAATCGTTGACTTTGTAGCATATTTGACTGGGAGGTTTTAGGGTTCGAGTCGTCCCCATGGCACCGGAGTTTCGTCACTGGCCACATAGCTGGGTCAAATTCAGCCGCTGTCTGGAGGATTCTAGCGATCGGCTGCACTATCAGTCATTGTTTCTCTGATCCATACCAGGCGAATGGCGGAGCAGTACTTTTTACAAAGGGGTCACGGACCGCTGGGGATTTTGCCTTCTTCAGCGTCGTTGCCTCATCTCCCCGTACACACACACATACACATACACATACACATACACACACACATACACATACACACACGCATACACACACACATACACATACACATACGAACATACTCTATAACACCGCACAAATGAGGGATTCGCGCTTATTCCCGTCCGACTACTCTTCTTAAATGTAATGTAGAACTAATTTAAGAACTCCGAGATATCGTAAATTCATTTCTATACATAAGACGTTGAAGCAATGCAATAAACGTCCGTGATAACCATAATTAAATCCTAGTCAACGTCCAAAGACAGTTATATTGTGCTAGGAAACTATCCGCTATGAAAAATATATTACAACCGTTGTTTGATGGTGAGTGGCGTCTGCAATACAGTACCTTTTGAATTCACTAAAGTACAGTATAATATAATGTACAGTCGTTACATTATCAATAATACACAGTATATTAATAAAATCGACTAAATGGATGTAATTAATTTTGACATTGCTATTAATATAATATATTATTAACAAATTTATAATATATTTTGAATAAAACTAGCACACTTCAGGAGCTAACAAGCTTTAAGTTAACAACGTAGTGATTAAAGATATGATTAGTAAATTTAATTTACATTATTTCACTACTACAATAGTTAGGGTTGTAGTGAACCAACTAATAATGAACTATTAACAACGCTTCACGCATATGTTATTATGTACTATTTTATGAAACTCATCAGTATGAAAAATGGTTTCGGAACGGGCCTGCATTGGTTTCTCAAAATATCACAAACAACCCATTTTTGATCGCTAGGATCAAGTAGACGTCCCACTGTGCAGCTGGCGTGACGTCGGTCACACGCAACTCGCTTGTAATCACTTTTTACGAGCGGAAACAAAGAGGTAATGGGATGTAGCATGGCTGTGAAATCGGATCAGGATGCGCGGTTGCAAGGATTTCTTGCGGACTTGTCGATTGGCCTTAATAGAGAAGTACAAAGAGAAGAGTATGAAAAAGAAAATTATGGATTTAAAGAAGGACAAATAATACAGCAATTAGCAAGGAATTATACTCTGTATTAATCTCCATTTCTTTGTCCTCAACATTTTTTTTCTCTTTTGATTAACTTTCCTATGTTTCGTGTTACCTTTTATTTCTTTTTGTCTTTTTTCGACTCCTTATTAGTTGACAATGCAGAGTCTGGATTTCCTTTTTCATGTTCCACTTCTCTGAAAACCTGGGTCCACTTTTATTTTCATGATATTTTATTCATTCCGAAATTCATTCATTCAATTCATTTTTGATGAATGTGTGTACAATTGATAAATATTCAATCAAAATTACGTCAAATTCACAGAAGTAGGGAAATCTCAAAAAAGATAATACTATACGTTTTGCATCGTAAAGCTACTGGCAAGATTTCGTAAAACTCTTGATTTTGCAATTGTGAATACTTTCCTGGTTCTACTTAGTTTTCTTTCTAAAAACCTTTATATTCTGCTAACAACTTACAGTTACAGTCTTTATATTCCAAGTGACTATTATTAAAGATCTGGTCCCCGTTTCAAACTGTTCAAGTTCTGAAAAGGGAAAATATTGTTTCTCTCAAATACACGAATGCTCATCAATTCCTCTGGGATTTTTCCCTCATTTCTGAGAATATTTTCTCTTTGCGGTCGTTTAACGCAGAACAATTTGCAAGAAAAACCTGTTCCACGTAAAACTTGAAGTTCAAGAAAATAAGGTTCTGAAACGTGCAGTTATACAACTTTTGTGAAGATAACTGTTACTATTATCATGTTTCACAAATCACATGTTTATTTCTCAAGTTGTCATTGTTCCTCAAATTATTTTTAAATATTCAACGTTTCTACTTCACCTTGGCATTTGATCCTTTCAGGAGAACGCACAATAGAACAAACATTATTACAAAAAAATTTACGAATATTAATTTGTAATTTGAAATTATTAAATTAGTACAGTGATACACTAATTGATAGTTACGATATCTTCATGTAGATAGTTACGAATCTCTATTCGTTTTTTTAAAAACATTACTTAACTATTCCGATTTGAAGAAATATCAAAATGTTGCGTACGTACATCTTATACACTTCATGCAATAAAATGCAATGGAAAAATTAATGCATTTGAAAAGAAACATATCTTCACCAAATCATGGCGTCTTGGTGCAAAGTAATGCAGATTCAAATCATTCTTGGTGCGTTGATGTTCGACCCGTTGTTTGTGAGTGGGTCGAACGGGGAGTGCGCGCGTATTTATGTGTGTTGTTGCGTTCTGTTGCTTCCAGATCGAAGGAGTCTGCAATGGATGAATGTAGAATTCTGAATGTTCTTCCAACTGGGATTTGAAGGGTAACAAAATTCCGTTGAACAACTCCTTAAAATAGTTACATTACCTACTATTTCAATTGCCTTTTCGAGTGCCACAGGCACTTGGAGCTACATGCAAATTCTCGGAACAAAAGACTTGGCGTGGTTAGCTTCTGATACCAGCACGTGATACGTCGTCAACATTTCATCCATGATCAGATATCAGTCAACATCATTCACCCCTCGATGATCACCCTATTGTCGTTTATACGTGCCGTGGACGACATGGGCAATCCACCCCTCTGATCACCTGCCCAGGCAAGGGAACAGTTTACACGTGTAAGCCTTCTCTCTTCGCCTATGTTAAGCAACCGAGAATGACACTTCTTCATTCATCTGATATTCACGTTTGTTGCCATTATTAACTTATAATGAAAATCAATTTCTTGCCAGTTGTCTCTATTTACTTTTATTTTTCAACTTGCCAA
Organism: Teleogryllus oceanicus; assembly: GCA_964035755.1. NCBI lineage: Eukaryota > Metazoa > Arthropoda > Insecta > Orthoptera > Gryllidae > Teleogryllus > Teleogryllus oceanicus. The sequence goes on along the minus strand of CAXIVR010000010.1, from coordinate 49,568,067 downwards.
TTTTCTGCCTTGATTCGAACCCTCATACATCTGAACATCGCAATAAAATAAAACAACAAAAACCTCTATAATAAAATCCACCATTCAGCACGTAGTACGCCATATATTATTTTCAATTTTTCCAAATTTTATTTTAGACAGACTTACATTAAACCCCTGTTCAATTAATATATGTATGTTGAATTAACTAAAATTAACATTTCTCTGTTAAATTAACATATCGGATAGTAAGTGGTGAATGGTCTATTTTGTAGTAACCTACTTTGTTTTATTTTGTTTGCTCGTTTCCAACCCTGAGAAAGGTTCGAAAGAAGACCGTTGGGTAGTCGGCTAGTTGTAAAAAAAATTAAATATTGCCATATCGCCAAAAAATTGTATTTCATTAAAACATCCCTCTTCAGTTATGTGCGCATCGCGTATTAGGCAACAGCAGCGACAGGAAGCGGCACAGCAAAGTCCTGCAGCCCCGCCACCGTCTCCTACACGTGCACGCAATCGCGTGGCCGGAACGGTCGCCCATTGTTGCACTCGTGGGAGACGATCTCGTGTGCAGTATGCGCAGCGTGTTGCTCTTACGTCAGCCCCGCTCCGCCCCGCTCCGCCCCGCTCCGCCCCGCTCCGCCCCGCTCCGCCTGCTCCGCCCCGCTCCGCCCCGCTCGCCCCGCCCGCCCCTCGCCCCCCCTGCTCCGCCCCCTCGCCCTCGCCGCACCGCCCCGCACGCCCTCGCACTGCCCCCGCACCGCCCGCACTGCCCCGCACCGCCCCGCACCGCCCCGCACGCCCCGCACCGCCCCGCCCCGCCCCGCACCGCCCCGCACCGCCCCCCGCACCGCCCGCACGCCCCGCACCGCCCTGCACCGCCCCTGCCCCGCCCGCACCGCCCCGCACCGCCCGCACCCCCGCACCGCCCCGCACCGCCCCTGCACCGCCCCGCACGCCCCGCACCGCCCCGCACCGCCCCGCACCGCCCCGCACCGCCCCGCACCGCCCCCGCACCGCCCCCGCACCGCCCCGTACCGCACCAGCCCCGCACCGCCCCCGCACCGCACCGCCCAGCCCCGCCCCGCACCGCACCGCCCTGCCTCAGCCTCCGCCTCCGCTCTGGCTTCACCCCCACCCCGCCCCCGAAACTTCCAGGCGTTCTGGGAGACGGGCGCTGTCGCCGCCGCACGTAACCCAGGGAACGACGTGACGCAACGTGGAATCTGTGGGGCGAGGGAGTCTAACTACCGGGATAATTGGCTGCTCTAAAGGTGTTGTATCGCGGATGGCGGCGAGGCGCGGTATGCGGCGAAGCTGTGGAATGGCGGAAGCTTGCTTTCGAGATAAGCTCTTTGCAGTCTGATCAGGCGAGATCTACGTTCTGAATGAATTCCGGGAAAGCCAAATCCAGTGCTTGGTGGTTTTCTAATATAACTTTTCTAATATTTTTTTCCTTCCTTTCTTTGTTTATTTTTATTTACTTTTTAATTTATGTGTTATTATTTTATCTAGGGCTAATTTTCTGTGTGCAACTCCACCTACTCCTGCCTCCATTGAATCTCTTATTACTAGAGGCCGGAATTCGATGACCTGAAACATCCCCAAAAATTATCAACAAAATCCCTAAAATCAAAGAAAAATGACGTAAAAATCTTATCAAAACCAGTTGTATGAACAACTGAAGCTGTTGAATATGTTACTGATGTAATCGAGGGTTCTTCCATTCGTTCGAGTAACTCAGCTTGCAAACTTTTGGTTTGGACTTTTCTTTACCAGGACAACTGTCTTTAGTTATCCCACAATCGACCGAAACGGCAATGGCACTGATATACGTCACAAGAATTACATACGGACAATACATACATACAAGAATTACATCATATAACGGTTGTCAAAACAATTTCTGAGCGATCAAATCAAATAGGCTACTGATTAATTCTGTGAAAAAAATTTGTTGCATCTCGTAAATATCATACGAAGCAAGTACCTTTAAAAATGACAAAAAATGTAAAAAATGACTTAGTCGAAATCGACAAAAAAATGCAAAATAATGACCTATATAAATCGGTCATTTCCTTTTGTCATAACATAAAATGCTTTTCTATACTAAACAGCATTGTCCTAAAGTGCAAAGAAAAAAATTACATTCATTGAAACCCGCCTCCTACTTCCGCCTTCTACTCCGCCTCCGTTTTCCGTGTTAGCTATTTTCATCACTAATTTGTTTATAATCAACTTCAAAATTGTTAATATTAGAACGCGTCGTTCTGACTTGTATCCGATCTTGATTTTCCTTTCACTGTTCATAGAATCGTCTAACTATATTCTACTACCCACTCTACAATCTTGTTAAACATCGTTTAGATCGTAGAGAATCTCCGATGGTATTTCCATTTTTATTTTGAAAATCTTGTAAATTTTGTGGATCCTAGTTACTATTTGTACTCAAATTATTTCATACATTGTATACAAAGTCATTCGCTTCTACCTATTTAAATAAATATCGTGAACACATACGTACGTCTTGCAAATTGTAGATCACAGTGAATGCATCCCTTACATTCAACTATTGTGATTTAATTTGTTTATTCTCCTTAGTTTTCGCTCCAATGTTTGAAGCTTGAACATGTTTTATACTTGTAACCTCTTTCTTGTGAACGTGTGTTCGTGTTTCCACAGCATTTGTATTGCAAATATATTGTTCATATTCTTTGATAGCTTGAAAGAAGATGCCTCCCATAACCATTTTTCAAGTTGAACCCTGAGAATAGGTACCGTGAACTCATTCCCGCTAAACATGAAAATAAACCAGTTCTCACCTTTATCTGTCATTTCTATCAAAGCTCGTTTTGAGAATTATGATTGTTCGTGAATGTCTTTAGTCATTTGCTCTCATTTTTGTGAACATTTGTATCCTTTTGGAAATGTTTCAGCAACATGACACCAAGATGATAATTATCAATGTTTTGTAGGAATTTTTCTTTCGGACTGTAACATTTTCCTGATATTTAGAAAGTGTACGATGTTTTGATGAGGCGTACAAGTATACTTTTGTCGTACATTGTTCAATTCTGTTGTTGCAAACTTTGAAGAAGATATTTTAATATACTGTTCAGTAAAGCAGTGGTACAAAACTAATGATGTTAGCCATATGATTCTTCCTGGTTTTGTACATGTACAGTGTTAATTCATTATAACTACAAGTTGTACAAGTAGTTTTATAGTTCTCTAGTATTTTGAAAACATAAGTCTTTAATTTATATGTTTTAATATTACTGTTAATATTATTTATTTATTTTTCTCAGCAATTTCTTGCTGGTAAGCAGTGCTGACCATCACGAGAACGTTCATTACGTTTTTGGAAGTTGAAATTTGTTAAGATTTTTAGGACGCTTTTGCTTACAAGACCTTCCATCGTTATCACCAGTGAATATCTTTGTGAAAGATTTAATTGTCAGTTATTCTCAGCTCATGTGGTAGATTTTCAAATTTCGATTTTTTTTTCTATTTCTTTCCGCTTGATGTCTTCCGTTTATTGATAGACCTGCTACGTCTATTGTTACTCCTTTTCCTTCTTTCTATCTACAAGGAGAATCTCTGGCATAATGTAATCATCACGAGTGGTCTGTCCTGGTACAAAAAGGTGGAACTAGACGTCAGGACTGGAGCGGAAGTGTACTTGTAATATGGTGTTGATTCATCCAGTAAATTATTATTATTATTATTATTATTATTATTATCATCATCACCATCATCATCACTATCACAATTTAACTTGTTTCCACTCGTGCATATCGGTTACCATGAACAAGAGATACACATTCGAACTGTCATAATCAGCACTGGATCAACCATCAATGTTCAAAAGCTTCCTTACGGTGTTACATGTGTCCAGTATGACAATCTTCTGCATCTGGATGTATAACCCCTTCTTCAGTTGCAGTTCAGTCAGGGATTCATGTGGGAACTTAGGAATTTCACCAGTGGCACCTAGAATTATTGGTACAATCGTCACCATTTCCACGTCGCTCCACATTTCTCATTTGCCAAAGGTTGATATTTTAGAATGTTTTCACTTCTTTTATTATTATTATTATTATTATTATTATTATTATTATTATTATTATTATCAAACATATATGGTGTTAATATTATATAAATTATATTAAATTAATAATAAAAGTTATTCCGTTTTTTCATCCCCTGAGTACTGTCGAAAAGTGTTGTGTATGGTGCATAAGGCATTGCCCCAGTCTGGAACAGTCCCTTCAACCCCGTACGTATTAGAGGCCACGATGAAGGCGGCCTTGCCGTCTGAAGATGCAGCGACGCTCCCTGTCTGCCTGGAAGCGAGCGTTCTTGGAATAGCGACTCGGCCTTGCATGGGTGCGTGGGCCTGACTCACGCGCTGGCGATGCCGCAGATTGCGATGCCTCGGGCGACACGTGCGCTGGACAAAAGACAGTCGTGTCTTCGCATCGTCTTCTCCACACCGCCTCCAACCTTTCCCCCTTCCCCTGTCTGGAGGGGAATTCTAGCGGTCGGCTGCTCTGATCGGTAGTTTTCCGTGGTTTCTCCGATCAACACCAGGCGAATGCCGGAGCAGTACCCAAAAAAACGGGCCACGGACCACGCGCGATCTTTCCTACCTTTTCCTTGTCCTATCATCTCCTCTTACACACACTTATAATAACGTGCACTACATTACTACACATGCTGGGAGACTGGTCGGGAGCTTAGAGCTTGTCCCGGCTGGGGCGGTGCCCCGCTGGTGGGAGACTCCTGGTTGGGGAAACTCCTGCTAGTCGACGGTAGGTTGGCGCCGGATCTCGCCATCCAGTAAGGGAAGATCACCGCTACCTTTGGATGAAAAAACATGCACTGCACTTATGGGGCCAATGACCTCAGTAGTTGACGCGACAGGAATCACTAACAATCAATCAATGCATTCCCCTTTCCCTTCTCTAACAACTGTTGTTTCTAGTCCGGAGATTTCTGGTTGTCTGAAACTAATTGTAATGAAATCTCTAGATATGATTGCAATCCTAGGAATCAACTATCTTGGTGTAGATATTAGCTAAATAATGTTGGTCTCATTGTGCTCTGTAAAACCACACCCACACACACAACACACACCATTCGCTGGAAATGCTTAATGTCGTAGTATTATAGGAATTTTGGATCATATTTTGGTTAGAAGAGACGATTGTCAGTTATATAGAGTATTCTTTAAGGGCTGCAGATCTTTGTAAAAATTGAATTTCAACAATAATTCTTCGTTGTATTTAGATTCATTGTGGTGAAAATGTATTTCAATATCTACGTGAAGTTACGGATCTACGAAATATTCTATATGCCTTTTGGGTTGGTAAAATATACGTCTCGTACTAAACAAATCTCATTTATTGCAGGAGTTATGTCGAAGTTCTCAAAAGAAAAATAAAGAATTGATGTTGAAGCTTTGTTTTAGGGCATTACGTTTGACACGAATAGTATTTTATTTCTGTTTCTAGAAAATGTTATTACTTAATGTCAACTAAAATTTCTAATATGAATTGATTGATTGATGAATTTCATATTTTCCTATTTATTTAAACATTTTCTATTACATTATCGAGAAATGTGTCGTTTTTTCAATAAGAATCCAGTTCCCCGCTCTGATTCCTTGACGCGATCAAGCGTTCATACTGCACTTAATAGTGTAAGACTTTTACGGGTTATTCCAATTGAGATTCATTACTCTGACCAATAAAACATTTATTGGTTCACATTATACTTTTATGAGTCAAGTGTTATAGGACCCTTTTAAAGGGTTGAACAGTTGAAAATAAAACTCAAAACATTGTAGGCTTCTAGAAATACTTCAAGAGTAAATTTGTAAAAACATTCAGATTGAATTACAGTTTGAGAAAATTGCTTGCTCTTTTAATGATAATTTCTATAAAATCCTACTGTCATTATTGTGCCACTGACCATTCTTGGTGTGAGTGATCGGAAGTGTAGCTTTCATTTTCACTGCTAGGTTCTCCCAGGGAAAAAAGGAAGCGTGTCAGAGAAAAATGATATTAATGCTTCGGTAGCAGAAAATTATTTCTTGAAATTTGTTGACTTATTCGTGTTTTCTTTGACTCATTTTTTATTCCTCTTTCACCCTTCTTCTCATCATCATTATTCTCCTTCATCGTCACACGTTATTACCGATATAATTACTTGAGAATGGAAAATCATTTTAAACAGAAAATGTTCATTATTATAGTTCAGTGAAGTAACAATAAAGCTGCTTGTAGTAAAAGGTTTATATACGGCGATGCTCTATTTGATTAATTCATTAAGGCAGATGATTTTGTGTCTTATGAGCCACGGGATTTAGTTAGTTCTTTATGACATTTCTTTATTTTTTTAAATTTGTTTACTTCCCCTTCAACTTCGGCGATTATGAAAGACAAGTTATATAGAATAAATTTATTTTGACTCATTCTCAGATAAATACATGACTGAGTATAACCTTCACGGTTTTTGAAATTTCATAAAAATGAAATGGCTATTTGAATTGCTTAAAAGATGAAGGGTGTTTGTGGGCAAAGGGTACATGTGAAGGAAAAGAGTACATGATTTATTGTTGGTGAAAGAGATCCTTGGGGGATTCTGGATCTGACGCGCGAAGGATGATGTGCGTTTTGTCCGAGATTGAAGATCGGAGTGCTGTGACATGCCGGGAGGAGAAATTAGAAATATCACAGATATGCGTGATTAATTCCGAAAGTAGTTGTACGTTTAGTTTTCGTGGATTTGTGAGTTGGAGATGACCCACAGAGCTTTCGAAGAATTCCTTAGATATTTGTTTTGGGTGGTCAGTAATATGGGTAGGTTGGTCAGTGGTATGTTGTGTAAAATAAAACTGCTATATGAACAATGTGGTTTCATTGCGGCATGAAAGAATGCACAACAAATACAAAAGACGTATTTTACGTTCCGATACTAGTACTTCAAGTATTTTTAAGACACGTCTCCGTACAAATAGGACTTTTCATCGCCTGTATGGAACCTTGTTTCAAATCTCATGACCGGGAGCGGTGGCTAAGTGCATCAACTGATGTCACTGCAGAGCCTCTGACCGGGAGGTCCTAGGTTCGAGTCCTGACGGCGGCAGGATTTTCGACACTAGCTTTTCAGCTAGGTCGAATTCTGTCGCTCTCTGGAGGAGAATTCTAGCGGCCGGCTGCTCTGATCGGTAGTTTTCCGTGGTTTCTCCGATCAACACCAGACGACGCCGGAGCAGTACCTAAAAGGGCCGGCCTTTCCCCTCTTCCTTGTCCTATCCTCTCCCCACCACCTACACTAAATGCACTACACTACCACAATTCCGGGATTTTGGTCGGGAGCTTAGAGCTTGTCCCGGCTGGGGGAGATTCATGGTTATATAATGGGAGAATGCCCATTAGCCGACGGCAGGTCGGCGCCGGATCTCGCCATCCAGCGGGGGAAGATCACCGCCAAGTCCCGAGAAAAAAACCTGCACTACACTAACGGGACTAATGACCAGAGCAGTTGATGCGCCCGGAAACATGAAAAAATCAATCAATCTAATCTCATGAAAAGTAAACGACAGAAAATAAGACATTACCAACAAATACGTAATAGTGTTTTTATATGATCGTAGAAAAAATTGTTTATACTTCGTGAGTAAGAGATTGTGTCTTGCACAATTTTAATTGTTTTTTGTCTCGATCTATCGGTCTTGGCAAAACCCCTTCAATCTCGATCGTGGAAAATGGAATAATTTCACGTAGGTAATATGGAAGTGTTAATTTGCTGAAAAGATATATGTAAGATATAGAATGATTATGGAGCCAGTAATATCTTAGATAATACGAGGATTATTTTCAGTGTTTGTTTCATAATAAATAGTTCAGTATTTACTCAGAAATACTAGAACAAACGAACATGATATATAAACATATTATCTTCCTTCTCATTCTGAAGGTGGGTAAAATCGTTATCTTGTTCGAGTACAAAGAAATCAATACACGCTCAAGAAGAGCGAGTAGTGTTACTTGAACGTCTGGATTCAATATTTTCAAACGCCAAAGATGTTTAAAACTTGATTTAAAGAAGTTGAAAGGGAGTTGGAGGATCTTAAAAGATCTTCAAAAGACGTTTATTGCTAGGAGCCAAACTAAAAAAACAACAACAGGTTCTCATGGTAAACCCAAACCGTGGGATAGGGAGGATAGAGAAGAAAAAAACACTGGGCAAGTATCAAAGGCATAGTAACCGAGAAGAGATGAAAGAAGCAGAGAGTTTAAATGAACGTTGATGACTCATTTGCAAAGAACAAAATAAAAAAAGTCCATCCTATTCTTTTGAATCACTAGAACACTGCCAACTAATGCCGTTCAATGTGTTGCCGACGCCTTGGATAAATTCAGGGATTAAGGATTCGAATCTAGGACAGGGCATGGATAGTTTCGCCTTGTAATCACGTTGCTAAAGGGATGGGCGTACAAAAGACAGTGATTATGGCGTGACAGGCTGACCAACGAAAATTCTTTTCTTCCCAACTGCCTTTTCATTTACTTACGTGTTAAATTGTTCTGTTCCCTTATTTTTTATTTTCTTCCTGCAGTAACTTTCACGTCGCGTTTTTACCATTCATGCACTTTCATGTATTTATGCCTAGAACTTTCTCGCACATTTCTTCATGTTTTTTGTTGCGCTCTCCTTTAACTTCACCTGCGTGCTTTACTAACTAGTTTTTTTCTTCATTACCACAAGTACCATTTGTGGTCTTTCTTTTCTCAGATTCATATGGATTTGTCGCTTATTTGACGATAATACAGCGTAAGCAACCCGCAAAAGTACTGGAACTTTATACGAAAATGCTTCTGCTACTTGAATATTTATTACAAACTCGAGACTTATGAACGACTAACTGCATTAGCAAACGCATACCCACCATCGACGTGAAAGTCATTGCTGCGGGAGATTTGAATAGCCTAAACCTACATTCATAAAGGTTCAGTTTTACCTTATTTATAAATATAACTTTTAAAAAATGATATTGTCAAGGAAGTCACAAACTTCTTAGGCTAGTGCCAAGATTTGTCGTATTGTGGCTTGTTTTGTTCTACCGAGATTTGTACTTCGTTTCCGATCGTCCCGTACGTCCCAATTTGTTCCTGTTCGTCGTCGTTCCCTGATGTTTGTCTTCATTTGCTCCCAGTCGTTACTTTTGTCCTTGTACGTCCTCTTTCGATCAAGTTTGTCCTCACTAATTCTCCTTTGTCACGTTGGTTCGGGTTCGTCCCTGTTCGTCTCAGTTTGTGCCAGTTTTACCTACTTCGTCCCAGTTCCTTCATGACCGGCATCCAGGCTTATCAGGACCTGTCTCAACTTACCAAAGGACCTCGTCTTTCCGTGTTCGTCACGGTTTCTTACTGTTTGCTTCAGGTCGTCATCGTTCGTCACCGTTCGTCCAGGTATGTTCTCAACGGGCCCTGTCTGTCACCGTTCGTTCCTGTTTGTACTCGTTCGTTCAGTGCCTCTCGCTTTCTGAATCGTCCCTCTCCCAATGAAAGCATTCGCGTCGATTTCTCCGCAGAGCGGAACAGCCTTGCAGTAGCCGCCGCCGCGTCGTTTAGCGCTTTGACGTCGTCGACCCAGCCGCCGCCTTCACGGCCGCTTCAAAGGCCCTGCATCACGATCCACCTGTCTCTTTTCCTTACGCGCAGAAGGTTGCTCTACTCGCCTGGCATACCAGATGGACCTAATTCTCCTCTATCGGAATTGATATGCACGCAGACACACACGGACGAACCCTCTTGATCTGTCCCTTTCTCCCTGTCTGTCCCTTTCTCCCTGTCTGTCCCTTTCTCCCTGTCTGTCCCTTTCTCCCTGTCTGTCCCTTTCTCCCTGTCTGTCCCTTTCTCCCTGTCTGTCCCTTTCTCCCTGTCTGTCCCTTTCTCCCTGTCTGTCCCTTTCTCCCTGTCCCTTTTCCTTTCCCTCACCCTTTTTCCTCGCTCTCCCTACCTTTCTTTCTTCCTTCCCTCTCCTTTTTTCTTTCTCTTCCTTACGAAGGTAATTCGTAAGAAAACGTTATGAAATCGTGCGCCGGAAAACGGCAAATTTTCGGCAGAAAAACTCTTATTGCCGGACCCTGCTAACGAAAAAGTAGATAAATCCTGTTTCCTCTAACACGTGGTGTAGCCAGAATCCATGTTCTGTGCGTCCTTCATACCGAAAATTCGATTGACGGCAAAACGTCACTTTGTCGGTCCGACTGCCAGTCCGTCTGTGGTCAACGCTAGCACCTAAAGCGTTCGGCCGATTTTCTTCAAAATTGATATCTCTGGATCGTTCTGAACGAATTCGAGGCTTTAGGAGTTTCAACCGGATACTTTGATTTATGAGGCTACTTTACATCAAGCCTCAAAACCATTTTCAAAATTTTCTCCAAAGCGGCACCAGTTTTCATTCATCTTTTTCCTCGGATAGCATGAAGAACGCTTACGAGAATGGTGTAGGTCTCATGTTCGTTGAATTCCCAATTGTTCGAAAAATGTAAAAGTGCAATTTTTGGGGGTCCTTTCCTACAAATATAATATTGAAGATAGGGATTTTTTCCTGAATGAAATCTGTTCCATAAAGACACACCTTGAAGTAAGATAATGTTCAATTTTTAAAAATATGAGTAATTTTTGCCTAATTTTGCGCGAAATATAGGCAATTTTTAATTTTTTTAAACAATTTTTTATTCTAAAACGGCACAAACGTTTTTCTTTAAATTCTCTCTTTGTATGTGCCAATAGACCGTAAAATGTTTGGTGCTAGTCCCATTTTCGGCAAACTTTTCTAATTTTCGAAAATTGCAAAAAGTTAACATTTCAAAACTACAAAATTATAGATTTAGCCTCGGAGATAAATAACAAGTTGGAGATTTTTGCCTCAGACAACGTCTGTTCAGAAAATTTAGCTGTTTAAGAAAAGGTCATTTACAGGGTTTTGAAAAAAAACAGAAGTTCGGCGTAATTTGGACTTGAAATTAATGCAATTCATGAAAAAAAAAAAACATTTTCTCAAGAACCCGTCCAAATATTTTATTCAATTTTTTTCCAGAAATAGAAGAATGGATGCGTAAAAGAATGGTTCAGGTCTAATTTTTGTTGAAATCTCGAAATGTTAGAAAATAGCAAATTAAGATATAATGCGCGAAAGTATATGTGCGGTCGCAGTACCACGAAGTTTCAATTTGACCCAAACTGTTGTGGATTCTCGCTGTAACTCCCACGATCTTTGAGTTTACACTTTTCTTTATATTTCACAGAATACCAGTGAATGGAGGGTAGAGGAGAGTAGGGCAGAACAGTATAGTAAACGCGATCAAAGCCATTTTTTAAAAAATCTAATTTAGTCAATATCTATGTATGTTGTATTAATTTTTAGTATCACCAACATATAATTATTGGATATCATGACAGATCTCTAGAAAGAACATACTCTTTTTGTTATTATTATTGTAATTATTGTTAGTTAACTGTCACCGGGCATACCCAATTGTAATTCAAATAAGTGTAGTACGTATGTATGGTATATCTCACAAATTTACCACCATCAACTGTTCTATCTGAAGAGAACTTAAGTACACAGTTGCTGAAAGACCTCATGTTTGACGGTTAGGTATATATTGTCCACATACTTCAGAATAAAACGATAACTTCTATGTTGTCGGATATTTATGTACTGTACACTGCTGAGTTTTTGTGTTTGTTTTTTAACAGAATCCTTTCAATCATTTGCTTTAGTAATATTTCCGTTGCGTCTGGAATATTTTGGCGTATCTGTTGGGATTTCCTAAAGAACGAAAATGCTTAAATCGAGCGATCGTTCTAAATAGTTTTCAGACTTCATCTGAACCATTGTGATACATCCGCTGCCTGGACACTATGTTAAAAATTCTTCCTTCTTGAAAAGAAGTATTTCGCATTAATGTATCGAGAGAGAAAAGATAAACTCTGAATAAGCGAGGAATTTCTTAATGCTTTTTATTCTGTGCAATTCATCGTAGTTTAGTTAGGATATAGTACGTACAGTATTTTATTTTACTTAATTTCGCAACAGTTAAAGAGATTATGATATTGTACTGCATGAAATTTAATATTTTAATGTTCAACATTTAATGACCATTGAAATTTTAGCAAGATCCAAGGTTTAGTAGATATTAGATATGACTGTCGACTATTTAATTTTTTATATCTTTGGCATTGAAAACACACCTTAAGCTATCCTCATTAAAAATATTCAGAATTCAAGACAACCTCGTCCACTCTTCAATGATATTTGCGGCGTCTGTAATAGGCAATTTGTAAAGGTCATATTCTGATTGAAGCACAGGAATTTCCAATTACTTAGTTGTTTTCCGTGCGTTACCATTAGAGGAAAGCATGAGGCCGCGTCTTACCTCTAATACGACAAAAATATGACGTAATAAATGTTGAAATTACCCGTAATGCTCTCGTCTTCTAGGTGTTCCCATTCAAAACCATTTATGTCCAGTATAATCAAGATAAATGACGTGACTTTGGGCATTGCAATCTCATTGACCTATGCACACTCATTTGTTTATTCTATGCAGGGTTATTCACAGCAGTTCAAACGTGCCATGATAAACTTTTCTCAATTGTCATGCCATCTGTTACAGGTACGGCCGAGCAATAACAGAGGAAATTAGTCGACTTGCACAATGCACTTTTTTTAGCGACGCCGTACGATTCGCCAGAACGACCATTAGCTCTCGAACTCGGTCAAGCCAATGCCCCATCACCTGGACCCCACCATCACAACCCATAAAATACTTAGGGCTTCATCTGGACACAAAACTAACCTGGAAAACCCACATAGATATCAAAATTAAACACGTAAGAAATAAATTATTCCAACTCCAGCCCCTAATCAACAAACACAAATCCCTGTCATACACAAACAGTACAACAATATACAAAACAATTATCAGACAAATACTGCTTTATGCATGCCCCATATGGACAAACGCAGCCCCCACAAATGTCAATAAAATTCAAGTAATGCAAAATAAATTTTTAAGATTAATCACAAATGCCGCCTGGTTCATAAGTAATAAACAACTTCATTCAGAATTAAACATCATACAACAATAAACCAAATAGCACAAACATCACACAACTTCTACCAAAACCTAACAGACATACCAGTAGCATTCCATTACAAACTACCGAAAAATCCAACCCCACTCGAATAAAAAATAGATTTCCTTTTAAAGTCTTCCTCAAAATTTTAGCCAACCACGATTCTTAACTCGAGTTTCTCCCCTCTTCAATGTATAGATTAAGTTAGCTTGGATATTTTAACCAAAATAAGTCTGAAAATAACTTCTGTAAAGTAATTCTACTGAACGATGTAAACCTTCCAAAATTAATAAATGTGTACAAAAGAACGGTCAAGCCAGGTCGTTTTACGGGCACCTAATACACGACTTCCGTGGCAAGGGCGTATGTTGTGTTTTGATTCTTGAGATATCGCGTTTGCCTTGAAACAAAATAACGGTCACCCATTGGGCGTGTGTGTCAGAACGCCCAATGAAAGGACCGATTGGCCAGAGATCCTTTGTACGTTTCGCACACCCATAAATAATGTACGAGGAAAAAAGCTGATGAAATAATTTTGTGGAAAATGAACTTTGTGAATTTTATTTAGGAAATGAAGCACCGAAAGCCTAGAAAACGTTTCAGACGTTTGAGAGGGAATACGATGACGTGCTGAAATAGTATACAGTAAACAGGCAGGCACGAATACGTTGTTAATTTGTTTAAATTCCTTTGTGATGAGTTTCAAAAGGTAATAATTGAAACGTCAGACAGACAGAAGAGTTGATTATAGAGCGCTAATGAACAGTTCTTGAGAACACTTTTAACATACTGTTAGCTTCACTACAAAACCTAATAAAAACGTCTTAAAATTCGTAACAGAGAGAGTGCTTATAATATTGGATGTTGAAATCATTAACGGCTAGTGATTTAAAAAAATAAAACTGATAGACATTTAAATTAAAGACAATAAGAATATAACATGCGGGGCAAACGTATGTTATAACGCACGCCGTTTCAACGCTTCTATCTGAGTGGTTGTGGGTTCGAATTCCACAGAATTCCATTGATTCGCGTGTGTGTGGCTGTATGTTTTGGAGGAAAACGTGTTCACGTTGTTTACTTGGATGGCTGAAGAATCTGTATGTATGTCGATGCGTAGTGTACTTTTGTTAGCACATCGTACGAAAGGTTGAGAATTGCCGGATTGAAAAATGTCTAAAAAATATCCAAAGTGCGTCCAAAAAAAAAAGACGAAAACTTCAGAGCTCCCTTCATGGAGTAGCACCAAAAATGTATTCGTGACGTAAGAATCTCCATCTCCTAGTGACTCTTCATTCACTTATAGTAGGTAGTGATCTCACCTCTGGAAACCTGATTGACTCTGTGTAGTATGCATGATTCAGTACTTTTTAAGTGTATGTTGGAATTCAAATACAAAGCATTAAGTAAGTTATTTTTGAAGCTATTAATAAATTATATTAATTTGCATATCTCTGACATCCTACCAAGAATGAAACTAAGTCTTAGAGTTAAGAAAAATGGATTTTAATGGTATGGTAAGTTATAATAAACATGCCCTAATGGAAATAGGTAGGGATATAAGAGAAAATATACTATGAAAGCTCTCTCAGAATTAGACTTAGAAACTACAAGGAAACGGGTGGGCCAAACATTGCTAACATTGCTGAGTTTTGAAATGAACCAGTTCCATTCCTTGTAAATGGAGAAGAGTGAAGAGGAAAGAAAAAAGAAAAAGAAAACTAAAAAATACAAATTTGGATTAAAAAGATGATACAGACTTCGTAGTCAATTGCCATTGTAACTTTTCAAATAGTTACTCGTGAGGGCCAACAAATGGCCGTAAATATAATAAGTTGTCTGTAATGCAATGACGGTTAACGGATAATGAATTTTAACGGATAATGAAGTTTAACGGATATTGAATGTTGAATACATGTGTCAACAAAGGCTGGAGGTCGATAGCCACGTATACTCTGAACTGATATCTCTGCTGATAAATTATTTTTATTACTGTAAAAAATTCTTTGAAATTACTTTTTATCAATGTTTAATAGAAAAAGGAAAGCTTCTTACGATTAAAATATTCTCAAACACGGTTTAAAACTTCTAAATCTTTCGAGAGACAATATAGAGAATAATAAGGAATCAGGAAAATAATATTAGTTTCATATCTCTGTTCTCCCTAAGAGGTCATAGTTTCATATCTCTGTTCTCCCTAAGAAGTCATCGTTTTATAATGTCATGGTAAATACTTCTTGCCAAGGTTAATCATACTACATTCTTTATGATAGTATTTGGAGAAAATAAAAGCATTCGTGGTCCATTAGATGCATGTAATGTTACAGAAATGAAACCGTATGTCAATGAATGAAAAGTTGATATAATATTACATTTTACAATCGTATCTGATAATCTTTCTAATAGAAAGTACGTAATGCGCAAAAATATTTCGTGTTTAAGGCTAACATAATTCCTGCATCTTATTTCCCGACACATCGTTAAGATAGTATTACGATGTCTATCTTGCAGTTACATCCAGATATAAGGAGTATTTCGTTGAAGATTCTTTGCACTTGAGAACTAACGAGGAAAGAACTGGAATGACGCATGAAACGAGCGAATGTATGCATGTTGATACGATAGTACCTGTAGACACGGGTGCCACTAACACGTTGGAATTCATACAGAAAGCTTGCGTGGAAAACACCTTGTTTACTCTTCGAAATATCCATATCAAACTATTATTCTTATAAAATTCTAATACATTCCGCAAATAATATTAGAGTTGTTTAGTTTATAACTAATGTAAAGAAACAAAGATTCGTCAGACTTTGTCTGAGGCACGACAAAAAGAAAATTTGTATTTGATGCTTTAAATAAAAATGCATGTGCAATATTTGAGAACATGTCAACTGTAATATTTTATTCAACTCCGAATATCTACTGTTAAAATAATTTATATTCTGCGCGTTTTTGTGTATGTGTAAATTACATTTACAGATCACGTTTATTTCTTCTGCACACGATGATCAACTTCTTTTGAGTTGAACAGTGGAACAGTCAAACAGTGGAAGCACATTTGAGTTCTGATGGACACATTAAAATTTTCAAGAAAAAGAAGGAGTTATAATTTGAATGCTCTGTTTCACAGATTTTTGGTTCACACAATAAAATAAAACAGTAAAAATATTAAAAAAGTAGGTATTCCGGTATTGCACATAACATAGGAAACATTCCTTGCTTTAGGCGATGCACTTTTAAATAACTTGTATCATCGTTCAACACTTCAAGGAAAGCGTTTGAATGTTTGGGGTTTGCACTCCCATTTTTTTTTAAATTTATTTATCGTCAAAAAGCGTAAACGCCGTAAAAAATAAATATATAGTATAAATATAAGGAGCAAGGTTTTCTTCACCTACAAAATCCCAACTTCATTCTTTAACTATACTCATTTGAATTATCAATGAAGATACCAAGGATACTGATCGCCAACATTTGAAAAATTTAAATTTTCCCTTTCGAGCTATGAAAATAAATTTTCACCCAACAGATTTTATTTTACAGTGTTTATTAAACAAAATAACAACCCCTGCTCTTCCCGCAACTAGAAATACGAGTTCAACAAAACGCACGTGTTATTGAGATGCATTTAACTGCCCTTGATTTAAAAAAATGTGAGAGATGGATTGCATTAATAAGAATAAATAATATAATTGTCGTTTTTAAATTGTTACCTAATTTAGTGGACGGATCCGACAGTATAGGCTCGATGTTGATGGAGTATTAATGTTTAAAAAATCTGGGGACAGCGTACGTTGAAGGAAGCTAAACACAGCGACTGTATCCACGTGCTCGACAGCCGTCGGTCGCGACCTCACCACTGATTAGAAGTGCACTTAACGAACACGTGAAAAAAAAGGCGAAGTGTGTCACCTACCTCTAGCAGCCAGCCAGCAACGTCTTGCACCCAACGTTCTGAGCGACTGCCGCTTCACCCGGTTGGCTGTTGAGGCACAGTCGACCTCTTGGACACTGCTCTTCTCGGGCATCGAATTCCACACCTCTCCGCGGAAGACTCCAGCATCGTCGGGTAGACGCACTTTGAAACACACTGATGTCACAGCCGATCTGAGGTCGTACTCGCTAAATCAACGGATTTCGACCCTGTTGGTAGCCGATATTTTTGCGAGCTGATGTTGCACTTTGCGATCACAGATGGGCGCTAACAGATGCAAATAACGGAGGCGAGATGTGATCTCTAGCGGTTGGCTCTTCGCTGGAGGTGACTGATTAAAACGAGATGGTCTCGGCCCGTTAGTTGACTACATTTGAGGTTCCAGTCAATCAGTTAAAATTTTGCAAACAGTTTGGTGTGATGTCAACTTTATGAATGTTTGTATGCTGTGAATAGTCGATTAATTAGAGCAGTAACTATTCAGAAAATATGTTTAATGTAACGTTGAGGATGATGTCTAACAGCGACTGACCACACGCTTTTTCATAGAGAATCACGACGTTGTCATGTAGATCTTTGTAATTTCCACATTTTTTATTTTACACTTTGGTTTTACATTGAAAAGAATTTACCGTACTTTTTACGTGATTACACACCGATATACGACTTATTCAGCTTTTCCCAAATTTCTGCACTTTCCCGACGGAGATGGCGCGAAATTCGCGGATGCAGTTTCTAGATCCGGACGGTAACTATCACTCGGCGATCACACACACTTTTTCACAAACGAGGCAACTGTCAAAACGAGTAAGAATTTTCAAATCTGGTGCATTTTTGGCTGGTACGATTTCTACTCACATTTCCGACGGAACCGGCAAGATTTCGGTTC
The DNA here is from genome assembly GCA_964035755.1 of Teleogryllus oceanicus. NCBI lineage: Eukaryota > Metazoa > Arthropoda > Insecta > Orthoptera > Gryllidae > Teleogryllus > Teleogryllus oceanicus. The sequence goes on along the minus strand of CAXIVR010000010.1, from coordinate 49,550,099 downwards.
ACCTGGATGCCAACTATCACTTGACGATTACACGCACTTTTTCACATGCAAAGTGACTATCAAAACAAGTCAGTTTCATGAATCGAGTTTTTAATTTGTGTAATTTCTACTCACGTTTGCGTTGGAATCGGCGAAGGGCGATTTCGGTTCACCAGACGCGAACCACCACTTGATCACACACAGTTGTCACATGGAGTTGTTTACCGCACGGATGGTTGTTCGGAGCCGGACACTTCGCGCTCGTTCGTAGCACTAGCCGCACCGCACCGCGCACCGCGCTACTGCTGCACCCTCTCGCGACGGAGTCCGCGCGTCATTTGGGAGGCCGACGGCTCCCGCCGGCCCGCTGGCCTTGAAGCCGCTTTCACGCCGCGCCGCGCCACGCCACGCCCCCCGCCGCGCCGCGGGTCGCGAACCACTTGGTTAAGGGACCGGCCACGCGCTTCAACCACGCGGCGCCCCGATGGATGGTGGCGGCGATTGGGGTGGAGACGGTGGTTAAGTTGGGGTGGTGATGAAAGTGATTGCGGTGGAGTTGGAGATTTGGGCGGTGAGGTTGCGAATTAGGGATGTTCAAGTGGGGAGAGGTCAGGGTTTTAGAACCTGGATGTGGTGTGGTTGGTAAAGACGGTGCAGGTGGGAGTGGTAAGGTCTGTATCGTGTAATTTTGCTATGCAGAACTTGTCGTTCTGACGAAGTGAGATTTTGAAATGACGTTCAGTATGGATGCAGGTGACTGGGGGTTTTTTTTTTTTTTTTTTTTGCAGGATTATCTTCTAGTATTTCTGGTGAGTTGAAATAATTGAATTTATCTCTCTTTAGCTTCTTAATTGCTAGCAGAAAAATGTAGTTGTTAACAAGAAAATAAAATAACAGAAAATTGTCGAATTTGTTCTTCGCAATTTAATTTTGTTGAAGTGTTTATGTTTAATACACTTTTTATCCCGCTCTTAAATATAGCAACTTATGTTGAAACTTGCTGACGATAAAAATAACGTGTCAAATTTGCACACACGTCCCAAAATTTCACTGTTCACAGAAGCATGAACATTCGGCAGCACGGAGATGGCAAGTTTTTAGCTGTGTACACACTCGTAAGTCTGGGTCCCACACCTGTTGACCGGCCGGCGGTTGGAACACCGTTAGAAATGGTCACCGGGCAACAAGCCAACTTTCGAAGCGTTTTTACTCGCACATGTACCAGCGGCCTAGTTGGCTGGATGACTTGATCACATCCTAGCAGAACGCGTGAAGATATTCAGTATTTTAAAATATTATGTTTCTCAGTAATGCTACGAAAACGAAGGGTGATAATAAAAATACTCTGGTTCTATTGTAAGTCACAATTCCACATACGAATTTTTCAACAAGGAATGAGAAACTACTGCGTTTTTATTTAGAGCTTTTTACGACAAAAGAACGATCCGCATTTGTCGTATGTTAATGAGTTAATCTTTTTCGCTTTGACAGTTACAACCGTATCACTGCTCGTTCCGTGTTCGACACCACAAAACAATGTACTGTTTAACCTTCATATCACGACGTGCTTGAAGCCATGTGTTGAGCGTGACACGAAAAAGAAATCCGTTAATCTAGAATCTTCTTCTTAACCATGAGAAACCGGAAGTAATGCTCCGCGTACACAGGAGCGTCGTAAGAGTATTTGTAAGACTCACTAAGATTGTGTTCGTCTGTGTAACATTCGTGCAGCGCACAGAAGCCCCGTTTTCAGTCTCTTTGCGTGAAGAGGATGTAGAAGAAGTGGCTGCCAATGGTGGAGAAGTTGTTAACGGGGTGTTCGACTGTAAAAAACAGAACACCAGCTCTCTCTATAATCCAGTAAATGAAACCCACTTGTTGGGAGTGCCTTCCGGGTCGAAGACGTGATAGAGACGTTTCACAAACAACCACTTCTTAACAGCGCTCTAATGAAGAATTGGATCAGTATTTCACTGTAGGATATTGATGTTCTTGAAGTAAATTTGAACCGTATTTCCCGATTTACCTAAGTTTCATACAATTATTTCTAGACTAGTTTCAATCCTAAAGGACATGGTGAGAACCCAGTAAACCGTTCAGAAATCTAGAGACCTGCGAATGCTACAGATGTCACGTGTTTTTTTTTTTCACGTGAAAACTTGTTTTCGTGAATTTCGAAGCCACAAGACCCACACAGCACGTGCTCACAAAGGAACAAGTTTGTAGTATCAGAACCAGAAAAATTCAGCGCCTTGTTTGACTAGTATTGGGAATGTACAGTGTGTATACACGATTTCATAGTTCATTGACGAAAGTAGATGTGATAGTCTTCTTGAAAAATTAATTTATCGTTACAGAACGTGAACAACAAATGAAAACATCAGAATCTGTTCGTATCACCATGATTTGCGTCATTCATTTCAAATGCCGATAGCAACTTTTCTAGTTGTTGGTCAACTATAAAAAACAAACTTTTGCATGCATTTGTTAGCGAACACAATTCCTTGTATTTCAAATTGACAAACGATCATGTCGTGCTAGTGGCATCACAAATGTTTTCTCTTGCAATAAGATCTTGCAAAACAAAAGCCGATACCGAAAACAACAACGACAAAGTGGTAATAAACGCTTCACTTGTTTGAAAACAACTGTTTTTTGTTCCAAACAATCGCTATCGTAGAATCACGTGCACACGCCGTGAGGAGGTAGGGTCTAAAAGATTTTCATCTTTCAAAGTCTTGAGGACATGGACGAAAATAAATGAATACGTTTCACACGTTCGCAAAATGTACCAATTATAGGATGTGAACTCTACTCAACCGATTCAACTCTCACTCAACCGATTCGGTGATGCGACTCAACTCAAACTCAACCGATTCGACGAGGACTCAACCGATTCGACGAGGCGTCTCAACTCAAACTCGACCGACAATGCGATGTGAAGTGGATCTCGTGCCCCGCGGCCGCCCTGGGGCAAGCGGTGGCGTCGAGGTGCGCCGTGGGGCAGGCGTCGCGAGGCGCAGGACACGGGCTCCGGCGCACGACTGCCGCCGCCGCGGTGGGGGCCGGCTCTCGCCTCGCCTCGCCGTGCCCCCGCCCCGCACGGCCCGCACCACACCGACGCCGGCACCAGCACAGTGCGTCGGAACGCATCGAGTTTTTGTCTGATTTATTTTTTTGTTTGGCGAATTTGCTCCTGTAAGCGTATGGGTTCAGGCAGGAGAACATTGATTTCCAAGTTTAAAGGAGAGAAAGTTGTCGATTTCAGGACGACTACCTGAGTTTTTCGATTGTTTGAGAATTTCGATTTTTCGATAACTTTCGCTTTTGACAATGTCGACTGTTCGAAAAGTTGACTTTGCAGAATGTCAACTTTTGCGAGAATCTTTCGAGAATGTCGACTGTGCGAGAATGTCGACTGTGCGAGAATGTCGACTTTGCGAGAATGTCGACTGTGCGAGAATGTCGACTGTGCGAGAATGTCGACTGTGCGAGAATGTCGACTGTGCGAGAATGTCGACTGTGCGAGAATGTCGACTGTGCGAGAATGTCGACTGTGCGAGAATGTCGACTGTGCGAGTATTTCGAGTGTGCGGGAATAATGTCGACTGTGCGAGAATGTCGACTGTGCGAGAATGTCGACTGTGCGAGAATGTCGACTGTGCGAGAATGTCGACTGTGCGAGAATGTCGACTGTGCGAGAATGTCGACTGTGCGAGAATGTCGACTGTGCGAGAATGTCGACTGTGCGAGAATGTCGACTGTGCGAGAATGTCGACTGTGCGAGAATGTCGACTGTGCGAGAATGTCGACTGTGCGAGAATGCGATCGATCGTGCGAGAATGTCGACTGTGCGAGAATGTCGACTGTGCGAGAATGTCGACTGTGCGAGAATGTCGACTGTGCGAGAATGTCGACTGTGCGAGAATGTCGACTGTGCGAGAATGTCGACTGTGCGAGAATGTCGATTTTGCGAGAATGTCGATTTTGCGAGAATATCGACTTTGCGAGAAGTTTATTTCAATTTGACTTATGTCTTTGCAAGACAAAATATACTGAAGTTGATTAATCAGTATTTGAAATTTTGAAATTCCACCGTACAATCAAAGAATAAATTAATTTCTTAAGACAAGGTGATAAAAATGAATAATGAAAAGTGTAATGACAGGATATAATGTACAGAATAAAGCAATACTTAACTAAAGGTAAAAATGAAGGCTACAAAGTGATATCAAAATCATTTTTCTCATTGAATAGTAGTACATTAATTTCAGAATAGTTTCAGAATCCTGAGTTCGTGCGATGTCGTCGCAATACATTTAAAAAGAAGGCATTGAATCACACACTTACTTTTCATTAAATACCACCCAGAAATTCACGAAGCACCGAACATCAGTCTTTGTAAAATTAGATTTAAATTTGATGAAAATGTTTTATATCTTTCTATTTTCATATATGAAATTCACGTATGATTTGATTCATGGATGATTTCCTGTATATCTTAAAATGTCTCTTTTTACTGCAATAAAATATTCCGTAGATTTTTCTTCAGTTGATAGTCAGATTTTCCACTAAACATTATTAAAAATTAGCATTTAGTAAAAAGTTACGTATAATTAGAAATTAACCCATTTTCAAATCAATTTGGAATATATTTATAATTTTTATTTCATTTATACGTTATTTATTATAAAAATATTTAATATATTTTATGCTCTAAATGGCCAATTGTGTTATTATTTAAGTAGAAAAGTATAGGACCTACAAATAATGTTCTTTCATAATATGATAGAATGAATCCATTACGCTTGTTTTACTTTGTTGATTAAACGTTTTCGCCTTTATATATTTCACTTCGTTTTATTACCTAAAGCCTAACGTAACAATATCAAGTTTCCTAATTATTATAATTACAGCACATACATTCACACACACTAACACACACACACACACACACACACACACACACACACACACACACACACACACACGTGTTCTAATAATTCATGGCTTCCTACGCGAACTACGACAATCAGTCTGCCATCTGCTTCACGGTGAGCGGTCAAATCCAATAAGTATATTACAGGAATATTACCGTCCACTGGAATTTTCGTAATGTGGATAAGCACTGGTTCGTATTGAAATATCTTATTACAATATTCCATTTGATAAACATTGTTCGTATCGTATCATCTTCTTTATTACAATATTCCAGTGATAATTCTCCAACCCCGTATTGTAATATAACATGTCTTAAGATTCTATTTCGTAAATGTGTATTTTGCCCTCGTGTGTGTTCATTTCGGCCCCGTGTGTCGCGCCATCTCCGCTGACTAAGCCCTGGAGAACAGGTAGCCGCGGCCGAGGTGGGGCGTCGCAACCTCTTCGTTCACTGGCCGAACAGTGTGTGCCGTGCGTATATGAAGAGTCCACTCTCCACACACGTTCTTCTCCTCACTCGCTGGACTAGACGGACATTAGCAGTGGTGAGTCTTTTAAAGCAAGGAAATAAATAAATAAATAAATAAATAAATAAGTAAATAAATAAATAAATAAATAAATAAATAAATAAATAAATAATAAATAAATAAATAATAAATAAATAAATAATAAATAAATAAATAAAAAATAAATAAAAAATAAATAAATAAATAATAAATAAATGTTAACAATTGTGACAAGAACAAAAGAAGAGGGAAGAAAAAATGAAACGTTTTCGCAACATTTTTGTGACTATTATCTTATTAACTTCAAATTGCATATGTTAAAATTAATCAAAAAATAACTAGGATTACATTAGGCAAATTGTTTTAAATTAACTAATTTTAACGATGCTTAATTCAACAAATTTGTAGGAAATGGAACATTAGGTCGGGGTGTTAGTATGTGATGCAAGAATGAGAAGATGGTAAAAAAACATATTGCAAAGGTGTTTTTTAATAGGCTGTGACAAAAAGTAATAATTTTGTCAGTCTAAAAAGGTAATCACACAAGGTGAAGAGTACGAGCTTTGAAATAATACAACTCAGAGAATAACTGTATTTAGCCACGATAAAGGCATGTGAAAATACGGGACGTATGCAGTTATGCGGAATGTGTACTGATGTACAGAATAAATAAAGATAAATTATGAATATATTACAATACAACTTAGATTATACAACTCTGAAGCTCAAAGACGCCAACTACATTAAAGTATTTTGAATGTGAACTCTTTACTGATATTTTGAAGAGTGGGATGTTCTAGAGAGAGATAGCACAAATATCTGTAAAATAAATTGCTGTTGAGCAACATAACTCAGTGCTACTAAACAAGGAGAAGGAAACTAAGGGTGGATAAAACCCAAGGACAGCGTATTTGAAATTTCAGAGTCTGATAGTAAAAAAAAAGTAAGATACCGTTAACGATGTCAGTACTAGTGACTGATTATGTCTGAATAATCCGAAAGAGCATTATTTTTGTTGTGTGTTTCTTTCCTCATAAACGTGTCATTTAGTCTTGAATGCAATGGAATGGAATTACCAAATGAAGAGTTGATTGTTTCCTGAACATTTTTAACACAAAAACTATTCGTTTTTTTTCAGGATATACAGGGACTACTCATAAACAAAATTTAAAAAAATTGAATTTTTATGAATGCTTGAAATAAATGTTACACCTTGACAGTTTCATTAGGCATTCACAGACACGTTAAAACAGTTTCAGTTGTTTACAAATTTTTCTTATATTGATCAAACATGGCTTTCAGCAATGCTACTTTTTAAATAAATTTTACAATTTTCAACAAAATTGAATACGAAACAAATTTCACTCTCATTCCTAAGTCACAAATGAAATGTGGGGATTCAATGTGACCAAAGTTTTGTTGCTTCCTGACGCGTATTTTCCTGGAATTTGTAATAAAGAGAGAACCTGAATTCACGTGCCTACAGGGATGCACTTAATTTTAAAGACTTTGAACGCATCGTTTCGCAATGATGAACAATGTTATAGGGTGGTGCAGGGTAACACGTGTTGGAGGATGCAAATGCGCCTTTCCTTTTCCTTGTATCATGATGAGGGAACTATTTACTTTCTCGTATTAAATCTCTTTGATAATTATCTGGGGGTTTGGATAATTCCCATTGCACCCTTTTGGAGTTTCCGTCAATTTTTTAAAATAGTAGCAGTACCAACTCGTCATATTTCATTTAACTATTATGTACGGAAGGGAAGGGAACATAAATGGTAGATTGTAGAATTCAATATTTCTGTAATCTTTCATTTTTGCATGAAACCAGTGGCGTAGTTGAGTGGGGGGAGGGGGAGGGCGGGTCAGGAAGGCACTTCGTTCCGAGTGATATTTTAGAGACGGCACCAATTTAAAAAATAATAGTTTTAATTATATACAGTCCACTCAAGTTATAGTGAACTTCAGGTGACTAACATTTTTTGTTCACTCTATCCGAGGTTCACTATATTCGATAAGGTCAAAATTAAAAAGAACTTCTCTAAAACGATTAATTTGATTAATATAGAGATTCAGTTGAATACATTAACAGCACGAACTAAAAATTTCAATATCTGTATTTGCTCTTAAAAAATCAATTATTTTCAATTGTTTGCTTCGTACTGTCTAATAGTAATTTCTCTACATCCTTCTCCAGAATTCGTGCTCTCTCCATACTTGATTCTGCATTCTGCCCTGTTGGAACACATACGACACGAATAACATACGACCTTTGGGCGACAATACTTTTTTTTCAAGCTGCCTAGTGTTGGAATTTGTGGCATTGACGCGATACATTATTTTCCAGAAGAGAATTAATTTCCAGAGCGTTGTATTTCCTACGTTCAATATAGCCGAGGTTCACTATAACCGAATCTTTTTATGCTTATTTATAATGTAAATGAAACGGGACCGGTGACTCAAGTTCAATTTAATCGAGGGTTCTCTACAGCCGAGTTCACTGTAACCGGAGTCGACTGTAGGTATTTATTTAAAAATTATATTTCTATTATTGTGAATTGCATAGCTTTTTAAAATATTATATATGAATGTCATATGCAAATATACTTGAATTTTTATTAAATAATTTTGATGGCGGATTTTCACTCAAGCTACATTGCTGATTCGAACTCAGTTACTGTCTGCGGGAGAATTTGTTTCTGGCGGCTGCTCTGATTTTTATGTACGGTCTTCGATCATATTACTACGCGAATGCCGAAGTAGTACCTACACAACCGAGGGAAAGTCCCTGGGCAGTGTTTCCTTCCTCATTCTTGAATTCTCCTCTCCCCTTACAGACACACATACACTTATATGCACGACAACACCACGCATGACCACGAGATCAGAGAGGAGCTTACAGCTTATCCTGGCGAGAGCCTTACCCCTCTGGAGGAGATACCTGGGGAGGAGACGAGGAACGCCGCCCCTCCATGTACTCCGGAGAAAGCGCAACGACATTCGACAACCCGACATGCCCTTCACTTACGTGATTAATGACCTCATTAGTAGATGCACTCGGCATCAATATTCACTTACAGACGTATTCCACGTTGATTGATTTTTTTCGTGTTTCCGGGCGCGTCAACTGCTCTGGTCATTAGTCCCGTTCGTGTGGTGCATGTATTTTTTCTCGGGAGATGGTGATCTTCCCTCGCTGGATGGCGAGATCCGGCGCCGATCTACCGTCGGCTAGTGGGGATTCCCCCTAACCAGGACTCTCTCACCAGCGGGGCACCGCCCCAGCCGGGACAAGCTCTAAGCTCCCGACCGGCCTCCCGAGATGTGTGGTAGTGTAGTGCATGTTAGTGTGTGTGTGTGTGTGTGTAAGAGGAGAGGATAGGATAGGACAGATCGCGCGCGATCCGTGGCCCGTTCGGTAGGGTACTGCTCCGGCATTCGCCTGGTGTTGATCGAAGAAACCACGGAAAACTACCGTTCAGAGCAGCCGGCCGCTAGAATTCCCCTCCAGACAGCAACTGAATTCGACCTCGCTTAAAAACTAGAGGCGAAAATCCTGCCGCCGTGGAGAGTGTAACCTAGAACCTCCCGGTCAGAGGCGCTGCAGTGACATCAGTTGATGCACTGAGCTACCACTACCGGTGTATTCCCCGTCAACGCGTCCTGCTGCATGCCACTGGTGTTGAATAACGCACCCATCGCGCTAACTCGCAGAGCGGCATTGCGTGGGGGGGCGTAGGCGCCGCACGCCGAGCAACGGGACTTGCGCTCAACGCACGGCTCCTCCCACACGTCGCGCGCTAGCGCCATCGCCGCCACGCCCCTCACCCAGCCACCGCCCCCCAAGTGCAGCGGGGAGGTCGTCGCTCCGTACGGCTCCACCCATGGGCGGTCGTCGCCCGATTGGATCCCGCGGTCACTTTTGCCTGCCTACCCAGAATACCCCGATTGCCGCCCGTTCCTCTTTCCTCATGAGTTGACGAGCTTTACTTTTCGTGTTCAAAGGCATTTCAAATTGGTCAAACAGTTACTACATTCTAGCGGTGAAAAATGTATTTCAAAGCATTTTCTACAGCCACTGAACTTCAAAATGAATTCTATCACATTTGCTGTACTTAAACCCTTTGTTCTCCAAGCCCTTCATATGCAGAATTTTTATATAGTTGTTAATACTAAACGTGCTAATGATATATGTTCACTCTAGTAAGAAGTAGACTGAATATATTGCTTTCTCGCGTTCTCACACAGGAACAAATGAGGATGATGTCACACTGAAATTATTGGTTGTGTTTTTGGAGTTTTACGATTTCTATCAAAATTATTCAACAACTACTCAAATTTATTAACTATTAATTAATTATTGATTAATTTATTATTATTATTATTATTATTATTATTGTTATTGTTGAATATTGAAAGAAAGTGTACCCGAAATCATCTAGAGATAGAAGTTGAGAGATAAGTTGCATTGTGAAATAAATTGATCTTCTCCCCTATAGGTCACATAAGTTTTACTCTTTTTTGACTAAATAAATAAATCTTTGGAATTAATATTGATGGTGTAGGATAGGTTCAAAATATACATAAGCTTTTAAAATTTTCAAAATTTCAGACGTTTCGATGAGAATCAAAACTATGCGGTATTCGTTAACGCACTTCCATACATCAACCATCTTACATTCAGACATCTGTTTTTTGGTAAAAACTGGGTGTATTTCTTCGACACTTTTATCAATCTTAACTATCATTGGATCACCAAATTTATCCAGAAGAATGTGCAACGTTAGCTCAAAGAACTGTAAACATGGATTTTATGTGTGAAAAATTAGATCGCAGTTAACAAAATTCAACTTTAATTGGACTGTGACCACCAAAATTATGAAGTTATCTGCCCTGATATTCTATTTTAAAGAAAGCAACTTACAGTAGTTTTGTTCCATATTCTGAAAATATGAAATGGATTATTAAGAACTTAAAAATTTCGGTCGTTCGGTTCAAAAAACGACTGGCACACATCATAAGATAGTCCTTTCATGCCGCCATCTTTACCTTCGTCATTGTTCATCTATTATTCTGCATTTTCGCGAACAGTTGCTGCGATTCTTTGAATGAGTTGGCAGTACCTTGCGGAACGAATTAAAAGAATTCAGTAATTTGATCGTCTCGTTTCTCGCAGATGAGAAAGAGGATAAAAATGATTTTGATAACTGTGATATAAATGTGTACAATTTTTCAAACCCCTGCCTCTTTTATTTACTCTAAGATATAATGTGGGTTTTCCTGCTTTTGATGTGCGCAAAGTGGCAATGCCGAGCAAAGAACGAAGTGTGGGTTGTAAAAGAAATGAGTGTGCATTTTCTTTTCATACTGCAACATATCCCACTACAATCAAAACAAAATTAATTACATTTGACTTCTTAGGGGTTGAATTATGTGACAGGTGTCAACACTGTTGGGGAAATCTTGAATGGGTACAGTCAAATCGTGCTTGACATCTTGGAATCCTGAAAGAAATTAAACTGGAAAATGTAACTTACAAATCTCAAGTATTGTTTTAGTGTGTACTCTCCTCGCTGAATTTAATTTTCTATTGTGCTATGTGTGGTGTTAGTTCATAAAGTGTTTTACCTAAAGTACCTATCTGGATGTGTTGCTTGTTATAAACTAAGAATCTCTCTGTCGACAAGCGGACCGTTTTGTGCGTTCTAGTGACCTTAAAGAGCATGCAACTTCTGGCAAAGAGTAAATACAGCGAGGAGCGCATCGGAAGTTGGAGATGCTTTGACGGAGTCGTGTCAAATGAGAAATCGAGACCAGGTCGCTAGCAAACTAATGCAATACAAGTGGTCCCTCGGAAACTCGTCAGTCCACTTTCTCTAGTTGTGCATAACGTTTCGAATAGAAAGTTCTTAAATGCCATGTTTTAATGAACATTGTGTATATGAGTAATGTAATGAAACACACATCAGTATGAATATGTTGGAGAACATTTCCAAGAATGTTTGTAATTTTTAGATTGTCATAATCAGAATTAGTGGCGCGGCTGTTTCATTTAAACTTTTAGTTTGACATAGATAGACAGTTTCAACGATTCCCGAAATAACTTTTTTTTAAATGTGCCTAAATCTTAAATATTTTTATTAAATGGTAGATTTAGATAAACATTCTGTCTAGTTTCGTTAATTCATTTTCATAGTCTCTTAATATGTCACAAAAACATCAAACATTCTTGTAACATATACTAATTTCGTAAAGAATCCACTGATTACATTAATTGCAAGTAATCGGAGAACATATTCACATTGTAATTTCATTCAGTCTAGTTTTCTTCATTTCATTTTTAAAATGTAGTACTTCATCAGGGGCTAACATGCCTTTCAGTTTTTTCAGGTTGCATTTACCATTTGTTATAAAGTATACATGAAGATCAACAATTTCTAAATATATTGTAACATTTTAAAAACTTTTTACAGATTTTGTTTTAATCGTAACCTTACGAAAATATAACGTTACAAATATTTTAAAAATGATGTGAACGAATAAAAAATTACAAATTATGAGCACTGCCAGTGCTGCGTTTAGTTTGCCAATTAGGAAGCACGCTTACTTATTTCGAAATTTGAATAAAGAGTCCCCTTCGACGAAATGTTTCTCATTCTTCCCAATAAATATTCAAAATGGTCTGCATTTCAACTTTCCATGTTGGCAAATATCTAACACAACAACCCACTTCATATACTTCAAAAGGTGTTCATAAATATTCAAGCAATATTGTTAAAGGTCTCTTTACAAAAAGTACACATTTTACTGAATCTCTGAAAGAAAGAAACGACATCCTTCCACGTTTCTTTGGCACCTGTGCGTTGCAATATTCGAACACCTGCTCCAACAGATGTGCCTTTCAGTGTGAATGGGGTACCGTTCGGGAGGCTGGTGTTCCGTTTGTCTTTGAATGCTCTTTCTGCCTTTCAGATCTTAAAGCCACTTCCTCCTTTTCCTTGAAATCTCTTGAAGTGGTTATTTTTTCTTCAGTTCTTTTCTCCTTAAAATATAGTACAATGAAAGCTAAACAGCTCTTAGTTAATCTGTTATTGAGAGTTGTGATGAATATTAGGTTAATTTTAGATTTTGAACAAAGGAACTGGAATTTTTGAAACGTATGATTTTTAATACTTTTGATTGAGGTTTTTACTTAGTCAATTAATTAGACAGGTGTTGTGTACGTATCTATTATTTTAATGACTAAAACTCTTCTTGATGGCGTTGTGATCATCATTAGTGCTGGATAATATGTACAAAACAGCAGACTTGTAAAAATAAGAGATTAATAAAATAGGATTAAATAAAAAATCAATAAAGTTAAATTAAAATAGAAATATAGAAACAAAAAAACTTGTGATGTTTAAAATCCGTATTTCAATTCGACTTCATTGCTTTTTCATTTTTTAATTACTTATATTTTGTACACACCTGGTATTTTTTTTAGATGTAATACAGCTCTGATGATGATCAATCACAGTTACACGAACCACTGGTAAAAGCTCTCAAATCATTGAGGCATTAGCCACCTAGATAACACTTGTCTTATTATCAATATGAGTTGTGAACTTAAAACTATATCTGTCATGTGATTAAAACGTAAGAAAGGTCACCTATTCACCAATGAAAAACGCGATCCGAGAAGACTACATTATCATGTATAACACGTAATGTAAGAATTCCTTAACTATAAAACGAAAAAAATGATTATTTCAAATTTTGATTTAATTCTAAAATTGAACCTGACCTCAATTGTTTTGATTTTTCTTAACTGAACGCAGACTATTAAAGTCCGTAACGGACGCCGGCCTTTAAAAGTGAACTTTTGTTCTCCTGTTTGGTTGCGAGCCGGTGGTTACCTAGCTACATAGGTCGATTTCCACCTCTAGTTAAAGAAGATTGATCAGTGATTCCGGCCTACGTGAAGAGAGAAATCTAAGCAAGCCGACGTATAAGACCGGGATCGGTAGCTCAGTGCATCAACTGATGTTACTGTCGCGCCCCCGTCGCGCCCCCGTCGCGCCCCCGTCGCGCCCCCGTCGCGCCCCCGTCGCGCCGCCGTCGCGCCCCCGTCTCTCCTCCTCCACCCTCATCATGTCCAATCATACCCCTACCCACCAAAGAAAAATAAAAAATAAAATGATGAAAAAAATACTCGAATGTAGCCTCTCCAGTGAGATAAAGTAATTTACTTTAAGCTACGACGATTTCTTCCAACCAGATGTTTCCAAACGCCAATGTAGCTTCCACTTGCAAAGTGCATCGCACAGCTGGTACCGATTCGAGCAACAGTTCCGTCTTGCTTTCTGCAAGGCGGCGGGGATGCACCTGGTCGTGATAGCGATAAGGCGCTTTTCCTTTCTCTGCAGCCGTTACGCCCAAGGAATGCGCTCAGCACCGTTCGCGCCCGCGAATGCAGCTGGCGAGCGAGAGGAGGCGAACGGAGGAAAAAAAGAGCTCTTCATACCGACACCTCGTGAATATGATTCTTCATACGACGAGTTTTGTGACATGATTTACGCATTCTCAGGCGATCAATGTGAAGTGACGCTTAGAACATTCCTTCCGGGTGTATGTGGAGCATAGGTATCAAACTGGCACGCGATTCTAGCTGCGAAATGCAGCTGTGCCTTGAAGAGAAACGGCGTTTAAAATGCTGTCTGCACAAAACACGATTGATTGACTCGGTGATTGATCGATCGATCGATCGATGTTTCTGGTCATGCCGTCTCTAAACTACAGACTAGCAGGGAATTTCCCCTTCCAGGTATCTGAGGAGCAGTGCCCCAACCGGGTCAAGCTCCAAATTCCAGACTGTGTTCCCTTCTGTGTAGTATTGTAGACCGCATGAGATTGTGTACGTGTGTGTGAGAGTAAAGAGAGAGGGTAGGACAAGGAAGAGGAAGGAAAAATAGCTTGCGATTCGTGGCCTATTTTTTAGTGTACTACTCTGGCATTCGCCTGATAATGATTAGAATAATCACCGAAAACTACTGATCAAGCAGCAGGCCGCTGCAGTGGTGCCCCGCTGGTGGGAGAGTCCTGGTTAGGGGAAACCCCACTAGCCGACGGTAGATCGGCGCCGGATCTCGCCATCCAGCGGAAGAAGTTCACCGCCATCTGCTGAGAAAAACATGCACTACACTAACGGGACTAATGACCAACGCAGTTGACGCGCCCGGAAACACGAAAAAATCAATCAACCAACCAATCAAGCAGCCGGCCGCTAAAAATCCTCCGCTAGACAGCGGCTGAATTCGTCCCACCTCTTTACCCTGTATCGAAACCTCGTCACCGTTGGGACTCGAACCCTGGATCCTGCCGGTCAGAGTCGTTGCAGAGACAGCGGTGATATTCGCTCAGAGCTAAACATAGTTGGAACAAAACACGAGCGAACGTCCGTTTTCCTCCCTCTCCGCAAGCTCGGAAGATGCTTGTTTTTGCGCTGCCGTTTGGTCCAAGGCAAGAAACGGGTGCCCGGGCAACAGAGCACGACGCGGCGGGCAGCAGGCCACGAAGGCAAACACAGGCGGCGGTGGTGGGGAGGGTGGATGGGATCGTGGCCGCCGGAATAGATGGGAAGCCATCCGTCCACCACAGGCCATACCGGGAGCGGTAGCTCAGTGCATCAACTGATGTCCCTGCAGCGCGTTTGACCGGGAGGTCCTAGGTTACACTCCTCACGGCGGCAGGATTTTTGACACTAGCTTTTCAGCTAGGTCGAATTCAGTCGCTGTCTGGAGGAGAATTCTAGCGGCCGGCTGCTCAGATCGGGAGTTTTCCGTGGGTTCACCGATCACCACCAGGCGAATGCCGGAGCAGTACCCTAACAAACGGGCCACGGACCGCGATCTGTTCTTCCCATTCCTTGACCTATCCTCTCCCCTTACACACTCACTACACTACCACATATTCCGGGAGATCGATCGGGAGTTTAGAGCTTTTCCCGGCTGGGGCGGTGTCCCGCTGGTGGGAGAGTCCTGGTTAGAGGGAAACCCCACTAGCCGACGGTAGGTCGTCGCCGGATCTCGCCATCCAGCGGGGGAAGATCACCGCCATCTCTCGAGAAACAAATGCACTACACTATCGGGAATAATGACCAAAGCAGATGACGCGCCCGGAAACACGAAAAATCAATCAATCAATCAAACCACAGGCTATTACTGCCAGCGCAAGCCGTTACAAGACAGTTGTTACTAATAACTAGGAGGCGGATTTTAATGAAATGTAATTTTTTTGCTTTTCACTTTACATCAATGTCGCTTAGTTTAGAAATGCATTTTATGTTGTGACAAAAGGAAATGACCCAATTTTATAGGTCATTATTTTCGATTTTTGGTCCATTTTGGACTAATATGTCATTTTTTACATTTCTCCGTCGTTTTTAATGCATTTTTCGACGATTTCATCGATTTTAATGCCATTTTTCACGGCACTTGCTTCAAATAATATTTACGAGATGCAACAAGTCTTTGTAAGTATGTAATTTCAGTAAGTAAGTAAGTAATCAGAGTCATTGCCGGTTCAGCCGATTTTGGGATAACTAAAGACAGTTTTACGGGTAAAGAACAGTCCAAACCAAACGTTTGCTAGCTGAGTTCACTCGAACGAATGGAAGAAGCATCTATTACATCAGTAATTTATCCAACAGCTTGAGTTCTTCATCCGAACTGTTTTTGATCGTACTTTTCACGTCATTTTTCTTTGGTTTTAGGGCATTTTTAAAACATTTTAAGAGCATTTTATTGATCATTTTTGGCGATAATTTTGGTCATCAAAATATGCCCCCTAATCAGGCATCACCTGATGTCACTGCAGCGCCTCTGACCGGGAGGTCCTAAGTTCGAGTCCCGACAGTGGCAAGATTTTCGACACTAGCTTGTCAGTTGGTCAAATGCAGTCGCTGTCTGGAGGAGAATTATAGCGGCCGGCTGTTCTGATCGGTAGTTTTCCGTGGTTTCTTCCATCGACACCAGGAAAATGCCGGAGCAGTACCCTAACAAACGGGCCACGGACCGCGCGCGATCTGTCCTATCCTCTTCCCTTACACACATACACACACACATACACACACACACACACACACCAAAATGCACTACACTACCACACTGGCTGGTTCTGACCGGTTCTCCCCATTGTTAGGAGGCTCCTTGTTGGGAAAAATATTGCTAGTCGACGTGTAGTTCGGGCCCAACTTTCTTGCACTTCACTTGCAGGAATAAGGTCATTATTCCCGTAGGGTAATGCAAGTGTTTTTCCTACATGAATAATGACCTTATCAATAGACGTGCCTGGAATCACTTATCAATGACTGAAGAACGCTAGAGGTGATGTCTCTGCAATCAGTTAAAACCGCAGTACCTGCAGGATATAAGCGTCTGTGACACTTCGACGAGCTGTTACCACACATTTGGCGTCACCTGAACGAAGGAGTGATGAAATATCTAAACATTAAAATTTAGCGACAGGTGACGAGATGTGAAGTCGTTTCCATAGCCTTTCCTGCAGCCATGCCTTATCGCCACCGAAACCCAAGCCTTGAAAACCAATAGTGTTCACTGAGACGTCGCTGACGCTATAAACAGCTTTAATTTCTTTTTTTCATGTGATGAAAATTTCTAAAGGTATTTATAGCTTCAAAAAAGTTCTCACAGTCTCTCCACTGGGCATACGAATGAATCGTAGAAGCTGATAATGTTGTACTCTCGTTTAAAGTTCCCAACACCTAGTGACTTTACATGTTACCTCCATATGGAATTGGAATATTGCAATTGCAAAATTGTAAAATCACTTGCTGGTATGGATGATGTGAATAGTTAGGATTTAGTACAGCTACATCTTGTAGGCTTCTTTGTTAAAAGCACAAAAAAGCTGTTCTTCGGCCCTAATACATCTCAATTAATCATTCTCAATTAATTCTAAAAATTGTGTGACAAAACCTTCTACAATTACATTTGATTATTTCCCCGTACATGTACACTTAAGAACGTAAATGTGCAAAGTGGAATAACTTGTGCTTCCGTTCTCTAACAGTACTCACAATTCTGGTTTTCTACGTATTCACGGGGCTTTCTTCAAAAATAATAAGTTCCAAAGTAATACTGTACGTAGGTGTTTGCAAATTTATTATTAAACACGATTTAAGAAACTTTAAACACATATTACGAAACACTACACTTCTTATGTTCAAAGCAGCAACTGTTACTAATTGACAGTTCTGCCGCTAGTTTCACCTGTTTCAGACCAGTGTTGCCTTCTTCTTTAAAGAAAATTATGGGGAAGTGGACAAAAAATTTTGAAATGTTTTTGAAAAAATGAAAAAATTGTAGGTGGCGTTAGTTTAATTCTCTATATACCCACTAAGTTCGCTGCGCGAAGACACAAAAACACATTTGCGGAAATTTCTTAGAATATTTTCGCCGGATCCGAAAGCAAATCATTAGCCCCATACCAGAAGACCGAGGTGCGCCGAAAGACAACTGATAAGTCTCCTTTGGCGCACGGGAAGTGGTCCAACCGTGGGTGACGGCTCCGCACACACGCACACTCGCACACTCGCAGTTACCCAAAGCTGTGTAGGGATTATAGTTATGTAAATGTTAATATTTAAGTGGTTAGGCGGAAGAGCAGGCCTTACGGCCTGAGCGTCGCCATAAATAAAGACATTATTATTATTATTATTATTATTATTATTATTATTATTATTATTATTATTATGTTTATTATTATTATTATAGTTATCTACGCTTCTCGTGCGACTCCCTAAAACAGGTGAGC
The DNA here is from genome assembly GCA_964035755.1 of Teleogryllus oceanicus. Lineage (NCBI taxonomy): Eukaryota > Metazoa > Arthropoda > Insecta > Orthoptera > Gryllidae > Teleogryllus > Teleogryllus oceanicus. The sequence goes on along the minus strand of CAXIVR010000010.1, from coordinate 49,531,854 downwards.
TGTAACGCTGAGATATGGTTTGGCCAAATCCCTTCGTCTGCATGTCACAATTACAAGCTAATTGTTTCAGATCAGGTCACATGACGCGGGCGTGAGAGGCTAATATTCTGCCGGCACTGTAAGTCGCTCACCACGCTCCAAGTGGTCTGGCAAAGAACTACGCTCGTCTCCGTCAGTCATTCAAGCTCAATTGATTCATTGATTGATTGATTGATTGTTTCGTGTTTCTGGACGCGTCAACTGCTTCGGCCATTAGTCCCGTTAGTGTATTGCATGTTTTTCCCCGGGAGATGGCGGTGATCTTCCCCCGCTGGATGGCGAGATCCGGCACCGACCTACCGTCGACTAATGGGGTTTCCCCCTAACCAGGACTCTCCCACCAGCGAAGCACCGCCCCAGCCGGGACAAGCTCTAAGCCCCCGACCGGTCTCCCGGAATATGTGGTAATGTAGTGCATGTTAGTGTATGTAAGGGGAGAGAATAGGACAAGGAAGAGGAAGAACAGATAGCGCGCAGTCCGTGGCCCGTTTGTAGGGTACTGCTCCGGCATTCGCCTGGTGTTGATCGGAGAAACCACGGAAAACTACCGATCAGAGCAGCCGACCGCTAGAATTCTCCTCCAGACGCGATTGAATTCGACCTAGCTGAAAAGCTAGTGTCGAAAATCGTGCCACCGTCAGGACTCGAACCTAGGACCTCCCGGTCAGAGGCGCTGCAGCAGTAGATGTGCGTAAGATAATTTTTTTTGTAATAGCAATGTACTGTATAATAAAATGAAGGAAAATTATAGTATTATATTAAAATTTGACTCAATTACATTGAAAATAACAATCTTAAACGCGTGATTTAAACAAATTCCAACTTTTTCCTCTATCACGAGGTATTAGATGTGAAAAAGGGTAACGCTGAAATTTTGCTAGTAATTAAATAAATAAATAAACAGATAAATACAAAAATAAATAAATAAATAAATAGTCCGGCATTGTGCTTCGTTTAAACCCTTTTTAGCTCCGCTATTCGATAGAATAATTTCGTGGCACGGCAGTTGCTGCCCGTGTGTGGCGTGCCGCGGTGGGCCATGACTCAGCAGAGGCGAGCGGCTGGTGGCTTGGGGGGGTTTCCTACGTGCGCGGAGAAGTTCCACAGGTGGCGTTGCTAGGGCGGCGCAGTGGGCCAGCGACTTCCAGGAATTCAGTCGCTGTCTGGAGGAGAATTCTAGCGGCCGGCAGCTCCCATCGGTAGTTTTCCGTGGTTTCTCAGATCAACACCAGGCGAAAGCTGGAGTAGTATCCTAACAAACGGGCCACGGGCCGCGCGCGATCTGTCCTTCCTCTTCCTTGTCCTATCCTCTCCCCTTACACACACTTACACTAACATGCACTACACTACCACATATTCCGGGAGACCGGTCGGGAGCTTAGAGCTTGTCCCGGTTGGGGCGGAGCCCCGCTGGTGGGAGAGTCCTGGTTAGGGGGAAACCCCATTAGTCGACGGTAGGTCGGCGCCGGATCTCGCCATCCAGCGGGGGAAGATCACGGCCATCTCCCGAGAAACAACATGCACTACACTAACGGGACTAATGACCAAAGCAGTTGACGCGCCCGGAAACACGAAAAAATCAATCACTCAATCAAGCATGTGTGTGATTTGAACATGGCGGTTCAGGATGCTGCAGAAACAACGGTTTTACCGCTGAACTTTCGCAGCCGCCAGGATATCTTTGACGTCCGTTTCTTCTGGCGAACGCAGCGGCTGCTGAGCGGAGCAAACGCAGCGACGGCAGACGCGGTTGGGGGGGGGGGCATCCGCTTAGGTTTTATTTTCCGGCGGCGACCGCACCTCGCTCCGCGACGGAGTGGACTGGCAGCGCTGAGAGCAAAAAGGCACCGGCGGCCGTGCGGGCGCCGTGACGCGCCGGGAGCACGAACAGGACGTCCGGCCACGCTCGGCACACGCGCGCCCCTCGCGGAGGACTTGCCAAGCACGGCGTTGGCGCTGCAAAGACACGAACCGGCCTTTCTCGGCTGCGCGGTCTCCCAGTTTGCTTCCAAATATTCTTCATTGTGCTGGTAGATTTGTCTAACCTGGTGGCAGAACACTTCAATCGAGAAACATTAAAAATAAGACTAAAACAATATAGCCTTAAAATATTTCAAAATAATAATATTAATAATAATAATAATAATAAAAGCTGTAAAAACAACAATAATACCATTAACTCTCAATATTTATGGCCCTCCTATGCACATATTTTAAACTAAGAAATAGGTGAATTTTTAACTACGCTCATTATTAGTATATTAATAATATTATTAGTAGTAGTAGTATATTAATAATATTAATATATTATTATTACTTATGTTTTTCTTTTATAATTATTATAAAGAAAGTTTATTTTTATTATCATCACTGTAGTCTATTTGACAGACGTCCTCTCCGCGACTGAGAGCATGACTCTAGGTGCAGTGACTGTGATACCTACCAGTCTCCGCGCCCAGTGCGAGGATGAAGCTCGAGAGCTCATGTCGATCATTGTGTGTGTGTGTGTGTGTGTATATATATATATATATATATATATATATATATATATATATATATATATATTTCATTTGTTGGGTCTCGTTTGACGCAACGCGTCTCCAAGCCCCTTGGGGGGCGTTGAGCGCTTTGCGCTTCTGGGAGTAATCCTCCCATTACTAACAGCACTAATCCTCCGTTAATATTGTTTGTCGCGTCTCGTCGCAGTCGGTTGTCAAGAGGACCGCCAGGTAACATCTCCGCGTACGCGCCTCCTACCGCGCGCTCCTGCGTCACTGCCCAACGGCCATAATTAGGAAGGAATGAGGATAGGGGTAGGGTTTAGGACACTTCACAGGGGTTGGACTAGCCCTTGTGAAGCAGCACAAATCGTTTTGTTGGAACAAATTTCACATGAGAATCGACGGGAATCGAACCAGGATCTCAGTGGTGAAAGGCTTGCGACTTTGCAATGAGACACGAGTACAGCTGAACTGAATATATATATATATTCACAGATGAACTATCACGGCTCGTCATTGTACACAGTTGGGTTACCTTGGCTCGTGAGCTCATATCTATCATTGTGCGTACAGTTGGACTACCATAACTCGTGAGCCCCAATATCGATTATTCTACGTACAGTTGGAATACCGAGACTCGTGGTCCCATATCGATAATTGTACACACAGTTGGACTATCGTGGATCATGAGCACTTCTTGATCATTGAACATAGATTTGAACTATTGTGGCTCTTGAGATCATCCCGTGAGTCCTGCATTAAAGGAAGATATCCAGGTCATGTACCTGCGTCAATCTTAGAAACAATAAAATTGTTTCCAAACAAACAATTTTATTTCATCATACTACTTATGACAAATCCATATTTTCAATCCTTCAAGTAAAAAAATATTTGAAAATGGGGGAGGATGAAAGCAGAGTTCAGAAAAAAAAACTGCAACAGTTTTGTGAATATTTGGAGTATTTTTCGTATCTTGAAATACTAAGATCCCTTCCCTTCCCCGAGCGCGCGCTTGCTGGTGGAGCGCTGCGTGACCTTCTGTAGTGGTCTGTTACATTCAAAATATCCGTTAAGAACTGGTCGCAAAAGAATCAAAATTTCTCAAAAAAATCATTATCTAATATATGACAATATTATATCATTGGATTCGTCTTTTTACGCTTATATGCGTGTGTGTGTGTGTGTGTGTGTGTTTCGTTACACTGTTGGGTTTTCCCTTTAGTCGATTAAAACTCAACAAACATCGTTGTAATGCGTTACTAAGCACAATGGACCTTTTCCTCCAAGAGCTGCCAAAATAAAGGAAACACGTTCTTCTTACAAATGAAGTGTGTGACTTGAGAACCTAACTAAGGCTGGTCCTGAAAAGTAAGCGCCGTATGTACAGCATCTCTTTGATCACAACTGATTTATGCGACTTTTCACACTTCTTGACGGGTCGACTTCTCAGTTACGAATAATAAAAGCTCCCAGATAAGTTTTGAGATTTTTTCTAGGGCTTTTATCCAACCAACAGCCGGTTATCCTTTACGTCCCGATGGGACGCATATTTGACCATACCCTAGACCAACACACTTGCGGGCTCCTCTGATATGGGGTCAGCAGAACGCGAGCCCTCCCGACAACACATACAAGCAGGGCAAACAACCATCCCAGGCGGGACTCGAACCCGCGACCCTTCGGACCGAAGGGCTGAGTCGGTAGTCGCTATTAGCCACCTCGGCCACCCAGGTTGGCTGTGTTTTGAGATTATTGAGAAATTCACTACCCCGGAACAGAGAGTGATTTCATCCAAAAGATTCGAAACTTCCTGAAATAGTTCTGTGCTGTCGACTAAATGTTGACAAATCAGAAAATAACTCATCCCAAGAACACTTCATTGATAAAATTAAGTCGCTAGTGTGGGCGTTTTGTACTGACTTAAAATAAAATGTCTATAAAACAGTGATTTGTATCATGGAATTTTACTTTATATAAAGTGAGAGTGTGAAGAGCAATGACTAAGATATGTTGTAGCAGCATCCATCTATCAGAATATTGCATCCGGAGAAAACAAACGTGCATTCTTTTCTAAAATAGAATCTTAAGAGATGACACAAAAACATTGTTTTTTTTTTAATTACCCCATAAATTATAACGAAGTTTTTTGTGAATATAAAAAAAAGATAAATTGTTATACTAAAAAATATTGTTTACACTCGATAAACTAATGTATCCAGTGAGGAGTATTGATAGACACTCGTGTAGTTGAAATATAATTTGTAGGGATTTCCCATATCTGAAAGATTCTCACGAAGGTATTCTTCAAAGGCCCGAGTTATCAGGCAGGTTTTGGACACTTGTAGACTCTTTAATGACTTCTCACCGACACCGATCGCCACACTGTCGTGAGAAGATGCACGACCAACGTCAGCCAAAGAAAAGAAGAACGATAGCGGAGTTTTCTTAAGTTGAAAGATTTGAGTTTTTTGTGTTTCCGGGCACGTCAACTGCTTTGGTCATTAGTCCCGTTAGTGTAGTGCATGTGTTTTTTTTTCTCGGGAGATGTCAGTGACCTTCCCCCGCTGCATGGCGAGATCCGGCGCCGACCTACCGTCGGCTAGTGAGGTTTCCCCCCTAACCAGGACTCTCCCACCAGCGGGGCACCGCCCCAGCCGGGACAAGCTCAAAACTCCCGACCGACCTCCCAGAATATGTGGTAGTGTAGTGCATGTTACTGTAAGTGTGTGTGTGTAAGGGGAGAGGATAGGACAAGGAAGAGGAGGGACAGATCGCGCGCGGTCCGTGGCCCGTTTGGTAGGGTATTGCTCCGGCATTGGCCTGGTGTTGATCGGAGAAACCACGGAAAACTTCCGATCACAGCCGCCGGCCGCTAGAATTCTCCTCCAGGGCCGCTAACTGGGGGGATCTTTCCTTCCTCTTCCTTGTCCTATCCTCTCTCCTTAGACACACACATACACTAACATGCACTACACTGCCACATATCCCGGGAGACCGGTCGGGAGCTTAGAGCTTGTCCCGGCTGGTACGGTGCCCCGCTGGTGGAAGAGTCCTGGTTAGGGAGAAACCCCACTAGCCGACGGTAGGTCGGCGCCGGATCTCGCCATCCAGCGGGGGAAGATTACCGCCATCTCACGACAAAGAAAAAAAAATGCACTACACGAACGGAACTTCTGACCAGAGCAGTTGACGCGCCCGGAAACACGCAAAAAATCAATCAACAACTAATAACCAACCAACCAATCTACGGAACGAATGGACCTTAGCAGTTGACACGCCCGCAAACATGAAATTATCAAACAATTAATGAGCAAATGAAAGAGACGCGAGTGACGCCCCCTTTAGAAGAAGCCGCGAGTCAGAGCGGCGGTGCGTCTCCCAGAGCGAAGGCGGCGTGCGTGGCGGCCGAAGCAGCAGCGTTCGCAGAAAGGAGACGCCCGGCGCTCCCTCCGCGCGTGCCCGGGGACCCAATGAAGGCCTCGCCCTCTCTCCCACACAGCACGCCGCATGGCGGACACACACACACAGGTGATGGTAGTGGGATGATAGGCGATGGAATGGTGATTCAGAGAAGAAGGCTTCTTTCTGTGGGCCTCCACTCTCTGACACAGGATGGCGCATGGCGGCTAGTCACAAGAGATGGCGGAGGGACGATTAGGCGATGGAAATGGTGATTCACGAGAAAGAAGGCTTCTTTCTGTGGGCCTCCACTCTCTGACACAGGATGGCGCATGGCGGCTAGTCACAAGAGATGGCGGAGGGACGATTAGGCGATGGAACAAAAGAGAAACGCGACGAGGATGATGGAAAAAGTTAGAGGCAAAAATGATGAAAGAAATTGATGGAACGAAAAGTCGGAGATCGAAAAGGGGGTTAACGGAAAGACGAAGTGTCAAAAATGTGGAATGGAGATGATAGAAAGAAAAGTGGGGCAAAAAATGATGGGATGCAGATGATGAAACTGAAAGGAGGATATTTTTGTATAGTTTTTCGAAACTTTGTGTACTTTTCGCGTAATTTTGCATGAAAGTACGGGCGAGAGAGTACGTGATGTATTAGCAGCACTATTTTCGCATTAAAATAATGTGAAAGGAAGCACAAGTTTACTTTCTTCTAAATCTTTGGAAGAGAATTCTGGAAACAGCAGATCTTTTCTAGTTCCGACGAAATTTTGACGACACTTCCATTCAACAGCTACGAGAGACTTCTGTGTCATAGCAGTTATTTAAATTTAGATTTACGTCTCGGGAATTGACGGTGTTTTGAAAATTATTGTAATATTCATGATTGAATATGAATTCTTCATTGACGCATTGCATTAAGACTTCTTCATACAAATGAGTGGCTAAATTTGACTCCTCAAACAGTTGTGAACTCATTTCACGTGTCCTGTTTAGCGTAGACATCATTAATAACTATAAATAAAATTTTTGTCGCTTTCTTAATAAGCTGTGGCAAGCAAATTCCACTTTCCCTCTCAAGTAATGCGAATAATGTAATGTGGTAGCTTTAAGTTAGAACACCGTAGAAATTTAAGAATTTAAGGAATGCTAGTATATGCGAGAAAATCAATAAATAAGATAAACTGCTAGTAAGATATCTCGGCAATTCTCTAGTTAAGCATCTGTTGGCTACGCTTTCTCTGAAGATTCATTTGTTAATTATCATTTTAAACTTCTGTTCGTTCTGTTCGCTGCCGTTGATGAATTCCGCTCTTCTTATCGTTGCAGGTGGAAACAAATGCAGATGTGAAGATATGAGGCCTGAACGTGCTGTACTCGCATCAATGGTAAGTCAAAACAAAATGAATATTTTATAATGTGTCAAACCTACTATGACAATCTAATGAAGTAAATAGAGAAAAAAGGAATTCGAAAGGATTTTTTGAGCAAAGCTTTTTAAATTTCTTGATTTTCGCCAACTGCTTGTGGTTTATCATATCTCTATTCTTTAAAATATTTTGATATCAGCGTATAAGATTTGTGGACTTCCTGCAGAACTGAGACCGCTCTTTACAATCAAATAATATTTTAAGACCCTTGTATCTTTTGTCTTCAACAAATATTACCTCGGGACATATATTCCCCTTTAAGTGTTGCAAACAAACACATTTTGACGGTAGCTGTTTGATTGATTGATTGATTTTTTCGTGTTTCCGGGCGCGTCAACTGCTTCGGTCATTAGTCCCGTTAGTGTAAAGCATGTTTTTCTCTGGAGATGGCGGTGATCTTTCCCAGCATATGTGCGTGTAAGTGTGTAAGTAAGGGGTGAGGATAGGACAAGGAAGAGGAAGGAAAGGTAGCGCATGGTCCATGATCTGTTTGTTAGGGCACTGCTCCGACATTCGCCTGGTGTTGATCGGAGAAATCATGGGAAATTACCGATATGAGTGGCCAGCCTCTAGAATTCTCCTCCAGATAACGAATGACCTCGGACTAACTATGTAGCAGGTTCTGGAGGACGTCGACATATCTTTTACGCTGCTACTGTCGGGACTCGAACCCTAGGACTCCGGGCCAAATTGTCACGTCTGGGAAAAACCGCTAGTGCAAGTATGTGGTAGGTCTGCGCCAGATTTCACCGTCCAATGGTGAAAGACCACCGCCACCTTCCGCCATAAAACATGTACTACACCTCCGGAGTTAGTGACCATAGCAGTTGACGCGCCCGGAAACACGAAATAATCAGTTAATCAATCAATCGACATCAATATCTCGACCATTCTTTCTCACGTTTCAGTATCTTCGCATATGCAACTCGAGCTGCGAATGCGCAGTAGGTCGGAGGTCGACATTGCTGTACAGTACGGTGTGCTTAAAGTCTCTCGTAGTGTACTCTCTAATGTGTACTTACCGTAACGTAGGATGTGTTGGGTATTATGTCATGTTTGCTCTTACCACTGCTGTAATTCGATCAACGGGCTCTTCTTTAAATTACCTATCATTTGTGACCTATATCCCTTACATTTACCCTTTCATTACATACATAGTTCATGGTTGAACCATACTTTTGAACTCTGGTTTTGTACTTCGTAATGAGGTTGAAGTAATGTAAGAATCATAAAAATATTCGATTATTTGTTTCTCAGTCCATCGTTAATGGTCACCATATATTCAATGACGAAAGTGGTGAAAGGTTTCACTAAAGCCTAACAATTTCAATACCACCCCACATTAGAACCCCTTTCTAACAAATTTCCTTGATGCTAATAAAAGAAGATTCACTGAAATATTTGAAATAGTAAACAGGTTTGTCTGCCGTTACATTAACTTATTTCACGAACCTTATTTTTCAGAGTATTGGACGAAATGTATTTCTCACTATTTCAACTTCCATAGCATGTTGAAAGGGAAGTATTCGGAAGTTAAAAAGTATAAAAATGAAATAGTAAATAGTTTCAGATGTAAAGAAACATCTTCGAAACGTATTTGAACCGGATCTAAAATTTTAGCTATTGCAATTTTTACAAAGTGAATAACAAATTCGTAACGAAATATTGCACCTAACGGCCATTTGATAATTTTCCAGTCTCGTACAATTGCAGTAAGGTGTCTTATGCTTGTTTTAAAAATAATTATTTTTCTTTCTTGTATCTATTACTTCAGTTTCTCAATATTTTAGACATTTGTTAAGAAGGAAAAGGACATGTATCTCCGAGATACATGGTGCATATTTACTTCGTTTGAAACCGTGATGACTTCGAGAATAATCACTATTTCAGCTTCAAAAAAATACAAAAAAGCCAATTTCGTCGAGAGTATATATATATTCGCATTAGAGACAAAGTAGTGATCATTCGCAAATCGTAAATGCGTGCTTCGAATTTGTTTCTAAAAGAGCTGTATCATCTTGCCAGTAAAGAAAACAACTGCAAGCTAGTGAACTGGAAATAACTACAGCAGTGATGCGTCACTCAAAACACTCATCTGCTTCGTGAAGGATCGACTTGCTATAGTGCCGTCACTGTAAATAAAGACCCTGAATGAAAATTCACCTTTGTCTTTAACTCGAGAAAAATGCTGACTTGTACGCTTATGACGTCAAAATTACAGGAAAACGATACGTTGAGTTAGGATTATATTACTCAAAAGAGAATGGAAGCTGGCTCGCCCAGGGTGCTCGAAGGATCTGTGTTTGCATACAATACTTTCAGCAAAAGACTCGTATTGAATGCCGGTATGGGCATTCATCCTCAGCGTCTTGAAATATTGAATTGAATATTGCTTTTGAAATATTTTCTTCCCCACCAAAATAGCTGCCAATGTAACATTAAATATTTATCGAAACAACCAAAAAGAAATGTGAAGTGTTGATTTTTTTTATTTTGAAATGTTTTCTATAAAAACTGGTTTCATTAGTTAGATGATTAATTTATCTCTTTATACTCTAGTTATTAAATCTGACCTCCACAAAGATCCTACAGTAGTTATGTTAATATTAGTGACCACGCGGAAAATTAATTAAGAAGGAAGATCTCTAAAAGAAGAACTGAAATATGTATTTGTGAACATAAAAATGAATATTTTTACACCTAAGAGTTCATTATTATTTACCGCTTTATTCATATTATTTTAATTCAAAAAATTGTTTCATTTCTGTTTCCAATTTATTTTAATTTGTATCCCTTGACAAGAGTAAACTATTAGTATTACAACTTTTCCAATATTAAAAAAATCAGTAAAAGTACGCACCCATTTTGAAGCGTCCTTTGTTCTATCTATGAAAAAAATTGAAGAAAAACTTTGAAGAGGTTTATGAGAAAATGTAATTTTTATTAAAAAAAACACCTTAATTTACGCAAAAACTACAAGTCAATTCAAAATATTGTATCTGATCTTTTTCAAAGATCTGATTTTTCGAACAGATTTCGCATAGGAGGGAAACCTCTACATTTAATATTGCACTTGGAATTTTAACTGTTTGCAATTTTTTTTTCGAACTTTCGAACTTGTAGAGAGTTTGCCGGAAATGAGACTAGCACCATTTTTAACCGTTTTAAAAAATTTAACGAAAAAATTGGTAGCGGTTTTTTCGAAAATAATTGTTTTAAATAATTACTAATTGCCTACATTTGACGCCACATAACGCGAAAAATACACATATTTTGGAAAAATTGTACAACACCGTATCTCAAGATAAGTCTGAACAACAGATTTTATTAAGAAAAAACGCCCTCTGTCTTCAGTATTGTAGCTGTAGGAAGATTCAGAAAAAATTATCTTTTGCACTTTTCGAAAATTCAGGGAGTTTAATGAAAAGAAGACATACACCACTCTTTTAATCATTCTTTAGCATATTCGAGGTCAATTTTAATCAAAATTGTTGGTGTCATTTTTAAGAAAATTTCGAAAATGTTTTCGAGGCTTCATGTAAAGTATCCCACAAAATCAAGATATCCGTTTCAAACAGTGAGGTTTCCGAGTTCCTCCAAATGGATCAAGGAATATCAATTTTAAACGGACGGATGGGCAAATGACGAACGGACGGACGGACCGAGAAAGGGGCGGACGGACACACGGACGGGCGACCGGCGGGCCGGACGAACAAACGACTGACGTTTTTGATGTCTCTCTCTATCCAACAGGCGAATGCCGGAACAGATCCTTAACAAACGGGCCACGGACCGCGCGCAATATTTCTTTCCTCTTCCTTGTCTTATCTTCATAACTTACATTCACATTTACTTACATGCAGTACGCTACTACACATGTCGGGAGACCGGTCGAGAGCGTAGAGCTTTGTCGCGGCTGGGGCGGTGTCCCGCTGGTGGGAGATCCCTGGTTGGGGAAAACGCAGCAAGCTGACGTGTGTGTCGGCGCCGGATCTTCCCATCCAGGACGGGAAGAATACCGCCTCCTCCCACTATAAAACATGTACGACACTTGCGGTATTAATACCCGCAGCCGTTGCTATGGGAAACACGAACAAATGAACCAGCCGAGTTCGTATCCGGCCGTTGGGGTTGAACGGCCAGTAAACGAATCCCCCCCCCCGCGGGGTGCCCCCTGCCTGGAAGTGCGGTCCGGTCATTTCCCGACAGCTGAGGACACTTGGCGCGCGTTGCGATTTCATGCAGCGAAGCGGCAAGGGGGGAGGGGAGGGGCGGGGCGGGGCACTTTCACGCGCCGGGTCGGCCGCACGCGACTGTCGGCGCACGTGCCCTCGGCCTCGCGAGAAAGTGGCGCCGTTGACCCCCAGGCGGCCGCGCCAACGCTGACGCGGCGCCCGGCGCAGGACTCGCTCGCTCGTGGCGCGGCCTTCGCACAATTTCCCATTGAAGGGCTCCAGCTTTTCTTCTTCCATTGATTGTTTTTTTCGTGTTTCCGGCGCGCAACTGCTTTGGTCATTAGTCCCGTTAGTGTACTGCATGCTTTTTCTCCGGAGATGTCAGTTTTCTTCCCCCGCTGGATGGCGAGATCCGGCGCCGACCTACTGATTGAAATCGACCTAGCTGAAAAGCTAGTGTCGAAAACCCTGCCGCCGTCGGGACTCGGGCCTAGAACCTCCCGGTCAGAGGCGCTGCAGTGAAATCAGTTAGAAAAAGTGGTGTGATGTGGTGTGTTGTGGTGTGAAGCGGTGTCACTTGGTGTGAAGCGGTATGAAGTGGCATGATGTAGTGAAGGTGTGATGTGGTGGAAATGCGGAAAGGTGATGTCATGCGGGGTAATGTGATTCAGATAGAGTAGAGTTGTGATATGATTCAGGGTTGTGTTTGTTGGTGTTAATGTAATTTCTAAACGTTTTATATTTTGATCAACTTTTTTTCATGAAATTTATTCGGTCAAAAGAAATTACAATAACAACAATACACATCACACAAATTTAAAAAATATATAACATTAATAACTAGTATATAACAGAATTAGCATATTCCTTTATTATTTTTCTTTAGAGACTCTTCAACTCTTACAGTCATTGAAGGTTGGTTTGGTTTGGTGTTTTCGTGTTTTCGGGCGCGTCAACTGCTTTGGTCATTAGTCCCGTTAGTGTCGTGCATGTTTTTTCTCGGGAGATGGCGGTGATTTCCCCCCACTGGATAGCGAGATCCGGCACCGACCTACCGTCGGCTAGTGGGGTTTCCTCCTAACCAGGACTCTCCCACCAGCGAGGCACCGCCCCAGCAGGGACAAGTTCTAAGCTCCCGGCCGGTCTCTCGGAATATGAGGTAGTGTAGTGCATGTTAGTGTAAGTGAGTGTGTAAGGGGAGAGGATAGGACAAGGAAGAGGAAGGACCGATCGCGCGCGGTCCGTGGCCCGTTTGGTAGGATACTGCTCCAGCATTCGCCACCACGGAAAACTACCGATCAGAGCAGGCGGCCGCTAGAATTCTCCAGACAGCGACTGAATTCGACTTGTCAAAAGTTAGTTGAACCTAGCACCTCCCGGTGAGAGGCGCTGCAGTGACATCAGTTGATGCACTGAGCTACCACTCCCGGTTGCTGAGTTGAATGGTGGTCAATAATAGAATGAGAGTCAGGGGAAGCACGAAATCCCCTTAATCTGCCATGGGCTTGCCTTTCCACCACAAATTCCACATTCCAAATTCCACAGAATGCAGATCAATTCACCGGAAACGTAACACGGATCCAGCGATTTTTACGCCACGCGACCCTATCTGGAACTCGACCTGTTAGTGAATGGATTATAGAAATTTAAAAAAAAGTTAAATCTCTTGGTCCCCTTATGCAAGAAGGTTTTGTATATATATATGGCAGTGCTGAACACCGTACACCATGCTTCTCAGAAGGAGTAAATCGCACTGTACTCGTACACGTCCCAGCGAAGAGAGCGGCCTTGGGAGAAAGTGCAGGCGGACGTTTGTCGTAGAAGAGGCTTATTTATGGTCACGTGGAAAACTGCGTTGAAAGACGGCCCGCGAAATGTGTTCCTAGAGGAGGAGGGGAGACATGTAATTATTCTTTAAATATTACTATTATTGTTATTATTACTTATTGTTATTATTACTATTATTGTTATTATTACTATTATTGTTATTATTACTATTATTGTTATTACTATTATTATTACTATTACTATTACTATTATTATTATTATTATTATTATTTATGATTATTATTGGTTACAAACAGGGCATCTAGGGATCATGCGAACGTGTAGTTGTAACCACCGAGTCCCAGTCATATTTTCCTCGGGATATACACGTGACTTTATTGGGAGGGGATCAGCGTTTCTATGCTGAGTCCATTTTTTCACCCCATGGTTGGTCACCCCATGCCTTGGGCGATGAGGTATGGAAATGATGAAGGATGAAATTGACAATCACAAATATAAAAAGGCACAAAACAATCATGCCCGAGGCGAGACTCGATCGTTCGGTCCAAGACCGCCACGGCACTACTGTCGTAGCGATCTCGTCCACCCGGATCAGATAATATTATTATTGTTGTGTTGTTAAAGCGGTTTTTAATTTACGGTTTCTGGCTCTTCTTATTTTAATGAATATGTGCATTATTTGTAGTTTATGAATTTGATTAGAACTTGTCTTTCTTCTATGTACACTTTCATTTTTGGCCCTTCGAATTGTATTTCTACTAGGGTTTTAATTTTGCCATCTTTAGTTTATTTGTTATTGTCACTCTTACCTTTCATCCAGGAAAGATTAGAGAAAGTATTGCTATCTGAGTAGCACTACCTGAGGGGAAAGAGGACTTCTACGGTACATTTTATTTTAATCTCATCACGTGAATCAAACGTGCCTTCAATGTTTCTATCAACGCATAACATCTTGACATCTAACCATTATTCATTTTCATATTCTCTTATACTCCATAAGGAAACATTCGTTGAATGCATAATCATCAATGGGAAATGAATGAAATACGGGACAGGAGAGAGTATGATTTGCGTAATTTATTAGTATTTTACTATCTTCTGGAGGATCAGGATCATCAGGAGATGAACCTATTGTTTGGAATGTTATTAGTTTAAATCCTTCAGATAATAGCAATCTCACTATTATTCATGTTTAATTATCGTTCGAATTCTCTAATTGATGTTCTCGGCACTCAAACTTTTTTTTTTTGCATTTTCTCTTTGAAAAGTTGAGATACTCTCGATAGATAAAACTCTACTTTTGTACTGCTTCATACCATTTATTTATTACTTTTTTTATTTATATATTATCGATAAATAATGAAAAAGATGAAAAGAAAGAGGGAAAAAGAATAAGGCTCGGAGAGGAAAGAAAGAGCTCTTCACTTATACTGGGTGTTAAACGAATCCTAAATCTACACATTCTTATTTATCGCTAATGAATTCCGGTACACTGAACCCTCGACAGTTAGCCTTACATCAAATAAACTTATGAATGATTTTTGCCGAATTTAACCTTTTATGTTTTCTTTTCACCCATCTGAACTAAGAAATGAATAGAATATTATGAGAACTAGTTGGGACACACAAGGAAACTGTGGGATACAGTGAAGGAAACACTGTTGCGAGATATCCAAGGAGTTAACGAACTTTCGATTGTTTCCTAGAATGTCTCAAGAGATTGTGGGATTCAATGCATGTTTACACTCTTTGTATTCGTCGTGAGATTTATTTTTGACCTTCACAATGACCTGAAAGTCATGAGGGAAAATCTCGGTACTGAAACTGGGAAAACGTTTCTTCAGAATGTGAATAGTATCTACTACTCGAAACCCTTTTATTTTCTTCTCGAAATTTAATTATGATTTAGTTTCTTTTCTTCAGTGGTTTCGTTTATTTGTTAGCTTTCGGATATGCCGAGTCTCTAATGTCACATTTTTTGGGCTTATTTATTAACGCGTCCCGTTAACTACTAGGTCATGAGTGACGTGATTAGTACAAAAGATTAACAATATTGATGAAGTCAAGTATTACAGAATGGTATAAGAAAACAAAAACAAAACATTATACAAGTGTTACAAATTGGTACAAAAATATGAATAATTCTTTTTATATTAATGCGTGATAACAATATGATGGTATAATATATAGACACTTAGTAATCAGCTTGATATGAAAGACAGAAAAACACTTGCTATAAACATCATATTCGTGGATTATTTAATTGGTATTTTAATTAATATACAGCTTATTTACATTTCGCTATTCTTACAAATTTTCTATTTGTAAAGCTTGTGCATTGTAAATTTTTGTACATTACATTTTACAAGAGGAAATTGTTTTATATGATGGCACATATGTTCAGCGCAGGTATGGTTGCCTTGAAGTATCTTATTTTTGTGAATCCAAGTTCGAGTCTAATGTATTAAATGCACTTTTAAATGTTATAAAATAAGATGTCGAATGAAGAATCATTCACAATTAAAAATAAAATTTGTAATACGACGACTATTCTATATAGTATATATTTGACGGCACACATAACAGAAAACGAAATGTCCTTTACGTACTTAACTTCTCGGAAGAAATTCCAAAGATTTTTCATGAATATATGAATAACCGTAGAATCTTATGAACGTTTCTGCGCAAGATAATAGTAATGGTATCGAGTTGTGTTAACACGATCGTGAAGCTGATAATTCGCGAATTTATATCTTTGCTTTTAATGTTTGCCTCTAAGTTAACCATTATGAATAAACTAACTAATAAAGTTCGTCTCTGACGTGTAAATTATACACTAACGAATAGTTATGCACTAAGGGTAAAGTTGTACACTAACGCGTAAAGTTGTACACTAACGCGTAAAGTTGTACACTAACGCGTAAAGTTGTACACTAACGCGTAAAGTTGTACACTAACGCGTAAAGTTGTACACTAACGCGTAAAGTTGTACACTAACGAGTAAAAGTGAAGTTGAAATAAATGTATAAGACTGCAAGTAAACTGTGCTTCAGTTTAATGTTGGCTGTCAAGGAAAATAAGGAACAAGTAAACCTCACACTTAAATATGTCGGTACAACTGAGGCCGCGTGTCGCCCCCGCATGGCTAGCTCCGCTGGGAACGACGCCTGGCTGTTGCACGCGCTGGGGCTGCGAATCCGCCGCGCGAAGCAGCACCTCCGTTACGTCATCGGCGGCGCCCACGGCGCAGGCGGCGGCGGCGGTTGTTGTGCGGAGGCTTCTCGGAATTCCCCGCCCCCGCCATCGCCGCCGCTCCGCCGCCGCTACCGCTGGCACAACAACCTGCCTCTGCCTCCGTCCGCGCCTCGCCCCGGCCCGGCCCTGCTCCCGCTCCCGTCCCGTCCCGGTACGCCCCCCCCCCCCCCCCCCCCCCCCCCCCCACGCCCCGCCCACTCTTCTCCTTGCTCCCTGGCTGCAACGCTGCCCCCGGCACCTGCGATGCCTGTTAGGATATCACTCTAGTACGTAAGCATGTAATCGATAGCATTTCGCCCTGAGGAAGGTCGTAAAATGGCGTCCGAAACGTTGACACCTGTGTGCCTTGTACGCGGCGACTCTCGGTCGGACAAGTAGTTACGTAGGTAACTGGCTCCAGCCACGGCAGCCGACGTTCTCACCTGCGATGCCTCCAACCGCAGCGCGCGTGCGCACGGCCGCCACGGCCACCCACGCACGTGGCGCTGACACGCTCGCCGTCGCCGCCGTGACGTCATCGCTGCCACCGCGCCGTCTCTGTAGTCGCAACTTCCTCGCCGCGTCGAGAAGAGAATCCCTAATTTCCTGCAAACACCGAATTCTCTAACCCCCCCTACCATCACCATTTTGACTTCTCCGTCACTCCTCCATCTCTACTACCACCACCACTGCCCTCACCCATAAAACTCACCCCATCAGCAACTCCACTACGAACAAAAATATCAGTTCTACCACCTCCAACAACGTGAACGATTCCACCCGTAATCCTCATTACAATGGTGGTTGAATTGATAATTATCAGTTACAACTACCATCACCACCTCACAACCACCACCACCATCACCATCACCTTCTTTACCATCACGTTTGGATAATTAGCATGTCACCATCATTTCCTCGTCACAGTCCCTTGCAATGTGACACAGACAATTGCCACAATCTCTGACGCCATCACCGCGCCGACCACACCAGACAATACTCTGGCGTCGCAAGTTCACCGCGCGGCCTTCGCCTTTGCACACACACATACACACACACACACATACACATACACATACACATACACATACACATACACATACACATACACATACACATACACATACACACACACGGGAGCCGATGACGCACAGTGGGGCGAAACCCGTCCCTGATATTCCATCCATGGTCGTGATACGTGTCGATTGTACACTTGGCCTAACTCTGCGATACACGTTAATTTCACCCTATCGTTTCACACGTTCGGGATAATGTGCGATAAGTGTCAGTTTTATCCTTATCGTTTCACACGTTTGCGATAACTGCGATAAGTATCAATTTTACCCGTATTATTTCACACGTTGGGAGTAACTGCGATTCGTCGCAATTTCATTGGATCGTTTCACTCGTTCGCGATAACGCTGCGATAAGTGCCACTTTTATCCGTTTCGTTTCACACGCTCCGGATAACAGACCCTGGTGGTGGCTTATATACCGATGACTGACTGAAGGAGGAAGTTGTTTAAAATTAGTATTAATGAATATAATTTACAGTATTTCATGAATATAATTAACTGAGATATTCTCTTTTGTTTCCTAAGAGTTATGTTTATTATTGTTAGCTTCAGGACTTGATTTATAAAATTTTAGATCCCGGAATGCGCCCCAATTTAATGATTAATTTAATATAAATATTGTGACATACCAAAAATGACAGACATTGTATTTAGGTCAGAATGTTGTTGATATTGCAAAATACGTGGGCTTGTATGGTGCAGATACGCAGATGACACCATAGCAACGAGTTCGCCCTGAGGCGTGGGTTTCTACGGTGCAGACCTGGGTTTCCAGAGCACAGTAGAAAGAAAAACAAGCGAGCTTTGAAGGGTGGATCAGATTGGGAATTAGGGCATTCTGACTCGTGTCGTGATGGTGAGCGGATCGTTTGTGCGGTTTTTCTTGAGGTTAATTATCAAATGGGACTTGTGATATTTCGTGTGAACATTGAACTTGAACTTAGAATATTTCCGCATTAGGTGTGCAACGGGAACTTCTAAAATTTTCGTGTTGTACCATTGCAAACTCGGACTTATAATATTTTCTGAGTAAACTGGAAAGTGAACCTAGAATATTTTCGCGGTGGAGTTACAAGATTTCACTTAGAATTTGTATCAGTGAATTGTGAATTGCCCTGTTATTCCGATCAGGGAAAGTAATCAGTTTGAAATAGGCGCCCACCTGACGCGCAAAATAAAGTTGTTTTTTTTATTTATTACTTCTCGTTCGACAATTATGTCTTTCGAGGGTTTTGACAATACAAAATATTACATGGCTTCTTAGGATATGACCATCGTTAAGTCGCGGTTGGTTTCTGAACTTTATTGAAGTTTTAATTTTTAGATTTTTGTTCTGTGATTAAAGATGGTATACTGGTGGAAAGGTACGAGGGGAAAGCCAAGTTAAGGAGGTCTACGTTTATCTTTCGGGAATCTTGATATGATTCGTGGATTGCTATTGTTTCTTCCTAGGTTGAATCTTGCAGTGCAGGGAGCATTTGGTAGGTGGTTGAAGAAATTGCTGGCAAGATTTTTTATTGTCTCCTCAAATTCTGGTATGTTTAGTTCCCGTCGGATTTGTCGGTTGGGGATGAACCATGGCGCATTGAGAGTTATTCTCAGATATTTATTTTGGAGAACACTATGTTTGTTGATGGAGCTTGGTGCAGCACCACCCCATACTGGGCATGCGTAAGACATGGTTGGTAAAATATCTGACTTAAAGATTAAAAGTCTGCATTCTAACCTCAGGGGTGAACGGCGATTTATAATATGTGATAAATTGGAAATTTTAATTTTTGTTTTGTCAATGACTGCATTGACATGGGGTTTCCAGATGAGAAGATAAAGAGTATAGGCAGTGTTTGTGAAGTGGTTGGAGGAAGTTTCGACTAGGTCGCTGATCATCGAGAAATTAGATAAGCAGGAAGATCGAATTATTCTACGCGGCGACATCGAGCGTCGTGTGCAAGAAGAGGCAAGAAAGGATAAAAGGTTCTATAACGCTGTAATTACAATAACGAGAAAAATGGCTATGTCCTAACAATAACTTGCAATAATCAATAATAGTCTGATGACTTTTGGCATTCATAATACATTATAATTCATAGTTTGAAAGAAAGCTGATTCTTATTTGTCATTATATACAATCCTTGACACACACACACACACACATACATATATATATATATATATATATATATATATATATATATATATATATAACATTGTTGTAACCCAACTATTTAATTACCGCAGATAGTAAACGAGACACCTGTGTTGCTTTTTGTTGAGAAAGAGGAGTTCTAATAATTAAATAATAAGTTTGAAAATTACTTATATTGATTTATCATCATTGATAATCGAATTTTGCATTGAAAAACTTTTGAGATTGTGTCCACGTTTTCGTTGTTTGGCCCCACTGTGTGACTTCGCTATAGCGATCACGTGTTGCCGCCAGTTCGCTACGTCAGAGAGTCTGCGCGGTAAGCCTGGATTGCAGGCGCTTTTTATTTTTATTTATTTATTTAGTCAAAAACTGTATGTGACGTATGGGGGAGAAAATCATCTGCGCACGCTTTCTTGGGTTTCAGAATCCCTTCCCAACAATTTAACTATTAATAGTTTAAAGATGAAAAAATAATAATAATAATAACAACAAATTTAAAAAAGAGAGGGATTAACATTTCAAATACTAGATATTTTCGTTGCCAAATTATAGAAAACTTATTTTTAACGGTAAAGGAACAAACAGATTTGATTTTTCTGTATTGTTAACAAAATAGAAACTCACCCTAAGCTCTACTACCACTACAAGCAAAAGGATAGTTCAACAAAACGTGCGCATAGTGAAGCTACATTTACGTCCAGAAGCAAAGAAAATTTGCAGCAGAAAAGATTTTACTTTTAACTTAAATTTGTGTACCAATTTTAATTGTTTAATTTCATCTGGCAATGCGTTGTAAAGTAACTTGCTTTGGGGCTTGCGTTTGTATTCGATGCAGTGACGTTGCTGCTGCAGATTGGTTGGCAGCCACGTTCCCAAGGCCTCAAAAAAGAATAGGTACATTTATGTTACAGACCTTCTGAAAATTTAGATTTTTAATTCATGTTTATTTTATTTTCACTTTCTCATATACGTACGTAGTATATGCGAAGTAATTAACGTAGTATAGAAAAAATTGCGTAATGCAGCATAAGGTAGACTTGCCACGGGAAAACACGTTTTGCAGTAACCTGATACCGAAAAAAGATATATAATTTTTTCGTCTCACTACGTACGTTGTAAAGATGATTTATTGTTGAATATTAATGTTGGGACATTAATCGTCGATTTTTTTACAGTCGGAAAACTCGTTTTGTCAGGTGGTGGTATCGAAAAAGTGGATAAATCTTGTTCCTGAATGTAGTAATCACTTCCTCTAATAAGTTGAGTAGTCACAATCCACGATTTGTCGTTCCATGATACGAAAAAATCGAATGCCGGCAAAACGTCTGCCTATTTTCCGCCGTTTGTCGGGGTGTATGTCCGTTTGTGGTCAACGCTAGCGCCTAAACCATTCAGACCATTTTCTCCAAAATTGATATTCCGTTATCGCTCTGAACGATTTCAAGGTCCTGCAAGTTTAAAACGGATATTTGGATTTTTGGAGATACTTTATTTGAAGCGTAAACAATATTTTACAAAATTCCTTTAAAACTTTCATATCTTTTTATTTAATTTTGTCCTCTAATAACGTAAAGAATGCTTAGAAATGGCGCAAGTCTTATTTGCGTTGAAATCTCTGAATTTTCAGAAATACGAAAGGCCAATTCTTTTAGCATCCTCCAACAACTACAATTTTTAAGTTAAGGAATTTTTTCAAAATAAAATCTGTTGCAAAATGCTGATGTTGCAGATCTTGAAGTAAGGTGCTGAATGTACTAAATAAACTACAAATCAACATCATTACTAAATAAACTAAATATACCACAATACAACATTGAAAATAAATTATCTTATAATGCGATTTTATTTTCGAAGGCTTTCAATATTTGTCTGAAATTTCAAACAACATTGTGCTTCACATATCGTAAAGATAGTGTAACTAGATTCAATAGTAATACTGGTCTTAGTATTCGATATTCTGGACGTAGATTACACGTTTCGAAAAATTAGAACCAATGCTACCTACTTAATGTGTAGTGATCAGACGAAAAAAGTGAATGGGGCTTGTGGAATATAAAAGTTGACTGAATTGTCAATTTTTTACCCTTTGAACAAACAACTTGACAAATGAAAGCAAAATGAAATATCAACAAGTAGCCTAATTTATGAACTGCTGCGTCAAAATTTCTGATTATTTTTCGTTAAACCATTTGCTTTTGTTATAAAACTAATGCAACCGCAAAGGTGACACTTATGTGTATTAAATCCTTCCGCGTTCTCAAATCAGTGCTACTGAGGCCACACAAATTAGCAGCTGCGTGTTTGTGGTTAACCGCAAACGGGAAGTGGACACGAGATTAGTGGACGAGTCATAGTGTTGAACTTTCTCGCAGGAGATTTTACATTCAAAAGAACATTACTTTTTTATTTAGCATTGCTAAAGCTTTTTCATTTTCTTGCCCAGCATTTTTACCTCATGACCAATTCGTAACTCAATGACACTATTTATTTTAAAACGGCGCGAAAGTGTTGATGATTAAAGAAAGGAAAATGACCAGCATGTCTTGTTTTTTGCTTGTTGCAATCCACTCTTAGGCTTATTTTTATTGCCACTTATACGAGCTTTAGATTTACAAATTTAGTTACATTTTTGGACCAGACACGGATATTCTTAAGTATTTTCGCACGCTGAATTCAAATCCGTATCAAGGAAATATGAATGCCTTGAATCTTAGAAGCTTCTGTATACACCATTGTGATGTCTGTCATTATCTAGAAGGATCATTAACCAGCTACCTTCACAGAAACCTAGAGAAACGGTGTGAGGGTCGGAAATTCCGACACAATCAAGTCCCGACGGAACTTCAGAGCATTAACAGCTCTTGCCCAGAGTAAGGAGTTACATAAAAAAGAAACTTCAAACTGCGCGTTGGATACCTGGGAACCATGCTTCGAAGCAAACTCTAGAAACACCTCTTGCTTTCAACGTTTCCAAAAGCGTTCGTCCTTCACGACAAGTCGTAAATTACTTGGGAATTTGGGTGAACAAGGAGAGAAAACAACTTGTGTTATTCTTTTGTTTCTCTTTGTTCTAAAAACATAGTTATCTCATAGAACGTAATCATTATCACATGAAATGTGATGATGAACTCTGATCGTCAAAATAAAAAGATTAACAAAACGGCCCACGCAATGTAAAACACCCAGAAAGATAGCGATGATGTGATGTCCTTACACGTAAATCTAAACTGTGAAAACAGGAGAAAGAACATATATATGAGGTGAAGAAACCTTCCTTGATTTTTCGCAAATATGAATGTGTGAACATGGCTGGACGTTTCTTTTCAAAAATGAGACATTCCACCATTGACCCATACTTATTTGGATCACATTGAAATATACAAATTGTATTTAGATATTGAGGGTTTTCGCCTTACATGGGAAATAATTGTTGCAATCTGCAACCTAATGCCATCTTCAGCGTCAAGTCTGTATCTGTGTTTTGTTTTTGTGGCAGCAAACAAAGAAAAAGATTTTTCGCGTATATAGGTTGATATGAATTACATGAAATGATTTGTAATGTTGATATGCTTTATAATGTATGATTTGTAATGTTGATATAATGTTGATAGGTTGAAATGCTCTTTGAGCGCTTTCTTATTCATTTCTAATGCCAATCCAAAAATGCATAATCAAATTGGTAAAATTTTTGTTTGAAATGAGAACCGCTCGATACATCAATTTGTTGTTTTATTTCTATTATTGGTAATTCGAAGATGTTACTGTCTTGAAAAGCATTTAATTTTTTTTAAAAGAAAATATTCAAGAAATTTTTTTTGCAGATCCGATAAAGTTTGGAAAAATTTTTTTTTACATTTTATCGAGATTAGTTCTCAACTTCTATCGAGATTTACTGTCTACAATATTGCGCAAATTAGGAAAGCAAACGATATTTCCTTTCAAAATGTAATTTTCTCTAAAATTTCGATTTAAAAAAAGTAGTGACAATTTTTCTTTGTACCTTTAAAATATTGATATTTCTTCCATCAAGTGAAGCTTAGACCTCATTGAAATAGATCAAAATATCTTATAGATATTCCATTTTCTGAATCCAAACTGCATCATTTACTTTTTGAGCTAATTCAAGTGAATGTTCTCATAAGAATATTCTTATTTCATATTTTAATTCGCAAAATCTTTCAAACACTTTCCACAACGAACGTTTGTGTACAACAGTAGTGTATTATGTAAACTTCCCATACTTTATTTATTTATTTATTTTACGTCAAAAAATTGACTTTC
This sequence comes from Teleogryllus oceanicus, assembly GCA_964035755.1. Taxonomy (NCBI): domain Eukaryota; kingdom Metazoa; phylum Arthropoda; class Insecta; order Orthoptera; family Gryllidae; genus Teleogryllus; species Teleogryllus oceanicus. Next base: position 49,507,780 of record CAXIVR010000010.1, on the reverse strand, counting down.
ACACAATAAATTGAAAAGTCTTGAATTTGATGGCCTTGATTTGTTAAAATTGATAATTTTAACACAATTATGAAGTACGTGTTTTAGCTGTTCTGGCATTTTCTTCACTGCGAGGGCTCGTCGATGAAGACAACAATGAGTAATTCTCCCTAAAATTAAAACTGTATATCGCAGTTATTCTGGTTGGAAGCCTTTTGCAAATTAGGATACCTTCCTGAGCAGCCTTTCCATGGATATATCTCAAAATAATGAGCAAGATCTTTATCCAGTTATAACTCTATACTTTCGCCAATTTATAATATTGTAACTTGTATTTAAATATTAAATTTTAATTAAGTATTTTAATAAAACTGTTCATTACCGCGTTCCTTCATGAAACATTCCTTGTTCAGATAATTTCCATTTTACGTGTATTTGACCGAGCAAATAGTGATCACTTACGGAACCCCAGTCAACGTTCCAAGGAAACAGCCAGTTCCACGGAACCTTGTCACAGCAGCGCCTCTCACCGGGAGATCCTAGGTTCGAGTCCTGACGGCGGCAGGATTTTCAATATTAGCTTTTCAGCTAGGTCGAATTCAGTCACTGTCTGGAGGAGAATTCTAGCGGCTGGCTGCTCTGATCGGTAGTTTTCCGTGGTTTCTCCGATCAGCACCAGGCGAATGCCGGAGCAGTACCTTACCAAACAGGCCACGGACCGCGCGCGATCGGTCCTTCCTCTTCCTTGTACTATCCTCTCCTCTTACACACACACTTACACTAACATGCACTACACTACCACATATCCCGGGAGACCGGTCGGTAGCTTACAGCTTGTCCCGGCTGGGGCGGTGCCCCGCTGGTGGGAGAGTCCTGGTGAGGGGGAAACCCCACTAGCCGACAGTAGGTCGGCGCCGGATCTCACCATCCAGCGGGGAACGATCACCATCTCCCGAGAAAAAAATCATGCACTACACTAACGGGACTAATGACCACAGTAGTTGACGCGCCCGGAAACACGAAATAATCAATCAATCCACGGAACTCTGGTTGAAGATACCTGGTGTAGATGATTGTGAGACTGATTGTGAAGGGGACCTTCCTCCTCGTATAGGACCAGATTCAGAAGTCTGCAACAATGCCCTGTGCAGTGGCGCATCCAGGAGGGGGGGCGTGGAATCCAATATCCCCCCCCTCCAGGCATAAATTTTTCGTTTGTTACCTTGCTTTATTTGGTAAAATTGATTTAAATATTTCTGTTAGAATTATGCAATTATTTAAACAAATTCATTCTATCGTCTCCTACATTATTTCAGTTGTATACATACCTTTTGTGGATCTCACAAGAAACCAACCTTTATAAAAAAAATCTCTAAAGAAAAACAATTTCTCGGAGACGTGGCGAATTGAACTTTCACTTTAAAAATGTGAAGGATTTTTTTTTTAAATTTAATCGACCCCCCCCGTTGAATTTTTCAGATTTCGGCCGGAAATCGATTATTTTGAAAATTACCGTCCTAACTCGAAATTTGATAACGAATTCAATGGTAAAGATCATTTTTCTATCCAAGTCTTCGTTTTCCCGAAATTTGCGAAAATGTTCGAAAAATACGCAATTATAGACCAAAATTCAGTCTCTATTGCCGCCGATCTTTTATGTTCTCCGGGCTCAAAGTACCAGTTATTAATTACAAAACAAAGAGAACAGTACTCCTCATCTGCAGTGCAAATTTCAGCGTCGTAGAGCGAATAGTTTCGGAGATACAGTCAGTCAAAGATGACAGTGTTGTAAAAATGTGGAAAATATACCGAAACGAATAAAACGTCTGAATGCCACATTTTTCGTATTAGTGAAGCAAATGAGGGTATTTTCTGGAAGCTGACAATTAGCTGAAACTGGCTGTGCTTTCGGATTTGCATTTGAAATCGATTTCCGGCCGAATCTGAAAAATTCAACAGGGGGGTCGAATAAATATTACGGTTTTGACTCGAAAATAAGGTTGTCTTTGGCCGGCCCGGTGGCCGAGATCGCTAAGGCAGTAGTGTCGTAGTGATCTCGGACCGAAGGGTCGCGGGTTCGAGTCCCGCCTCTGGCATGGTTGTATTTGTGTTCGTCCTTTCACCCCTTATCATCAATCACCATATCGTTTCATCCACATAGTTACCATACCGTTAACAGCAATAGTTGTCGCTAATGACCTTAGATGTTGAAGCGACCTTAAATAAACCAATAAAAAAAGATTGTCTTTAAATGCGCATATCTTCTAAACTAATTCGAAATTTGCAATTCCGAAAGCACAGCCATTTTCAGCTAATTGTCTGCTCTCTGAGAATACCATCATTTGCTTCATTCGGACGTAAAATGCGGCTTCCAGACGTTTTGTTCCTTTCGGTATATTTTCAACATTTTTACAACACTGTCATCTTTGTCTGGCTGTATCTTCTAAAGTATTCGCTCTACGACGCTGAAATTTGCACTGCATATTTAGTCGCGATGCAGTGAGCTATTGCGACCGGTGGTTTTCTCGGTAATAGTGTTAAATATGATTAGTTTATATTGACAAGAGTGTATTGTATTGTTATCAGTTACAAGGAGACATATAGAACAAGTGACGGATGATAAGAGAGTGTTTAGGAAAAGAAATATATTACGGGCTTAATATGGAAATGGAAAAATAGGGAAGAGGGTGGGTACATGCGTGAGTTCTCGCAAAGTATGCTGATAGTACCATTAATACTCTACAAAAACAATATGTAAAGAAGAAGAAATATATTTATTATATAACAAAAATCTACGACCCCCCCTCCCCCGCTCATGGTCGGCTGGAACTGCCCCTGCCCCTCTGGTCGCGTGTCTTGTGTCACATCGCCATCTCAATATTCAGCGTCTGGCGACAGGTGAAGCTTCAGCAAGGTGTCACATCCTGTTTTCCAAGGAGAGACCATCCTCCGTGTCTTCTTCAATGGCTGACGTGCAGATAATGGCACACACTGCGTGCGTCTTCCTTGAACACGCGTGCAAGAGAACGGGACCTATTGGAACTCATTCACAGAACCTCCGGGCTCATGGTAATCAATATCACGTTTCCGTGATATTTTTGTTCATTTCTCGCTGCGGGATAATACTTCTTTCCTTCCCTTCTCCTCTCCACCAAGAAGAAACACCACCATCTCACGGGATAAAACATTCACTACACTAACGGGACTAGTGGCCATAGCAGTTGATGTGCCCGAAACATCAATCAACCCCACCGGTAGCGGTAGCTCAGTGCATCAACTGATGTCACTGCAGCGCCTCTGACCGGGAGGTCCTAGGTTCCCACTCCCCACGGCGGCAGGGTTGGACACTAGCTTTTCAGCTAGGTCGAAGTCAGTCGCTGTCTGGAGGAGAATTCTAGCGGCCGGCTGCTCTGATCGGTAGTTTTCCGTGGTTTCTCCGATCAACACCAGGCGAATGCCGGAGCAGTACCCTACCAAACGGGCCACGGACGCTATACTTTCTACGCTATACCCGATGGTTGACTATATCCGAGCTCACTGTACCCGGAGTCGACTGTCCTGCTGGAGGTGGCTGTGCGCCGGGGGCCTACGTGCGTTGGGGCGCGCGCGCGGGGCGTCCGTCTGTCGCTTCCGCGAAGCGCGCGTCTCCCAAGGGTCGGCGCGCGTAGGGGCGTGCGTGCGAGCGTGCGTAAGCGGGCGCGCGGTGCGTGACGCGCGTGGCGAGGAGGCGCGCGCAGACGTCCGCGCTCCTACGCAGCCCGGGGAAGTCGCCTTTGCGTGGAGCAGCTGCCGTTCGCTGCTGCTCAAGGACTCGGGCCACGCCCCCCAGGTTGAGAGGGGCGGCGGAGAGAGGGAGAGGCAGGAGAGAGAGAGAGAGAGAGAAACAGAAACAGAAACAGAGAGAGGCAGAGTGACAAAGAGGGTGAGAGAGACAAGGGAAGGTCAGAAAGAGAGATAGAGCGGTACAGAAGAGAGATGGAGCGGTACAGAAGAGAGATAGAGCGGTACAGAAGAGAGATAGAATGGTACAGAAAGGGGGATAGTGTGGTACAGGAGAGATAGAGCGGTACAGAAAGAGAGATAGAGCGGTACAGAACGAGAGATAGAGCGGTACAGAACGAGAGATAGAGCGGTACAGAAAGAGAGATAGAGCGGTACAGAAAGAGAGATAGAGCGGTACAGAAAGAGAGATAGAGCGGTACAGAAAGAGAGAGAGAGCGGTACAGAAAGAGAGATCGAGTGGTACAGAAAGAGAGATCGAGTGGTACAGAGAGAGAGAAAGACAGAGAGACAAGGTGACAGGGATAGGGTGAAAAAGGACACACGGAATGAGAGGAGAGAGAGTAACTGACTGTACTCCCATTTCAATAGAGTGACTTCGACAGAAGAGTCTAGACAGCATCGTTACAGTTTAAATTATTGGTATTGAAGTTCCCTACTAGATAACTACGTCACAGCTGATGTCAGTCACTCTATTTATTTTGATTCTATGTTTTCATTCTTGGCGCGTAAATTATTGAGGGCGGTACAGGGAACGAAGGCTTAAAGGTGCGGTCAGAGTGCTCGAAGGGGGGGTACGTTTTGATTCTGGAAGCGTTAATTGTTGACGCTGTTACTCCCGTAACTGTAGTGGTGGTTAAATTTCGAATGGTGGCGGTGCTTTTCCCGCTGTGATCCGGCGCTGACCTACAGGTCAGCTTGCGGCGTTTTCCCTCGCCAGGTATCTCCCTCCAGCGGGGCATCGCCCGTCCAGTACGAGCTCTAGGCTGTCTATTGGTCTTCTGAATTGTGTGGAACTGTAGTGCCTGTCGGTGTGAGTGTGTGTAAAGCGAGAGAAGGGAAAAGGATGAAAAAGGAAAGATGGTGCGCTCTCTGTGGGAAGTTCGTAAGCACGTGGAATAAGGGACTCGAGGGCGTGTCATTATGTAACAAATTGAGTTATGAAGCAGAGGAGACTCTGTTATCTAATAGGAAGGTTTTCTTTTTTTTACGATGTCACAATAGAGTTCTCAAAGCTCATTGAAGAACATGACCCAGTTGTTTGGATTACTGATTGTTCGCGTTCCACTCCTAATGCAGGCTATTGAACCCATTACCAATGAACCTGATTTGTTCCCTCGGTTCGCTTGATGAATTCATTACGTTTCATTCGTTTCTTCGGGTGGTGTATGTTTTGTTTTTTAAATTCTGTGGTGGCAGCAAAAAATCTTGTAGTAATTCATAATGAGAGATGGGGATAATCATCCAAAACAATAACAGTTATAATATTTATTACAACATGCCCCAAGTTCACTTTCGGGAAAATTATTTCCCATCTTCAGTTGGTCTCTAACAAAAGAAGGATAAATTGAGAGGTTAACATAAAGAAAGAGAGCAAATGGACATAAAGCAAAAATATGAAATAAAATTGACAAATTAAAATTTGCATTTTTCGCGCTGCATTTCGCGCTAACTTTCTCTTTACTCCGTTGGGAGAAAGTAATAAGATTTCCAGCAAATTATTCCAAAAATTATTTCTTACTCGAAATGTTAAAATATGCAAGATAATATCTAATCTACAAACTCGTTTCTGTGTTAAACGTATTCCTTAGCTAGTAATTCCTATGTTGAAAACTCATTTGAATGTTAAAAGGAGTCTCTTGGGTAGTTGCTTGTAGTGGATTTTTTTGTTTGCTTCGTAGCATTAATTTGAATTCTTACACAGCTAAGAAAAATATTTCTGATAGGTCAGGACTTGTAACTCTTTCAGGAAAACAGTGCTCTTCAAACACTGAGATAATTGACTTCTGACGTAGTATATGACCAGCATGTTCCAATTATCTTTCACTAGAATTGTTTCTGAAAACCAAAGTGACAACATAATGATCGTAGAGTTGGTCAGTAGTTTCATAATTTTTCATTTTTAGTTCCTGTTAAATAGTTTCATAACATTTCTTTATATCTCAGCTTTTATTTTAATTTATCATAATTTGTTTACTGAAATGTATGCTTGGTCGTGCCAGGAAGCATGTTTTACATGAATTTTATGACGAATCTATCTGTACGTACTTTATCGCCGTCTAGACGATCTTCAGCCCAGGTGTGAAGCTACCGTAAGGCCTTGAAAAACTGTGAGGCGTCGTTCAAAAGCTTATCCTGTATGGAATGTACCACGTCATCGCCCAACCGGAACAAAACATTTTCTGGGGCGAGGAGTTCTGAAGATATACTCGTAAATTGAATTAAATTACTAACAACAATGGAAGTACTTAGTACCATTACAAAATATTCATTCCTGTTTTCACATACACTATTCAGACCGTAGAATGACACACAAACTCACAACGAAGGTTTAATGGCATTAGAATAATCGAGCTGGAGTAAACGATAATTGGGTGACCTACTTTGGTGTTTGGGAGCGATTATAAATTCATTTGAGCAATGAATACTTGTATTGAGTTCATCAAGATACTTTTTTAAACTAGTTGAGACGTCAAATGCTGATTGTGATCTCCATTCGGGTTTGTTTGAAGAGTACGATTCTGTTATATTAGGTTTATACAGTGCATCTGGAATTAAATAAAGGACATTTTAATGTAGGACGTAAACCTGATTGTAATCGACTGACGAATTAAGATGGTTTCTGTTGATTGAGATGTAAACCTGCCTTTGAGGAGAAGACCCTACACTTAGATAAAGGTTTAATTAAAAGTCACACCCCAAAAAAAATATTTCAGAGTAATGTTTGTTCGAAATAAACGAGGAAAATATCTTGCTCCAATGTTAAGTACAACTACTCTACGAGAAGGATGGAGTTTTTTTTTATGATAATCCATTGTTAATAAATGTTGACTTTCTGAATTTTAAAAAAAAATCGTTTCTCATTTTATAATACAGAATGCATTATGTAGTATTTTCGTTTCATTTTTGAAATATTTTATTCGATTTTCGGGTGTATTTGAGAATCTCTTGATATAGTGATACTAAATTTTAAACATTTGCGGGAAAAGACAAAGGAAATCTAGCACTACGATCATCTGTCCATCTGCCGTTTTTTTTTTTTCAGATTGTAAATGTTCACATTTTAAGGCGGCGTTGACCAGAAAAACGGCTAAAAATGTATATGACATGCACGACAACTTGACAAAATAAAATCGCAAACCTTTACTTTTCCCATTATATTTGTGTACTTGCTTATTATTCATTACATACTCGGTGTATTTTTTAGTATGAACATTATTTCTCGTCTTATCTGGAACTCTGATAAATATTTCATGTTTAATCTCAATTTACGGAATTATTGAATTTTCGTGGTAATAAAAAGATGGGTTATGAAAATATCTAAAACGTTGTCAGAACATATATGGTCCTTTTGTGTAGCTCTTATCAACGTAAGATACAAAAAGCTCATATAAAATATCATTCATTTAGTAAGTGAAACACAATGAGATTTCATTTTACAGGTGACAACATGATTCTAACGTTACAAAATTTTATAAAAATGTGGGAATTCCTTATTTGCCAGGACAGTACAATGGTTCTGATTATTACTGTTGAAAATGATTTGAATATGTTATTTACAAAGAAAATTTTATTGTTAAGGAAATACAAAAAGTGTTTTATAATTATTCTTAACTTCATTGAAGTAAAAAAATCAAAACTATTTTATTACTTCTTTGTAGTAAAAAAGCATGAAAAACAAACATTTTCAAAACTTTTTTCCATCATTTATTTGTTAATATCCAGACAAAAAATGATACAGTTTCTAAGATGAAAAATAAATTATTTTTATTTCGAATGGCAGGAAAAAATTGCTTGCAACTAGAGTAATAACATATATTGGTTAGTAGGGAGAGACTTCAGGTACAGGAATCGTAGGGTTTTAAATGACCTACTTAAGGAATGCCTCATGGAGTAATATGTAAGAACATTCTTCATACAAAAATCTCCACACAGTTTACTTCGGGACCACAAAATCTAAAGACTAGACACACTCGTAAAACAAATACATTTGAAGAATAATAATTCATTTTGCTTAAATGTAATTCATTACCACTTTATTACAAAATATAATAAAATGAATAAATATTGTCTTTTGTCTTCTGGCAATGAGGACTAATAAAGTCCTACTACTGAGCATTTTAATGGAATAAAAATGATGGTTTCCTCAAGAGTATATTTACAATAAATGAATAATAAATAAAATTGACTGACTTAAAGTGTATTTCTTCACTAGTTGATTTTAATTAAATAATAGCACAGAAAAATTATTCTCATCAGCAATCTTTACTATATTATTTTGTAACCCTTTCAATAAATGTATTAAACAAATTGTAAAGCCAACGTGATACTTATATTTTTCATTTGCAATCCAATATTTATCGATTCATTTATATTCTAATTGTTCATTTTTAAATATTAATTTTCATTTTTTGGTTGAATTGAAACAGTTTTTCCTCAGAGGAATCGAACTTGAAATCTGATAAACGTTTACTATTCTGCTGTCATGATAACGAAGACTAAATAGGAATGAGGGTATTTGATCAAGTCTAGTAACAATGCGGATTAAAACGTAAAGATACAGGGTCTATACGTTTCATGTGGTCTCTAAGTGTTTATTCCCTGTACTACTGGAAGATATACTGTGGCAGGGGTTCCCAATCTTACGTTTCCGATTACTAATTAACATTTATAAATTTGTCGTTGCCCCACCATCCTGAAATACCTGTAACTCAGGGAATTTCTTTTCAAGCAAAACACAAATAGGGAGTAAAAACACCTTCTACAATGTCTGACACGAGCAATTTGAGGGCTACAAGTTTTGCCACTTGTACGTCAGTGATTATCGTATTTAAATTAGCTGGAATTCATAGAATTTATTCTATCAATACAATAATCGGTTCAGTTAAAACCTAGGTTGTGTGCATGTGTAATTACCAGTAGGTTCAATACACACTTAAACTATAGGATACCTATCGCAATATTGCGTTTTCCCATATTAGTTCACCTTCCACCTATATTGCTTTGCATACCCCTCTAGGGGTTTGCTTAGCACTGTTTGGAAACCCCTGCAATAGGTTAAGGGGTCAAACACGTTCAGGATATGGCACACTAAAACCGGCCCGATTTGGAAGTCTCATGATTAAGGGCGATCCATGGGATTTATCGCTTGTCGCATTTAAGGGAAGAACTTTATCAAAACTGTACCCGGCGAGGTTTACGCACACAGATGTTCAGGATGCATTCAGTCCCTATCTCAGAGAAAAATGAGCTTGTCACAATCGCTCGCATATGGCAGGTTCGGGTAATTCAATTCATATGGCAGGTTCGCGTATTTCAAAATTTGTGTGAGCAATTTTTCACTTTTCACTCCATATGTACTAGTGTTAACACGAACGGTAAACAGGTACGAGAAAACTGTCACCTATCACGAATATATATATATATATATATATATATATATATATATATATATATATATATATATATATATATATATTGGATCCCTCGGCATTGTACTTCTCAGACACTCATGTTTATCCGGTCGGGTAAACGGTTAAGGTAAAAGATACGGGTAAAACTATCGCGTATTCCAAACACGTATTGTTCGGGTCCTTTTGTGCCCTTTTCCTTACATCAAAGAAACACTAAAAAAGAGTGAGGGGAGGAGATGATGGTACTGACGATGGTGGTGGTGGGAGGGGGGTCTTCGATCAGGAGGAGGAAAATCAGGAAAGCAATCAGGATCTTCCCACTTCTCACAGTCGCTCATGTATACCCGTGCGGGTAAAGCCAGCATATTCGAAAAGTAGTGTGGGTAACTTTTCATCTTGCCCTGAACAGGTAAAACTATCACGTAACCGGAACATGAGTTCGATCCCTTTCCAACAACCTACTTCTCAGACACTCATGTTTTGCCGTGCTGGTAAACGGTACGCGGAAACGGTGTGGGTAATAGGGTACGGGTAAAAAGGTACGGGTATTGAGTAAGGTAAACTAGTAGGGTAAATCTATCACGTATTGCGAACATGTGCGGGCCCTTTAGTGCCCTCCACCTTCCATCAAAGTAAGAGTAGAGGGAGAGGTGGGGAGGACGGGGTCAGAGCGGGGAGTCCCCGCCCAGCGCCGCGTGCACGCCCCGCAAGAGCGCGTTGAGGTCGTGCAGGTTGCGCTCCGCCTGGCGCGCGATCTGGCCCTCGGGGAGGCAGGCCGGCTCGTGGCACAGCAGCTCCAGCGACGCCTCCAGCAGGCGCTTCGACTCCTGGGCACAGGGAACATTTGAGAAATTTCATTTCGTTTTTTGTCAAAAACCTGTGGATAATGTATGAGACAGAAGTATAATGAGAAGAAATTCAGTCGACTCCGGTTATAGCGAACTTCTAGGGACCAACATTTTTGGTATATTATAGGTAGGTATATTTTAGGTATATTTGGTGTATTTTAGTATATTAGAGGTTCACTACATCCGATGATTTCAAATTAAATAGAATGATCTATGCTGTCCGGGTGACGCCGCGTCGAAAGCAGGGGTGCCGACGTTTCGACCGACATATCGCGGTCCTCTTCAGGGCTGTACTGCCTGTCGCGGTCCGCTTCAGAGCTGTACTGAAGAGGACTGCGATATGTCGGTCGAAACGTCGGCACCCCAGCCTTCGACGCGGGGTCACCCGGACAGCCCAGATCATGACTCTGGCCGCGGAAGCCTACGATATCAAAATTAAATAGTTCTCCACAGTTAATTATTTTATTAATATAGAGATAGAGGAAAATTCATTAACTGCACGACCCGAAAATTCCAAATCTTTATTGTTCTTAAAAGTCAGTTAATTTCAATTGTTTGCTTCGACATTGCTAATTTGTACTTTCTTGAGATCCTTCTCCAATGTTCGTGCTCTCTCCCTCTTGATTCTAAATTGTCCACTGTAAGTATCTTAATGCAGTCTTGGCTCCTCCAATGCCTCTTGCATTTGGAACACAGTCTATCTCGAAGGCCCTTTCAATCGTCTAATAACATGAGATCACTTTACCCGAATATAATTTTTAAATTTATTTAATCTCTTCGGTATAGTATAAATAAATTCTAAATATTGGATAAGTAAATGATTAAATAAAATTAAACTGTAGTGAGTGAAGTACGAAGAGATCAAATTTGACTAAACAGATGCACAGAGCTCCCTCTCTACTGATAGTAATTTTCTGAAAAATATCATATTAATTTATAAATTTCAGTATATAAAACACTTTTAAATTAATTTTCTAAGTTGTAAGGTTCTATTTGAATTTCCTCTTTATTTTAATTACATACGTCAATATTTCTATATTATTTTCCCATAGGTCGTTGCCATTGGCGTATTGTGTGAATCTGAGCTGAGAGAGTGAGTGGGAAGCGGGGAAAGGGGAGTGTGGAGCCGGGAAAGAGGAGTGAGGAGCGGGGACCGGGCAGTGGCGAACGGGAAGTGGGGAGCGGAGAGTGGGGAGTGTGTGAGGTGGCGGGGAGTGGAGGGGAGCGGGGAGGGGGAGGGCGGGGAGTTGGAAGTGGGCCCTGCGAAGGGGTGCGTGCTTACCACGAGCGACTCGCGCAGGTGGGAGTGGTCGGCGCTGCCGTCCATGCCCCTGCGCCGCGCGCCCTCCGCCAGCGCCGCGTGCAGCTCGAAGCGCAGCAGCCCGCGCACGCGGTGCTCCGCTGCAAGCACGTTTCAGCATCAGCACTCGTGCACATAAGCACACAGCGCATAAGCACTCAAACAGATTAGGAAGCATGCACACATGCAAGCACACACATACACAAACGCACAAGCTCATACGTACGCAAGCACATAAGTACATATGACCCCAAGCACACAAGCACCTAGCACACCAGCACATGAGTACACAAACACTCTAGCATTATACCCTACAGAATCCAAAAGTTGTCAGACTCAACACTTGACACATGTTTCTCCATGTATGTCGACGTGCTGATTCCGAATCTGAAGTCAGAGTTGCACCACCACCCTCCCTCGGGTAGTGGCGCAATTCGTCGACATACTTAGATGAACATGTGTCAAGTCTTGCGTCTGACAACTTTTCTTTATTTTCTGTGTCTGTGTAATTGGTATTATTAATGACGCGTCACTAACGCATAGAACGATTTTCCTAAGGATGAGCCAAAGTGACAGTTCGCGAAAACAAGTGAACATCACATGTATTTCAGAGAAGTATCTCTCCGCCGAGACAGCTGTTCGGTCCCGCCCCTTCGTAAAGAGCTAATTACGCCTGTACAAACATCGCTATGAAGAAGTCTAAGAGTTTCGCTGAGATATATGCACGTACGTGAATCCGAGAAATATTTAAATTTAAATACGTATGTGGAACATCTCTTAACATGCTCTCACAAGCAATAAAACAAAACACCACAAAAGTAAGTATCGGAGTCATTTACAAGTTAGCCAACTGCAAACGAACGAATGCCGGGAGGGAGTCTTATGGGCTCGAAGGCCACAATGACCACAGAACCTTCAGTTACGTTGCCAGCACCAGCTGTCACTTTGGCTCATCCTTAGGAAAATCGCTCTATATCACCAATAGAATTCCGTACGTTCCCTCACCTGGCACGAGCTTGTCGAAGAGCCTGAGCAGGCGCCTGCAGAGCGCCTCCTTGCGGCGCAGCTGGTCGTCGGAGGCGGCCGCCCCCGCGCTCGCCGCCGCAGGCCCCCCCCGGAAGCGCCCCCGCCGCCCCCGCGCGCGCCCACGCTCAAGCGCCAGGAAAGGAGGAGAAAATGGGTGATGAAAGGGCATTTAATGGCACGAGCCGGCATCCTCGTTGCGCAGCGACGTCAGCGCTGTCCCTGCCCGCACCCCCCCTACACACACTCTCAAGCACCAGGAAGGGAGGGGAAAGTAGGTCATAAAAGGGCATTTTATCGGACGAGCCGGCGTCCCCGCGTCGCAGCGAGGCCACCGCCGTCCCCGCCTGCACCCCCCACACACAACACACACGATCAATGCTCAAAGGCCAGTAAAGGAGGAAAAATGGGTCATAAAAGGGCTTTTATGGCACGAGCGCGTCCCCGTGGCGCAGCGAGGCCAGCCCCGACCCCGCCTGCCACCACATACACGCTCAAGCGCGAAGAAAGTAGGAGAAAATTTCATAAAAGGGCATTTTATGGCACGACCCCACGACCCCGCGACGCAGCGACACCACCCGTCCCGCCTGCCGCACACGCGCAATAGACCAAGGGTCTGGCCTCCCGCATTGACCAGTTCTGATTGATTCATTAATGATTCCGGGCGTGTGAAGACTAACTCATTAGCCGTGTAGTAAAGACAGGCAAAAAGAGATAAGAAAAAGTGAGATAAAAGAGAGAAAGGGAAAAGAGAACTGGAAGAAAGAGAGAAAAAAATTGAAAAGAAAGGAGAAAAAGAAGAGAGTGAGGGAAATAAAAGGGTAAGAACATATTTTATAGTGTTCACAGTTTTAATTCAACATTTGATCATCATCTCACTTTTAGCACTAGTTCCAAAAATTAACTTTTAACACGCTTTGAATGCCCTATTGAAAACACCTATGCCCGATCTTACAGCGACAGTCTAAAAATTTCTCGACGCAAATAAACCGGCTCAATTTTGGACAGCCAAAAGCTTTATTAAAAACATGATTGGTAAATACATTTTTATATAGTTTTGTGCTCATTCTCTGGATAAACCTGATTTACGTTAACTCAGATCCGCTTCGGTATCAGTTGATCCGATTTAACAAGGGTCTACTGTACATGCAAGTCATGTGGCTCGTGAGCCCATTAAGAATAGTTCTGTAGTGGCGCTGAGGCGTCCTGTAAGCTTATACTTATCCATGCTCACGCAACTTACTTCGGAAGGCCGAGAATTATGTGAGGTCGAAGGATGATGAGGTGGATTTCTAGGAATGCACACCAAGCCACAATAATCTATATCCAAAACTTAAGTGGGATTCGAACCCACAGCCCTGGTTAACGCATAACTGGACGCAATGCCCCTGCACTACCCAGGACGGTCGGATGGAAGGAAGGGAGGGAGAGGGTGGATTTGATTTGATTTGATTTTTTCGTGTTTCCGGGCGCGTCAACTGCTTTGGTCATTAGTCCTGTTAGTGTAGCACATGTTTTTTTCTCTGGAGATGGCGGTGATCTTCCCCCGCTGGATGGCGAGATCCGGCGCCGACCTACCGTCGGCTAGTGGGGTTTCCCCCTAACCAGGACTCTCCCACCAGCGGGGCACCGACCCAGCCGGGACAGGCACTAAGCTCCCGACCGATCTCCCAGAATATGTGGTAGTGTAGTGCATATTAGTGTAAGGGGAGAGGATAGGACAAGGAAGAGGAAGGAGAGATCGCGCGCGGTCCGTGGCCCGTTTGTTAGGGTACTGCTCCGGCATTCGCCTGGTATTGATCGGAGAAACCGCAGCCGGCCGCTATAATTCTCCTCCAGACAGCGACTGAATTCGACCTAGCTGCAAAGCTAGCGTCGAAAATCCTGCCGCCGCGCCGTCAGGGAGCGGGCCTTACCTCCTCGAGGGCGTGGAAGACGTCGCTGGCGGGCATGGGGCGCGTGCACTCGACGCACGCCCAGCGCATGGCGTCCAGGTCCTCCTCCTGCTCGGGCGTCGAACCCGGCGGCGCCAGCGGCCGCCGCGGCACCACCGCGCCCCCGCACTCCGCCCTGCGACACCGCACGCGTCACCAAGCACACCACGGACGCCCTGCAACCTACAAAAGTACCTCGTAACAAGACTGGTCGCCAACGCTCAATGGCAAATGTCAATCAACACGCACATCACCAGCGCCCAATTGCAAACGTCAATCAGCAATGCACATCACCAAGTTCAGTGGTCAACACCCAATTCCAAACGTCCAATCAACAAGAAGAAGAATGAAGAGAGAAACGTGACGGTTAGCTCGTGATCCTTTTATTAGGGTATTGTTCCGGTTTTCACCTGGTATCGATCGGAAAAAATACGGAAAACTACCCACCAGATCCGCTGGGCGTTGAATTCTCCTCCAAAAGGCGACTGATTTCGACGTAGTGTTAAAAATCCTCCACCGTTGGTGATCGAACCCCAGGACTTTTCGAACAAGAATACTCCAGAAGTAACGGTGTTTTTCCGAAGAACTATCGCAGCCGGTAGACTACTTACGTGGGGTATCGCGGCCCACAGAAATGACTGAAATCTGAGGGGTTCGTGCACCTAACGCTGCGGCACCAAATGAACTTGTGTCTGTAGGCCAATTACAGAGAGAGCGTCCGTGTGGGTGGCAAAAGATGATGTGACATTAAGAAAAGTGTGCATGTAAGGTTAGATTGATTGATTGATTTTTTCGTGTTTCCGGGCGCGTCAACTGCTTTGGTCATTGGTCTCGTTAGTGCAATGCATGTTTTTTTCGCGTCAGATGGCGGTGATCTTCCCCCGCTGGATGGCGAGATCCGGCGCCGACCTTCCAACGGCTAGCGGAGTTTTCCCCTAACCAGGACTCTCCCACCAGCGGGGCACCGCCCCAGCCGGGACAAGCTCTAAGCTCCCGACCGGTCTCCGGGAATATGTGGTAGTGTAGTGATGGTATTGTAGGTGTGTGTGTGTGTGTGTAACGGGAGAGGATATGAAAAGAAAGAGGAAGGACAGATCGCGCGCGGTCCGTGGCCCGTTTGGTAGGGTACTGCTCCGGCATTCGCCAGGTGTTGATCGAAGAAACCACGGAAAACTACCGATCAGAGCAGCCGGCCGCTAGAATTCTCCTCCAGACAGCGATTGAATTAAGGTTAGAGAAAATGGTGTAATACACGAGGTTATGACGATCCATGTACGTAATGGCCGCGTGTGTCTACCGAAGACACACCCAATTTGTTACGATAAGGATATTTCTGTGCGCGAAACTCAATGACGAAATAATGAAAGTTATCTCTGACACTTTAAATCTGTTACAATAGCCGGCCTTCGTTGTCTTTGCCATCACTATCAGTCTGACGATAGGTGACGAAGGTCGAGAAAGGGCACCAAGAGACAGTTTCAACCTTCCCATCCAACAATAGAACGTGTTGACGGGAAAGCCGTCCAAAGTCTACTGTTATAATTATATGGACCCAAAGATGATTTACAACATTTCATGCATGAACATTATCAACAACACTTCACCAGTATTCCCCCAACTAAACCTCTGTCGCCAGCGATTTTCGAAAAACCATTTTTGTATCCTTTTCATTCCGATAAAATACTTTTTTTATTTATTTATTTTACGTCAAAAAACAGTTAAAACTGCGTATGATGTGCTATGGGGAAAAGTGAATTGTGTACTAATTTTCAAAATTATGTGATCCCTACACTTGAATTTAAAAAAGCATGTAATAAAATCTATTTTCAAGGATAAATAAGCAATAAATTTTGGTTTGTTATCCATGTTGTCTTTCGGAATAATACATCCTGCCGCGACAACATGGAAACATGAAGTTACATTTATGTCCAGAACCAACACAAGGGGCTATCTCAGCATTTGCTCAATGGATCAGGGAAACTGGACGCAAAACCTGACCGAAATGGGGGTCATTCACCCAGAAGCTGCGATACAATACTCGTTACATATTGTTTAGAATCCTACAGCACAACTCGTGAGAAATGTGTGAGCGCACTCACGTGGGGCAGCGCAGCGCACTGAAGTACGTGCCGAACTCGGTGGGGTCGGCGCAGCGGTCGCAGCGGCACCAGAAGAACTTGGTCTCGTGCAGGTGGTGCCTGCGGTTGGCCGTGCCCCACAGCGCGTCCGTGTACGAGATGGAGAGGTGCTCGCCTCGCTTGACGGGCACCGCCGTGCGCACGAGGATGTCGCCCTCGTCCGTGAAGCTCTTCAGCAGTTAGGCCGGCAGTTGTGCTCCAGGAGGGACGCCTGTCGTAGATGGCCACGTATGCCGGCTCAACCAGCGGAACCTCGTGGCCGTTCACCTGCAATCACGTCCAATATAATCAGGACGAGGCATCAATGATTGATTGGTTGATTTTTTCATGTTTCCGGGCGCGTCAACTGCTTAGGTCGTTAGTCCCGATAGTGTAGTGCATGCTTTTCCTCGGGGGATGGCTGTGATCTTCCCCCGCCTGATGGCGAGATCCGGCGCCGACCTACCGTCGGCTAGTGGGGTTTCCCCCTAACCAGGACTCTCCCACCAGCGCGGCTCCGCCCCAGCAGGGACAAGCTCTAAGCTCCCGACCGGTCTCCCGGAATATGTGGTAGTGTAGTGCATGTTAGTGTGTGTGTGTAAGGGGAGAGGACAGCACAAGGAAGAGGAAGGAGAGATCGGAGTTAGTATAGAAATTTAATTTCGTGACTGAAAGTGTTTATCACTTCGTCGTGAGTATCTCGAGGGATCAATTAAATGTTTCATTTAAAATAAAATAATTGTTATAAAAAGGGATACCGTTTTCCATCCGTGCGGAACTCTCTCCTCCGCTCACCTGTAGTATTCCATAGATCAGATTTTATTTTAAAAAACATACTGGCATGCAGAGTAAACTACTCTACCGTATGTGAATCGCGGGCATAAAAATGTTAAAATTTCAAAAAGATGAAATTTACTGTATGCCATCCCTGCGGAACGCCCTGTTCCGCTCACCTGTGGGATTCAAACGATAAGAATTTTCAAACAAACAAAAAATACCGGGATTCCGAGTAAATCACTCTACCGTATGTGAATCGCGGGCATAAAATAGTTAAAGTGAACGAAAAATTACCTCAGATGAGATAAAAGGTCCCGTACAACATCCCTGCGGAACGCCCCCTCCTAGGGATGGCAAAAAATCATCGATGTTTTTAAACCCTCGATGTGTTCCATCAGAAACATCGATATTTTGCTTTCGATGTTTTCTTCACATCAATATTTTGTTGTAAATATTTTTAATTTTTAAATTTTTAATTTTTTTTACAGGGAGGGTTTTAGGCTTATTGTAGAGTAGCAGTAATTCACAGCAATATCGTTTTGAGTCGTCCTCTTTATCACGCTGCACATTTCGCCTGTGCAATCTGCAGGAATTTTAGATGATTTTACTTCGATGGTGATTAAATAGAAGTGATTAAAGGGTAAAGTAGAGAAACGCGATGTTCTTAATTTTATTCTTTACATTCGATAACAATTTTCATTAACATACTACTAACATGCTGGTAATCAAACAATAAAAGATATTCCTTTTACGTACTGTATTTAGAAATGGATAGGAAAATAGCATGCTTATTAGTCTATAATTTAAAAAATGGATGTTTTAAACATCGATGTTTTTTCGTCGATGTTTTCATCGACATTAAAATCTTCTTAGTGATGTATAAAACATCGATGTATTGCTAAGTATCGATGCATCGATATTGTAAGTATGAATCGATGTATTGCTAAGTATCGATGCATCGATGTATTGCTAAGTATCGATGTATTGCTAAGTATCGATGTATTGCTAAGTATCGATGCATCGATGTATCGATGTATCGTTGCATCGATGAAGCATCGCTGTTTCCCATCCCCACTTCACCTGCATGATGCCGCAGACGCGCATGACCTCGTCCTCGGTGAAGCGCTGGGCGGCGCCGAAAACCCCCCGCCTGGTCGGCGGCCCAGCGCGCAGCCACGGCGCGCCGCGCACCGCCGCGTACATCGGGTGCGACGGCGCGCCCACGTTGCTGATGCGCACCTGCACAAACACGCACATGGCTGGAGGAAAATGAAGGGTTCGCTCGTTTTCATTTTATTTCGTTTCGTTTCATTTCATTTGGTTTCATTTGGTTTCATTTCGTTTCATTTAGTTTCATTTGTTTCGTTTCGTTTCATTTCGTTTCTTTCGTTTCGTTTCATTTCGTTTCATTTCAGTTCAGTTCAGTTCAGTTCATTATAAAGATTTTT
Organism: Teleogryllus oceanicus; assembly: GCA_964035755.1. Lineage (NCBI taxonomy): Eukaryota > Metazoa > Arthropoda > Insecta > Orthoptera > Gryllidae > Teleogryllus > Teleogryllus oceanicus. The sequence goes on along the minus strand of CAXIVR010000010.1, from coordinate 49,488,941 downwards.
CGAACGCTTTTGCTGATAAAGCCTACTATCGCTATCACTAATGAATCACCAGTTCTATTTGTAGGATTTAATTTTGAATTATTCTCAGTTAATGATAGATGTGATAGATTTTCATTTTTTAATTTTTTTTATATATCTTTCTTATGTCTTCCGATGATTGATGTACCTGCTACTTATTGTTACTCTTTTTCCTTCTTTCTATGTACATACAAGGAGAATCTCTGGTATATCGTGATCATAAGAAGTGTTGTCTGGATTTTTAATTAATTTTATTTATTTTACGTAGAAAACAGTTAAAACTGCGTGTGAAGTGCTATGGGGAGAAGGGAATTCTGTGCACGTTTTGAAAATTCTGTAATCCCAACCCTAAACCATATACTACTTGAATTTTGAATACAGAAAGGAACGAGCGTTTTTTGCAAGGACTGTTTACAAAAATGTTTCCTCCAATGTAATAAAATCTATTTTGAGGAGTTAATTAGCAATAAATCCCTCATCATGTCCTGCGTCAAGGAATAATATTTCTTGCAACGACATCGTGGAGACCGATAATTTGAATAACTATATTTCCCATTGAATTCTAGAAAACGTGCTCAGATAATGAAGCTACATTTATGTCCAGAAGCAAAACAAGGGGCCATCTCAGCATTTGCTCAATGGATCAGGGAAACTGGACGAAAACCTGATCCAGATGGGGACATTACGGGAAGTTTCTCATGTAATAAGAATTCCTTGATCCCGGTGAATAAGCTGATAATTCAAAAACAATTAGTTTTACAGGAGAGCAAAAAACAACTTCCCACTGAAATAAATCAGGGATTGATGATATTCAAACGAAGGTAATATTCACACGAAACTATTTATGTGTAGGTTTTGTTTCTGTATCATTAATCCCTGATTTACAGCATTTGTTTAGTGTTTTTTTCTCACCTGCAAAATTAAGTTCTTTTCATTTAACGGCTTATTCATCTAGGTCAAAGCTTTATTGTTTGACAAATGCGATAATATGTCACGGTCACGGCAACAAAAGATACTACTTGATGTGGTGTGATTATGAATAGATTCATTACTTAATGATTCCTGGCACGTCGACCGTTAAGGTCATTACTTCCGTAAGTGTACTTGGTGCACCTAATGTTTTGTTGTTTTTTATCGCGGGAGGTGGCGATTTTCTTCCCTCGCTGTACAAGGCGAAATCTCCCACCCGGCGGGCAACGCTCCAGCCGAAGCCGTCTGGTCTCCTGGCATTGTGTTAGTGTATTGGATGAAAATGAAAGTAAAGGAAGAGGATAGGGTAATGACGAGGAAAGAAAGTCACGAGTAGACTGTGGTCCGTTTGCTAGGGTACTGCTCCGGAATTCGCTTGGTGTTCGAACAAGGAATGTGATCGATCACAGCCACCGGCCACTAGACTTGTACTTCAGACAGTGGTTGAATTCGACCTAGCTATCTGGTTGGTGTCGAAAACCCTGCCAAATTGGTAGGATCACTATTGGGGGGTAATCAAATCAAAACAGTAGGGTATCTAGTGAGGTACCGTCTCTCCAAAGGAATTTGTACAACCCTCACTTTTAAATCTCGGGCCAATTTTTCTCATTCTCGACTCAGGGCTTGCGGGCTGTTGGTAAAGTTGTTACCCTGCCCACGGCCTTCACATGCCTGCCCTAAAAATATATTTTATTCCATCAGAACAAATATTTTCTTATCAATTTTTGCCAAAAAACGTTCATTTCCTTCTGTATTCACAATTCAACTTGTATATGGATTAGGGTAGCGATTACAGAGTTAAGAAAACGTACACAGAATACACTTTTTCCTGACGCACAAAAAAAAAAAAACACGAGAAAAGACACGAGAAATGATACGAGAAATGACAGGGAAATGACACGAGAAATGACACGAGAAATGACACGAGAAATGACACGAGAAATGACACGAGAAATGACACGAGAAATGGCACGAGAAATGACACGAGAAATGACATGAAAAATGCAATGAGAATGGAATGAGTAATGAAATGAGAAATTAATGAAACGAAATGAAATGAAACAAGGGTTTCTCAACCTGCCTGGTGGTCCGTCGCCTCACCTTGTCGCCTCTCCACTCGGCCGCGACGTCGCACTCGGCGCGGTGCGCGGGGCTGTTTGCGCAGGCGTCGGCGCCGCACAGGGGCCAGCCGCAGCGCGGGCAGTCGACGGCGGCGCCGGCGCAGCGCAGCGGCTCCAGGCAGCCGCCAGCGCCGCCTCGCGCAGCACCGCCTCCCCGGCGCGCAGCTCGCGCGTCGCCACCAGGTGGCGCCCCAGCACGGCGTCGCGGCACACCTGCCGGCCCAAGCACGAAACACGCGCTCGCTCTACTGAGCCGCCAAGTACGAATCTGGTGAGATCGGCTTCAACTCTGATGAGGCTTGCTTTTATGAATAAAAGCCAAGGTGATCGACCACACACACACGCACGCACACGCGCACACACACGCACACGCACACACATACTCATACTCATACACATACACATACACATACACACGTCATGTTCGCCTCATGTCGCTCTTACCCCCAAGCATGGGAATTTAATGTGGCCTAGGCATGGGGGACACCGGTAGCTAGCTGGCGAAGTCAGACTACCGATCCAATAACGCCATATATATATATATATATATATATATATATATATATATATATATATATTGAGAAGGGTTTTCTTTTTACAAAATAAATTAACCCTGCTGAAATACAAATGTTGTTTATTTACCCAATTCTCCATAAGGCTTAGAAGAAAATGAGTTAAAATTTTCTAATTAATGTAATGTTTATAGTTGCATATCACGCATCAAAATCTGATAATCAGATGTACCATTAGTAGAGCGAATTTTAAAAGAGATCAACCCAAAAATATGCTGCGATCGACTTGTTGGCCAGGCCTGCTCCATATTAATAGGTTTGTACGATTAATTACACATCGTCACAAAACCTTGTGACTCTGTGCCGCTTCCTAGGGAATTGCGTACTAGGATTGTGTGAATTGAAACGAAATAGTTTGCTCAGTCGGAATCAAGGAAACAATTCTGTGCACAGAATGCCTCAGAATAGATTTATTTATTTATTTTACGTCAAAAAACAATTAAAATGCGATGACATGCTTTGAGGAAAAGTGAATTGTGTGCACATTTTCAAAATTCTGTGATCCATACACTAGTCATAAACTACTTAAATTTTGAAGAAAGAAAGAAAAAAAAGCTCACAAGTAATAAAATCTATTTTCAAAAATAAAAAGGCAATAAATTTTGGCTCTTATCCATGTTGTCCTTCGAAATAATACTTCCTACCGCGACAACATGGAAACGATAATTTGAATAATTGTATTTCCCACTGAATTCTAGAAGACGTGCACAGAAAATGAAGTTACATTTATGTCCAGAAGCACAACAAGGGGCCATCTCAGCATCCTTATTACGATCCTAATTTTTATCTTACGATCTTAATTTACGATTATCTTACGATCCTAATTTTCAAAAGAACTTGGGTTTTCTAACGTGGCGGCTGAGGGTAGTATCTCCAAGATGGAATTCGGCACTTTTTGCATCATTCTCAGTCCTGCCGCTAGAGTCGCTTGATCTGCAGCACTGCTTGATGCGGACGCGATTATGCGACATCTTGCGGCAGGACTGAAAATGACTGAAGATAACTGAAAACATTGTGGTAGATCCAGCGTAATCTTCCGCTAGCTCACCATGAATTACGCAAAAATTTGAAGAGCAAAAAAATTATTTTTTGCGTAATTAATTAGCAATTAAATCGCGTATGTGGTTTTGTGATAACCGTTTTTGATAGTGACAGCGGGAAACCGGAATTGCTAGTTTTTAATTAATTACTCGGAAGTTTGAAGAGCAATTAAATTATTTTTGCGTAATTAATTAGCAATTAAATCGCTCTACAAGATGGCGTATTTGGTTTTGTGGTAAGTAATTGTGGTAGTCCAGCGTAATCTTCGTACCTTAATTACGCAAAATTTGAAGAGCAAAAAAATTAATTTTGCGTAATTAATTAGCAATTAAATAGTTCTAAAGGGTGGCGTATGTGGTAACCGATTTTGGTAGTGCCAGAGATGTGTGCGAGGTACCTTGAAGGGCCTGCAGTGCTGGCGGTGCGACTTCCAGTGCTGTCGCTGGTGGTCGCGGCCGCAGTAGCGCGCCTCGCCGCAACCCCCGCAGCGCTGGGCGCCCGCCGCCCCGCACACGGCGCACGCGTCGCCCATCGCCACGCCCCCTCGCCGCCCCTGCAACACACGGGCACGGCTCAGCGGATTCCAGCTGCACATGAGATAGTCATCCATGGAATCAAACGAATGAGGAACACAAAAATCAGACGAAAATGGAGACAAGAGCGAACAGTGAACTCTTTAGTAAATCGCCGTATCCTCACCGCCCCTGCAACACACGGGCACGGCTGAGCAGATTCCAGCCGCAAGACGCATTTATGAGCAGTCATCCTGGAATCAAACGAATGAGGAACACAGGAATCAGACCAAACAAAAAGAAAAAAAGAGTTAAGAGAGAAAAATTTAATAAATCATTGTCCCTCACTCAACCAGCAACACAACTGCAAGTAAGAGAGTTGCGGAGAAAAATTTAGGAACTAGTCATCCACGGAATCAGAGAAAATAGAAACACAAAAATCAAAGAAAAACCTGAGGAGGTCGAAGAGGAATAAAAACACCTTATTAGTAGATAATCGTCTCCTCACCCCACCTGCAACACAACACACTCGCGTGGGACAAGGCTCAAAACTGGAAGAAACAGGATTTCGGAGAAAATGTATGAAGTTGTCATCCATGGAATCAAAGAAAGGTGAAAGGAACCACAAATAGCATACAATAAAAGTGTATTGAAGAGGAAAGAATGAAGAAAGCAGAGCATCTCATTAGCATATCATCGTCTCCTCACCCTACCTGCAACACAACGCTCACGTGATACATAGCGGAGATCCGGGACAAGGAGATTCTATCTAAAACAAGGAGGATTGCAGGCCAAAGTTGTTGAATAAATGGAACTACTCAACAGTGGAATTAAAGAAAGGAGAATAGAAACACACAAAGCAGACAAATAAAAGTGTAGAAAAGAGCAAAGAGGAAGCAAAGCATCATATTAACAGATCGTCCATTCACTCCGTCTGCAACACTGCAGTATACGCGCGAGACCCACAGTTGTGGCATGTGCGGAGGGAGGAGGCACATAGCTAGGAAATTCCAACTAGGAGGAGGAAGTTTGCAGAAGACGATTTATGAACTAGTCATCTCTGTAATCAAAGAAAAAAGAAAAGGAACCCAAACTGCAAAAAAATAAACCGTAGCATGAAAAAAAGAATGAAGAAAGCAGAGTATGTCATTAGCATATCATCGTCTCCTCATTTCACCTGCAACAAAGCAGCCATGAGACACACAGCGGGCACATGGGAACACTGTGCAAGAAGATTCCAACTGGAAGAAGGAATATTACAGAGAGCGGGTGATGAATGAATGAATGAAAAAGTAATCAAAAAAAATGTAATTAAAGAAAGAGAATAGTAGAGACAAAATGTGAGGTAAGACGAATATCGCATAAACAAATATGTCTTCACTTCACTTGCAACACAACAGCACAGCTAAGAACCCAGCGAAGACATAGACATATCAAGTGGAAGAGAGGGTCTTGAAGAGAAAGGTTCATGAATAATATCCAAGACAATCAAAGCAAAGAACAGAGCTATACAAAGAATATATTAGCTGAGAGCGAAGGGTGGGGAAAGCATAAAAATACAAAGGTAAATTAACGAAAAGAGTATAAAGAGTTAAAAGTTGAGGAAAGATGAACTCGTATCAGCAAATCATCTTTTCACTCCTCCTGCAACACACATGCTTTCATGCCCATCAGTAGTGGAGTGAAGGAATGGGCCCACGGACCAAGGAGATTCCTTTCGGAAGAAACAATATTTTGCAAAACGTTTTGGTTTATTAATACAACTAGAAGGTGCATTAAGATGATCAAAGCACACAGCAGAGAAAAACAAAGAGTAGTCAAAACCAAGACTAAAGAGTGTGAAAAACAGAGGAAATCAAACATGTCGAAGGAAAGAAAGTTTAGAGAAGAGCAAGTGTGAAAAAATGTACCTGGTCACATTCCTCACTCTACGTGCAACAGAGCAGCTCACACACTCATCAGCAATGGAGGAGACACAGGGGCAAGGGACAAGGAGATTTAAACTGTAGTAAAAGAGAATTCCCGATCAGATTCATAAATTAATGCAATGCAACCAAATCAGTCAAGAAAAACTAGTCAAAGGAAAGGTAAAATCCGTGAAGACAGGTAGCTAGAAAATCAAAGAAAATAAAAGAAAGAACAAAATACACCAAAAGTAAGGCGACAGAGCAAAACGAAAAACAGTCAAGAAAAAGTTGAGAAGATCAAAGATTGAGGAAAACAGAACATCTTATCAGCAGGTCATCGTTTTCTCCCTCCACAAAACGCAAAACATTTTGATTTATGAATACGGAGACAAAAAAGTAATCAAAGCTCAGAGCAGAACAAAGCAAAGACAAATTCAAGAATAGTGGCAACTGTTTTCAAAGCAAAGCAAAACACACACAAAAAAAAAACAATCTCGTTCGTACAAACAACAATAATTTCATTCACTCATTATAAAAATGACCATTCTAATATTTCAACGAATTTTGATCATCCGTATATAAATTGTCTAATTTTAAAGACCCATTCAAAAACATCGCGATTCAACTTTCTACCGGAGCTCAACCCTGACCTCGAATCACCCTCGTCACCACCCACGCTTTTGTTTACTGCCTCCCCTCCCCCCCCCCAGGGGCGTGCTTTCGATCGACGAGTGAAAACAAACAATCGACGGCCAACTGCTGTGAGCTTCCACTGCTATATTTATCGCGCAGCCATTCGGTCCATCAGCTCTCGTTATAATAGAGACACCGGTGAGGAGACGGGCGAAGCCACTGCAGCAGCCGGGTGAGTCAGTCAGGGGATCCCGTTTTCTTCTCAACGATTTCGGGGCTTCGTACATCGTTAACGCAATGAGGCTTGCATGATTCATTATTTTATTTAAATTAACTAAAACACAGAAATAAAGTCATTGGTTTGATTTCTTTCACCAAGTGCTATAATTGAAGCCAATAATCAACCATATTACTGAATAATTATATTAATACATGTAATTACGAGTACAAGTGTTATCACCAACGTCAAAACTATTTCTTCACAACAAGACAGCCGGATTTAACATTTTAAAACAAACAGTTGAAAGGTGGCAATATAAATGTTTAATACATACATTTTTATATCATGGCAATCATAGTCAGGTCATAGAAAAAGATAAAACAAGAATTATCAATTGTGCGTACTTGATGTGGATATCCTGCACGCATACGTATGCCATCCTCAATTGTTTAAAATAATAATGTTTCATTGGGTTCATCTGGCAGTTATTGGTATCGATCACAGTTCATTAAATGAACATTTTTGTATGTGATTATTATTAAAACTTAAAAGACCAAATCATCAAATTAGTGTCAAAATACGCAATAAATAACACTAGTTGATTGTGTTTATTTTATTTTAGTGTTTATGAATTGTCTGACAATATGGCCCATTAAGTTCAATCGATCTCTGTGTTGTGTATAGGTTTTTCCCAGAAAGTAATGTTTTCTTTGTATATAATTTGTAATGGAAACCTAGCTGTTGATTGAGTTTCTCAATTGTTGTTGGGTATTGCCCAGTTTCAGTTGGCCTCAGTGTTCTGACTATGACTTCAGGTGTTGAAAGCGTACTCCATGAAGAAAGCTGATCACGATTGAAAGATTGATATGTTTACATTGCGATTACCCGTAGCACTGTAGTTGTTCTTTAATTCAGTGTGAAAATTCACCGTCACTTTATTATATAAGTACGTGAACGTGTCCAGACAGAAATTTCAAATCCTTGAGGGTCATGGGCATTGAGTTTGTTTTTCTAGTATGATTCGTAATTTAACCCAGCTTTGTTGGTACTTTTATTCACATTCAACTACGTAAGGGCGGAGAATTAATGCTGGAGCTCAAGAAAACGTGCGCAGATTAAAACTTCTCCCCCATACGTCAAGACAGTTTTTACCGTTTTTGACGATAAATGAATGAATACATATAATTTTTGTTCAATTTTCATCATTTACCGTAATATTTCTGTATCATCACTGTGATCCAACAAAATTTGATCATTTTACAATTTCTTTAATTGTTTTGTTTTATTTTTCAAAAGCCTTCTGCAGTTAAAATCATTTCAGTTGAATCGGATGAAAGCTCAAAAGTATGCGTTTGGTAAAAAAAAAACTATTCTAATTCAGGCAAAAATATGCAACGCTTTAAATGAAAGATTTTTGGCAACTGCACAAAGTGCGTTGTGTTTTGTATGCCGAGCAGACGTGTTGGGTGCTCTATTTCTGGAGAATTGGAAAACGCATCACGACAGTCCACTCCCAGCCAATGTGATTTCTGTTACGGAAGAAATGTAAGTCATCTTTCTTCTCAGTGTCTTCGTAACATTAGTTCGGGTAGAATTCAGACTCTGAGACAAAATTTTCTACAAATTTTCTCTCTCTCTATCTGGAATCCTAGCACCCATATTTTTCATTTTAATTTATACTTAAAATGTTTGAGTGTATATTTAGAATGTAATAGAAGAATATAGTAGATGCGAAAGAAGAGGCCGTAAAAGGAAAGACATCAATCCTTTTAAATGAAGAACATTAAACGAAACATACACAAATTAGATTACATATACGTTGACTTGCAATGGGATGAGAGATAGAGACAGGCAGACAGAGAGACAGAAGCAGAGGGAGAGAGGCAGAGACAGAGAGAGGGAGATGCAGAGAGACCGGGAGAAAGACAGCGAGAGAGACAGACAGGATGACAGGGAAAGAGACAGACAGAGAGAGAGAGACAGACAGGAAGAGAGAGACGGGGAGAGAGAGACAGGGAGAGAGAGACAGACAGGAGAGGGAGAGAGACAGGGAGAGAGAGACAGGGAGAGAGAGACAGACAGGGAGAGAGACAGACGGGAGAGAGAGACGACGGGAGAGAGAGGACGGACCGGGGAGAGACGGACGGACCGGGTGAGAGACGGACGGACCGGGTGAGAGACGGACGGACCGGGAGAGACGGACGGACCGGGTGAGACGGACGGACCGGGTGAGAGACGGACGGACCGGGTGAGAGACGGACGGACCGGGTGAGAGACGGACGGACCGGGTGAGAGACGGACGGACCGGGTGAGAGACGGACGGACCGGGGAGAGACGGACCGGCAGAGAAAGAGAGACAGAAGGAGGAGTGTGGGGGTGAGAGTGAGAGCGCTTCACTTGAGCATCCGCCTGCCTATCCACGAAGTAGCCGCGCGCCAGCCTCTTCCCAAAGCTTGGCCTTCCCAACGCCCGGAATCACTGATCATTCAATCATTGAAACATACCACTAGTTCAATTATACCCCTCTTTATCCACTAGTTTGGTTACAGTAATTAACGAAACGAGTGTATAAAGAGGGGGTTAATTGCATGAATGGTATGTTCAAGAAAACGAGCGACGATAAGAGCTAGTTTTCTCATATACCATGAGTGCCAATTATTCCCTTTTATACACATGTTACATTCTATATTTTTTCGTTTCCATTTAGGAATAATTCATATTTTTAAAAAATTCAACACCTTTTCCACCCATGCATTTCATGACGTAGAATTGCTTCTGAATAAGATATATTTTAGTGGGCCTTGCATTTTTTGTTTCCACGAAATATTTTAAAATGGAAGAAACTGAACATATTGCTGATAAAATATTAGAAGTTGAGAAAGTCATGAAATCATTACTCCCCACGAAAAGTGAAGACAGGTAAGAGAGAGAATGCAACATACATACAGTTTTGGTGTAGCATACTTTTTGGGACTGGTCAACACAACTGACGATAACATTTTTTACATTCGGCATCTTACGACCAAACGTTTTACATGCAACATTTAATACATTCACGTTAAATATTTTATTTTGTACCACAAGCTAGCGTTCAGCTAGCTTAACGTTTACTTCCCAATTTAGTTTTATTCATTCGTTGTTAATACGTAGTTGTAAGACGAAATATGTGATGTACTTTTTTGTTCACTTTCATTTAATTACACGATTTCGCTTCTTTTCTGAATTCTCATTGGTAGGTGTGATTTTTTAATTGCACGGTGGAATTTTAATTACACGCTTTCTATTACATAGAGATAATTAACGATTGTTCATGGAATTAATGAGCTATTTGTAACTAACGAAAAAATTCGTGTAAAGAGAGACGAGCGCGTGCAGAGGCCGTGGTGACGTGAGCGTGTGCGTGCGCGGTGAGTCACGGCGCGGCGGCTGGGCGCGCGCCACTTGGCGGGGGGCGATGGGGGCGGCAGCGCCACGCCCACCTCTCGCACGCCGCCACACGCGGCCTCTCCACGGCGGGTTCAAGACCCGGCGACGGTTTTATTTGCGTTTCTTCAGTTGGCCAGCCTCGAGACACTTACTCCTGATTTAATTCAATTCAATGATGCCTTACTTTACGTGAAGTGGCTAGGGCCATCAGGTCTGACCGGGAGCGGTAACTCAGTGCATCAACTGATGCCACTGCAGCGCCTCTGACCGGGAGGTCCTAGGTTCGAGCCTGACGGTGGCAGGATTTTCGACACTACCTTTTTAGCTAGGTCGAATTCAGTCGCTGTCTGGAGGAGAATTCTAGCGGCCGGCTGCTCTGATCGGTAGTTTTCCGTGGTTTCTCCGATCAACACCAGGCGAATGCCGGAGCAGTACCCTACCAAACGGGCCACGGACCGCGCGCGATCTGTCCTTCCCCTTCCTTGTCCTATCCTCTCCCCGTACACACTCACTTACACTAACATGCACTACACTACCACAATTTCGGGAGACCGGTCGGGAGTTTAGAGCTTGTCCCGGCTGGGGCGGTGCCCCACTGGTGGGAGAGTTCTGGTTAGGGGGAAACCCCAGTAGCCGACGGTAGGTCAGTGCCGGATCTCGCCATCCAGCGGGGAAAGATCGTCGCCAGAAAAAACGTGAAATTTAACACATTATTTGCCCCGACTCTTTGGTTCATTTCGTAAATATTTCCACGCAGTATCAAAAAGTCATCATACTGTCATTGCCTCTCTTTCAAATGGAGTATTAAGAGTCGGTTACGCTCTTCCGTCACATCATTTATCAACTCTATCGTTTGAAGTTATTTACTCATTTCAAGCCATTGATACATGTATCTGAATTATTACTTGTTCTTTTGAGCACCCACTATTGGAAAATTCAACAACGTTGCTTAATTTATGTAACGTGCGTATTTTATATCATTTATTATATGCTTACATTTTTGTGTACCCACTGTTAGGAATACACAACGATGTCTTATTTTTTGCACAGGCGTTCATAGTTCATATTAAACATAGAAGAATATATTATGAATACCTTTAATACGAAACATAAATATTTCGAGTTATTTAACACAGAAGGTTTAAGGAGTTATTGTGTACATCGAGATTAAAGTTGTTGATATAAAAAGTAAAGGAATGTAAAAGATGAGACAAGAGCGTTTCAGAAATCGCGAAATTCGTAATATTTAGTTTCTGACATGAAATGTTTCAAAAGGAATGTTTGGATCTCAAATATTTTTCTCATACTCGACAAGGAAGTAATCTCATTAACTTCCCTCAAATTGAAAATGTGTTAAAATATTGCTTTCGTTGTTGTATTAGTTTGTTGTTTTTAGCTTGTGTTCTATGGGATGTTTTGAATATCTTTCTCATATAACATTTCTAAAATATAAAAAACGTTAATACTGTATTTATGTAATTTCCCACTAATTGGATGAATATGTCTGTAAAAAAAGTAGTTTCTTTCCCTCTGAAAGCATTCTTCTTCCAACCATCGAAGTATGCAAAGCAATAAACGAGGCTTTACGACCCAACGAAATGCTTCTGTAGTTCTGCCAAAAAACATTAAAATGTCACGGAAATGGAGATCAAAATACTTAGACAAAGATCTCTTTCAGCAAAGGCATGTAATTGGGGTTACAAAAACCTTGTAATTTTTGGGCACAATAATACCATTTTTAACATATTACCGTGATTAGCATTACGATAATATACTTACTTCAGAAAAATCAAGGACCAAATAGGCGACCGAATATAGGATTTAGAGAATCGATTATAACTTGAGATATATTTGAAGGCTTATATATTCTAAAACAATGGAAGCAAGATTCATGTTGTATTTTATAGCTACGATATCGTACTTTTATATGAAGTTCCAAGTTTTATTTTTATATTAATAATTTAAATGATTTTTTGATATAAATAAAAAACTGGGTCCAAAACTTTCACATGTTTATTTTAATTAAATTCTTACAAATTTGTTATTAGAATATAATTCATAACATTACATTAGTGTATTGCAATAATGAAAAAACATACTTATTATTCCCCAAAATTGGGTTTGGTGTGGTAATATTGAACAGCTCTTCTTAGGCGTCAATGCAGAGGAATCCTCGTTTGGTATTCCAAGCTATTTATTACCAATTAGATGAGCAAACAAATCTAGGGTGTGTTTGGTACTTTATTGTTGCAGAACCTCCATGAATAGTCGGCGAACAGAAAAATGGCGCATATAAGCAAATATACTGTATGACTCTTGTGACCGTCGATTCTACGGGTGTCGTAAGTTAAGGCGACCTATCAGTGCCCGTAGATACTACTGGCAGCGACCTGAATGTGTTAAGCACGACACACGCAAAAACGAACTGCTAAACTTTCACATATTTCAATCGTCTATGGATATTTTAAAACCGGTCGTCAGTGTGTGCTTTCTGGATACGGATAAACACGAGATCCTCAAACACCGACGGATGAAACTGTGGCATATTTAGAATTTATATGAATCCTTACAACCAGGTGTCTGTGGTCGCCTTTGGATGCAGTTGCGACATTTGCAAGCACGGACGGGCAAATCGACCTACGCGTCCAAAACTTCTTAAAACCAGGCGTCTATGGGCTCCTTTTATTTGGGTTTAAACAGGAGACGCGCAAATACGAACGGCCAAACAGTCAATTCCAAGCGTCTTTGATCCCTTTAATGCCTCCATCGGCTTCTTGATTGCTTGATTATATCGTGTTTCCAGATACGCCAGCTGCTATGGCCGTTACTCCCGTAACTTTAGTGCATGTGTTATAACGGAAGATTACGATATTTCTTGGTGATATCCGACGCCAACCCATACGTCGGCTTACGGGGGCATTCCCAGCCAGATATTTTCCCACAGCGGGGGGCACCGCCTAATCAGGGACGAGCTCTAAACTCCCGACATGTGTGGTAGTGTAGTGATTGATTTTTTCGTGTTTCCGGGCGCGTCAACTACTTTGGTCATTAGTCCCGTTAGTGTAGCGCATGTTTTTTAACGGAAGATGGCGATGATCTTCCCCCGTTGCATGGCGTGATCCAGCGCCGTCCTACCGTCGGCCAGTGGGATTTCCCCCTAACCAGGATTCTCACATCAGCGGGGCACCGCCCCAGACGGGACAAGCTCTAAGCTCCCGACCAGTCTCCCGGAATATCTGGTAGTGTAGTGCATGTTGGTGTAAGTGTGTATGTGTGTGTGTGTGTGTGTGTGGTGTGTGTGTGTGTGTGTGTAAGGGGAGAGGATAGGACAAGGAAGTGGAAGGACAGATCGCGCGCGGTCCGTGGCGCGTTTGGTAGGGTACAGCTCCGGCATTCGCCTGGTGTTGATCGGAGAAACCACAGAAAACTACTGCCCATAAGCTTCTTAGACTTTTTTCTCCCAGTTTCTTCTTCATTTTCTTTTCTTTGGGTGCAAGTTGGGTGCGTGACCCAAAGAGTCTCCCAACACAAGGAAAGCGCGTGCCCGGGAGTCCACGCCGAAACGCGTGTCCGCGCGCGTGTATTTTTAGTCCCGCGTGTCGGCGCGCCGTCGCAGGCTGTGCCCTTTGGATGAATTGCCCGCCCTGCCACAGCCGCCCGCCATGTCTCCCGGGCGCGCAACGGCTGGGCAGCCGTATTATTAGTTTGAGCTAATAATACGAAACAAATGGGGGCTCGCTTTCTGCAGACCGGCAGGCACCAGCTGAATGCGCGCATTTTAATGCAATACTGTTATCGATGATCAGTCCCTCGCAGGACGACTATGCGTGTATTAATACCTTGGGTGGTCCGCACATCAGGCTCTGACAGACCCTGATATCCTCTCTATATAATATACAGAGAGAATTGATTGATTTTTTCGTGTTTCCGGGCGCGTCAACTGCTTTGGTCATTAGTTCCGTTAGTGTAGTGCATGTTTTTTCTCGGGAGATGGCGGTGATCTTGCCCCGCTGGATGGTGAGATCCGGAGCCGACCTACTGTCGGCTAGCGGGGTTTCCCCCTAACCAGAACTCTCCCACCAACGGGGCACCGCCCCAGCCGGGACAAGCTCTAAGCTCCTGACCGGTCTCCCGGAATATGTGGTAGTGTAGTGCATGTTAGTGTAAGAGTGTGTGTGTGTAAGAGGAGAGGATAGGACAAGGAAGAGGAAGGAAAGATTGCGCGCGGTCCGTGGACCGTTTGGTAGGGTACTGCTCCGGCATTCGCCTGGTGTTGATCGGAGAAATCACGGAAAACTACCGATTAGAGCAGCCGGCCGCTAGAATTCTGCGCCAGACAGCGACTGAATTCGACCTAGCTGAAAATCATCAGTTGCATCAGTTGATGCACTGAGCTACCGCTCCAGGTAGGGAGAGGATTTCATTAGTATTGTATATTAATAAAATGTTAATGAAATCTCACAGTTTTGTATCAGATATGAGAAACACGTAAATGCGATTGAGAGGCCAGACTATGAAACTAAGTAAGTAGATAACCAACACTAAACATCAAGCGCGCTTCATTACAAATCGTGTAGTAAATGCGTGGAATGAACTTTTATCTGTGTGGATTTGAGCCAAGAAGATAAATTGCTCCAAAAATCAATTAGATAAATGAGTGATTCTTGGCGCCTCAACTACGGAGGTCATTAGTCCCGAAACTGTAGTGCGTGTTTTTTTTGTTTGTTTGTTGTTGTTTTTTGCTCGGGAGATGGCAATGATATTCCTCCGCCGCTGTATGGCGAGATCCGGCGCCAACCTACCGTCGGCTAGCGAGATTTTCTCCAACCAAGTATCACTCACCTGCCTGGACACTGCCCCAGCCATGACGAGCTCCAAGCTCGACTGGTCTTCCGACATGTGTGGTAGTGTAGTGCATGCTAGTGTGTGTGTAAAGGGTGAGGATAGCCGAAGGAAGAGGTAGAAAACGTCGCATTCGGTCCGTGTCCTGTTGGTTAAGGAACTGCTCCGGCATTCGCCTGGTGTTGATCGGAGAAACCACGGAAAACCATCGTTTTCCAATAATTCTTTCTATCTGACCATTGTTAAAATATTTCTTTTGTCAATTAAGCCTAACGATGGAGATAGTTATTTTCCGAAACGTTGCTGTATATCACATGTTATATATATGGAGAGAGAGAGAGAGAGAGAGAGAGAGAGAGAGAAAGAAAGAGAGAGAGAGAGAGAGAGAGAGCGCGATTGGAGAAGGGTATGAGAGAAAGGTATGATCAGATCATTAGTCTTTTTTTGTGAACTAAATATGGCTTCCCTCCAAACGTCAAGTTTTTAATTTTTTCTTAGGTTCAATAAATAAACAAATAAATGAATGAATGTTCACGAAGATGTAAATTGCTGGAAATTGTGCTTAGACAGGCGAAAAGAGGCAAATAGTTTGGCATCGTCTGTTAAAGAGGGCTTGAAACGTCCCTTTCGTGTAGTAGCTTCTTCTTATTCTTCCTCTTCGTCTTCTTTTGCCCCTTCTCCGTATTCTTCTTCTTCTTCTCTTTATTGCTCCTCGTCTCGCTTTATTTTATTCTTCTTCTCCTCTTTCCCCGTTTCCTTCTCCTTTTTTCTGCGACGCCACCGCAGCCCGATTGGAAGCTGCATCTGACCCCAGTGCACTCACATTTCCGACAAAATCAAAATCATGGATGATGCCCTAAATGGGGTTGGCAAATGGGCCTATGGCGAGTCCTCAGTATGGGCATGGAGACTTAATAGGGAAGGAAGGATCGCGCGCGATCTGTAACCCTTTGTTTGAGGTTTACTCCGGCATCTGTGTGGAATTGATTGGAGGAAACAACCGAAACAACCTGTCACGGCAATTGCCCTCTGGGATTTTCATCCATGCCTGATCTAGTTATTTAGCCTTAATTGCTGTTTAAAATAGTAAAAGAAGCATTCTGTAGGTGTGCAGCACAATGACGCACAGAAACGTTGGTCAGATATGTTTGGAGGTTCTTTCTAATTGGATAGAGAATGACAATGAGGAAACTCAGTCGGCTGGGATGAAAGGTGGTGGATGAGATGTGATATCCATGTCTGTAATGTCTACGTTAATTATAATGAATAATTTAAAGAAAAGCTATTTGCTATTGAGGTTTTTCATATTGATTGATTGATTGATTTTTTCGTGTTTCCGGGCGCGTCAACTGCTTCGATCATTAGTCCCGTAAGTGTACTGCACGTTTTTTCTCGGGAGATGGCATAATTTTGACCCGCGCTGGATGGCGAGATCCGGCGCCGACCTACCGTCGGCTAGTGGGGTTTCCCCCTAACCAGGACTCTCCCACGAGCGGGGTACCGCCCCAGTCGGGACAAGCTCTAAGCTCCCGACCGGTCTTCCGGCATGTGTGGTAGTGTAGTGCATATTAGTGTAAGGGGAGAGGATAGGACAACGAATAGGAAGGACAGATCGCGCGCGGTCCGTGGCCCGTTTGGTAGGGTACTGCTGCGGCATTCGCCTGGTGTTGATCGGAGAAACTACGGAAGACTACCGATCAGAGCAGCCGGCCGCTAGAATTCTCCTCCAGACAGCGACTGAATTCGACCTAGCTGAAAAGGTAGTGTCGAAAATCCTGCCGCCATCAGGACTCGAACCTAGGACCTCCCAGTTAGAGGCGCTGCAGTGGTTTTTCATGTAAGTAAAATATTATCTCTCTGCAACATTTTATGATATGACGACAACTGATCGAGCGTCGGAGTTGCTTTATGGAATCTCATGATGAAATCAGTCAGAAACGCAAACCAGAACTTCGAAGGTGACGGAAAAAATGGAACGTATGAACCACAGTTTTCTGCATGGGTCGTTCTAACGTACACATATCCGTTCCTGACAATGTTCCGTTGCTATACTTGCTTTGTGGACGCATTGTGACGATATTTACCGAGTTGAATGGGAGGTAGACTTGCAGTGACTGAAGAAATTTGCTTCACGTGAAAATTATTTGAACTTAAGGGTTAATAAATTTCCTAAAAACTTACTTTTAAATGGATAAATTTTGTTTCTATTAATATTTATGAATGAAATTTTTCTGAATTTGAAGCTTAAAATACAAAAACACGAAATGAAAATTTATTAAGTCATTTGTTAAAGGAATCCATTTATTTATATCTCTAAAAGAAGCTACTGAATAAACAGAGATATTCGTTTTTATTTACAATTTATATTAGGCGAAAACACTGCAATGTAAGTATTTTTTACTTATCGTAATGACTTCTTAACAGTCAGTAAAAGCATAGTAATCTGGTAAGAAATGGTCAAAGCATCCGTTTTTGAAATATTTTTATTGAGATTCTACACAAAGATGGGTCGTTTTGAAATATACACCATTTCCTTGTATCACACACGTAAAAATCACTCCATTTTTAATCAGAACTACACAAATAAAAAAATAATCTGATTATACACTTTCTGGTCAAAACAAATGATGAAATTCTAATGGTGTGAGTAATGTTTGAATTATTTATGTTTATATTACCGAGTTTCACGTTTTCTTCAGATTTTTACTAATTTTCGAATAATTTATGAGAGTTATTATATTATTATTATTATTATTATTATTATTATTATTATTTCTGGTATTGAGCAAAAATTACAAGAAAGAGTGATGAGCAGAACGTAATTGCCTAATACTGTGTTTTAAATACAATTTACAACTTAATTTTTCGAATTTTACTTTTCTTCCTAAGGATTTTCTAACCAATTAACAGATTTTGGAGATCACTGATTTTTAGATACCAATGAAAACACTGCATATACGACTAGTTCTTTTAACGATGTAACTTTTTCATGGAATTATATGAGTTGCTGTCAGTACTGCATATGATGATGATAGTAGCGGCGTTTCCGATGGCGAACCTCGACTTTCCTGATTTGAGATTGCAGTATCACGCATGGTCCCAAAGGCACTATGCCCAAAGTTGCTGTGCCCTGGGCGAAGACCCTAGGACCAGCTCGTGACTTCAAAGGTCAGAAATCGTGGAGAAAGGTCAGAAAAAATGGAGGGAGGTGTTGTATAAAATCTCAATACATTGAAGTACATATTCGTATTTGAATACATATTCGTACTTTCATCACAATGTGAATTTAATTTTGCTAAACACTTTTTCGAGCGTTTGCGAACATCTTCAGTAGAAGTAGGTGGTGAAAAGTGGTCAGATAAATCAACAGCTAATAACATATTTTTGCGAAATTAAACATATTCAAAAGCTGCAAATAATAAACATTCTTATAATTTTCTTTGAGTGGTAGTTTTTGTTTTTGGTTTGGTGCTTGGCTCGGTGTGTCTATGTGCGTGTGTGTTTGTATGTGTGTGTGTGTGTGTGTGTGTGTGTGTGTGTGTGTGTGTGTGTGTGTGGAGGGAGATTGCTATTCAAAAATTAAACCACACCTCAAGCTATAAAATAAGCCCTCTAGATGGTCAGGCGGTCTACATAATTACCGAACATTGATATGGCTGCTCTTTTTGTATTAAGATTTAAAGGAAAACAATGACTGCCTGACTAACATATTAACGAAGAGTCAAACTAGACAAATTGATACCGTGAACTTTGGAATGCATAGCAAAACTAGTGATGCTACAGAATGGCACAGACTTCCTCATAATAAAGTTTTCTAATTTTCTTGGTGTGGACAGGCTTTGCGATTTTGCCACATCCTCTTGCCAGCTGCCATCTATCGCCACCCAAATGCATTTTTTTGACATTTTCTCAATTTATCGGTTTCCTAATTGGACAACTGAAATATTACTTTAAGAAAATTAAAGAAGAGTAAAACCTCGCCCTAATTGGCAATTTTCATTGTAAAATGTAGAACCGTTTTTAAGAAAATGGCGTTTAAGCGGTACTGTAAATGCGAAATTTAAAGGTCTTTTCACAGGAATATATTGAAATTACGAAAACCTTCATTTGAAGTCGTTTGAAGCACATCCACTCACAAATTAAATAATGTATTGTGTACAAATCGTTGGAAATGAGCATATCAAGGTGTGAGAGACATTTAAAAACATTTGTTTAATTTTTGGAAAAAAATAAAAAATACACTGAAATGAGCGGCTGAATTCGACCTAGCTGTGTCTGACTATTGTGGACAATCCTGCCACCGTCAGGACTCGAGCCCTAGGAACACCCGGTCAGAGACTCTGCATTGACATCAATTCATGCCCTGAGCCAACTAACCCGGTGTGAGCAAAGCTAAGAGAACGGAGCGGATTGGTGGAGCAGTTCGGCACGGGATGGAACACGGCGAAGGAAATGGAAGTGAAGAAGGGCATGGCGTAAATTAAATATATTTCCTTTCTTTTTACAGTTCAAATAGAATTCATTCATTTTCCTGTCTAATATGTGATTGTGCTAAATAAATACATATAGGACAGATGTTACGTCTATTAAGTAAGGCATACGACGTTGGTTAAAATAAGTCTTCCTAGAACGTTGCGCACGTAATATAAAGCTTTGCAATATAGAAAACGCAAAGAAAAATAAATGCTACATTATTACGTTAATGTGTGATCTTACGTGTCATCCGCAAATGTAGGTATTAGAATCTCATCAAAAGGGAGACACTGATTTGTCAGTTTTATGTGCTAACGACTCAGTCTCTGATCTTTAAACCTATTTTGATCCTATGATGAAAATCATCGGTACAGAAGTAGTTCAGAACATATGTTGCCGATTAACTTGAATTTTTATTTTCACATATATTAAAATAATGATGAAAATATATTAAAATAATGTTTATAATAAATAGCATTATTTGTTCACTGGAAGGCTTACTACGTTAATGCAGTGCTTTCATTCCAAACCCCTAAATAACACTTTACAGTATTTAACCTGATTTTAAAATAGATAAACAAATTTTGAAATTGCCTTGGACATTATAGAAAAATTGTGATGTAAATGGCTTGCAAATTTTCTATTTAAAAAAGCTGAAGATCTGATAACCTAGTTACCGCAAAAGTATGTGTGAACATCTGAAAGAGTTGTGAACGTGATTAATATAAATTACGGGACTGTGACAACGTATGTGTCGTAGGTTTCATCGTAAGACTGGAAGACATACTGTATATGCGTGTGAAGAATTGTGAAGAACATCAAGGTAATATAGGAACAGAATTGTTCTCAGATACGTGTGTTGGTTCTTAAGAAACGTATCTTGTAGTTACTGAGTTTGTGATAAATATAAGGATATAAAGAATACAAAGATATAATGGAAATATATAATTGTTATTTATGTATCTAGAGCGTTAAATTGATGTTTTTGCCCCATGGGCTATTTCCACGCAAATGTGTACCAATGAGGGACATAGAGGGATAGCTTAAATCGGTATCCCCCGAAGCTAGAAAAAGTTCAGGAAGAAATAAAACAAGAATATAACCCGTTTCACTTGTAAGGATCGTCTATTTTAGTCACACACGACACATTAGAATGGGTTTTGGGTAGCATGTGCTTCTCCCTCCAGCAAACCTAGATCCCGAACGACTGACATACCTTTTTTCTCTTTGAGAAAACATCATAGAGGATGTAGCTTCCACACAGTGGAAAAGGTGCTGTAACAAGTAAGACAATGATTATGAAAAAAGTCTCCAATTTCTGTGTGACAGGCGTACTGAATCTCTTGGATCGATAGGATACATGCGCGAACCGGATTGAATATTGTATCATGAAAGTAAGTTAGTGCTTTTTTCTAATAAACACCTACTTGCACTTTAGGGAAGTTTTTTTTTACTTTCCGTTCATCCTTCGTAGTAGAGCATGTATCACGATTGTTTTCCCTTAATTTTTGTCGTTTTCTTTGTAATGGTACCGCCAGAATGGTGAATAAAACGCCCGGTGTTCTCATTTGAGGACGGCCATTTCTGGTAAAATCAAATTTGCTTCTTTTGCAATAATTTGCAAATTTTATTTCTTCAATAGACGAAGGCACCGTAAACGAAATATATAAGCAAGTTTCTTTGAATAACTGGTTAGAAATTTTAATTATTTTCGATACTGATTGTTCAATATATATTTCTGTTTCTGACGAGAATTCCCAACTTCAAGGTTCTTTCAGCCTGAGCAGATCGCCTACACCTTGGACTAGCATTGTTTTCTGAATCAGTAAAATGAATTCAGATGCCACTTAATAAATAACATTTCTTCAATGAACGTTAAAATGAAAAATGTGGAATTCTAACTTTAATATGCCAACAAATCCGGTAACTAGTAAACATAGTTTCCCCCATTAAGAATTTTCTCCACAACTATGTGAGTATGTGCGTCTCAGATTTTTCTTTGGCAAACGGTAACATAACTGTTTCATTTACTTTGTCAATATTCTAATATTGAGGCCCGATGTTGAAAATCTTGGTATTCTTTCTCATACCTTATCTTGGTTTTCACGGATAACAAGTTGGAGCTTGCACCACATACAGATTCTAAAATATTATGTGGAATATCCTCCATTTTAAAATGTGGAAAATCTGTTTAAATGTGTGTAGAACCAAAAATACCGCATCTCACGCAACGATCGAATCTAAATAAAAGACTGTCGCGTCTAATGTATCGAAGAATCGAATCGAATTGAAATGGAATCTGGCGTTGCATTCCTTCATATTAAAAGCAATGAAATTACTTATTTATATTATTTTTCTTTTAAGAACATCGTATTAAGAAGAGCATTGAATGACACATGGCGGATAACACAAATAACAGACTTGGTTGATTACATACCTCTAGTTACAAACGTCAACCGCGACTGTTATTTGGTGTCTATCGGACTAATGAAGTTAACTGAAACGGACGAAGGACGTTGAGAATGGATTTTCGCTACTCTGTTTGGAAGTATTATGGCGACAGTAACATTACATAATGCAAGACAAAGTAGCTGCATCATTTTACATGAAACAAAATGTAACACCACTTCAGGTTGTGAACATTCTATGAGATATGGCCCTAGACTCCCTAACTCCCTAATTGAACAAAGATCTGGGATTAGTAATCTAAGCTGCAAGGAATTCAAGAAGAATTTAAAAGATATGTCAGTCATAAAAGCAATGAAATTTCTTATTTACCGCATTTAATTAAAATAAAGAATTATGTACTCAGTTTCTTTCTTTAAATTTGCATCATAATCATATTTTGTTCATCATAGTTTTACTTTTCTTTGTAGCAACACGTGTTTTGTACAATTTTCTATATGTATGATAAATAATATTTTGTGTTTTTGCGCAACCATTCGTTCTTTCCGGTGCGCGCTGCATTTGTTGGCTTAAGTGAAAATAAATTAAGTATTTTTTTATTATTAAAAATAATTACGAAGGATTATGTTCCATGCTTCAGGTTCAAAACGCAATCATGTTTACTGTCGCCACGCTAATCACGTGCTTGACAATGATCGTGGTGGCGTCCCAAGATCAAAACACCACGAATCCTTCATCTAGCTCCGTAGCAAAAAGCACGGATTATAGTATTGATTCACTGCCATATTATTTGACAATTTTCAGTAAAATCGTAAGGGATCAGGAAACAACACCAAAACAGGTGGTGGGAAAGAATGATGAACTAGAAAAGGGAGGAAAATAAATAATGGTATTAAGAAATAACCCAAAAGATAATGTAGATGAGCAAATAGTTACTAAATAAAGACTGAAAGTACCAGGTGAGATATAAATACATAAATACTTTTCTTAGATATTTTAGTTCTGGTAGAACTCTTCATTCTTTTTGGATATTATGTCATATAAGTTAGATATTTTCAAGAATTTTTTGACTTAAAAATAAGTGTTATTTAAGGAGCTTTTTTGTTTTTCTTAGATTCTTTATTGTTTTAGGTTTGGCGAAGTAAATGAGAAACATGAATTAAGTATCACACCTTAAACTGGATATTCAAATCATTGTATTGTTAATTTCAAATGCAACTTTTCTTGCATTTTTTCGTATTCGTTGTTTAAATTTTTACTCGATATGATACAAAATACATATTTCTGAATTCTAGATAGCCTTGATTTAATTCTTTTAAACATGTCAACCTTAATTTACCACAGAATATTGGAAGATGTTGAATCATTTTGCTAGCAGGGTTTAATGTGAAATGAATTATTGTTTGTTGTCTGAAATGAACTATGGTAGCGAGATGCTTTGGTAACTCACAGAAAAATGTATATTCATTTCGTGTACTATATAAAACGATCGTGCGTTACTTCAAAAATTTATATTATTCGGAAGATATTGAAGGATAATTGTACTTTCATCACAATATCATCAGTGTAAGTCTGTATTTGTAGTGAAAAGGGGCTAGATAAATTAACAGCTGATAAAATCGTTTTGAGAAATTAAATATATTATTATTATGACGCGTGAACAGTTTTGCTTTATTGGCATGTGGTTTGGTTTGGGTGGTCTCTATGTGTGTGTGCGCGTGAATGTGTGTGTAAGGAGGTTGAATTTCAATGATTAACCCATTCTTCAAGCTATAAAATGAGCCATCAATTCTAGTATGCCAGGGTTCTGCAAAATAAGTACCAAACATTAGTCTGGCTGCTTGAATGTGAAATTTGAAATGCGTAGTGAAAAGAGGCAAGAAAAAAGGACGGGGAGAGAGGCAGAGAGAGCAACAAAGAGAGAGAGAGAGAGAGAAGGGGCGGAAACAGAGGGGAGAGAGAGGTCAGAGAGAGGTGGAGAGAAAGTAGCAGAGACTAAAAGGTGAGGCGAAAGACGGAGCGAGGATTGATTGTAGCTGATACGTATTAGATAGGGAATGAATTAACTCTATTTAGGGAGTAAAACGGCAGGAATTTTATTTACAGTTCCACCATGCCCTACTCCACTCCCATTCCCTCCGCCCCTGGTCAATCCCGGGCAGAACTGCTCCACCACTGCTAGTACGCTCCGTTCTCCCAGATTTGATTGGCCCGCTTTCGCACCGGTTTAAGTGGCTCAGGCATATCATTGCAGTAGCTCTGACCAGGTGATTCTAGGACTCGAGACCTTACGGTGGCACTAGCTAAATATCTACGTCGTATTTAGTCGTGTCTGGACGAGAATTCTACCGGCCGGTTCATCTTATCTGTAGTTTTCCGTGGTTTCCCGATCAACACCAGGCGAATGCCGGAGCAGAACCCTAACAAACGGACCATGGACACCGCGCGATCTTTCCGTCATCGTCCTTGCCTTTGTTCTTACTTACACACTTACATGCAATTCACTATCGTACATAGCAGGAGACCAGTCTACAGTTTCAAGCTTGTCCCGGCTGTGGCAATGGTGGGAGAGACCTAGTAAGAGAAAAAGCCCTCTAGCCAAAGGTAGGTCGACGCTGGAGCACCGTTATATCACAGAGGATTGATCGATTTTTTCGTGTTTCCGGGCGCGTCGACTGCTTCGGCCATTAGTCCCGTTACTGTAGTGCAGGTTTTTCTCCCGGGAGATGGCGGTGATCTTCCCCCGCTGGATGGCGAGATCCGGCGCCGACCTACCGTCGGCTAGTGGGGTTTCCCCCTAAAAAAGGACTCTCCCACCCGCGGGGCACCGCCCCAGCCGGGACAAGCTCTAAGCTCCCGACCGGTCTCCCTGAATATGTGGTAGTGTAGTGCATGTTAGTGTAAGTGTGTAAGGGGAGAGGATAGGACGAGGAAGAGGAAGGAAAAATCACGCGCAGTCCGTGGCTCGTTTGGTAGGGTACTGCTCCGACATACGCCTGATGTTGATCGGAGAAACTACGGAAAACTACCGATCAGAGCAGCCGGCCGCTAGAATTCTCCTCCAGACAGCGACTGAATTCGACCTAGCTAAAAAGCTACAGTCAAAAATCCTGCTGCCGTCAGGACTCGAACCTAGGACCTGCCGGTCAGAGGCGCTGCAGTGACATCAGTTGATGCAGTGAGCTACCGCTCCCGGTACAGCACAGAGGAAATAAACATGCACTACACTTACGGGACTAATGATCCGTAGATTCACTAGTAATCAATCCATCCTCGCTCCGTCTCTCGCCTCACCTTTTAGTCTCTGCGATGCATGTGTAGCTGTTGTTACGTCTATTAAGTAAGGCATATGATGTGGGTTAAAATAAGTTTTCCCGGAAAGTTAAGCACGTTCCGTCAATAGTGGTTTGCAAAATTGAAACTGCTAAGGAAGATAAACGCTGCAACCATTACGTCGAGGTGGCGTCGTACACATTCGTCAAATCTCGCAACTCATTAAAGGGTACACTGACTATTAGTTCTACGTGTTCTAATTCATGACAACTAGGAGGCGGATTTTAATGAAATGTCTTTTTTCTTCTTTTCACTTTAGAACAATGCTGCTAAGTTTAGAAATTCATTTTATGTTATGACAAAAGGAAATTACCAATTTTTATAGGTCATTATTTTGCATTTTTGTCGATTTGACAATGAGTCATTTTTACCTTTTCCTTCACTTTAACGCATTTTTTGCTGATTTCATGATTTTAATGTCATTTTTAATCGTAATTGCTTCAAATAATACTTACGAGATGCAACAAATGTTTACTCAGTAGCCTATTCGATTTGACTCAGAAATTGTTTTAATAGCCGTTGTAGGTTATTCTTGTGACGTATATCAGCGCCATTGTAGGTTCGGCCGATTTCAGGATAACTAAAGACAGATTTCCTGGTAAAGAACAGTCCAAACCAAACGTTTGCAAGCTGAGTCACTCGAACGAATGAAAGAAGTCTCGTTACATAGTAACGTATCCAACAACTTGAGTTGTTCATCCGAACTGTTTTTAATCATATTTTTACATAATTTTTTCTTTGGTTTTAGGGCATTTTAAGAGCATTTTATTGAATATTTTTGGCGATGTTTTAAGTCATCAAAATTCGCCCCCTAATGATAACTAGCGACTCGGTCGCTGATCTTTAAATCTATTCTGATCTTATGATGAAAATCATCGGTTCAGAAGTAGTTCCAAACATACGCCGCCGATTAACTTCAATTTTTAGTTTCAGACACGTTAAAATAATGATGAAAAGGATTATTTTGCAATAAGCAGTAATATTTGTTTACTCGTACTATGTTAATGCTGTGCTTTCACTTGACCGTCAAAAACACTTTTCAGCGCATCAGCTGAGTTTATAATAGATAAACAATTTTTAAAATTGTATGTTATTGAAAAACTGTTTTAAATGACTTGCGAATTTTCTATTTAAATTGAATATTTTTAATTAAGTAATTCTCTTGGAAATAGCTGAAGATCTGATAACTTAGTTACCGCAAAAGTATGTGCGAACTTCCATAAGAGTTTCGAGCGTCATATCTACGAGAAACTTACGGATCTGTGATAATACATGTGTCGAATGTTTCATAATAAGATTGATGACATAAGACATAAGTGAGTGTTAGGACTTGTGAACAACACCCAAGGTAAATCAGAAACTGAATTGTACTCTGATGCGTGTGTGTATTCTTAATTTACATATTATCTTACCATATTAACTTAATGATAAATATGGCGATATAAAGAATAGAGGGAAAGTATATAAATATAGTTTTGGACCTAACGTTGGAAAGAAATTTTTGCTGTATGTTTCTGAAGTAAATGAGGAAACCAAACAATCGCAAGAACTGAACAAATTAACATTATAAATTTTTCATAATATTCCAATGGATGATTTACGTGTTTTTGTACAGTTTTCTGTGCGTATGATACAATACTATTTTGTGTTTTTGCGCAACCATTTGCTCCTTCTGGTGCATCTGCTGTATTTATAAACTTATGTAAGAATATATTAAAACGCGTTGTATTATTATTATTATTATTATTATTATTTAATCATTATTATGAAATATTATGTTCCATCCTTCAGGTTCAAAACGCAGTCATGTTTGCTGTCCCCGCCCTGATCTCATACTTGACAATGATCGTGGTGGCGTCAGAAGATGAAAATTTCACGAATCCTTCGTCTATCTGCGTAGAAAGAAGAAGGATTTTGATATTGCTTCACTGCCATATTATTTGAATACTTTCAGTAATATGCAACAACCCGATCCAGGAGGTCGATAGTAACAATAGTATAATGCACTTCATAATACTAATTTGAATTTTAGGAGTCCAGTTAAAGAAAATACGATTTAACCAACAAATATTTAACTTGCACAAAACTCAAAACTTACTCAATGAGATGCGCATACTGTTTTGAGACATGTATCTACATATCACACGTGGTAGTATAGATTTGTCAAGAATCAACTTCAACAACTTTTACAAAATACGTGCACAATACTTATATATTTTATTCCAACATTTTATCAGTGTCATCAAAAATTAGAGTCAATGTCAAGTGTGGAAAATTTTATCGACAAAATTGTATTAAATGGCCCTCAAAACGTTCACATATAAACACGGAGAATACTTCGGCCATAAATATAATGAAGGCAGGTTCACGAGGCTTTGTCAATTTAGGAAATAAGCAGACTAGTTTGCCAACATTTCTGAAAATATATTTCCATCAACAGGGCAATAATGCAGAAGATCAAAAAGCACAATAATATTTTAATTAATCACCAGAGCTTACAATATCAGAAAAACATACGATATCAGAAAAATCGTTGAGTAAAATAATAAAAATATAACAGTGCGTTGCGTCCACAAACAAAAAAAAATTGGTGCTACATAGTCTTGCAGTTCGTACACCACATGTGATGTGAGGAAAATTTGAACATTTGTAAAGCACCAACACTCACCGTGTTGGCTAATGGTAACGTGTTAGGAGGAGCGGAAAATGTATATTAATGACTATATAATGCCTGATAGCAGCTCCTTTGGCAGATAATATTTATTTAGGACTCTTGACAATGAAGTTATCGTTCATATACATTTCACATTTAAGTGTTGTTTCTTACAGATTTCGGTATGGGTGGAAAGGACATATAAAGCAGCTGATCATCGAAATGCTGGCACCCAAAGAAAAATCATTGGTCTGTAAACCAATGGAAAACACAAGGACGACAGAGCAAGCTGTGCGAGGGTTATTCAACACAAAGAGAGTCGGAAACGATATCGCTCAGTTCAATACTACGATATACACAGTAGAATATGGATCAGATACTGGAGTGAAGAATGAAAAAAAAAAGTGGAAGAAAACTTTGCAAGGGGTCAGGGAACAATGCAAAAGGAGATGGTGGGAAAGAATGATGAATTAAAAGAGGGTGGAAAAGAAATACTAGTATTAAGAAATGATTCAAGAGAAAGTGTAAATGAAATACTCACTAAATGGAGACTAAAAGTTCCAGGTAAACTTTAAATACATTCTTCTATTCATTCCTTACATTCTAGATATTTTTTGTTCTGGTAGTTTTTTTTTTTTCTTTTATTTTTTTTAAATTGTCATTAAGTAAGATTTCAAGTATTTTTGACTTACAATTAGGGTAATTTATAAATCTGTAACCTTTTTTCTTAGATTGTATTATTGTTTTAGGTTTGCCAGTAAATGAGAAACATGGATTGTTTAAGTAGACCCTTTAATTGTGACCATTCAAATCATTGAATGGATCGTTGAATATCAAATATGACTTTTATTGGCATTTTTTCGTTATTTGTGAGACTAAGTATTTCGTTATGTGTTAGTATTATAAGTAGGGAAAAGTTTTTATGTAAATACATATTTTTAGAGAAAAGAAATTTCTGCATTCAAGAACTTTTTTTAGTTTACAACACAACCTGATGATTGATTGATTCATTGATACATTGTAAATGATCTTGGCTGTCCAGGTGACGCCGCGTCGAAGGCTGTGTTACCGACGTTTCGACCATCTTGTCGTGGTCTTCCTCAGGGCTGCGTGAGGAAGACCACAACAAGATGGTCGAAACGTCGGCAACACAGCCTTCGACGCGGCGTCACCTGGACAACCAAGATCATTTACACGACTCTGGCCGCGGAAGCCTACGACTTCATTGATACATTGGTGTTCTCGGCGGGCCAACGGCAAAAGTCGATAGTTCCGTAAGTGTAGTGTATGTTTTTATCGCGTGAGGCGGTGGCGGTGATTCTCTCGAGCGTTAGATCGCGAGATCAACCGCCGACATACACGTCGGCTTGCGGGGGTTTCGCCAACCAGGACTCTCCCAACAGCGGAGTACCACCCCAGCCGGGACAAGCTCTAAGCTCCCGACCGGTCTCCCGGAATATGTGGTAGTGTAATGCATGTTAGTGTAAGTGTGTGTGTAAGGGGAGAGGATAGGACAAGGAATGGGAAGGACAGATCGCGCGCGGTCCGTGGCCCGTTTGTTAGGGTACTGCTCCGGCATTCGCTTGGTTTTGATCGGAGCAACCGCGGAAACTATAGAACAGAGTAGCCGGCTGTAGGTCGGCGTTGGATCTCGCCATCTAGCGGAGAATTTTCACCGACACCTCCTGAGGAAAAAAACATTCTCTACACTTATGGGACTGATGATATGAGCCGCTGACCTGCCCAGAATCACTACCAACCAATTCCACTACTTCCCTCCCTTCTCTCTCTCTCCCTCCCTCTTCTCTCCCCTCCATCTTCTCTCTCCCTCCTCTTCTCTCTCCCTCCCTCTTCTCTCTCCCTCCCTCTTCTCTCTCCCGCCCTCTTCTCTCTCCCTCCCTCTTCCTCTCTCTTCTCTCCCTCTCTGCTTCTTTTCTTTCTCTTTGTCGGTCAGTCGCGGTCCTATACTCTCGCTCGCCCTCTTTGGCTCGTCATCACTTGATCTCTATTACCCTTTCGTGCTCCCTCATTTCAATCGCTCTCCTACTCGTTTACCTTCTCTTGCTCTCTATTACTCTGTCTTTGTCCCCTCTTTCCCATTCACTTTTCTCGTGGTATCCCCATCGAAACTCTCAAACTGGGCAACATGCACTCATCGTTCAAGATCAAAGTGTTTAACTTTTTCGCCTTCTGGCGAATTGCGAATGCGATCTCCAAGTGTGTACGAGGGCCCGGAGTACAAGCTGAATGTGGTCTGGTCATGCACTCGCACAGAAGATACAAAGAACGACGAACAAAAGCTCGTCTGACCCGGTGATATTTTGAATGCATTTTCGTCCCGATCGCCATCGTCTCCGTAGTGTTGCGGGGGCGGAACGATAGGCTACTGAGTCAGTACTCTGTCTTTCCGCCCCCTGTTTCCTCTTGAGTCGCATGTCACCGCCCTTCCTAAAATCCTCCTTCCGCCTTTTTCCTTCCCCTCCCAATCCGACCTTAGCCAACCTTAGCTCCTCTTACACCTCACGTTCTATCTCACTTCCCACCCAAACCCCCCCCCCTCCGCCTTTCCACCCCCCCATCCTATCTCACACTGCCTCGCCCACCGGTTTTTCCGCTCTTACTATCACTCCGGATCCCTCACCCGCTCCTAACCCCGCCCCGACGCTCCGGACCGCTCACCAGATCCCATTCCGCTCACTTGTGGCTGTTCCGCGTCTCTCCGCTCCACACGACCCCCAACCTCTTCTATTCCGCCTTCGCTCGCCGTCTCCGCTCCCGCCCCCTCTCGGTGGTGTTTCTGCTTTTTCCCCCCCCTTTTCTCCTCCCCTCCCCCTCCTCCCCCCTTGGAGCCCAGCCAGCCCTCCCCCCCTCCGTCGTGAGGCGCCGCGCCGCTGCGTTTGTTTACGCGCGCCCACGTGGGGCGCACGTGGCCCCGCTCTCATTAGCCCCGCGGCCACGCCCGTCCCGCACCACCCCGCCCATCCCCACCCCACCTCATCCCGCCCCGCCATGCCCTTCCCGCCCCTAACCCACCTCGCGCCCCGGCCAGCCCTAAACGTCCCCACCCCAACCCCTCCTATCCCCCCAGCCACGTCCGTCCCGCACCACCCCACACATCCCCGGCCCTCCCCGCACCGCAACGCCCTGCCACACCCTGGCCCATTACGCCCCACTAGCCCCCCCCCCCCCCCCGCTCCGGCGCGGCGCCATCTCGACATTTACTTCCACGGAGACGGCACATTAACCGCGCGCAGACGATCTCGGGGTCACGGACTCTGCCAAGATTTGGGGTGGACGCATTTGCGCGGGGAAATTATTTTATACCTGTCATTCTCCATCCTTCTGTCTATTTTCGCTTCTCTCTCTTTCTCGTCTCCTATTCATCTTCCTCGCTCCATTTTCTCGTTTCGTCTCTCGTACTTTGGTTATCATGTCTTTCTTTCTCTCCCTGCCGCTCTTTTTATCTGCCTGACTTATCTTTCTGCCCGCTTATCGTATGGCCACTTTTTTCTTTTTTTCCTTTTCTCTATCTCCTTCTCTCTCTTTCTCTCTCTCCTTTTTTCTCTCTTTCTCTATCTCCTTCTCTCTCTTTCTACACCTCGCGTTTTTTCTCCCTGTTTCGCACTATCTTTCTACCATTCTTCCCTCGTGTCTTGTTTTTACTACTCCTCTCCCTCTCAGCTCTACTGGAAAATAGGATTTTGCTCTGACATCTACGGGCACGGAGCTGGGCGGTATGGAGTGGAGAGGGTAGATTTAAAGATGCGATATCGATGTCGATGTTTTCAAAACATCGATTGTTTTTCAAATATCGATGTTTTAAACATCAATGTTTCGAAGTCGATATTTTTTTAACGTTGATAATTTTATTAGATGTTTTTACGTTTTCTATGTTTTGTTCGTAGACGAAACAATTCCCTTAATTGCAATGTTGTAAAGTTAAAATATAAAATAATAACTTGTGGACCTCTGTCAGTTTGTGTTGGAACCACTGGACGCGATTTGCACCACCTTCATCGAGCAGACTATCCCTCGCCCGAGATGATCCTGGTAAACGGGTATTTTCTTAGTCTTTTTGTGTTTGGCAACATCGATGTTTTGGTGTCGATGTCGCATTACTAAGTGGAGTTGGGAGAGCGGGCAGCGGGCGAGGCAAGGCAGGTGCGGGAAGGATCGGAGCAGAGACGTCCCAGTTGTATAAATCAAATTACTTCTCTTTTACATTATAGATAGAAGTCGTCTCTTTTCATGCATAATGAAGTGATCGTGGTAAATACATATCCGAAAAGCGCCGGGATACTACCACTCTCTCTCTCTCTCTCTCTCTCTCTCTCTCTCTCTCTCTCTCTCTCTCTCTCTCCCTCCTCCTCTCTCTCCCTCACTCTCTCTCTCTCACTCTCTCTCCCTCGCTCTCTCTCTCTCTCTCTCTCTCTCTCTCTCTCATATATATATATATATATATATATATATATATATATATATATATATGTTAAATTCGTTTGTGTACGCTTCAAAAACCCAAAAAGTTCTGCACAGACAGAACTCAAATTTTGACGTGATATACAACCCGCTTCAAATATTGTTTTCAGCTATTTTTCGCGTCAGTAGCATACCCGCGACCACGGGAAAACAGCTTTTTTAACGGTCAGCTGTGTACCAGTAACCGCGTCATTTGCCGGAAGGGATGGGAGCACAGGCCATACTAACAATCCCAAGTATTTAAAGTATGTAAAGCGATGTAATTTCCACTCAAAAATCACTTACAATGTGACGAAGTTTGAAGAGTTTAATATCCAAAATGTCGGTGCAAATGATTCGTTAACTCGCAGTTTTGACATCAATAACAAACAGTTGTCACAAACCCAACGGCGAAGATGCGCAAAAGACCAGTCGCGACGTCTCCCTGCCCATCCTGGCAGCAGCTTTCGAATAACGACTACAGCGGCGCACTACATCTGGCTTTCATCGGTCGACAGAACAAACGGAGCACACACCCACACCCTGCAGTTGTTTGACTGCGGTGTTTCAAAGCGAGTAAATAATAGTACTGTAAAGTCTTTACAATACGACTCAGTCGGGGTTCAGATTGTGTGCTTTGCATTCTGGTGTGCCTCGAGTTGGCCTCGAAGAAAATTGGCGTGGAAAGGAATCAACAAATTTGTAATTAACAAGAGGGAATTCAGTGTTTATGATATTTTTCTCCATTATTTACTCATCACGCGTTGGACTGATATAAACATGATGTTCGGTCTACCGATGCAAAGTTTTCATTGGCTATTTGTATGCATTGTGCGACCATTTTATAAATGTGCCGGTCGCGCGGAGATTTGGCCTCGGCGAACGAGGCCACGGATGCCGGGGAAATCGAGACAGGGCGGTCGGTAGAATCGCCGAAGAGGGAAGGTGGCATTTCATTACCGGAATGTTTAAATTGTACTCGCGTTAGTAGAGATGCTGAAACTGCTCACCGCGGTTCTGATAATTCTCGACATCTAAATAAACCGGGAGCGGTAGCTCAGTGCATCAATTGATGTCAGGCACTGGAGGTCCTAGGTTCGAGTCCTGACGGCGGCAGGATTTTCGACACTAGCTTTTCAGCTAGGTCGAATTCAGTCGCTGTCTGGAGGAGAATTCTAGCGGCCGGCTGCTCTGATCGGTAGTTTTCCGTGGTTTCACCGATTAACACCGGGCGAGTGCTGGAGCAGTACCTCACCAAACGGGCCACGGACCGCGCGCGATCTGTCCTTCCTCTTCCTTGTCCTCTCCTCTCCCCTTACACACACACTTACTCACATGCACTACACTACCACATATTCCGGGAGATGGGTCGGGAGCTTAGAGCTTGTCCCGGTAGGAGCGGTGCCCCGCTGGTAGGAGAGTCCTGGTTAGGGGGAAACCTCACTAGCCGACGGTAGGTCGGCGCCGGATCTCGCCATCCAGCGGGGGAGGATCACTGCCATCTCCCGAAAAAAACATGCACTACACTAACGGGACTAATGACCAAAGACGCGCCCGGAAACAGGAAAAAACAAACCAAACCAAACATCTAAATAACTTGTGGTTCAATCAGTAAAGGATGTCTTCTGGAATTACACAGATATCTTCCTGTGTGTTGTGTATTAATTCTTCTTCCGTGTGGGGATTTGTCCTATACATGCGAACTTCCAGGAATCCCAAAAAAAGGAAATCGCACGGAGGCAGATCGGTACAGGCTAAGGAAATAAATTAATTAATGTGTTCCCCCTTGAATTATTAAAAGTTATTGTGAAGCTGGAAGATACTACTTTGCCCAATATAATAATAATGCTCCGAATATTCCTCACAGTTGCCTTTATCAGATATTCAGAACACTCCAAAACATTAGATTACGCTATTGAGCTGACAACATTCATAACACAGAGTGGGAGGAAGATTGATCAGAAAGCGTCGTGATGTTCTCAAAATCGACCAGTGAAAATAGAGGCTAATCATAGTCCCTCACTGACTTCTAAAAACAACACTTTTCTTTGATCTTCAAAATTCGAAATTCGTTGTTTGAACTCTTGATGGACCAAATCAATCTGATTCATCGTTTCTCTTTATTTCACCACAATAAATTCTATAGAACACAATGATAAACTTAGAAATTTAAACTTACCCTTAAAGTGTCCTCAATTCCGCACCAATTGATTGACGAGGATATGAGCTTGACAAGTCCAACGATTTGAGCAAAGGTGCTACGATGAGTTCTGCAAAGAATAGTTAAATATTAAAATCAAACCTTAATCAGAAAAAATTAAAACTCTACTCATTGTGTTTTATTAATGTATAAACATTTTCATTTAAAGGCGAATAAGTATTATTTATTACGTTTGCAAACATTTTACTTTTACGTTACATCTGTTGTTTGAGTGATGTTCCCTTTAATGTTTGTAAGCAGACAAAAAGGCAGTCAATATTTCAACTGAGGATCTCAGTCTGATTGAATATTTTGTGACTTGCTGAAAGTGGCGTCGCCCACACATTAAAATGTTTTAAAATTATTTCTATACGTTAAAAATTTATATTTATTCAGGATTAAAAGAAACATTAAGCATACATAATTGTCACTACCTTGACACCGTTTGGACGCGTTTACGCTCGGAAATGTGTTTCGCAGGCGTAAAGAGAACCAAATTTGGACCTAGTTAATGACTAACAAATGTATTTTAATAATTAAATTGGTTCAAAGAATTGTTCCCGTGGTCGGGATTTGAATCTGAGTTTCCTGGTTGACGCCTATAGTGCTAAACACTAAGCTACTGAGACTTTCAATAATTCT
This sequence comes from Teleogryllus oceanicus, assembly GCA_964035755.1. NCBI lineage: Eukaryota > Metazoa > Arthropoda > Insecta > Orthoptera > Gryllidae > Teleogryllus > Teleogryllus oceanicus. The sequence goes on along the minus strand of CAXIVR010000010.1, from coordinate 49,453,515 downwards.
TTGTACAATTTTAAGAACCTGTTCAAAGAATTGCTTGCCTCAGTAACTTAGAGGTTAGAGCAACTGGGCGTAAACCGGGAGACTCGGGTTCGAATCCCGGCCTTGGAGACAATTCTTTTAACAAATTTAATTATTTAAACATAGTCTTCTTTTTTACTTTCAAGCATAGTACATAAAAAGTTATTGTTTACGAATTAAAATGAAATAATAACAAAATTGAAAAAAATGTGTTCGCAACTCTTCTTGTTGAATGTTCGTCTGGGCTATGGCCACTAGCAACTCTAGAATACGGTGTTTTAAAACATAATCCAAACGCACCTAAGAGTTGTTCTGAAGAGTAAATGTTTTTCTGTGTATTATCAGGCGGCGTTCTAGAAAATTTGTACATTTAAAAGCTGTTATTCTAGAACACATCATTCCATGCTTGTAGATTGATATTAAAATATACTTTGATAGTTGAAATTATCCAACAAAAAAGAGATTATTCCTTTAGCATTAGGCTGCACATGACAACATTATCCTACAAAATAATAAGTATCTTTCAGAGTGGAAATTATGGCGATGAACTTCTTCCTTTCCAGTGATCCAAGTCATGCATCCCGTAATGATTAATTGCTTGATGATTCCTGGCGCGTCAACTGCAAGGGTCATTAGTTCCGTAAGTGTAGTGCATGTGAGTGTGTATAAGCAATGGGTGGGATAGGACAAGGAATGGGAAGGAAAGATCGCGCGCGGTCCATGGCCCGTTTGTTAGGGTACTGCTGAGGGACATTCACCTGGTATTGATCGTAGAAATCATGGAAAACTACCGATCAGAGCAGCCGGCCTCTAGAATTCTCCTCCAGTCAGCGGCAGTACGCGACCTTGCTATATAGCTAGGGATTTATTTATTTATTTATTTATTTATTTAGTCAAAAACTGTATGTGACATATGGGGGAGAAAACCATCTGCGCACGCTTTCTTGACTTTCAGAATCCCTTGTCAACAATTTAACTATTAATAGTTGAAAGATGAAAAATAATAGTAATAATAATAATAAATTTAAAAAAGCGAGAGATTCACATTTCAAAAACTAGATATTTTCGTTGCCAAATTATAGAAAACTTATTTTTAACGGTAAAGGGGGGCACCGCCCCAGCCGGTAACACCTCTACGCTCCCGACAGGTTTCGCGTTCTGTGATAGTGTAGGGCATTATGTGTAACTGTGTGTAAGGGGAAGGAGATAACATGGGTAAGGGTGGAGGGATCGTTCGCAATCCTTTAGTCGTTTGTCAGGATGCTGCTTCGGCATTCGCATGGAGCGGAGAAATCGCGAAATCTACTGACCAGAGTAACCGGACGCTATTATTCTCTTTCAGACAGCGGCTGAATTTGATTCAGCTGATTAGATAGTTTCGGAAATCCGAGTTTGTCGGGATTCTGACCCAATATCTCCTGTAGAAGTTCTGCAGAGGCATCAGCTATTGCTCTTAGCCGCATCAATCATTGAGGATCTGAGGGAAAACTGGACAACAATCTCTATAGATACTAAATTTTGCTGCCAAGATCAGTTGTCACCACCACATTTCATCAATTTGACACCATGAAATGAAATTTTGACAGGAAATGGGACTGCACCATTCTCTTAAGCATCCTTTAGTTATCTAGCAAAGTTTAATCAAAAAATTTTGGAAAATGTTTGTAAAAATTTTCAATTTTTTGCCGGTTCATGTAAAAAAACTCAAAAATCAAAATAAGTGTTTGAAGCCGAAGCCTCGTGTTCCAAAGTCTCGAGTTCTTTCAGATTGATCAGGGAATATAAATGTTGAAAAAATCGGCTGAACGGTTTAGGTGCTAGCGTTGACTACAGACGAAGTATATGACTTAGTATATAAGTAGTATATGACTTAGTGTAGGGATCACAGAATTTTGAAAATGTGCACACAATTCACTTTTCCCCATAGCACGTCATACACAGTTTTTAACTCTTTTTTTTACGTAAAATAAATAAATAAATAAAAACAGGCAGCCAGCCAGCCAGGTAGACGATTTGATGTCAATAAATTTTTCGGCATCAAGGTCCCACAAAACATGGATTCTGGCTACACCATGTGTTAGAGGAAGTTTTTCTATACATAGCAACTCAGCTCGTTTTATCCACTATTTCGTAACCATGGCCCGGCACTAAGAAATTTTTCCTGCCGAAAATTGGCCTATTTTCCGGCACACAATTACATAGCTTTCTCTTCTTACGAAGTCACTGCGAGATAGCAACACTTGCAAACACTTTCATATGAAACTGTTCATGCCTGGTGATAAGGGTTCCTCGAAATCATCAGGAACCCGGCGCTCGAAGAGCGACAAGTGAAAGAGGCCAGAGTCTGGCGGAAGGGAGCCTGGCTACATGAAAGAGCTCCCTGCTAAAGTGCAGGAAGCGAGAGTCGGCCGCCGGAGACACGACAAATTGTATAAGCATGCACTTCCTGTTGCAGAACGCTATAAATACTCGGTCGTAAAACGCCCTGGCCGTGCTACGCAAACATCGTACTCGCGTCACGACCACACACGAAGTGTGATTGTAAGACGAGTCGAGACACATCAGTTGTCTTGATTTAACACTTTGGACGTTTTCAATGTTTGATGTGAGAATACTGGTAGTGTTATTTTACAAAATACACTGGGACAGAAGTCATTGCAACTATTTTGCATAAAACAAATATTATCAAACAATTGTCAAGTGAAAGAAACGCTGTATTAATGTGTGTTCACAAGAACAGATGGCCCTGTGTGTGTCTCTGTTTGCAAAGGGAACAGTGTGAAATCGATTGTCTGACTGTGGCTGAGCTAGATGAATGTAACTCGTTTCGAGCACGCTCATACTCCAAGATAGTCGTTCTGCGTGGGAAAAATGCCTGAAAATGTCACAGAGAATTGGTGGACGCTGTTGGGAATAATGCCTTTCCGTACCGTACAGTCGCACCGGGAGCGATGGCTCAGTGCATCAACTGCTCTCACTGCAGCGCCTCTGACCGGGAGGTCCTAGGTTACACTCCCCACGGCGGCAGGATTTTCGACACTAGCTTTTCAGCTAGGTCGAATTCAGTCGCTGTCTGGAGGAGAATTCTAGCGGCCGGCTGCTGTGATCGGTAGTTTTACGAGGTTTCTCCGATCAACACCAGGCGAATGACAGAGCAGTACCCTAACAAACGGCGATCTTTCCTTCGTCTTCTTTGTACTCTCCTCACCCCCTTACATACACACTTACACTAACATGCACCACACTACCACACATGCCGGGAGATCGGTCGGGATCTTAGAGCTTGAAGATCACCGCCCCTGAGCGATAAAAGCACGTACTAAACTTACGGGACTAATGATCTAAGGAGTTGACGCGCCAGGAAGCATCAATCAATCAGACTCTCAAAATTATTGTCCTTTCCTTACCCTTCCTTATACAGACACTCAGATGCACTACACACACACATGCACTATACATCCCGGGAGATCGGGATGCTTAGAGCTTGTCCCGGCTGGGGCGGTGCCCCGCTGGTGGGAGATACAGGGCTGGGGAAAATACCGATAGCTGACAGACAGGTCGGCGCCGGATCGCGCTTTCCATTGGAGGAAAAACACAGCAACTTTCCGTGATAAAAACATGCACTAATGACCATAGTCTACGACGCCTCAGGAAACACGAAATAATCAATGAATTCAACTCGTACCTTAGAATGGCGGTGCTATTGTTAATGAACGAGTGGCTTTAGATTGATTGATTAGTCGCCGACGTGCAGGTCGGCTTCGGATTGCGCTGTCAATCGGAGGAAGAAAACAGCAACTTCTGGCGATAAAAAACAGGCACGAATGACCACCATAGCCGTTGACGCGCCCAGAAATACGAAATAATCAATCACGGAAGCTCGTACCTTAGATTGCCTGTGCTAATGTTAATGAACGTGTGCCTTTAGATTGATTGATTAGTTGGAAATGTGTAGTTCGGCTTGGGATCGCACTCGTCAGCCGAGGATGCACACAGCCTCTGGGTCTGAGAGAAACACGCACTAATGACCACAGCCTACGACGCACCCGGAAACATGAAATAACCAATCACTCTAGCTTGTACCTTACAATGGCGGCGGTAATGATACTGAAGTTGTGCCTTTAGATTGATTGACTAGTCGCCGACGTGTAGGTCAGCTCCGGATCGCGTTTTTCATTGGAGGAAGAACACAGCAACTTCCCGAGATAAAAACATGCAGTAATGACCATAGCTTACGACGCTCGAAAAAACACGAAAATATCAATGAATCCCACTCGTACCTTAGGATAGCGGTGCTATTGTTAATGAACGAGTGGCTTTAGATTGATTAGGTGTCGACGTGCAGGTCGGCTTCGAATCGCGCTGTCCATTAGACGAAGAACACAGCAACTTCCCAGAATAATTCATGCACTATTGACCAAAGCCTATGGCGCACCTGGAAACATGAAATAACCAATCCAACTAGTACCTTAGGATAGCGGTGCTATTGTTAATGAACGAGTGGCTTTAGATTGATTGACATGCAGGTCGGCAGGGGATCGCACAGTTCAGCGGAGGATGAACACAGCCACTTGGTGTGATAAAAACATGCACTAATGACCATAGCCTTCGACACACCCGGAAACACGAAATATTCAGTCACTCAAGCTGTACCTTGGGTAGCGGTGCTAATGTTATAAACGTGTCCTTTAATTGATTGACACCGGATCGCACTGTACAGCGAGAATGAATGCAGCCACTTCGCGTGAGAAAAACATGCACGCGGCCGGAAACCCGAAACAACCAACCCCACTCGTACCTTAGAACGCGGTTTTGGTTTGTTTTGTTTCTTTCGTGTTTTCGGGCGCGTCAACTGCTTCGGTCATTAGTCCCGTTAGTGTAGTGTATGTTTGTTCGCGGTAGATGGCGGTGATCTTCACCCGCTGGATGGCGAGATCCGGCGCCAACCTACCGTCGGCTAGTGGGGTTTCCCCCTAACCAGGACTCTCCCACCAGCGGGGCACCGCCCCAGCCGGGACAAGCTCTTTGCTCCCAACCGGTCTCCCGGAATATGTGGTAGTGTAGTGCATGTTAGTGTAAGTGTGTGTGTGTAAGGGAAGGAAGAGGAAGGAAAGTTCGCGCGCGGTCCGTGGCCCGTTTGGTAGGGAACTGCCCCGGTATTCGCCTGGTGTTGATCGGAGAAACCACGGAAAACTACCGATTAGAACAGCCGGCCGTTAGAATTCTCCTCCAGACAGCGACTGAATTCGATCTAGCTGAAAAGCTAGTGTCGAAAATCCTACCGTCGTGGGGAGTGGGAACCTAGGACCTCCCGGTCAGCGGCGCTGCAGTAACATCAGTCGATGCACTGAGCTGCCGCTCCCGGTGCTTAGAACGCGTGCAGTAACGCGTCTGCAGGTGTGCGTTTGGCGCGGCGCGCTCCTACCTGGCGGCGGCGGTGGCGGCGGCGGGGCGCTGCGAAGGGCGGGGGTCGGCGGCGGCGGCAGGCGGCTATTTTCTGACGCGCGGCCGCTGCCGCCGCCGCCGCCACCGCCTCTGGCGCCCGGCCCGCCATCGTCTGCCGCCGCCGCCGCCGGCCAGTAGTAGGGCGACGTGTAGGCGTCGGGACAAGCAGGCCAACGTCATCCATATTGTATGGACAATGCCGTGTAGTGGTGAATGACGGGTCCAGCAGTGGTGGCGAGTTAATGTGGGGCAGATATTGGGAGAGATGAAAGGGAACGAGAGTCAGGAAGAAGAGAGGTAGTCATCGAAAGGCGGAAGTTAGCAGTAAACGAACGGAAATGAGTATTGTTCGTATTTGGACTGATATCTTTTTTAGTACAGTACAAAATTAATTTACTTTCGTTGTATTACTTTACTTTGTAACCCATTGCATTGTATTAGGAACAATCTTATAATTTATATTTTGCCTCAAATGTCATTTTGTTTCATTACACTCGTCGTTTTCCATTACGTATTTTTTCATTAGATTTCTTTAAATCACAGATCCTTAGACTATTTTATATATCTTGTTTTCTATTTTTGCTACTGTCGTCGTCTACCAGTAGTAGGGCAACATATGGGCGACGGGGCAAGCAGGCCAATGTCACCCATATTGTGTGGACAATGCCAGCGGAGTGGTATGACAGGTCCAGTGGTGGCGAGTTAATGTGGGGCAAATATTGCGTGAGATGAGGGAGAACGAGAGACAGGCACAGAGGGAGGAAGACCGGGATGGCCGTAGAAAGGTGAAAGTTAGCGATAAACGTAGTGAAATGAGTTGAATTCGTATTGATACTTTGGTCACATTTTTAGTACATTACGTAATGTATTTTTGTTATATTACATTACTTTACAACTCATTAACATCTCTTTTCATTATATTATGAGCAACCTCATAATTACATTTTGCCTTGCATCTCATTTTCTTGCATTACACTCGTCTTGTTGCATGACTTACCTTCACGTTACATTTCCTTAAATCACATCTCAGTATACTACTTTACATATCACCTGTTTTGTATTTTTGCCTCCGCCGTAACTGACCAATTACAGGGCGACGTATAGGCGACGAGAGAAGCAGGCCAACGTCGGCCATATTGTATGGACAATGGCGTGTGGTGGTGAATGACAGGTCGAGTGGTGGTGACTAGTTAATGTGGGGCAGATATTCGGTGTGATGAGAGGGAAGAAGAGAAGGAGTGAGAGACAGATAGGCAGACTGAGCCAGAGGTAGGAAGAGAGAGATGCGTCAGCGAGGCGGAAGTTAGCGAAAATTGTGGAGAAACGAGTTGTTTTCATGTTTTTATTTATAATTTCCATCTCTTTTTTATTACATTATTATTTCATTTAATTTACATTATTATTTAATTTTTGATACATTCTAACTCATTACATTACTTTCTAACTCATTACATCTTTTTTCATTACATTAGGAGTGACCTCATAATTATATATTAACTTACATCTCATTACATTACTTTGCAACTCATTACATTACATCTTTTTTCATTGCATTAGGAGTGACCTCATAATTAATCTTTTTTCATTCTTTTAATTTCCTTCTTATTTTTCACCTTCGCTGTCTCCTATCACTCCTTTTATCCCTCTTTCCTCCTTTTTTCTGTAATCTCTCCCAGAGTATCAATACATATAGTTATTTTTCGACATGAGGGAATGGGTGATTATAGAGACAAACATAAAAAGTTTGCTGTGATGATGAGTGCTCGTATTTTCATTTCTGGGCGAAGACGAGGACACATGCGTACGCCTTTGTGTCCTCCTTTCCTTAAATAGCTGACGACAATGCTATTTGCTACTTGCCTTTCGCTAACATGCAGTTAGCACAGAGGGGCGCAAGTTTGTGAAACCTGAGAGACAAAATGTATAAAACTTGCCTTGGAGAGCCACAGAGGTGATATACGATTTCTCACTGCCAAAATAAAAACAAATGTTTTTGGTGCGAATTAAAGAGTAGCTTAATGACACTATTTTACCAACAAAAGGAATGTCCTGTTAATTTTTTTGGGAAGACTGCGGTCCATAGCAAGTTTTCGCTTTTTACCCGATTGCGCAAAGCAAAAAGGACTCCTTTTTTCTGATAGTGTGTCTGTTTTTCTTAGCTGCCACTTATCGTCTGACTTATTTGACTAATTTCCAAATGTGACGTTTGCTTACATTTGATTTGACAGCGTGGGTGTCATTGTATACATAAATTACCTAAAAATTCAAAATGATAGACCCAAGTCATCGTTTGGGGAATTTGGTTTGGCATATCTATTTTCCTGCAGATGGGCAGGCTCATTTTATTAATTTATTGTTCATAGATCAATTTTATATGTTTACTTTCTCGTCTTACAACGGACGTAGTAAAAAGAAAGTATTGCAATGCTGCGGTAAAAATCTGCGACTTTTCCACAAAAGAACTCGTTTTGTGGGGCCCCACTATCGAAGAAGTGGATAAATTTTGTTCTCATATATAGTCCTATAACACGTTGAGCAGTCAAAATTCACGTTTTGTGGCTCCTTAATACGGAAATCTCGATTGACGGCAAAACGTCTGCCTGTGCGTCTATGGTGAACTATAGCGCTTAAACCGTTGTGACGATTTTCTCTAAAATTGATATTCTTCGATCGATCTAAACGAACGTTTTGATAGTTTGCATGAAACCTCAAACACATTTTCAAAAGTTTCTCAAAAATAGCTCATTTCTTTCTTAAACTTTTTCCTCAAATAGTAAAAAACTTCAAAAATTATAAAGGTTCCATTTTAGTTGAAATCTTTGAATTTGTAAAAATTGTATAGAATTACAATTGAAATAACCCAAAATTGATGACAGATTTTTCCATATAGGAAATTTGTCCTTATATAATATTCTTCTGTGGGGAAGTCTCAAAAATGATGAAAGCCGATGAAAACCAGCTTCACTGGCAGCACGTTGGGAATAAATTGCAACAGTATGTGCTGCAATCGCTGAGAACACGTTTGCAAATGTTGCTCGAACAGTCACTTCAACTACTCTGAAGTATATTGACGCCGATAGTGGGCATTTGGAATAGCTGTTGTAACTGTTGTCCCTGTAAAAGTCTAAGATTATTAATGCTCATCACTTTCTGTTTGTGTGAATTCAGCTTTGTTATGTTAAGGTTTTATCTACTTGAAGTTTGTATATATACTTTTTGGCACCCTCTGTATTATTGGACGTTCCATTGATCTTTCCATTGACCTTCAAAAACTTGACAAATCTCCAAGGCTTTTCAAATGAATGCAGAAGCCTGTCATCTTAAATACTTGCCGCATTGTCCAGAACTTTCTACATTCAGATTCTTAAATAAATAGCAAATAAAACACTTGGAGAAAACCCGTTGTTGAGAACCAGGCCTTGACCCAAAAAAATTAATAAAAAAACAATAAAATAATAAAAAGAATAACAATAAAATAATAATAATAATAATAATAATAATAATAATAATAATAATAATAATATTGAAGAGAGATTGTTCGCTTCAAGTTGTTTTGGACCATATAGGATCAATCTTACGAAAATACTAGGAATTATACTATATGCAAGAACTAACAATGAATTATTTTAACCACCAAGTTGGACGCCACTCTCAGCATTATATAAACAATTTTCATCATATTGTATGTTGAACACTGATATAAGCACCAAATTGTATAAATGGATTTTAATATTTTTGTATTCCTTTGTTTTTATTACGTAAAAGTGTATTGTTTATACTATTGTCAACCGTTCGTTCCATATTGCTTTTGAAAAGGCACATGCTAAATGTGCGAAACGTAAACCTGAAAATAAATATATGTTAAGTGCAAATGTCTTAATTCTTCAATACCTGTTGCCTGTGTACTGTGATACAGCAATAGTAAAAATAACTTTAACCCAAAACTACGTTTGAAATTGAGTAGTGGCTCATTAAACGTGTTGGACGAAGACAAAAATTCGGCTGGGCTTCATGATAACGCGCACGACACCATACTACTCCCAGTCTGTACTGATTGGTAGTGATCACATCCATCACAGATTGGTTGAACCGGTAGTATGACTACTTTTCAGACCGATTCAATGAATCGTTGGAATTGTTCTCCAATTGTGGCGGTATCTGCGCTGTGATTGGCGGAATGCAACTATCGGGGCGGTTCTTTCAAAATCTCGAGAAAATGGATATTCCTGATTAATGTAATTAACTTTTCATTAATCATAGGATTTCAGTACTCACTCAAAAAAACGAAAATAATATGCCTTTATGAATCGTTTTATCCATCGACAATATCATATCTAGCGTTCTTTACTATCCTCATGGATGTATAAATATAAATACATGGAAGATTTATAAAGTGTGTTGTTATTTTTACATAACTGCAGTTAATTGTGATTTATAAGTTTTTAATTTACATTACATAATATAATAGATGCGTTTACTGGTCAATCCTTCAATATACAACACTTTAGAAAGTTGCACCAATGAGTCTCCGCAGAAGCCTGAGGTTCCTCCATCGAAATCAATTCACTACTTACTCTAGCGGCACCACGGACAAGACGTGCCGATACTACCGAAGAACTACATGAAATTCTGACTGAAATACTCGGCGGAACCATAGAATCTCAATTGAAAACGCGAAAAAACTCGATGGCAACTCAAAAGAGAACTCCCTAAGACAAAAAGGATTTTCAGTTGGCAAAGAACTGACACAAATGCGGTGAGAAAACGCTCTAAAGTATAAAAGAAGTGCTTCATTATGATGACTCCCAAAAGCATTAACATACTAGCGCTGAAAATTTGAGTTCGAGAGAAGGGCAAACTACAAACTTAATCGTTGGTTGAGCGATTACACCGATTGAAAATGTGGAATAGAACGGTTGATTCATCCAATCGCTCGTTGCCATCGCAACTGATTGGATCGGATTCGGACGCAGTGTGCGTCATACTTTCACCATCGTTGGTATCAAACTTGGCATGTCACACTATAATTCGCGCACGTTTTCTTGGGCCACGGAATACCTACCCCCACTCCTTTGCCATCATTAGTTGAATTCCGAGTAACCGGGAGCGGTAGCTCAGTGCATTAACTGATGTCACTGCAGCGCCTCTGGCCGGGAGGTCCTAGGTTCCCATTCCCCACGGCGGCAGGATTTTCGACACTAGCTTTTCAGATAGGTTGAATTCAGTCGCTGTCTGGAGGAGAATTCTAGCGGCCGGCTGCTCTGATCGCTAGTTTTCCGTGGTTTCTCCGATAACACCACGCGAATGCCGGAGCAGTACCTTACCGAACGGGCCACGGACCGCGCGCGATCTGTCCTTCCCCTTCCTTCTCCTATCCTCTCCCCCTTACACACACTCTTACATTAACATGCACTACACTACCACATATTCCGGGAGACCGGTCGGGAGCTTAGAGCTTGTCCCGGCTGGGGCGGTGCCTCGCTGGTGGGAGAGTCCTGGTTAGGGGGAAACCCCACTAACCGACTATAGGTCGGCGCCGAATCTCGCCATCCAGCGGGGGGAAGATCACCGCCACCCCCGATGAAAAACATGCACTGTACTTACGGGACTAATGACCTAAGCTGTTGACGCGCCCGGAATCACTAATCAACCAACCAACTAACTTTGCGTCCTTGGAGAGCTCAGGTGCTGCCTGTAGGGAGCTGTTGCTGCCTGTAGAAGGACGAGTGGGCCAACAAAAAGTTTTTTGTCACTCGCCTTCCGCCCCCAGCGTCGCGAAGTCTTTCGGCGGATGAGGCGGTCATTAGGGGCGGGCGCCGCCAAAAGGTCAGGCAGCCATCGAATGAGGCCCTTCTGCTTTCGGACAAACACGACCCACACTCGGCACACTTACATAAGCTACCGTCACTCTTTGGAGAATCTGCGGTTCGTTCTCTTTTTAGTAATGTCATGCTGCGCGAAAAAACGGCGAATTTTCGGAAGAAAAACTCTTATGACAGGGCTCTGGGAACGAAATAGTGGATTAATCCAGTTGCTCAACTTAGGTAAAAAAAATTGTTAACGTATGGTGTTGCAAGAATCCATGTTTTGTGGGTGCTTCATACCGAAAAATCGAATGACAACAAAACGTGAATTGTGAACACACATAACGGCTAAACCATTTAGCCAAATTTCTCCTAAATTGATATTCCATAATCGATCTGACTGATGTTTCGGCCCCTGGAATTTGAAACCGAAATTTGAATTTTGGGCGTTCTTTTATATGAAGCCCCTAGAACATTTTCAAACTTTTAAAAAAAGTGGGTCCAAATTTTGGTGTTGGATAGAGTGAAGGACGTTTAAGAGACTGGTGCAGGTCTTCGGTCTCTCAAGTAGCTTTCCAGCTAGGTCGAATTCAGTTGCTGACTGGAGGAGAATTCTAGCGGCCGGCTTCTCTGATAGTTAACGGCCGGTTCCTCTTCCTTGTCCTATCCTCTCCCCTTACACACATACTTACACTAACATGCACTACACTACCACATATTCCGGGGGACCGGTCGGGAGCTTAGAGCTTGTCCCGGCTGGGGAGGTGCCCCGCTGGTGGGAGAGTCCTGGTTAGGGGAAACCCCACTAGCCGACGGTAGGTCGGCGCAGGATCTCGCCATCCAGCGGCGGAGGATCACCGCCATCTCCCGAGAAAAAACATGCACTACACTAACGGGACTAATGACCAAAGCAGTTGACGCGCCCGGAAACACGAAAAAATCAATCAATCCAGTCTCCACCAGAACACCGCTCTCTGCAGTCGGTGATCCCCCGCCTTAGATTCCACGTTTTATTTCTAAAGCGTCATATACAAAAAGGACTATTCCGCTTCATGGTCCTTCTGGTATTGACCAAGCGCGCTCCACTGTATTCAATGGTGACTGGAAAGGATGGAAGAGATAGGAAGGAGGAGGTTATTTATTTTTTATTTTGTTTTCTTTATTTGATAAAGCTGATGATTAATATTGGATGCGGGGGCGTGGATGTATTTTATTTTTTTTACGGGATATTTTGACAATTGCGGGGGCGGGCTTTTTGGAAAGGGAAATATTGTTAGTTGGTCCGAAGTGGCAGGAGCTGTAAGAGGTAGAGAGGATGCTGTCGTCTCTGGAAAACAGGTGGATTTTGACAGAAATGTTGATGGGGAGTGAGGAATTGGGAGAAGTTTGGATCGCTTTAGTAGTCTTGTCTGGCAGTGTCTAAATGGCTAAGTGTATTGGTTTTAGTCCTTGAGTCGTTTTAATTTTTCTAATTCTGGGAGTGATCTGTATGGTAGTCTAATGTAACGGTTTTCAATTCGGTCGGAATTTGCTGTCGCATTTGTTGCCGAGGTCTCATAACCGTATTCAATCCCGGGATCCCCTCCCTACAGGTATAATAATATTTCTGTTAACATCCCTTTTTTACTTTTTCGTTTACTATCACGCTGTTCAAGGAACGTTCGGTTCTGCGACAAGGAAAACTACCGATTTTCCAGAGACAAACACGTTTTATGGGCCACTCATTACGAAAAAGTGGATGTTTCTTGCTTCTATAAGTGGTATATTTCTTTTGCTTAGACGTCTTATACTCTCAAGAGCAATGGTGGATTTATTTATACTGAGAAACTAGATTTTTTCATATCGCTTGTGTGTCCACGTTTTGTGTATCCCAGAATGTCGCAAAAAATCGTGGAAAAGCCCCTGTCACTACAAGAACTTTCACGCATGTAATTGTTCAATTGATTGAAAAGTTAAATTGATATCGGATCTGATTTCAAACAAGCAAGAAACGTTTCTGCCAATTATTATAATTTGTTTTTAATTCAATCTCAATAGTTTGTTAAGAAAGGAGCAATAGTTTCTTTCGGGAATTCAAGGGTGAGTGAAGACAATTTTAAATTTACACCGACGTTTGTGACAGGAAATTTTTTTTCACTTTACATTTATATTTTGCTTTAGTCATTAACACTTAAATATTTCTAGAAACTCTTTATGCAAGGATTGGCTAAATCATAAAACTGCTCAGTAAACTGAGATTGTGCCAGAATGTGAATGACAAGAAATATTTATCATTTTTGCAAAATGAAAATATCAATTCATTTTAAGTAATTGTCTTATTTGCAAGGAATTGGATATTATAAAATACTGAACTTAAATAAATTCGAAATGTATCTCTCCAGTAAATCAACATTTTATTCACTTTTTATGAACTTTTTTGTTATCCAAAAATATTATGTTTACATTTATTTACAGTAGGAAAATATAGTTTGGTATTTCTTATTTTTTAACGAGTTAAGATGCAAATGAAAATGCCATAAATACAAGGGTAATATAATGATGTCATAAGTTATCAAACAATTTCAGGAGCATCTTAAACAACAATAGTTCAATGTGTTGAAAAAGTGATTAAATACTCAACATATAAAAATAAAATATATCATCAACACATAAACAGTGAATGCATTTCTGTAATATAACAATTTCACTATTCCTTTGTACCTTAGTACTTCAAAATAGTTTCAAAAAATAATAATCTTCATACTACATTGTGTATTATATTAGGCTATATTTTAAATTCTAGATGAGTATATGGTAACAATACATAACTCAAAAAAAAAATGATAGATATATAAGAATTTTTATTTAAAGTTACAAAAGCTGTGAATGGTAAAGTAACAAACACAGATAATTTTTTATAAATACCTCAAAAATTGAGTTATATAGTCTTCATAATTTCTCCCTCTCTTATTTTGTACTCTTTTAATTAATTTTTCACATTTGTATGAAATTCACAATCAATAAATACTATTCAGAAAAATACAAATCATTAAAACATGAATAAGACAAGTTTCTTAATGGTTTTAACCTGCTGCAGTTCTCTTCTTATGCCAAAAACATAATCTAGATTAGTTTGAAACCTTGATCATTAATGCAATGTAGTGGAGTGTCATGTACTCAAAAATGTAGGTTTGGAGGATGATAATAATGTTCTCAATATTTTTTTTTAGTTGTTTAAAAATTAAAATCAATCAAATATAGAAATTCTTCAAATGTTAATTTTTTATAAATTATAAAACTAATTTTTATTGCTTAATATATATCAGAAAAATGTTGATATGAAGTTATAATTGGAATGTCCTTATGTTAAAACAGAGCTGCTGGCAATCAATTGTACTGCTTTTGGAATTTTGCTCTCTACTTATTATATAGACCTCTTGCCATAAGGGTATGTTCCACTACTAGCAAAATTATGTTCATAATAAGAAAAAAGAATTGCCAATACAGCAAACAAAACATTTTTTTCATTGATAAGTGATCAATTGATTGCATCCTTAGAATTATGATGTGAAATTCACATTAACATCAATAACACAATAGTTTACCAAAATTTGTATGTTAATGAATGTTTCCAATATATCCATGATAATTAAGTAATATAAACACGCTTTGGTCATTATATCCTACTATCCTATCTTTCATGATTTACATGGATTTCATGATAACAATGTGGCACTATAATAATTCATGTTAGTATAATATATTACATTTTTATTTTTTTTATTATTTTGCAAATTATGGTAACTTTCACTTCTCTTATATCCTTAAATCTACATCGATCTTAATAACAATTGTATTGGAGTCTATTGAATAGAGTAATGTGGAATGCAAAGCAGTGAAATAGGATAGTATTGCTCATATGTAAAAATGCGAGGTGCAGCTCTTCAGTAATGTACACAAATGTGTGAATCACGACTAGTATTTCACCTTAAGAAATTTCACTTTTTTTTTGTGCTGGTAGACTTTAATAAAAGATTTTAAATATTTATGTTTTTATATTTCTTTAAAATATTAATATATTTAAAATAATACTTTAAAGAAAATTATGAATTTCGGCATATCTTAAACAATCATCAAATTACCATGAATACAATCTATAGTCCATTGTTCTTTCTTTTCGGACAACTTCACTTGATGCCAGTCCGCCTTGATTGAAAAAAAGAAGGTTAATGACTCTAATGAGACCTCAAAATATTTTTACAGCCAACGTAAGCCGATAACGAGTACTACATTGCTACGTGCTTCGAAAATTTGATATCGGACTCGCCTCACTGGAACAATATAAGGAACATGCCCCCACCCCTTGGACATTTCGAAAGGAGTCTCGTAACAAAAATTGTTTTATTTCCATAAATATGTTCAATCTCAAATTTTCCCTTCTTTTAACCTGACAATTGGGGGTTGTTTCGCGACAAGCTTTCTGCCAACCTGTAAATGGTTCAACATATAATCAGTTGTATTTATTGGTTGTGCCATTAACGCTATAGTTTCATTTTCCATAATATGTTTAATTGATTTACTAGTAAAATGGCATATGTAAGTAAAAATGTTGAGTGGAAAAGGGGTCTAGAAATTTACAAGAACCCACCTTCTTTAAGGCTGCGCACGCCTGTGGAGATTATTATTGACAATATTGTAAATGGAATAAAGTATTTAATTTTTCAAATTTGTGGGTGTTGCGCGAGCATCTATCTCGAATAGAACTGACTCTGAACATATTAGATTTCATTTTATTTCGCATTTCGATTGTCGTCACAAAGCAATGTGTAAAGTTACAGTAACGAAACTGTAATGAATTGACTCGCTTACTTATGAACATCAGTTTGGTATGAAGGCCTTTTGATTCACAATTACAGTTCTTGATTGCAAAAATTATCATCACATCTAGCGGATGCTGAGGTAAAGACGGTGAGAGCGAGGGTGAGTTCGGGGGTCACGACGTAGGTGAGGGCGAAGGTGGGGGCCAAGAAGTGAACGAAGGTGACGAAGGTGAGGGCGAAGGTGAGGGCCAGTGCAAGGGCGAGGGCGAAGGCGATGGCGAAAGAGAGGGCAAAGGCAAAAGCGAGGGCGGGGGTGAAGGCGAGGGCAAAGGGAAGCGAGGGCCAAGGCGAGGGCAAGGCGAAGGGGGGGGGAGGCGAAGGGGGGCAAGGGCGAAGGCGAGGGCGCAGGCGAGGACGAGGGCGAGGGCGAGGGCGAGGGCGAGGACGAAGGCGGGGCGGAGGCGAGGGCGAAGGCGATGGCGAAGGCGAGGGCGGAGGCGAGGACGAGGGCGCAGGCGAGGGCGAGGGCGCAGGCGAGGGCGCAGGCGAGGGCGCAGGCGAGGGCGCAGGCGAGGGCGAGGGCAAAGGCGAGGGCGAAGGCAAGGGCGAAGGCGAAGGTGAGGTTGAAAGTTTGGAGTGAGGATATAAATTTGATAGCGGTAACACGCGGATGAGATCGGGTAATGACGGGGTTGACGATGGGTATATTGACGAGGTAAAACGCCGATAGACGGGTGTAGGCTCATCGTCAGGGATTCACCGCCCTTCACCTCGTTCAAACCATCCCCCCTCAACCCCCACCCTCCGTCCTTGTACAGCACAAACAACTCCACCCGCACCTCGCATTTGCACACGTGGAGCGTGGCGTCTAGGAGGCGGCGGTGGCCATGGCGGTGGAGGAGGCCGCGGCGACGGGCGGCCCCAGCGGGTTGGCGGGGCCGGGGGGCGCCGCTTCTGCTGGACCACCGTCTCCAGCAGCGAGTCGAACACGTCCAGCTGCCGGCGCGCCAGGCGGTGCAGCGCCGCCTCGGGCGTCTCCTCGGCGTGCTCGGCCACGCACTGCACCACCTCCTGCAGCAGGCCCTTCACCTCCTGCGCACGCCAACGCACGCACTCACGTTCAGCATCAGCTGATGGCACTGCAGCGCCTCTGACAGGCAGGGGCTAGCTTCCCACTCCCCACGGCGGCAGGATTTGCGACACTAGCTCTTCAGCTAGGTCGAATTCTAGCGGCCGGCTGCTCTGATCGGTAGTTTTCCGTGGTTTCTCCGATCAACACCAGGCGAATGCCGGAGCAGTACCCTACCAAACGGGCCACGGACCGCGCGCGATCTGTCCATTCCTCTTCCTTGACTTATTCTCTCCCCTTACACACACACGTACACTAACATACACTACACTACCACATATTCCGGGAGACCGGTCGGGAGCTTTGAGCTTGTCCTCGATGGGGCGGTGCCCCGCTGGTGGGAGAGTCCTGGTTAGGGGGAAATCCCACTAGCCGACGGTAGGTCTGCGCCGGATCTCGCCATCTAGCGGGGGAAGATCACCTTCTCCCGAGAAAAAACATGTACTACGCTAACGGGACTAATGACCAAAGCAGTTGACGCGCCCGGAAACACGAAAAAAACAAACCAAACCAAACCCAAGACATATGGCGATTGAACTTTATGTCTGTTCATCCGTTTGTCTACTTATCTACTTATCTAATGCTCTTTCTGTCTATTGATCCGTTAGTCTTTGTCTATTGGCAAGATCTTTTTGTCCTATTATTTCTTTCTTGATCCATTTGCCTGTTGTACCTACTGATTTATTTCCTGATTTCTTTGTCGTTTTGTATTGGTCTTTGGTTATTTGTATATTTTTTATTATATTTTGTCTATTGGTCTATTTGTTTGATGTTTTTATCTTGGTCTCTTGGTTTTTGTGTATATTCTCTTAATCTATTTACTATTTGTTTTTGTCTATTGATCTATTGGTTTCCAGTCGATTAATCCACTGGTCAATCTATTCTTCATTTGCCTATTTTTTTTGTTTGTTTAATGTTTGTACATCATTTAAACTCGTGCATATGGGGAAGAACAATCTGTCCCGATTCCTTGAAATCTCGAGTCCCTGCCCCTTCTCTTATACTAAATGTTAAATTTAATGATGAATAAACTGAATGAAGCAAAATTTGATAACCGGAAATATTCGTTCCCTTTACGATAGGAACATCTGAATTGGTAAATGAACTGCAGATTATGGTTCTTCTCCGTTATCGTGCACGATAAGCGACATTGCAGTGTCTTCACTAACAGTAGGAAATAGTGTAGTATGTTGTAACTTAAGACCACAAGAACTTCATTTTTTGACGTGTGAAATGAAAAGAAATAATTAAAAAACAAGGTTCTGTTATTCGGAATAAGTATTACGTTATTGGTAATATTAAATAGTATATTACGATGTGAACTGTAATTAAACATAGAAGAAAAGATATACATATTTTAATTACACATGTGTTACTTATACGAAAGCAAATTTATAATCTTACTATTTTTTCTTCTCGTATATTTATTACTAGTAATTTCCAAGGGGCAGAAATTGAAAGAGGAAGCAAGAAAATTGACACACTTGTTCCACATGTGTTTCATTTAAAATCCCGTTTGATAGGGTACTGCTCCGGCATTCGCCTGGTGTTGATCGGCGCATTGAGTCTATCACAGGCACAGGTACTAACGTTTCGTCCGCCATTCTGCGCCACTCTTTCTCTGGGGAAAATGCGTGTTCCTCGAAACCATCTCCGCGTATTCCGCCCTGAGGAAGGTCACAGAATGGCGGCCGAAACGTTAGCATCTGTGCCTAGGACGCGGCGGTGTCTCAGGCCGGACAGCCGATTGGTTATTGTTTTGTGGGGTTGGCTCACCTGCAGCCGCGCGCAGAGCTCTTCGCCCGGGACGTCGGCTGCGCGCGCCCTGCGCAGCTCCTGCTCCAGCAGCACTTCGTGCAGCGCGAACAGCACGCGCCCGCGCAGGCCCATCTCAGCTGCGCACACACCACACATGTTAATAACATCGGCACACAAATTTAAAAAAAGGTTTTCAGACCCAAAGATTTGACACATGTTTCTCTATGTATGTCGACGCGCCAAATCCAGAATGTTTTTTAATCACGAAAAACTGGTGGGTGGTGGCGCAATCCGGCTACACATTCGGATTCAGCGCGTCGACATACATAGAGAAACATTGTCAAGTCTTTGGGTCTTACAGCAACCCCGAAAACAAAAAATTTTTTTTCGATTGAAACAACTGAGAGGGATGGCGCATTTCTGCTTCAGATTCGATTCAGCGCGTCGATGTACATAGAGAAACATGAGTCAAATCTTTGGTCTGGCAACTTTTGTGTGTGTTGTGTGTGTCTGAGTAATCCTTTGTCGTAAACATTGGATTATTGATGCCACCAAACCAAACTGACGGACGAAAACTTACTCATAACGGCCAATGTCCTTTAATTTTAATAGTCCGCCATCTCATACAAACTACCGAAATAAATTAATAGTGGCCAAAGACGACATACGAGTACATTTGTTCCCAGAAATGATATCTCTTGTATACATGATTTTTTTTCTTATTAGGTGGTGTGGCAAAAAATACTGAACGATTCACTAACATTACAAATTAAAGAGGGGGTTGGTAATAAACCTTGGCAATCGCGATAATTTACTAAATTCAGCCTCGCCCGGTATTTGCTCCATATCATCCTAGTTGACGTCAATAACTATCATCGTGGTTATAAGTTAGTATTTTTCTGAAAATGAGATAAGGATATAAGTGAATTTTCTTAATGATTGTTTGTTGTGTAATCTGATAAATTAATGAAATATTTACGACTGCAAGTACATAATTAACTTTTTTATTAACGGCCAATATTTTCAAGACATTGTTAAACTACTTGTTTTTTACAATAAATTGTACAATAGTTGCTGCAAGAGATTACAAATATTGTAATAAATGTTTTATGCCATCTGTAAATGAAGACAGTAATAGTTTAAACGTATATATATTGACAATTAGTGTGTAATCGTTTGTAATGGCCTCTTTGAACTTGTTCGTTAATAAAATAAGACAATTATAATCCTTCTTGTTAAGTAATTTCACATATGTATTTGCGAACATAATGTGAATTTCTTAGACCCATACACTTAACTCACGTGATGACCATATCAATGTTATTTTAAGCATATGTTTTTGAGTAAGGAACATTTCAAATTGGGCAAGATAAAAGACCAAAATCTGTCATTATGCATTTGGACCATAATCAGAAATAATATTTATGGAAGAGAGCGTGATTTCGGGTCTTAGTGGGAGAGGGATTGAGATGAATAGCCCATAGTACAAAAATTACCGCCAAAAGAACGTCTCAAATTGTATAACAGATCTTACTCAATACAAAGAGGAATCAGTACAAATATAATGAATTGAACTAAAATTCCCTCACCAAAATCTAAGTTAAAAGCACACACTTCCCAATTACTGATCCTCAAATTTATTCTATGTTAATTAACATTTAACATAGTAACATTATACAGTACAGTAGGTAAACCCCATAATGTTGTTCTAGTCGTGTTCAGTTCGTAAATTGAACAAGTCGCAAATCTCGTGTTTTACACTGTACAACTATATTGGAGATCATTCAGAGAAACCTTAAAGAATAATTTTCTTAACATCAAAATGCAATTTATAAACTCATAAAACTCTGAACATTTTAATTATTACACAATTCTTGTTTCAACATGTGCACATGTCAAAATTCCAAATCGCATCTAACTCAACACAATCAATGAATTTGAATCTATGCAAGACAACAAAATACTTAAACTGGAAGTTATAATTATCGTCGTGTTGCCACATCCTTTCATTTCTATTTGTTTATCCTTTCCCCACTAGTTAATGAATCGCTTTCGGGTTCTCTTTTATCTCTACCGGATAGCGGGAGCGTACGCCAAGATTCGTGTGTCCGGGTCGCAAACGTGCCATGTGGGCGAAAGGGCTGAGGCAAGAGGTCGAGGAGGAAAAGGAAATAAAAATCAACTGACGCGAACAAAGAGACGAAATGGCAAGACTTTCATCAGTCGAGGGCAATGATCCACAAATGGCTGATTAATTACAGCTGTGAAGATTATAATTTAATTGGTTCGTATGATGGTCTGATTGAGTTATGCAACAGATTTCAAAGCATTCATATTAACTCCGTAAGGACAGAAAGAAAATTCATTATTTCGAAATCAGTTAGTTCAGATTACAAAACTCGCAAATAAACTGCGTAATAAAGTGCATTGTTCTACTAATCAATCAGAACTAACCTCGTACCAAATTGGTAAATGTCCTGCAAATAAGCCGAGTGATAGTTTTTAATCGCCTGAATAAAATTTCTTAAGTATACCAAATATAGGAAGGCTTACTTTATAATCAGTGATTTTAAATCATCAAATTAAAATTCGATATAAAAAAATATAAAAATTTTACAACAGATTCTTAATTCTCGCAGAAAAAATTAGTATATATGTAATATTCACTATGTCGATTACCCAAGTTTTCAGATGAATCAAGTTAAAATTAATTGTGTTAAATTCGTCTGGATCGGAGATAAAAACGTTTTTTTCTAAACAGACTTTAATATGAGATATTCTAAAAATAGAACCAAAGAGGAATTTTAAAAAGAAAGAAAATGTACTTAGCTGTGTAAATAACTGTTTTGCTTCAATAGCACACCTTTCTACATTATTTTAACTTGTAATTTTTGAAAAATAGAGAGATCACGAAATTTACCTGCGCAATTTTTATGAGAATATTTTGTTCTAATCAAAAAATAATAAGAAAATTTTTTGCGTTTTTGAGAATTTTTTAAAATTTTTTTAAAATCATTCAAATTTCCTAGCTATTTTATTTTGCATTTTAATAACTACGGAGTTGACCAAAATGGGTCCTGTTTCATTTTTATAAGTGTACTTTGCGCGCTATTCCTGAAAAAATTATGAATAAATTATGAAACAAAATGTAGAACCATGTTTGAAAATTTACCATTTTTCATGGAAAATTACAAGGGAAATGTTCATATTTTCGAAAAATTTTATCTGGCCCTATTTAAAGGTATGTCTTTCAAGAACAGATTTACTTAGGGAAAAAATCTATCTTCATATTGTATCTTCAGGAAGACACCGAGACAACGTTGAACGTGTACAATTTTCGAAAATTCTGAGTTTAACGAAAATTTGATCTGCGACATTTTTAAGCTAGCTCTAGAAAAATAGGAATCCCAAAATTTGGTTACATTTTTTTAGAATATTTTGAAACAGTTGAGGCTTCTTGTAAATTACATCCCAAAATCAAATATCCATTTCAAATTCGCAGGGCCTCCAGTTTGGCCACATCGTTGGGGGAATGCCATTTTTCATGGAAACAGTCTGAACCGTTTAGGTGCTAATGTTGACCACAATCGAACGGACGGAGAGACAAACTTTCATTTTGCCGCAATCAACTTTTCAGAATCAAGGACTCACAAAACGTTCGGCCTGTAGGCCTTTCAAGGTTTTGAATTATGCATAATGTTTCCATTATAAAGTTGGTAACATAGCGTTGTTTTACATATTTTTAACTTCCAATTACATATTAATTAATTACAGGGACTGACCAAGAAGGGATCTCTAACTATTCGGATTAAATTCTAAGTCGTTGTTATTAACTGCTATATTTTCTGCTATTTTACGGTGGTCGAAGTAAAGTCTTTGGAATGCCGACTTTTAATTCTTGGATACGAGTATGAAGTGGAACCTAATATAAATTTTTGAGTTGCAGAGCAGGATGGTAGGTTTGTATAGAATCGGGTAGAAGTCTGTCTATCCATTGTTTTATTGGGCATATAGAGATTTCTTTTTGAATTTTCTCGTTGCGAATATATTTAAGTGCGTTTACTGTCCAGCGTAGATGGTTGCTTTGAATTATTTGTGGTTTATTTAAATTTGCTGTTTGCCGCACCTCCCCAAATTCGACACGCGTAGGTTAGTGAAGGTCATATTATATATTTGAAAATGGATATTCAGGTATCGACATTGATTTTTGAGTTTTTCTTAATTCGAGGATACAGTTTAAACATTTTTATGCATGATTTGTTATCTGTAATATTTATGTAATCTTTCCAAGTAAACCTTTTGTCAATGTGTATTCCTAAGAATTTTGCTGAAGTAGTAGAGAGCATTGAATATACGTGTTATTTACAATGAATAGTACAAGATTGATCGACTTTTTCGGTATCACGACCCCGCAATACGAGTTTTTTCCAATGAAATATCGGCAATTTCCGCTGCAGAATTACAATTATTTCTCTCTAGTACGTAAATATGTAGTAGGGGAGAAAGTAAACATAAAAATTGTCTTAATGAATTCCACTGGTACGCCGACTAAATACTCTCCATTTTAAAACAAGAAAAAGAAGAAGCGTAAGGAAAGAGAGGTGGTGAAGAAGGTTTGGTGGAGAGACAAAGAAACGAAAAAGGTGTGGGTTGACTTAGTCCAATGAAATTTTATTTTATATACTTCAGTAATTACGAATTTTGTACGTTGTACTTCTCGCTAAAGATACTTCGTTTCAGCGAGGTCCAGACGGCAACTACATAAATCGGGTGGTTCGTCGGTATAAGCGGATTCGGTGAAATAACGGTTACTTGTCGTACCCAACTTCGCGAGTTCAAACCCGATCAAAGCCGATGATTTTTTAGGGGAAAAAAATCTTTCGTATGCCTTCCCTCGGAGGGAAAGAAAAGCTGGCTGTCACATGTAGTCAATTTACTGCGTGTAAACGATTCTCAAGCCTAAAAGAAGCCTCTGAGCTAAATTCAAATCAACTCTTTTGTCACGCAAGATAATACCTCATTTCTCTATTAGATGGTGAAAGGCGCGTTGTGAAATTTGCGTGGTCAGCCGGAAGAGCGGGCCTCATGGCCCGGGTTTCGACACGTAAAATACGGCATTAACTAACTAAATAAAATGGACTCGAAGAATGCGCCTTGCGGCACGCCTACCTGGCAGGAGCGTGTCCGCGAGCCGGCGCAGCTGCAGCAGCTCGTCCTGGAGCGCGCGCAGGCGGTCGTCGGGGCGCTGCGCGGGCGGGGCGGCGTCCTCGCAGGCTGCGCGCGCGCGCTCCGCCAGCAGCAGGTGGTGGTTGGGGTGCAGGCGCAGCGTGCGCGCGCGCGCCAGGCGCTGCGCCGGAGCCACCTCGGCCGCCGCCTCCGCCAGCGCCGCCGCCTCTGCCGCCCCCGCGCGCCGCCCGCACGCCCCGCACGCCCACGCGCTCGCCGCGCCCGCCAGCGGCTGCTCCGGCTGCACCAGCCCCTCGCAGCCCCTGCCGGCACACAAACGGGGAGTCAGGGCTTGCGATGCTTGGGGAGGAATGGAGGAAGAGAAGGAGTGAGCAGTGGGAGTAAGAACTGGGAGTGAAGATTCGGAGTGAAGATTCGGAGTGAAGATTCGGAGTGAAGATTCGGAGTGAAGATTCGGAGTGAGGATTCGGTGTGAGGATTGGAACTTAGTATTGGAACTGGGACTGAGAGTGAGGCTGGGAGTAGGACTGGGAGTGAGGACCGACTGCGAGGTCTGATCAGGACGGAAAGTGATGACGACGGCGAGGGCAACGGCTAGTCTGGCGGTGAGGACTGTCGTGAGGGCTGGTGTTGAGGACTAGTGGTGTTTGACATTGAGGACTGGCGGTAGACTACATTGAGGACTGACCTAAGGACCGCCGTATGAAAGGGGTGACCGCCACGGGGCGGGAGTGAGAACGTAGAGCTAGAATGAGAATTGGAAAGAGTAATGGAGTGATTTGACGTGAGTGCTTTGGGGAGGGTTAAGGAGGGAGTAAATGAGAAATCTGAGAAATGAAATGGGCATCAAGTGAGGGTATTGATGAAGTTTGTTTAAAGAATGAATGAAGAAATGAAGTGAAGGCGGGAGAGAATAGTCAATGTATTCGAGGGAGGAATAATAAGAGACGATTGCACGGAATAAAGAAATTAACGAATGAATAACTAGACAACAGGGTTAAAACTGACGGGTAGATCAATGGATTTAGAATAAAACAACAAGTTTGGGAAAATAGGTAAATAATAGAATAACTAAAATGAAGTTTAAAATGGAAGTAAAATAATCAAAGACAGAAGACAGAGAATGGCTGAGAGAGTAAGTTGTCTTCCTCTGAAACCATTGACAGAATACGCGTGATAGGACCAGAAATATGTGTGTGACGGAGAGTGTGAGTATAAATCAAGATGTTGGCGCGTGGAAAAAAAATGATTGTAGTGGTTAGGAAGAGAAAGTTGACTCCAAGCTTAAGATCACGACGTTGATGAAGAAATTAAGTGAGGAAAAAGTAAATGAATGAGTTGTTTTGTAGAGAAGTGAATGTGTGAATGGAATAGGTGAAAGCGTCCACTATATTTACTGTGAGCAAGATAAATGCCTATTAACAATAGTATAAACCGTTCTCTCACGTTTCTCTTCAATAAATTAGTAATAACTTGTAGATTACATTACAATACATTAGTAATAACTTCAATCATATTTAAATTTCCAAAGTTACTTTTGACTATCGTTTCTAGGGTATTAGTTTAGTACTCTCTAATGAAATATAGAATCATAATATTGAAATCAATAAAAATGTTACACACATATTATAAAATTGGCATTAAATTATTCTACAATAAATCGATAACGTATTAAGGAATTTCAACATTTATGATGGTCTTTCATACATTATCATTAGTATGATTAAACAAATTGTACAATTTGTTTGAATCATTTAAAAAAAAAAACCCAATTAAAATTATAAAATAAATAAATACAAATTTCTATTTCTAATTTTCAACTTGCAATAAAACCTGAAAATATGAAGTTATAAAAATTGAGAATGAGGGCCTCCGACTTATGAACAAAATTATCTAAAACCTGTTATCTGTTGAATTATTTTACACGGATTTGAAAATTATTAGACTAAATATTTCTATAAAACAAAAAATTTTATTCAAAATGATTCTTGAATTCATTTTCAATTTTATATTTTTACTAAGAAATGTGAATAATTTAGTGTTAGGAGATCACATGCATAATACATTCAAGCATCAATGACCTTGAATATAAATTAGGAAAACTTTTTTTATATTCGAACACAAATGTTAATAATTGAGAAAATATAATATTAGCTACTTTTGAGTCAAGTACTTTTGAGTATGGAAGACGCAATGGCTTTTATGATTTTGCAAATCTTCTGAACGCAATTTTATATAAATGTTTCCATTTATAAATTCAAACGCCTCCGCGCCAGTTCATTTATAATCTAAGTTACTCGAGAAAAGAAATGTAGAAGCAAGGAATTTGCATCGATACTACAACGTATTAAACGCTCTGTAACCTGCAAACTAGAAGGTCAGTTTCAGCGAAGTGAATCGACCTTTCGCCCAATCACAGACGTTCTGCTCGCTACTTCGTCACTGAGTGGGGATGTCAGTCGAGAAGGTGCAGTTCACGAAACAGCCAAGTGGTGAAAGAAAGTACATTTGCGTAGTGGAATATAATGGCTGGTGTGGTGCGATGTCTGCTTTGGGTGTGTTATTGTGACCGACAACTAAACGAACAAGACTGACTGGGGGTCGTCAACGTAAGTAAATGAATTGCACTATCTAATGTTATGTTTGCTTTAACCATATTGCGAACAGTGTTCTACAACCCGGAAGAATACAACCCTTTGAGTGTGTGCAGAGCTATACACAAAGTACTTACTGTTGTGTCTTAATGTCTGATGTTTTTATTTTACTGTTCTATCATGAAATATAAACCCATAGAGTTGAATTAACCTTAAAGGTACGAATTTATACCTGTTTTATTTTGTATTTTCCTTTTTAGTCAAACGTGTTTGCATTAGAAAGGCAGCATTAAAAATATTTAAAATTAATACTAAAAACTGAAATATACGTTGGCATTGAAGAGCAAATTGAAGGCCAAGTAACAAGATAAGAAAATAAAACAAATTGCAAAGATCACTTGCGCTTCTAACCCAAGTTGAGAATTGCGTAATTCCCATCAGAAAATAACAAACTATTTCTCCATATTTTCGTAAAAGTTGGCATTCGACGTAAAGAATCGGAGAAGGGCTGAAAAATTAATTTTATGTAATTTAAATATATTCGATGACACTAACGTATTACTGCGAATAAAAGTCCACAAAGAACAGTCTATGAAAAAAATTAAAGAAAACCCACTTTCAAATGCCTTTAAAATTTAAGAAGTACCAAGTAAGAAGTATAGAACTACTGCTTGCTAATCATTGCATTACGTTCTATTTTCGCTATTTTCTTTATAGGAAATTATTTTCATGCGTGAAAAATCTGACGTGCAGTTAAGAAAGCTACTGAAATACATGACAAGATTACCTGTAATGTCATTGTTTCTGTGGAAAATTTATACGGTTTAAATATATTTGTATAAATGTTTTCAATCGCGTAGCCATCATTTTCAGAGCTGAAACGTATTTATAAAGGAATTCATTTAGAGATTTTTTGGTCTCATTCTCCCCCCCTCTCCTCCTCCAGGCTGCTCTCCACCCTTGGATCACGCCCCCTCACCCTCCGATAGTTGCCCTCTCCTCTTACAGACATGCCAAGGTCGCGAGCAAAATAACAAGCTAACTAGGACTCGCGGGCACTGCGTCCAGAGAAATTGGCGCGAGATTTAAAAGTAAGGGTTGTACAAATTATCCGTCTGGTACGTGATCAGATACCGGTCGCATGACCGTCTTTGGGAGACGTTACTTGACAAATTATATATTAATTCTCATTTTCTCTCAAGTAAAGAAATCATCCATTAAAATGAAAAAATACATCAGTCAGATTTCCAAATCTGAATTGAAAGTAAAATTGAAAAAAAACTGAATTTAAAGTACCTTGGTTTTGTAATCCTGCTCACTTAAGAGTGATTTAATAGCATGGACTTTCTACGTTCAGGTTAGAAGATTTAAGAGACAAATAGCGTTGTCTGTTAAAAGCGCCGTCCGTCCGTAAGCCAGAATTATTAACTTAGAGATACTTGTTGCTAAATTTAACACATCGCTAAATATAATAAATAACTGAATGATTTAATAACACAACACAAAACGAAAACACGGAAAGAATTGACTGATGATATTCAAACATATTCCGTCACTTAGCAAAGATGTTTATTAAGGGAGAATTTAGTAGGAAAATAAATATTAAATAGAAATAAGTAGTGAAGTTGCAAACATAATACAATTCTCGGTTATTTGATAGAAAAATTCTGGCAAACATATTTTCGTATAAAGCCTCTATTCACCGCCTCGCGCCTCTTCAGTTTGCACATGCCGGAGCGGTAGCTCAGTGCATCAACTGATGTCACTGCAGCGCCTTTGAGCGGGAGGTCCTAGGTTCGAGTACTGACGGCGGCAGGATTTTCGACACTAGCTTTTCAGCTAGGTCGAATTCCGTCGCTGTCTAGAGGAGAATTCTACCGGCCGGCTGCTCTGATCGGCAGTTTTCCGTGGTTTCTCCGATCAATACCAGGCGAATGTCGGAGTAGTACCCTAACAAACGGGTCACGGACCGTGTGCAATCTGTCCTTCCTCTTCCTTGTCCAATCCTCTCCCCTTACACACACACTTACACTAACATGCACTACACTACCACATATTCCGGGAGACAGATCGGGAGCTTATAGCTTGTCCCGGCTGGGACGGTACCCCGGTGGTGGGAGAATCCTGGTTAGGGGGAAACCCTACTAGCCGACGGTACGTCGGCGCCGGATCTCGCCATCCGGCGGGGGATGATTACCGCCATCTCCAGAGAAAAACGTGCACTACACTAACGGGACTAATGACCAAAGCAGTTGACGTGCCCGGAAACACGAAAAATCAATCAATCAATCAATCAGTTTGCCCTTTCTGGATTTTAAGGGAAAATGAGTGGGGGGTCAGGTGAGGTTGCCTGTGCCCGTAGGAGCGCCGGGCTCCCCAGACGGACAAGTAACTCCTACGGTCGCGGATTGACGTGCATGCCTGAAACCGCTTGTACTTCTACCAAACAGCAGTTTATCTTTTTCCGCTCAGACGCTGCAAGGTCGGTCCAGTTTGCTTACGTATCTGTCATTGTCCTTAGCATACAGTTATGTTGTAAATAAATTCTTTTGCTTATAATTTTCAGCTCTAATGACTATTCTGACGCGATTGGAAACAACCCAATAAAATCTACGGTACCTAGACAATTTTGTTTTTAATCTATGGAAGCCAAAAACGTCTCTTAAACATATCCTCGGAGCACAATATTGAACTGTATAATCTCTCTAGCAAAATGTATTCCTCAGTTCTTTATATTTTAAATATAACAATCTGGGAGCCAACATCGATGGGCGAGGTGGCTAAGAGCGTGTACCGACTCAGCGCTTTAGTCTGAAGGGTGCCAGGTTCGAGTCCCGCCTTGGGCACGGTCGTTGGTCACTTGCCTTCCCATGTTTTTGTTATCGCACAGGGCCCCGAGTTCTGCTGTTCAGAGGCGCCCGCAAATGTGTTGGTGTTCAATGTATGGTCGAATATGCGTCCCATTCTGGACGTAAAGGGTAACCGGTTGTCGGCTGGAACAAGCCCCAGGAAAAAAAAACAATCTGGGAGAGATGTTATCGGGATTGAAGAACTTTAATCCTAGGCAAAAATATTGTCCATGCAAGTGTAGAAGATTGAGAATAAAGAAACGCCTTTATTGCAACCCGCTAAGAAGTACTGTAAGATGGGTTGCATATGTATCAGCTGGTAGGCGGCTTTCTCCTCGACGAGATTTGACTGCGCTCTGTTAGAGATTTTACAAACTTGTATCAGCTGATCTGAACGACCTCTTCACATCTGTTCAGTAGATAGTGATAATTTACACAACAGACTTGTTATGAAACATGCTACAAGCTGTAGAAGAGTTGTTTACGTTATCATCTAAAGCACGTGTTCATAAATCCCATGAACGTGTCGCAACTCGTGCCTTCGCTTGTTCAATATAATTTATTTATGTAGTAAATGTGTTTTGTAAAGTTAATTTTCTGTTAAAACGAGACCGCATTAGTTACTATACTTTCAAATTGAAGTTAACTTATTAGTATAGTCCTGAATTTTATTTTTAACAAAAGACGAATTATTTTCGACATTATACACTATGGTCTCATTGTGCCCTCCGCTTATGCTTATATCTCTTTATTTCTGTGATCAGTAACTAGTGTTTTCAATCTCACTTCTTTACTTTTCCTTAAAACTATCTATCAAATGCCTATATTAGTCTTTCTTAATTGTGTGTGTACTCTTACTAGTATGTTTACTTAGGTTTTGTACTAAATGCTTTGACATTTTTAAAAGAAGTTGAAAGCAACGAAACCTTTGAGAAGAATCATGTGTGTCGTTTCAAAGGTACCTAATAAGATGGATCTCTGTGTTCGAAGTCGAAACTCTCCTTGAAATGCTATTGGTTCTTTATTGAATGAAGTTTATAGAAATAAAATTTTGAAACCTTAATATCTGAAGTTGCTCTATCTCCTATTCGTAACTTCCATTTACATTTCCAAAGAAGGCTCCTATTCACTGGTTCTTCTAATAGTTCATGTTAATAGTCCCGCCGTAGTGTGAAATTGATGCACATTGGGCAGAGCAGACGGACGCTATGAAAGCTACAAAATACATATCGCCAAAAATTAAGATGCAACAGTTTCAAAATAAATTGGAATGAAATAAGTATGAAAATTTTGATCAAAGTTTGTAGAATCATTTCTCAACAGACGTCAGGTCATCAACTCGAAAAACAAAAATGACACTAATACTAACCTTGAAAACTGACATTATTAAGTTTTGAATAGTATTGAAACGGTCACAGGCCCAGATTTTGTGAAAACGAGTGATGAGAACAATTTGATTCAGTTAAGTTTTGTAGCACATGAAAAAGTCACATATCAGCTCTTGTTAATTTAATCACAACAAATATGTTCCTCTGTTTACTTCGAAACGGTCACTTGTAAGGAATTTTAAAAAAATAATACGAGGCGAGAAATATTGAGCAAGGCGGTTGAGGAGTCGGGATTGGCAAAGCAGCGCCTATTCACTCACAAGTGTGTGAATGTCGGGTAAAGCTCTGCCTTCTATCGTTGTTTGCCGATGATGGTAATGGTGACATGGTGGTAGTGGTTTGGTGGTGGGGTGGAGTGTGATGGTGAAAGTAACTCGATGATGGTCCCCTGGTGCCGATGGAATTTATGCGGTGGTAATTGTGATGTTAGTGATGGTAGTAACGACGCGGTGGTGATGGTAAAGCTGTAAATATGATGGTGTGAAGTGTGATTAGTGGTGGGGTGCAGTGATGGTGTGTAGTGTGGTGGTGATGGCACACTGGTGACGATGGTAGTTGTGGTAGTTGGGGCGCTGGTGGAGATGGTAGGTCTTGATAAGCAAGATATGCAGTAGCTGAAGTTAATTCCATCCATACCGAGCAAACCGCTCGAGAACCAATCTCAAACAGGATGCGATATCCCCAAGGAAACATAGATATGGCCAACGATGTTCAAAATTAAAACATCGTGTTAATAGTACATCGATCAAAACACATCAGTATTTTCAAACGTCGATGTTTTAAAGCTGGCTGAATGCTCCTTCACTCTAACCTCTAACTTCAAATTTGCGCAACGCAAAATTTAATTTTATAGTGGTCGTGTGTATTCATTTTGATTACAATTTAACTGAAAACAAAGTTGAAAATCGCCTCTTCGTGTGCCAAAGACGAGGAAAGACCAGGCAAATGCCAGTGCATCTCAATCATCTCGGGCGAGGGATTGTCTGCTCTTTGAAGTTAGTGAAACCGAGATAGTTTGGTTCGAACACATAAACATAAAATGGGGTTCGAACCCATTCAAAAAACATCGATGTTCAAAAATATCAATGTTCAAAACACGTCATGTTAAAACACGTCGATGTTGAAAAACATTGATGTTTTTTAAAAATTTTAAAAATTAAAAAAAAAAACTGATGTTAAAAATTAATGTTAAAACGTTGATGATAAAAAACATTGATGTTGAGAAAACGTCGATGTTGAAAAAACATCGACGTTGAAAAAAACATCGATTTTGGTTAAAAAACGTTGGATGTTGAAAAAACATCGATCTTGAAAAAACATCGACGTTGAAAAAAACATCGACGTTGAAAAACAACATCGACGTTGAAAACAACACGACGTTGAAAATCAAACACCGACGTTGAAAATCAAACACCGACGTTGAAAATCAAACACCGACGTTGACAATCAAACACCGACGTTGACAATCAAACACCGACGTTGACAATCAAACACCGACGTTGAAAATCAAACACCGACGTTGAAAATCAAACACCGACGTTGAAAATCAAACACCGACGTTGAAAATCAAACACCGACGTTGAAAATCAAACACCGACGTTGAAAATCAAACACCGACGTTGAAAATCAAACACCGACGTTGAAAATCAAACACCGACGTTGAAAATCAAACACCGACGTTGAAAATCAAACACCGACGTTGAAAATCAAACACCGACGTTGAAAATCAAACACCGACGTTGAAAATCAAACACCGACGTTGAAAATCAAACACCGACGTTGAAAATCAAACACCGACGTTGAAAATCAAACACCGACGTTGAAAATCAAACACCGACGTTGAAAATCAAACACCGACGTTGAAAATCAAACAACACCGACGTTAAAAACAACACCGACGTTAAAAACTAGGACATGTTTATAGAGATTAAAAGCACGGGCGCGGCTGTGGCATGCGCGCGC
Source organism: Teleogryllus oceanicus (assembly GCA_964035755.1). Taxonomy (NCBI): domain Eukaryota; kingdom Metazoa; phylum Arthropoda; class Insecta; order Orthoptera; family Gryllidae; genus Teleogryllus; species Teleogryllus oceanicus. Next base: position 49,420,582 of record CAXIVR010000010.1, on the reverse strand, counting down.
TCGTCCGCACTCACGTGCGGTCGCAGAGGAGCGCGCTGTAGCCGGTGCCCATCTCGGAGGGGTCGGCGCAGCGCGCGCACGCGCACGCGAGCAGCTCGTCGAGCAGCGCGGCGCGGCGCGGGGCGGTGCCCAGCTGTGCGTCCACGTAGCAGATGGAGAGGTGCTGGCCGCGGCGCACGGGCGCGGCCGTGCGCAGCAGCAGCGTCCCGTCGCCGCCGAACACCTTGGCCGTGTTGGGCACGCACGCGTGCTCGATGAAGGACGCCTCGTCGTACACCGCCACGAACGGCGCCGGGTCGCGCACGCGCACCGGGTACGTGTTGATCTGGAAGCGCGAAACAAAAAAAAAACATGTCGGAGAGGTTAGAGCGTTTTAGTGTTGTATAGAAAATGTTATTTACTAGCCTACCCGTGCGAGAACTCTCGTATGTTAAACCCCACCCTCTTCCGTATTTCTACATTTCCAAATTAAGCCGGTTTTCTTTCTTTTCATTAGACCTTTTTATCCTCTATCACTTGTTCTATATGTCTCTTTGTAATTCGTAACAATAAAATACACTGTTGAGAATACAAACTATTCTTTTATTAACGTTGTTATCGAGCAGTGAGATACGCCCATGTAATTCAATCACGTAGAATATCAGTAATTAGTTGAATTTCACTTTCAGTTGCAGATTCTGCACGCCTCTGAGCAGGTGGGGTAATATCGAGAAGCGCCGGACGAGCAAAAATGTCACTGAATGTTCTAGATCTCCTCCTGTAGATTACGGTGTGAAGAACAGTTTCTTTGAGGCCGTCGGCCTCACAAGTTTATTTTTTATGGTCCCAGAACGCTTAGTTTAGGAGTTATTTAACGACTCACAAAAACTGCCGAGTGTTGCGGGTTTGCATTTGACATGGATATTTAAATGTTTTTGTTAAACAAATCTTTCATGTTTTATCAAGTCAAACTACAATTCGTCACGTCTCCGTGAAATTCTCTTTCTTTTTTTAGACCTCATTTATAACGATTGGTTGCGTGTGAGAGCCGCAAAAGGTATCTATAGTACTGAAATAATGTAGGGGGCGATGAAGGCACCCAGTCCTCCGAAGTGACGTGCCTCCCTGGGATGCTACAGCCGCTCGGCTTCCGGGAGAGGCACATCGCAACGCTTATACGACGTAACGTAACCAAACTGTGGAATGAATAGCCTCTCTTTCCGATCGGCGGCATTTCAGGGTATTCACTTTCAGATACGACTGTCCCATCAAAACAAACTAGTTATAGCGGACGCTAGCGTATGAGTACTCCTCTTCAAAGCGGAAGTATTTCTTACTCAACAGAATTTTTCTTATAGGGATATTTTCGTTACAGATGGTTGTATGAACGTAAGGCAACCAAACAGAAGAATGAGAATCCATTGCAGCACTGGGGGCCAGGGGAAGTATGTAAACAGCTGCATCTGATATAAAACATTAATAAACCCTACAGTAATTTCGAAGCAGAGACATGGGTCCATACCAATATGGATGCTCAGGCTTCAGGTTGATCCAAATATTAAGAGGAGAGCCAAATGCTAGGATGAATATGTACAGCAGATAAGGATGGAGAAAGATGGAGAATCAGATGTAATTAAGAAATAACAACATACTCGTGGGAGAAGATATAATTAGAATTGTAAAGTATAGCAGAAAATCTTGGTTAGGAGATTTTCAGAGAAAGGAAATTTCCTCAATACGTAGGCCACTTTCATAGACCAACAAACAACAATGTCTGTCTCAAGCCTAAAAGCAGACTATGAGCTAAATTCAAAATCGCCTGTGAAATTAGTGTGGTCAGACGAAAGAGCGGGCCTGATGGCCCGAGCTTCGCCACGTAAAGCAAGGAATTAACTATAGAAGAATCCGCCTAAGACTGAGCCAAAATGGCAGTTCTCTAAACAAGGGAACATCACCTCTAATTCAGAAAAGTATCCCTCCACCGCGACAGCTGTTCAGCCACGCCTCTTCGTACAGCGCTTGGTTATATTTCCCGTGAAGACATCACTATGCAAAAGTCTGAAGGATTTGCTGGTGTATATATACGAATGCGAGTCCTAGAAATTTTAAAATTTAATTAGGTATGTGGAAAAATCTCTTAACACGCTCTTACATTCAGTAAAAGAAAACTGCCGCGAATATAAATACTGTTCGCCACCTTACAGCAGAGGTGCCTGAAACATGTGAACCAGTATGCACCTCACATTTAGGTTTCGGTTTTCAAATAAACATAATACTTATCACTGAAAAAGTAAATCCAACGTAATGTTTATATAAAAAAAGAATTTTTACGAAAGCACTGAACTTCCTAATTTCAATTATTTCTTGAGACGCAATCAATTTGCGTCGGACGAGAACATCACAAAAGTCGTCGTTTCGATGCCATTTACAAGTTAGCCAACTGCAAACGAACGAAAGCAGAAAGGCCGTCTAATGGGCTCAAGGACACAACCACCACAGGGTCTTCAGACAAGGAGCGGTATCTCAGTGCATCAACTGTTGTCACTGCAGTGCCTCTGACCGGGAGGTCCTAGGTTCCCACTCCCCATGGCGGCAGGATTTTCAGCACTAGCTTCTCATCTAGATCGAATTCAGTCGCTGTCTGGAGGAGAATTCTAGAGGCCGGCTGCTCTGATCGGTAGTTTTCCGTGGTTTCTCCGATTAACACCAGGGCCACGGACCGCGCGCGATCTTTCCTTCCTCTTCCTTGTCCAACTCCAACCTCTCCCCTTACACACACACTTACACTAACATGCACTACACTACCACATATCCCGGGAGACCGGTCGGGAGCTTAGAGCTTGTCCCGGCTGGGGCGGTGCCCCACTGGTGAGAGAGTCCTGGTTAGGGGGAAACCCCACTAGCTGACTGTAGGTCGGCGCCGGATCTCGCCATCCAGCGGGGGAAGACCACCGCCATCTCCCGAGGAAAAACATGCCCTACACTAACATGACTAATGACCAAAGCAGTTGACGCGCGCGAATACACGAAAAAACATATCAATCAATCAATAATCTTCAGCTACGTAGCCAATATTAGCTGCCCAAACGGTCCTTTCTGATCCAAATGGCTGCGTACAATACCTGCAGCACGCCCGCCATGTAGAGCACGTCGTCGTCGGTGAACCGGCCCTGCAGCCCGAAGAAGGGCAGCCACGGCCCGACGCCTTGCGCTTGGCGCAGTGCGCCTCCAGGGAGCGCAGGCGCTCGTACGCGGCCGGGGACGTGTCCCGCAGCAGCAGGCAGCGCGCCACCGTCAGCGCGCGGTGCACCGGCCGCCCCGCCGCCAGCGCGCCCACCACGTCCGCCTGCGCACCGGGCAAACTAAAATCTAGTCATTACAGTAATAATAATAGTGATAATAATAATAATAATAATAATAATAATAATAATAATAAGGGATGAATGCTAAGTGATGATGCTAAGTGATGATGCTAAGTGATGATGCTAAGTGATGATGCTAAGTGATGATGCTAAGTGATGATGCTAAGTGATGATGCTAAGTGATGATGCTAAGTGATGATGCTAAGTGATGGTGCTAAGTGATGATGCTAAGATGATGCTAAGTGATGATGCTAAGTGATGATGCTAGTGATGATGCTAAGTGATGATGCTAAGTGATGATGCTAAGTGATGATGCTAAGTGATGATGCTAAGTGATGATGCTAAGTGATGATGCTAAGTGATGATGCTAAGTGATGATGCTAAGTGATGATGCTAAGTGATGATACTAAGTGACACCAATTGGTGTGTGAGGGTGATGTGTCCCTCATTGCATGTGAGGTGCCCGAGATAGAGGTTGGTGCACTGAATGGGTTGAGTTGTTTTTGATGTTGCAAGGTACGTAATTTTTTTTGTAATAGATAATAAGGAAATTGTAAATATTCTGTAACTTAGCTAAAAATTGTTTCTCATACGTGTGTTTTTTGGTAACATTATTCTTGAACAGTGTTGTTTTCATTTTCTTTTATATTAGCCCTGAGGATGGAAATAAAAGTTTCCGAAACGTTGGCAAACAACTAGTGAAAATTTTTTGACCAAGCCCCGTTAACCTGCTTTCAAATAATAATAATAATAATAATAATAATAATAATAATAATAATAATAATAATAATAATAATAATAATAATAATAATAATAATAATAATAATAGATCCGGGTGGCCGAGATCGCTAAGACAGTATTACCTTGGCGGTCTCGGACCAAAGGATCACGGGTTCGAGTCCCCCTCAAGCATGGTTATGATTGTGTGAGTGCGTCTGTATATGTTTGTGAAGTCCATTTCATCCTTCATCAGCATTGTCATTGTACCCCATCCTCCAGGGCCGGTGTGGAAAAACGGATTCAGCATGAAAATGCAGACCCCCCCCTAAAAGACACTACCCTCAATAAAAATGACTGGGCCCCAGTGGGTTGCGCTTTAAGTGGCCCGACATGGCCAATTCGCGACCCTCCCAAAAAATCGGGGTATAAGGGTTCCAGTCCCGACTGGGATAAACAATTCTTTGAACAGTGAAACATAATTTCCAACATTACTTCTGCCAAGTAGCTAACGGATCGTAATAGTTAGTTGGCAATTGCAAAACGGGAAACATATTTTTACGGTATGTTACTACGTATTTCTGTGAGCAGGGGTGAAATATAAATTATTATTATTATTGATCATATTTTTATATTCATGTTTATTATTTTGAATCCGAATTTGGGGGCGTGGAGATGAACTCATTGGCTGGTATATCATTCCCCGCATGACGTCAATCAGAGAGGCTGATTTCGTGTCCCCAGATATTTGAGGAGATATCTAAGATACACCAGCCAATGAGTTCATCTCCACGCCCCCAAATTCGGATTCAAAATAATAAACATAAATATAAAAATATGATCAATAATAATAATTTATATTTCACCCCTGCTCACAGAAATATCTGCTGAACTAGTGCAGTCTCCGTTACGGGCTCTACTTCTAGTTAGCAGCACTGGCCCAATCTCTGATAAGCAGGGCCCGGATTCTGATGACAAGTGATCGTCTTATTGGTGCATTCTAGACGTAGCGAACTTGTAAATAATGTTTATCACGACAGTTGGTGATAGAAATGTATAATTATTGGGTCGTTTTATTGTCTTTTTTTTGCCATTTTTCAATTTGAAGGTAATTTTTCTGGATCTTTACGTCATTTTTGTCATTTCTATGCTTTTGTTTCCCTTTTCATTTTTTAATGAATGTTTTATGAGTTTGCAATGATACACTAAAAATAAGTTTTTTTTGTACCATTACAGGGGTATTCGCTAATTTCCTCGACCTGTCAAAACTGACGGTAGCAAATTCCAAGCTAAGAATCACTTTTCCTCCTAAAATAAAGACTTTATAATACATATAATTTTATAAAAATAAATTTTATTTAAAATTATAGAATTCGTTGGACAAATAAACATATTCATACAAATTTGCGAGTATTTTTTAAAAAATTAGGTCATTTTCACCTTATTTTTAAGTCATTTTATAGGTCATTTTCCTCTTATTTTTAAGTAACTTTCAAAGAATTTTTAGGTCATCAGAATCTGAGCCCTGCTGATAAGGTACTTTTTGAGAGTGTCAAAGGTTCACGGGTTCTTTGACGCGCTCGGATGGCAACATGGAGTGGTGCGGATTTTCGGTCTTCAAAAATCCATTGATTTCGACAGAATTTCGATCCACGTATCAAAGCGTATGGAGCCGTCCTGTTAATCACTGATCTATCGACGAGAGTTCTTAAATGATTTAACTGCAATGAAATGCTCAACGTTGCTTCCATCCGTGTCTACGCAAATTTCACGTGTTCGAAGCACTGGGTGTAATTTCATATATTTCACATATTCGAAGCGGAGGGTGTGTAATATACGAAATGTTCGAGGTTGTTGATATTGAAATCCGGATTGAATACAATGCGAACGCAATAGGATTTTTACAATGTGAACGTAAGCAATTAATTGATTATTAAACCTCAATATAAATAAAATATTACTATTTTATTACGTCTACACAACGCATGTAATCATACAATTTGTTTCCAGATCCTCTCTCTGAAATATAAGTGTCGAAAATTGTACACTGTAATCCAGTATTGTAATCAGTGAAATGGATGACCAATCTATTTTTGTATCTTTATTCATAGAAGCAATTTTTTGGTGAAACATTTTCCAATGTTTATTCTTGTCATACGATTAATAATTTATTTTGAAATATGAAGTAAATGATATTTTCGTGTTCAAAGAGAGTTCGAGATCAAACGGATTTCAAAATTTTTTGAATTTTTTCCATCATAAAGGAGAGAAATTTCACCATTCTGTTAGCTTCGCCGTTGCATAGCAATCGTGTTGATAGTACGAAAAAATGTTATAAATTATTTGGATACTACCATTTGTATTGTCACATACGCAGTACATTTATTCTAATATTTACTCGAACAGGTCATGCAATAATTTACTAATATCATCTTGTGTTCACATTTTTTAAATTTTGAAGATACTGAGAATTACTTGACAATCTGACGTCAATAACTCATTAATTACTGAATGAGTTTATCAAACAAAACATCTTTGTGATATTTATTAAGAAACCAAAGGAAGAAATATCATATTCATTATAGATTTATTCATTCATTCATTAGGTTTATCGATTAGATAGCTGATAAATAATGTGTTATCATATTCAGGATAATTTTTGGAATATGAATGAATTTCATGTTAGTCATATTTCAATACGAAATATAAATACTATCTTCTCTTATCTGTATAAATCATGACCTGTTTTAAAATAACATATTATCTTGTTCAGATAATTTTGAAGAGATTTGCAGGATGCGAATCGTGGGAGTTCCGTGTAGATAGACACAAAGTGATTTCAGATTATCACACTATGTGGGGCATTTCAATACTTCAAAAAGACCTCTTACAGAGATAATCTGAAGTTAATTTAGAAAGTTCTAGCGACACTAAAAATACACTCGAACATCATACCCCCGCATACGTCACATATTTTAAACAGTTTGGGATATTAATAAATAAACTAGTGGGGCTACAACAGCACATGTACTCTCGCATTATTTCTTAATTTGCCAAATTCGAAAATTCAGAGAGTTCAACAAAATAAGACCGTGCATTGTTTTAAGCGTCCCTCCTATCAGTGAAAAAATTTTGAAGAGTAATTTGAAGAGTTTTTTTTTAGAAATTGCGTTAATTTCAAGCACAATTCCCACGAAAACTTCTCGTTTCATCAAAAAATTAAACATGACCTTTTTTGGAAGAGTTTTTTACAACAAACTTTGTCTAAGGAAAAAAATCTCTAACTTCAATTTTGTGGTTTTGAAATGTTAACTTTGTGCAATTTTCGAAAATATCGAGAATTCGCCGAAAATGGGACTAGCACCATATTTTTTATCGTCACTTGAGAGAGGTATCGTCTTTATATGTGGAGAAAATTTAAAAGAAAAAAATTGGACCGCTTTTTCAGAAAACAGTTGTTAAATAAATTAGGAATTGTCGATATTTCGCAATAAATTACACTATTGAGTAACTCGCATATTTTCCAAAAATGACTCTATTTCAATATGTTTTTAAACGCGAGATTTCATTTAGGAAATAAATCTAAATTTTCAATATTATAGTTGTCGGATGACTCCCCCCCCCCAAAAAAATGCACATTCGAAAAATCTGGGGTTTCAATCAAAACGAGACCTGCATCATTCTCTTAAGCGTCCTGTAGGCTATCGGAGAACAAACTTTAATGAAATAATTTGGAGCCACTTTTGCAAAAATGTTGAAACGTTTTTCAGGCGAACGATTACAATACTTTCTCTTCTTACTATCATAAGGGAGAGTAAGTAAAAATGTTATAGTGTATATGAAAAAAACAAATTAAACGAAATTCAATTCAACTGAATCGTGCTCAATTCAACTGAATCGAACTCAATTCAACTGAATCGAACTCGATTCAATTGAATCGAACTCGATTCAACTGCATCGTGCTCGATTCAACTGCATCGTGCTCGATTCAACTGCATCGTGCTCGATTGAACTGCATCGTGCTCGATTGAACTGCATCGTGCTCGATTGAACTGCATCGTGCTCGATTGAACTGCATCGTGCTCGATTGAACTGCATCGTGCTCGATTGAACTGCATCGTGCTCGATTGAACTGCATCGTGCTCGATTGAACTGCATCGTGCTCGATTGAACTGCATCGTGCTCGATTGAACTGCATCGTGCTCGATTGAACTGCATCGTGCTCGATTGAACTGCATCGTGCTCGATTGAACTGCATCGTGCTCGATTCAACCGAATCGTGCTCGATTCAACCGAATCGTGCTCGATTCAACCGAATCGTGCTCGATTCAACCGAATCGCGCTCGATTGAACTGAATCGTGCTCGATTCAACTGAATCGTGCTCGATGGGATTGAACTCAGTTGCGGTGAATCGCAGCGAGTGTACTCACGGGCCGCCCTCGGCGCTGCATGAGCAGGCACTCGGGCCGGTGGCGCGGGTGGGCGGCGCAGGCGGCGTCGCACAGGCACTCGGGCCGGTGGCGCGGGGCGCCTCGCGCAGCACCGTCGTGCCGGCGGGCAGCGCGCGCGTCGCCACCAGGTGGCGCCCCAGCACCGGGTCGCGGCACACCTGCCGGCAGGGACAAGGAACACATGTAGGGGGTGGCTTCAGTGGTATAATAATAATAATTATAATCATTATAATAATAATAATAATAATAATAATAATAATAATAATAATAATGTCTTTATTAATGGCGAATCTCTGGCCATAGGGCGAGCTCTTCCGCCTAACCATATTATTATTATTATTATTATTATTATTATTATTATTATTATTAAGGATCCTGAGCACGTGTTCTTTAGTCAGAAGATTTATGGGTTCCTAAATAAATTTGTGTTAAAGAATTATCTACTTTTGAATTTATAAACCAAGTGTTTAAATTTATATTTGTAGAAATGTTTACCTTCTAATTAGTTGTTAAAATAAATATATTTTTGTTAAAAGTAATGCACTACGGAAATCATGCTTTGATAGAAATATCTGTATGACTCCTCAAATATGTACCAGAAAGCTGCTTATATTGTTGTTGCGTAGTTTTTAATGCTATCTTTTTAATATATTCATGTTTGTCTATAAAATGTAAAAATTGACATTTTTACATATTTTTCATTTGTTTTCAATTAACAAACACCAAACTTTCTAGAAATACTACTGGTCTGTGAATCTGTTTCACCAAAATAATCACTGACGTCACTTAAAATACCTCTAAACACCGTGAGTTTTGGGACACAACCGATCATTAATCACTTGGGACTCAAAATGTTAAATCCAAGATTGCGGGTTCAAACCCGATCGATGCCATAGATTTTTAAGGGCGAACAAATCTTTCGTACGTCTTCCTTCTGAAAGGAAGTGAAGCCCCCTTTCCCTTGTTGTAGATTTACTGCGTGTAAAGGATCCTCAAGCCTAAAAGAAGCCTCTGATCCTCTCAAAATTCAAATCACCTCTTTTGTCGCCATCGTGATTATTTCTTTCTAGCAAAATTAGTGTGGTCAGACGGAAGAGTAGTCAGTGACGGAAGAAAAGACTGAGAAGTCTAAGCCTGAGTCTCGCACATTAAAGTAAGGCATCGTTGAATTGAATTGAATTGAATTGAATTGAATTGGAGAGGCAAAACAACTGAAATTAAGATGCGAAGAAAGAAAGAAAGCGTGAGAGCGACAGAAAGAAAGAGCGAGAGAAAGTAAGAAACGGAGAAATGAAGGTAGAACAACAAGCATGAAAGAGAAAATGAAACTACTGGTGCTAGAGAATAGGACAGATTCTCGTACCAGTTAGTTCCCTAACCATCTCTACTCTGGACAAGCTATTCCCCTCCCCCTCTTCCGGCTGCAACATAAGATTGTGCCCTCCCCCTCTTCCAGCTGCAACATAAAATACATTTTTCACATTTTTTTAATTTTACGGGCCCTAAGGAGTAAAATTGAATTGATCGCAGCAGATGGACGAACGTTTAAAAAATATTCTTTTATCCCTCGGTTTATTTCCATTAAAACATCGAATACGATTTTCTGGAGCATTAGATAAGTTTCTCTTTATTACGTATATTACTCTGTAATTCCTGTATTTCCTGTACGTATACACGAAAGTGTAAATAAAGCAATGTTAAAGAAAAAAAGAATTTATAATGATTATAATAAAATGTATGAATATCAGTATCTCAATATATCCTCTGATTTTTATTAACAACTAGGAACGGTCTGCACTCATGCCAAATAAAGTACATAACGGAATGGCAAAAACGAGCATTCCTTGGAACTCTGTACAGCAGGGTACATGCAGCTTGACAGACACTTTTATCCAATAGAAAGAATTACAGAAAATTGTGGGAAAAGTTGCTCAAAAGCAAATAGTTAGCAGTATGAAGCACTGTAGTAGTATAATTTATCAACAATAACAATTCCCACATGAATGATGCAACCAGATAGCTCCAACACTAGGCCTGCAGGTTCGGGCGCGTCCAAAATGATCATGCGCGATGTGCGGAGAAATTAAGACTTCCTGAAAGTGTATACCGGAATGACTTATACGAGCATTCCTTCGTAGCGTAAAGACTGCGGGTGTGTGACAAATTACTCAATGTAACGTTTTAATAACCCCTTAATAAAAAACGAGTTTAAATAGATGTCATTGCGCCTCACGAACCGAGCATTTGAAATGTTAAAGTCATCATTAGAAGGCATTAGGGAGTGTGTTCACCTTGAAGGGGCTGCAGAGGTCCCGGTGCTCCGTCCAGTGCTGCTTCTGGTGGTCGCGGCTGCAGTAATAGACCTCGTGGCAGCGACTACAGCGCTGCTCGGCGGGCAGCCCGCACTGCGCGCAGGCGGGCGACATCGCGATCTGAACAAGAAGCAAATAAAGCAAAATTCATAGAGTTAAAAATAAAAAAAGTGTAAGATCAACAGTATAAATCAACAGTGCAAAAATCAACAGTGCAAAAATCAACGTGCAAAAATCAACGTGCAAAAATCAACAGTGCAAAAATCAACTGTGCAAAAATCAACTGTCAAAAATCAACTGTGCAAAAATCAACTGTGCAAAAATCAACTGTGCAAAATCAACTGTGCAAAAATCAACTGTGCAAAAATCAACTGTGCAAAAATCAACTGTGCAAAAATCAACTGTGCAAAAATCAACTGTGCAAAAATCAACAGTGCAAAAATCAACTGTGCAAAAATCAACGTGCAAAAATCAACGTGCAAAAATCAACCGTGCAAAAATCAACCGTGCAAAAATCAACTGTGCAAAAATCAACTGTGCAAAATCAACTGTGCAAAAATCAACTGTGCAAAAATCAACTGTGCAAAAATCAACTGTGCAAAAATCAACTGTGCAAAATCAACTGTGCCAAAATCAACCGTGCAAAAATCAACTGTGCAAAAATCAACTGTGCAAAAATCAACTGTGCAAAAATCAACTGTGCAAAAATCAACTGTGCAAAAATCAACTGTGCAAAATCAACTGTGCAAAAATCAACTGTGCAAAAATCAACTGTGCAAAAATCAACTGTGCAAAAATCAACTGTGCAAAAATCAACTGTGCAAAAATCAACTGTGCAAAAATCAACTGTGCAAAAATCAACTGTGCAAAAATCAACTGTGCAAAAATCAACTGTGCAAAAATCAACTGTGCAAAAATCAACAGTGCAAAAATCAACCGACGGGGTGTCCAATAGCGTAAAATCTATCATGCAAATTCCATAGTGTAAAATCTATAGTGTAAAATCCATTAAGTCAAATGTACTATCATCTTCGATTTATCGATACTATTATTCAGGGAACGGAAGTTTGTAACAAGTTTGCCGACGAAGGTTTCCTCGGATGAACGCATGGGTTACATGGAACGCATGGGTTACATGGAACGCATGGTTAGTGCCAGAGATAAACAATTCAACGAGATTCAGGCGCAGATGAGAACAGAGTGCATGACAGTCAACAATGTAATTTCGAAGTTCCCGAACGAATCCAACTCGTGTACAGAAAAGAAAAAATTGAGTATCCGGGAAGTCCATTCCCGACCGGAAATTCATAGTTAGGGTGTTCTCAAACCGTGTTATGCGTCACAGTGAAATGTCGTAGAGAAGACACGCAAATAATTGGCATTTTAGTAATGTTAAAATAAAGTTCCCTACACAATGATCGAAAATTCACGCGAGTCGTGATGAGAAGAAAGATTTCCTGCTTTAAGACAAATATGAACAATAGGATATTAAATTGCTCTTGGAGATTGATTCCTTAATATTCATATTAGTATCGAATTGTTGAATGTAATATAATAATAATAATAATAATAATAATAATAATAATAATAATAATAATAATAATAATGCAATTTTTGTTATGATATATTGATATAATGTTTATGGTGTAATGATTCAACTACTTGTGACCTTGAAATGTAATGTACTGATGTAAACACAATGAGGTCGCTAATGACCTGAGCTGTTATAAAGCGACCATAAATAAACAAATTTGTAAAAAAATATTATAATTTATTTATACATATTGTGATTTACAAAATAAATAAAACGGCATGTAATACCACATCACACTACACGGGCGAACGGACGGGCGAATGGACAAATGTTTTGTCGTCATTCGAATTTTCGATATAAAATACCCACGAAACACGATTCCGGCTACACCACATGTTAGAGAATTTTTTTCTAAATTTAGGAATTTGATTTATACTTTTTGTTTTCGTTATCAGGGCCGTGTAATAAGTTTTTCTGATGAAAATTCGCCGTTTTTCGCGTAGCATAGCTTCCTCTCTACGACGTAACGAGAAAGTAAAATAAACAAGAAGAAACAATTCCTTGAAAACAGTCGAAACCCTGTACACGAATGTATATCTCATTACAAATACAAAATCGTACTGACGATGTCGTAATCGTAACTGGTATAATTGTGTACTACGTATGAATAATTACCAGTACTTCAATTAGTTATTTTCAGTAGAACAATTAGCGTAAGGTGAACAAGCCTTGTAGTATTCACACGGTGCTAACGCAGCTATTTCTAATATGTTGTTGCTAATGTACGAGTAAATCCCAATTTACACCTGGGTGTTCTCGACGGCAAGGTAGTAATCATGTTTACGGTACGAAATAAAGTGAGGCTGTACGCCGTGAAAAAGTTTGCCTGTCCATCTCGTTTGTTAGTAATAATTCACTGTTGTTTTTTGTTGTTGTGTAAACCAAGTATTGTTCTCCAAAAACATCAACAGATTGATTGATTAGTGGTTCAAGGCGTGTCAACTGGTAAGGTCATTAGACCCTTAAGTGCAGTGAATGTTTTTAACATTGCGAGATACGGCGCCAACATACGTCGCCTTGCGGGGTTTTCCCCAACCAGGTATCTCCCATCACCGTGGCACCGCCCCAGCCGGGACAAGTTCTAAGTCTCCGACCGGTCTCTTGGCATATGTGGTAGTGAAGTGTAAGTGAGTGTGTCTAGTGTGTAGTTTTCCGTGGTTTCTCCGATCAACATCAGGCGAATGCTGGAGTAGTCCCCAATTAAAAGGGCCTTGGACGGGGCACGCTATTTCCTTCCTTTTCCTTGTCCTTTCCTCACCCCTTACTTAGACACACATGCAATGCACTACCATACATAACAAGAGACCAGTCGGGAACTTTGAGTTTGTCCAGACGGGGGCGGTGCCCCGCGATAAATATACTATTTGTACAATCCGTAACTCGGGCAATCTGCCTCTAGTTCATACATCAGAAGCCTTCGGCTATAAACAAGTTATAATGGGATGTTCTTTTAAGTTGTTCGTATAGGGGGTATTTTGGCTTATTACAATAAATTAAAAATTACATATTTCCATTTCATTTTGATGAATTTTGAATTATTAGTTATATCTTCACGTATTTATCATCAATTTGTAAATCTGAATAAACTATGCTGAAGTACTTGCTTCAATTAATATTTAAATAATTGAATGTATGTTCAAACAAATTAGGGCTACAATCGCGATTAGGTAGGGCTCTGCAACCTACGTCTTGCGGATCGAATAGTAATTTGGACTGATGCCGTAAACGAATTTAAAATATTGGACACTTTATGCAACATTCATAAATTCCTGTTGCAAAATCTAGAAGTTACTGGACGATTTTCAGTTGACCCATGCCCTCTTCTTCTTTAAACAATTTTGCCCGGAGTCAAGAAAGATTTTGAATTCCCCGAAAGGTGTTGTAATCATTATAAATAGTATCTCCAATGAATTCAATTTGTCAATCATAATGGTGCACTTACCTGAAATACAAATGCAGCACTGGTTATTGAAAGTTTTTTTATTGTAGTTCGGAAGTACCACTGGCACTCTAGCTAAAGCGGCGTAAAATGTTTTATAGAGTACAGTACACACCCTTCCGAGATTTTAAACAAACTTCAATGCAAGAAATTTCAGTTCTCTTTCTTATTATTTATGAGCCCACATTCGTTGATAAGATAATCACAGACGTCCTTGTGACGGTTAACCCCCGCCAGATGAATAGAAAGAAACAGTGAAAGATTTAATTACTTCTTTTCTCTTTTCGTTCGATTAGATAAGGCATATACTCAAGGAAACTCCGGGGAAAAAAGCTGTGACAGATTTCTGGGAAATGAACACATGTTTATTTCGTCAACTCTAGGATCAATAACCTCGTCTCTTTGTGAAGCTCAGTCGGGCAAATCATTTCTGCTTGTCATCAGATTTTAGTAGCCCCATTTCCTTTCTTCCCATCTGAATGTTGCATTCCTCCTATCTCGTCTTGTCTTCCCACCCCCCTAAGGCCCGTTATACGTGGTCTTTTTTTCGCCGAAAATGGAAGGAAAGCGACGTTCCTTTCCACGCGGTGCTGTGTCGGCTTCGAAACTGGAGGAATGAGATCCAACGTTTTGACACCAGGCATGTCAAGGTAGCGGGCAAGATGTTACTAGCGCTCGCGGGCACTGTGTCCAGAAAAATTGGCGCGAGATGTAACAGTAAGGGTTGTACAAATTCCTCCAGAATGGCGGTACGTCACTGGATACCGGGCACATGACTGTCTTGGGCAGAAGTTCCTTGACAGTTATTGTCACAAATTTAGCTATATTAATTCCCATTTTCTCTTAGTAGCAAAGAAATGTGATTACACTACATCAGTCCGATTTCCAAATCTCAATTGCGAGTAAAAGTAAAAAAAATATTATTATTATTATTATTACTATTATTATTATTATTATTATTATTATTATTATTATTAATTTATTATTCATTAAAATTAAAAAGAATCTTAATTTTGTAATCCTGTTCACTTAACAGTCATATAAAAACATGAACTTCCTACGTTAAGGTACAACAGACAAATATTCTTGTCTACGAAAAGTACCGTCCGTCCGTAAACGAGAATTGTTAATTTACAGAGACTTTTAATTTATTTCATATTATTGCTAAATACAATAGATAACGGAATGATTTAATAACACAACACAAAATGAAAACAAGGAAAGAATTGACAAACATATTCCGGTCACTTAGCAAAGCTGTTTATGTAAGGGGGAATTTAGTAAGAAAATAAAGATCAAATAGTACAAATAAATAGTGAAGTTGCAAATATAATACAATTCTCGGTTATTTGATAGAAAAATTCTGGCAAACATATTTTCGTATGAAGCCACTATTCACCGCCTTGCGCCTCTTCAGTTTGCGCATGTGCACCCCTTTCTAGATTTTAAGGGGAAATGAGTGCGGGGTCAGAGGAAGTTACCTGTGCCCGCAGCCGGACTGCACAGGCGGGCAAGTAGCTGGTGCGGGTGCGGTTTGACGTGCCTGTTTTACACGATCATTCTGTTTTCTGCCCGTAATAATGATAAAAACATTTCTTCTGGACTCCGCAACAAACACTGAAAATCAAACATCGGCAATGGGAACTCAGGGCCTCAACTAATATCATTGCAATGCCTGTAGCCGGAAAGTCCAATCATTGTACTCTTGACGGGGGCAGGATTTTTGACACAGCTTGTCAGCTGGGTCGAATTCAGCCGTTGTCTGGAGGAGTGTGCTAGCAGTTGGCTGCTCTGATCGGTAGCTTTTCCGTGGTTTCTCCGATCAACACCGGGCGAATGCCAGAGCAGTCCGCGCGCGATCTTTCCTTCCCCGTCCTCCTCCTTACAACCGGTAGCGGTAGCTCAGTGCATCAACTGATGTCACTGCACCGCTTCTGTCCGGGAGGTCCTAGATTCGAGTCCTGATGGCGGCAGGATTTTCGACACTAGCTTTTCAGCTGGGTCGAATTCAGTCGCTGTCTGGACGAGAATTCTAGCGACCGGCTGCTCTGATCGGTAGTTTTCGGGAGTACCGAATATAATATGTACTATTAAAACACACTAATTATAAAAAGAACGTATACGAAATTACATTAATAAAAAAATTCTTAACAAATTTTAAGAATAATTCAAACGTTCTAGAAATAATTTGGTGAGCACAAATTGATGCGCTCTGCACCATACAACATCCCATCACTAGGAAAGGCTTCGTCAATTGCTAATCAGGAGCGCAGTTTAGCAGTCAGACGACACAATAGAAGCCATTGTACAAACTGACGTACCTACGACCGGCAAACAATCACTGCATCGTGCAGAATTCTCGCCGAAGTGTTACACGTCGACAATCCCCAAAGTTTCTCGGAAATTAGTGATACTTTTCGCGCCTAAAGGTGAAAATGATCTCAGTCACTGACGCACTCGGAGATAACTGAAGCAGGTGCGCCGGACTTTAAGAACATCCGCCCAAGTCTTCACGTAGCGTTCCTCCCGTAGACGGCACGCGTGTAAGAATGTAACAAAAAGTGCTGGCTTTTTTAAAGTACTTCTTTTCATGAACAAAATTGAAAGAAAGAATGAATAAAAATATTTTGTGAAATTAGCAAAATATGTAAAATATGGAATAGAGTACTAAATATATAAGAATATGTATAAAAATATATATTGTTAGGACGGCAACGATTTGCCACGATTACAATTTTGGGAACGGCAAGTAGAACGACAAAAATATGTAATTACATAAAAACCCAGTCTGTGGTGATGAGATTTGTCCCCATTGTGTAGTTTTGAGAGCGTGTTAATGTGTTGAATTGTAATGTTTAGTAATTAATGTGGTGAACAATAAAACATGAACTCTGTTCTGATGACTCGTACCCGCTATCCACAAACAACCACAACAAACTTTCTTACCATAGGTGCTACATTCGAAAGTTTGATTGCTCGCTTGATTAGTGATAACGGACGAATCAACTGCTGACATTAGCCCCGTATTTAATTTGTTATATTCTGTCGAAATAATTTTCAATAAGAGTAATTTCAAAAATTGAACCGAAAGTTTCCAACAGAAAAATCATAAAACGTAACTTTGGCCATTTCTTTATTGTTAATGGAACACACACGTGTCCTCGCCCCCACCTCTGGGGACTTGATATTCTCAGCAGCTCGCCGCCGAGCAGGTGTCTGTGACGTCACGGAGCATTGAGGTGGCATTCACAGTTATAGGCTTGGTCTCAAAATATTTTCTTTCTCAAAATACAGCCTCCAAGTTCCTGTCTCTTGTTGTGTTTTTTTCCCCTTTTTTGTTTCTTTTTTCCTGATCTACCTCTAGTCTTCTGATGAAATGATCAAATACAGACGGAAAAGGATTAAACGGACTCAAATGATTAGAAATTTTCTGACTATTTGAGACCATTTAATCCTTCTCCAAACCCACATTTCTAACTATTTGAGACCATTTAATCCTTCTCTAAACCCACACTTCAAAATTTCAACTTTAAAATTTTCAGTCTGGTTTCATCCTTTTTCATCATCGCACGTGACTCCGCTTCTGACTAGATGCAACTGCAGATCAGGAACTTGTTAAGTCTTTGTCAAATTCATATTGTTTTTTAAGTACGATATTGTTCTCTTCTTTACGAAAGCCCCTTTTGTCATTGAGATTCGTTCCACGACCTCGTCACATTTCCATTCTTTTTCTTCTAAAGTACTATTCTTGCTACTGAAAGTCATTTATCGCTACACACTTACTTGAGAAATGTACAGATTTTTTCAGAGCAGTTTTTTTTAAATAAATGCTACGAAAAACACATTACCTTCTTACGAAAATAATGATTCACGATGATTTCAGTAGTCCACATTTAAAGTAAAACTTAAGTGACAAAATGGTTACTGTTCAACTATCAACTCTGGGACAATCTTGGAAACTCCTCAGTCGTGTCAGTGCAAATTTCGAAATTGTTCATAATTATTTTTAAATTGTTGCAACATTGCTAATACGCATTTCTAGGCTCAAGGGTATCGGGAGCCCATCCCGGACTGGGTTTACTGGATGAAAATTATTAATTGATAAATTTGCTAACTTTGCAATTTTCATTGCCTCGTTTAAAAAAGACCTTGCAAGCAGTTATTTTGATGCGACATACCATTGCTGCGACATACCTAGTCTGTGAGAGATAAGAGTCTGCTGTTTTAAAATTAATATCATGAGAGTACAAAGTTTACAGTATCGTTAACCTACTTTAAGCAGCATGTTTGAAGCAATCTAAAATAGTATCATCTAACCCCACACTGCAGCAATTATTCGTTAAATACTTGTATGGAATTATGTATTTAATTATTAATATTTATTGTATTTTAAAAGGTGTAACATACATGTTCCAGTAATTCATAAACTACAATTTACACCACTTTTGCAATTCATATGACATACAGTGCGAGAAAAATGGTTCTAAACATACTACAAGGGGAATGAAAAAAAAATTTATGACCCAATGAATAATTACAATTAATTTTACGCCGAACCATTTACAGAGTTTCCAGATGGCTTCAAAGGACTCTCTTTTAAAAATTAAATTCTCCAACTCGTGAAGATAATAAGGCGAAAATCAGTGATTATTTTATGGAAATAAAATGATTTATTTTCTGAGGCTGCGGGGCTCCTTTCAAAATTTCTGAGAGTCACGCCCCCTTTTCCTCTCGTACTCACTTATGTTTCTAAATGATTCAATTGCTTAGGAATGTAAAACGTTTCCTCATCACCAGGATGACCCATATGTTTCTGATTTGGGAGACTACACACAATTTCCATGTCCCTTCTTTTGAGGGTCTTCCCTGTAGCTCTTCTTTGAGGAAAAGAAAGGCTGTTTCCTTGTTGTTGAAAACTCCTGAATGAGTGTACAACTTTGTCCATCTACTATTATCCTCCTGCAGAGGGGCGACCCTATTTCCGGGAACAGTTACTCATAGTTCCAAATCGACCCAATCTTAACTCGTTGGCTGTCAAGGACCCTTCGAAGTTTTCCACGGGCATTTCTTTAACGAGCCGTTAAATCTTGCTGATCATTCTCCTTGAATAAGTGGAGTTGAACATTGAGTGAAATAATTTTAAATGAAATTTCGTGAATGCATTTTTTGTTTCAAATTTCAGGCAAGAAATAGTTCGATCAACGAAAATCATTTACAAGGTTTCTTCCCAAAGAAATGCGTCATATATTATTTTACATTTAGTTTATTGTTCAGATTGACACGTTGACTAAAAATTCTTAAAAGAATAACCGTTTTGCGTCAATATATTTTTGCCAGCGAGATTTTTATGTCGTCCACTTCTCTTGGAAAAACTCAACTGTTTCGTTCTTCATAAATCTCGTTTGGGCTCGTTTTGGTGTTGTCAACGGCGCACCAAACAAATCACTTCTTAATATGCTTCATTTTTTATAGTATATTTCAGAAGTAGGGGAACAATTTCAGTTCAGACCCTCTATAAATATTTTTTATAGTTATATAAAAAGTTTTTATAGTCTGTTTTATGGTTGGCTCTTTTTAGCTCAAAATAAAAAGAATTTTTATTCATATGGAAATACTCATTTGAAATGTAATGCAATCAACTTGTGCTAATTGCATGAATTTTCTGTACAATTTCACATAAAAGTTTTAGGACGGAGAAATCCCCCCTGGACCCAACGATCAATACCAGACGAATGCCGGAGCAGTACCCTAACAAACGGGTCATTTGTATATATGTAAACTCGATTTAATATGGGGACTGGTGTTTCTGCTCCAGCGGAACATTGTAGGCAATGGTGAGTTCGGTAATATATTGAAGGAACTGTAGGCCTGTTTAAACAATCAATGAAAATGAATCAAAAATACGATGAAACATATCGAAGAAACACGTTCTGGTTCTACTGTGATGTATAACTCGATAATATTATTTTAATGTATATTCTGCTTTAATCTCTCACAATAATTTTCTAATCAATATTCTATGTTGTCAAGGTTCAAAATGCAGTTTAACAATCTTACCATGTAAAAAATAATAAAAAAGGTAACACATGAGAGCAACGTTGCGAATAGCAAACCGTTTTGTGAGTCCGGGGATCAAAAACAGCGACAGACGTTAATGTCTGTAGATTGCGAGCAATTCATTCAAAAAATGAGGTACTGGAAATTTTATTTATATCACGAGAAATGTTTTTGAAAACGTCGATGTTCCTAAACAAATATATCGATCTGAATAAAACATGTTATAATGTTATAATGTCGATGTTTCTGCTCGCAAATATCTGTTTTAAAAACATCGATGTTCGAGCGCCATCCCTATCCCCCGTGTGTTTATCGCGAGCGCGATATATGTGGGGTCGGCTGGGAGTCCCTTGGCTGCGTGCCGCGGCCGTGAAAGCAGCTGACGGCGGCGGCGGCGGCGGCGGCGGCGGCGGCGGCGGCGGCGCGGGACCGCCCACGTGGGCGCTTAACGCGGCCGTAGACCGCCACCTCCCACCACCCAACACCCGGCCAGAAGCGGATTCTGCTGACTGGCAGATCTCTCGCCTTACGTGTCACCACAGCCCAGTACGTATTGATTGCTTATGAAAAGAATTTTGGGGTATTTAACGATATTATTAGTGCATCAGTAATTGAATTACTAATTCGTTTTATTCATTTATTTTTCTAACGACGAACAATTAAAAATTGTACGTGGCGTTTATTCAGTGTTCGTGAGCATCTCTTAAGTGTTCGCGAGCACCCCTGAGTGTTCGCGAGCACCCCTGAGTGTTCGCGTGCATCCCTGAGTGTTCGCGTGCATCCCTAAAGAATACGCTAGGGTCTTGGGGCGACTTAACAGAAGACTGCGATCACATGATTGAAATAGTTCAAAACTGACTCACCTCTGCCAGGACATTTCTTTAATCAAAACTTCCGTTACTTTCTGTCCTAAATGAATACCCCATATATATATATATATATATATATATATATATATATATAATGATTTTGTTCTCATTTGTTGCAACATCAATTATGTACCAGTGCATATTGTTTTTTTAAATCTTTCATGCTCATTAACGCTGTAATGAGAACATTCTCAAGGGAGAGCACGACAAGAAACATTTGGCATAACAATATCCAAGGCCAAACTGACGTAGACTTTACGTAATAAGTCGCGAAATCCGGTTACGAAATATTGACGCATTTTCATCATAACAGCATGTGAATGACCTTCAAATAATTGTATCAGTATTTTATTTACTGCGTTTAAGATTAACTAGATTAACATTAATACATGCCAGAACACTTAACCATGAACCGATTAGAGAATTTAAGTGGAATTTCTTTTATATCGGGATGGGGTTTGGTGCATCGCGGTTATTATCAAAATTATCCTGATAAAGACCGAAATGATCCGTTCGTCGTCACTCATATTTTATCCACACCGCCTGGCCAATGTGCGAATTACTCGGTAAATTCACTAATTAGTCGCATTCCGGAGTTGAGTCTGAACGCATACACTATCGCGATAGAATATTTTAATTTAGTACGTGGCACGTACTAAAACGTTAGATCCCGCGGTGTCACCCATCCGGGAACTCGCGATGCCTCGAATTCGCTGAACCTCCGTGACTTAACGTAGTTAACGAATATGGCTAGTGACGCCTGGTTTGTAGTCGCGGCCTTTCACTAGAACTATCCCAGCATTCGTCTGGATGACCGAGAGAAACTATGAAAATCCTGGTGAGGATGGCCGGCGCGGGAATTGAACCTGGGCCTCCCGAATGCGAAGTCAGCGCGAGCCACTTCGCTCGGCGAAGGGGAATATAAGTGGTATTTAAGTTGGACTAAAGGAAAAGAAGACGCTTTCTTTTGGGATTTGTGAGAATTTTCGCAGCAAGTTTCGTTTTGCCCGTCACGAGTTTCATATCGATGGACAGAGCAGGTTTTGAACCGTATGGAAAAGCAGTGAACCTCTATGTGGCTGGCGAGCGTCTTGTAAAGCTACACTATTTAGCCAAGGAACGCTGACATGCATTACTGACTGAGATTTCTGAGAGTCGCCTCTTTCACTGACGCTTCTGCGCAGTTGTCCTTACTGAAGGGCAAGTGCAAAGATGCGAAGTTGCACATTCCTTCAGGGGTGTATCTGTGTTGGGTCCAGGTTTGGTTTGGTTTGTTTTTTTCGTGTTTCCGGGCGCGTCAACTGCTTTGGTCATTAGTCCCGTTGGTGTAGTGCATGCTTCTTTCTCGGGAGATGGCGGTGATCTTCCCCCGCTGGATGGCGAGATCCGGCGCCGACCTACCGTCGGCTAGTGGGGTTTCCCCCTAACCAGGACTCTCCCACTAGCGGGGCACCGCCCCAGCCGGGACAATCTCTAAGCTCCTGACCAGTCTCCCGGAATACGTGCTAGTGTAGTGCATGTAAGTGTAAGTGTGTGTGTAAGGGGGAGAGGATAGGACAAGGAAGAGGAAGGACAGATCGCGCGCCCGTTTGTTTATATACAAGACGGTCAACCTTCATGTCTTGTATATTAGTAAGCGCTGAGGAAGAAATTATGTATTCCGAAACGTTGGCAAACTAGTGTGTTTTATTAGTTAACCAATCCCGTGATCCACATCCCACAATTTATTAATGGTCGTGAATTCTACACTAGCGATGTTTTTTTGTCATCCTTAAACACGGCTTTACCCGGACGTCGAAGAAACTTCCTTTGGCTGCCTCCTCCATACGACTTTTACGTTGCAAGACGCTCATGTGGGGCAACCAGTGTAGTGGAGTGACTAATCAGGGGTTTCTATGATTAGACGCTTGTAACTGCGGCGATCCATAGCTCTTTACAACCAATTAGTCTCGGTATTGAGTAATAAATGCAGTCGTTAATGCGTCAAGTAAATGCTTCGGTTTTGTTTTTCAACTGAGTTTGTTAGCACTATCTTTAATGTTGTTTTTAATTTCTCAATAAAAAATAACGAAGAGAGGGGACAGTTTTTCAATCGTACATACGGAAACTCAGCTGTGGGCGCACCACTACCCAGGCCCATGGTCGATGTGTCATCCAACTCTCATTCTGATTCGGGGAATCACTGTTCATTTCAGGGACAATGAGTTACTTTCCTGAGTTTTGTTGACATTGTTCATCTAACTGAATACGTTTGAAACAATATTAATTATATTTATGATAATTTAATACAATGTTTATAAAATAAAATAAATTTAATTTTTCATATTTTTTTATTGTCGCAGGACCTTTCAACCCTGATGTTCGATCTCAGCCCATTTGTGTTTGAATGTGTTAAAATTTAACCGAGGATTGTTTAATAAATATTAATCAGTTTTAGTAGTTAGACTTTTAGATAAACCTTAGTTAATTTTAACCAAATTCAAATATAAATGGACAAAAGCTGAGAAGATCAAAGTACGTTATGTTTTATCTTCTCAGATTTCGGCCATTTATTAATTTATTATAAATATATTATACATCAACAAAAGCCAATTGTAAAATGTGCGCATGATTTCAATGTAGCTAGAATGCAATAACATACAATTGAAACGTTACTTTTTAAGTAATATTATTTAAATGCATAATACGACAATCATCTTTAGTCATTAGCGAGTTTAATTAAAGAGGCGATAACATAAACTAAACAGGTCTTTGAAATTCGGTATTTTGGCCTATCCGTTTACATTCGGCAGTTCTCACGCCTACATATTCGTATCTACTTTTCGACATGATTTGCATCATTTTCATAATATTCTTTTGAGTAACGATATTGAAACAATGAATATCACTCCTAAAATCTATTCCTAACCTTAACTAAATAAACTAAACTGAGCCGCTTTAACAGTTTGCTCTCCTCATACCTGGTGGAAAAATACATTTCCCAGAGCATTGCAGTCTTCAGTGATGTTCAACTGGTTTAGATGTAAGAAAAAAAATCGTCTCTGGGCATGAATGTTCCATATCGCTTTTGAAAACGAAACCAGAGACCGGTGGCGGCTGCTAATTAGGGCAGGCATTCCAAGGTCGGGGGTAAGGCAACAAGCTTACTAGAGTTCGCGGGCACTACGTCCAGAAAAATGGCGCGAGATTTAAAAGTAAGGGTTTCAGTGCCCGCTTGAACAAAGGATAAATGTTTTTGGAACGCGTCGGATCGTGGTCTATTGCGAGTCCGTCCTTAGCTGGTACATGCGTGGCAATGGAAGAATGGGGTTTTGGGAGTTGGGTGGGGGCAGCGTGCGGCTATAGGGTTTTGTTCGGCCTCTATTAACTAAGCTAAGAATATTGACCCTTTTCATTTGATTTCATAAATTATTTTGTTGGAATTTTTTTTTAATCTCTCATTTTCGCGTGAGCTATTGTATCTTCTGTTATCAACGTAAAATCAACGTAAACGTTGATATTTCCTCTCCGGATGGCGAGATCTGGCGCCGACCTATACGATGGCTTGCGATGGTTTCCTAACCAGGTACCTCCCATTGGAGGGGCATCGTCCCTCCTTGGACAAGCTCTAACTTCACATATGTGGAAATGTGTCTAATTAAGAGGTGATGTTAGGTCATGGAAGTGGAAGGAAAGACAGCATGTCCCCTATTTGTTAGGGTACTGCCCCGGCATTCGCCTGGTATTGATCGAAGAAACCACGGAAAACTACCGATCAGAGCAGCCGGCCGCTAGAATTCTCCTCTAGACAGCGGCTGATTTGGACCTACCTAGGTATAAAATCCTGCCACCGTCGGGACTCGAACACAGGACCTCCCGGTCAGAGGCACTGCAGTGACATCAATTGATGCCCTGAGCCACCGGTTGCTGTTTTGAAGGTAACGTTTGATGACATTAGGTTGTGGCGCGTCGTTCAACTACTCTGATCATTAATTTGCGTAGGTTCCGGATCCCTTCCTCAGGAATGCTGGAGCAGTACTTGTCGGAACGGGCTGCGGTGTGCGAACGACCTTATATTCCCACTCCAAGACTGCGGATTCTACTCTCGCAGTGCTCTAGTCGAGCACCATAAATCTTCACACTTTTCGTGGAGTATACGAAAAAGTGAAGTGTTCGTGGATTCCACAGCTTGAGGACTGCTGATCTAAAAATATTGTATCTTTAACGTATTTTCTTCACGGTTGGTATAATGCGAGTCATAGAATGAAATTTAAGTACGAGGTGAATGAATTTTCCGATATACAAGTATTTAAACAGGCGGTTCATTCACAATCGTGTTCGAAATGTAAAATAGTCCGATTATGAAGCACTGGAAGAAAATAATAAAACCATAACCGGCATTACATCACGTTGACCTATAGACAATGCTACGACTAAAAAAAGACCGAAGGCTATGGAGTCGTCCGTACGAACACTACAGATTATATTACGCTTTATTGGGCAAAGACTTGCATGTTACGCAATTTTGAAGATAGTTGCTGTGAGAGGAAGATAGACGTTCATTGATATAACTACAATGATTTTTCATAAACAAAATAAACCAATGAACACACTGATACAATTATTTTAAAGAATCATTACCAAAACAAGGCCCCTGTTTCCAGGGCGACTGCGACTAGTAAGTAAAACGACGTTATCTATCAAGTGTTAGCCTGGCCTTACTATCCCAAGGAGGGTCTGGTGCAATACATGAATGCTACAAACACCCAAAAGATACTGAGTTCGCAAATCATGTCACTTGGCAAGTTTACAATTACGACGTCATTGGATGTAATGGTCCAAAACGACATCTTGTAATAGAGAGTTCATTACCAAACGATATTTTTGATGAGTATTGATAACTCACAAGGAGGGATTTAGCTCTATGTAGCACGAAAACTGAGGTCGCAGTTTTATCATTTTCGATGTTTCGAAGACCTCTCTTTTGCATAAAAAATTATTATCTCTCTTGAATGAACACCAGTACCAAATGCAACAATAAACAGAATACATAAAGACTAGAGATGACATACAAACCCATTTTCAAAACAATAATTTCAATAGTACATTTTAAAATGTGTCTACCAGGAATTCATTAGGAATCGTTCGTTTTTTTCGTGAATAAATATTGTCTTAGATTCGCATCAATAAAACTGGTGGTGCTGCAACAGCACATACTTTTTCGCATTGTTTCAAATTTAAAATTTTTCGAAAATTTAGAGAGTTAATCTAAAATGATACTTCCTCTCCATTGTCATTAGCATCCCTTCTTCCATACGTAAAAAAAGTTATAGAAAAAAATTCCAGCGGTTTTTGACAAAATGGTTTTTATAAATTGCATTAATTTCAAGTACAAATTACACGAAAACTATTCATTTTTTCTAAAAACCGTGACCTTTTTAAAGAGTTCATTTTTTGGAACAGGCTTTGTCTAAGACAAAAATCTCTATATTAAATTTTGTAGTTTTGAAATGTGAAGCATTTGCAATTTTTGAAGATCTCCGAGTTTGGCGAAAATGGAACTAGCACCATATTTTTACTGTTCCATGATCCATTCAAGGAGAAAATTTAAAGAAAACTTTTCGGGCAGTTTTAAAGAAAAAATTACAAATTGTCTATATTTTGCGCAACATTGCGCTCCTGCGGGAAGGTCATCACTACATGCCGGTAGAGATGGGCGATTTAATCGAGATTAGTACAACAATGAATTATTTTATACAATTAATCGAAAAATTGAAATTGATTATTTTTACACCGATTAATTTACTACACATGAATTAATT
Organism: Teleogryllus oceanicus; assembly: GCA_964035755.1. Taxonomy (NCBI): domain Eukaryota; kingdom Metazoa; phylum Arthropoda; class Insecta; order Orthoptera; family Gryllidae; genus Teleogryllus; species Teleogryllus oceanicus. The sequence goes on along the minus strand of CAXIVR010000010.1, from coordinate 49,393,500 downwards.
TTCCGATATTTATCTCGGTTATTGTAATTCAAATATTAATTCTCAAACAAAATATGAAAGGAAATTTCCACTTTTGAACTTTATCAACGGAACTCCTCGTCTCTACACATTAATTAATTTATGTTTCAATTGGATATTATTAATTTGAAGTTTTGTTATTTAGATATACATTATATCAGAATGATTTTGTAAAAGATAAGTTTTATTTATTTTGTCGTTTATAAAGAGAAAATAAAATAATTGAAATTAGTTCGATTAAGTCGTTACATTTTATTTGTGTAAAGACCGTCTGAATTTCAATCTTCTGTCTTTAATTTCAAAATGTTAATATTATTTTAGTTGATGAATATGTTTTTCTGATTTCAATATAATATCTAAATTTGACTTAAACACATAAAGTTTAATACAAAAATTTAACAATAAAATGTAATAATAAAAATTGAAAATGATTCTCATTATCGTTATAATTTTCTGAAAATACCTTAGTTACTAAACGATTAATTAATTACAAATTAAAAATCAATAATTTTACGTATTATTTAAATAATTTGACAAATTAATCGATTTCATAAGATTAATCGTTTAATTTGGAATGATTAATATACACTACGCGTACGGGACTAGTAACAGTTGTCGCGCCCAAACACATCAATCTATCGTAACGAATTTTTTCAATATCTCAAGAGAATATATTAGATCAATCATCAGATAAATATAAATTTTAAAGTCAGCATAAATGAAACTTTCTTTATAATAATTCTTTCAACTTACATTTTTCGTGAGGTCAGCAGTATGTAACGCAACATAGACCTATTATGAAAACTGTTGAACTATTTCTAATACAGTCTACTTCGGTGATAGTCAACTTCTGGGAACTTACAGAAGACTATATCAGAGGTCACTTTATCTGATGATATCAAAATTAAATAGAATTTATCCACAAGGATTGATTTTATCAATAGAGAGATACAGCAAAATTCATTAACAGCACAAACTGAAAATTTTAATATCTCTATTTGTCCTTAAATAATCAATTTCTTTCAACTGTATGCTTCGCACATTTTTTATTAGTCATTTCTCTGGATCCTTCTCCAGAGTTTGTGCTCTCTCCATACTTGATTCTACTTTATCCTCCGTTTCTTAGTATCGAAATGCGGTCTTCATCTTGCCCCTTTGCACTTTTCAACACCTCTTGCACTGTTGGAACACCGTCCCACTCTCCGAAGACCCTTCAACTCGCCCAATAACATATGATATCCATTTAATTTCCAAGACTCATTTCCTACTTCACTATAAGTTAAGGTTTACTGTAACCGAATCTTCGTATGCTTGTTTGTAAGGTCAGTGAATCGGGACGAGTGACTTAAGTTCACTATAACCGAGGGTTCACTAAATCCGAGTTCACTAAACAGTCACTTAGTTTTAAATCGACTCTAGTTTTAAATCGACTCTAGTTTTAAGTCGACTCTAGTTTTAAATCGACTGTAGTTTTAAGTTGACTGTAGTTTTAAGTCGACTGTAGTTTTAAGTCGACTGTAGTTTTAAGTCGACTGTAGTTTTAAGTTGCCTGTAGTTTTAAGATGCACGTGGTGTGCGTTTCATTGGGGGCAGCGTCCTCTTATCGCAATCCACGAACGGAGTGTGACACTGTTCGCGTACATGATGAACTTCGTTTCGTAAAAAATCGTCATCGCTTCACAATTGCGTATAACCGACAGTAAACAGAACGAGGAGAGCATATTCCCTCAATATATTCATGCATGTTTCACCCTTTCAAGTAAGAACATCCGTGTAAATTTACAATGTATTCCATGTTTTAAGCCTCTTCTCCATTCCATGAAAATAAAATTTCTATTGAGTGTTAATAGACAGGTAATGAAATATTAGATAATGTGTAACATTTACATTTTGAATTTTGTAATTCTGATGTTTGCTTAACAACCCTCATTAAAAACAGGAAAATACTCGGACACATTTTATTTGCCGAACGTTACGCGTTGATGAACTACAAAAGACATTAATCTAAAAGTATAAATACAAACATATTTTGACAGATATTTGCGTTTCTGCAATAGCTTATGCTTTTTATCTCGTTGCTCTACTTTCAACAAAAATCGGACTAATATAACTTTTATTGGTGTACTTTGCTCTAACTGAAAAAATATTGGAGCGATGTTTGAGATAGTTTTCAAAACGTTAGGGCTTCATATTAATTACCCCCTATAATCAAAGTAAACATTTCGAATTCAAGAGGCTGCGACGAACGTAAGATAGATCAGATCTACAAGGATAATCATTTATGGTGAAAATCCTGCCTATGGTTTAGCTGCTATTGCTCACAGACGGATACTTGGTCTAATGGACCGTCAGATGGTCAGACAGGTAGTCGTCTTGCTGAAAACTAATTACTCGGTTTCAAGGAACCACAAAACGTGGATTCTTGCTACACAAAGTGGTAGATTACATAATTGACATTATTTACCAAGTTAGATAAGGTAATGATGTATAGGAACAATTATCCACTTTCTCGGTATCGGTGCTGATGCAGTTATAAAATCATCGATGTTAAATAACATCAATGTTTGGGTTAATGAATTTTGGGGTCTATATTTTTATTAACCCTTCATTTCGTAAGCTAAATGTTTTTCAAAGTTTTACTGACTGGGTCGATTTTGATTCTTCTTTTGTTTTCAAAATCAAAGTGGTTCCTTCTAAGTCAGTGGTGTATACTGCTTTCATGCTCTGGGCTACCGCTGACCGTAGAAATAATCTTTGACTGTATAACTAACTATACATAATATTTGATAATGTAGTTTTTCTAGTTGCTAGTTATTTTTATAATACTATATATAATGAAACACAATCATTTTTACAATTTCTCGCTATATGAAGGTCTATTATAAGGCTTCTCTAATAAACACTGTACAATACACTCATTGTCAACAGATAAACATTCCGAAGTTTGCTGTGATTTCTTTTCAAAATACCTGACCAACTGACAATAGTTAACTTTGACACTCTCACACACTTGATATATTGCAATTTTAACACTTAAATCACACTAATATAATATATTATATATACGAACAATCAACCACCAGACGTGTATGTCTTTGCACTTAAGCGCACATCTAATTTACCCTGTTCGTTTACTGCCTCCGAACTGCTCCTAGCGTGTCAAGAAACCGCTCGGGAAATCCGGCAACCTGAGCCCTTGGCTGGCCAGTACCAGGGGGAGTGAATCATGCAAGGAACCCAGGCTGTGTGAATGCCGCTGGGTGACAGCGGTTTCTTTCGGCGTGGCTGCCTTTTAAGAGGACTGATGCGCCGAATAGCGAGCGATTTAATACACATCTCAACAGAACAGATTATACAGAATATTGAAAAATGAATGTCACTGAAAAATAATGTAGTCTATAATTATTTTTAATATAATTTATCTTGACATATTTTTGTTCTTGTAATTTTCTAGGGCTACCGCCGGTAGTCCCGGTAGACCATTGGTTAGAGTAATTCCTCTCTCCTATTGCACGGCCAACATTGGTAGGGATGGCAAAAGGACATCGATGTTTCTAAAACATCGATCTTTTCCACCAGAAACATCGATATACTAACATCGCTATTTAGTTTTCGATGTTTTCTTCACATCGATATTTTGTTGCAAAAACATAATTTTTTAATTTTTCTTTTAAATAAAGGGGTTTAGGCACGTTGTAGAGTAGCAGCAATTCACAGAAATATCGTTGTTTTGCGTCATCCTCCTTATCACGTTTCACATTTCGCCTGTACAATCTGAGAGAACTTTAGGTGGTTTTACTTCGATGGTGTATGAATGGAAGTGACTAAAGGGTGAAGTAGCGAAACACGATGTTCCTTATTGTTAATTTTATTATTTACATTCATGTTAATTTTTATTAACATACGATCATGCTGGTAACCAAACAATAAAATCTATCGCATTTACGTACCGTAATTAAAAATGGATAGGAAAATAGCATGTTTATTAGTCTATAATTAAAACATCGATCTTTGTTCGTCAAAGTTTTCATCGAAAAATCTTTAGCGATGTTTCGAAACATCGATGTATCGATGTTTAGGTAAAATTTGCCATCACTAGCTTTGTAAACTATTGCATGGCCGCTGCTGGCAACGAAATGGCAGGTTATATCAATGCACCCATTACGTCAGTAATATAGTTTACAGTTATACAATTTATAAACGGCTTCATCGCTATCCCTTGCGCATGCATTTTTTAAGTTCACTTGTTTCCCGACCTGTCAAAGAGGTCCCTTCGTGGAGTAACTCGCTCTCTTATTATTGCACGGCCTCCACTGGACGAAGAGCCGGCAGTCGCGCGCGTGAGGATTCCTCGGTGCTCGCGTCTCTTTCATAACACGAGCCGGAAAGCGCGCACGGCACGCGCGAGAGCTAAATACGCGCGTCGCAGCGGCGCACAAAGCACGAAATTGTGAATGTAGCGGGACAAACAGCAACACGCCTGAAAACGTATTCAAAAATTCGAATAGCAATTGTATTGTTTTTCTACGTATGTGTTTTTTTTATTTCGAAAAAAATATCACTTTCTTTTTATTTTATTTCAAGAAAATATTCAGTTTCGTAACACAGTTTTGAGTGCCCGGCAATAACTTTGTAATCGGGGACACAGAATGATGCAATAATGGGATCTGACGAAACGTGTTGTCTATCTTTTGTCGTTTTCCGGCGAGATGATTTAGGATGTTTGCGAATTCTAAAAATAATTATTACGGCTCTTCTGATAACATGCAGCAAAATTGAAAATGACTGCTGCTAAATCGAATAATTGAATTTCGTCCTGCTAGAATTGCGCATTCCGTACACTGTGCATTCCGTACACTGTGCACTCCGTACACTGTGCAGTACTACGCGTCTAAATCGTGCAAAATCATGGCATTCCGTACACTGTGCAGTACTACGCGTCTAAATCGTGCACTTGCAGGACTACGCGTCTAAATCGTGCACTATGCAGTACTGCTACTAAATCGAACAATTGAATTTCGTCCTGTTACAATTGCGCATTCCGTCCACTGTGAGCATTACGCGCCGCATAATGTCACCCACCTGTGTGTCGGGAGGGAGCTGATAAGGAGAGCTTGCCGGTGTAAAGACAGCGGTGGTGGCTGCTGCTGCTGCTGCTGTTGCCGTGGGTCAACTGCCCGACTGCCTGTCGAGTCCGCCTGCTGGACGCAGTCACTGCGAGCGCGCTTGTGCCGGGAGGCGTAACGCCCGCCGCGACTGGAGGCGAGGCGAGGCGAGGGCGGCGGGCGGTGCGCCCCGGCGACGGGGGGCGGGGGGACGCGTTGGCCGGGGGGGGGAGGGCGACCCAACCGCCTGACAGCGCACGCGGCGGCAGAGGAGGAAGAGGAGCCGTTGGGGGGGGGTGTGTGTGTGTGTGTGAAAGGCGAGTGGTGACGGAAGAAGTATTGGGAGTGGGGTTCGCGGAGTTGTTAGATACAGCGACGTGCCGCTGTTATCCGCGGCGGTGGTGATGTCACCGGTGGTGTAATGTATGAGTGTGTGTTGGTGTCGGTGAACGCGTCGTCGGTCTGTTTCTGGTCCACCGTGATGGCGTGGTGTGGGTATCGTGTGGTTCCGCAGTGTAGGTCATCAGTATCGTGACGGTATCGTTGGTGACAGTTCCATCGGTGACGTGGGGTTTCATCAATGGCGGTCTCGTCAGTGGGGCATTTTGTTTAGTTTGTTTTATATGATGTTTTTTTGTGTTTCCAGGCGCGTCAACTGTCCAAATGGGTCATTAGTCCCATTAGTGTAGTGCATGTTTTTTCTCGTGAGATGGCGGTGATCTTCCCCCGCTGGATGGTGAGATCCACCGCCGATGTACCGTCGGCTAGTGGGGATTCCCCCTAACCAGGACTCTCCCACCAGCTGGGCACCGCCCCAGCCGGGACAAGGTCTAAGCTCCCGACCGATCTCGCGGAATATGTGGTAGTGTAGTGCATGTTAGTGTAAGTGTGTGTGTGTGTGTGTGTGTGTGTAAGGGGAGAGGATAGGACAAGGAAGAGGAAGGAAAGATCGCGTGCGGTCCGTGGCCCGTTTGTTAGGGTACTGCTCCGGCATTCGCCTGGTGTTGATCTGAGAAACCACGGAAAATACCGATCAGAGCAGCCTGCTGTTAGAATACTCCTCCAGACAGCGACTGAATTCGACCTAGCTGGAAAGCTAGTGTCGAAAAATCCTTGACTGTGAATAGGGATAGACGGTGTCTGAAGACACCGGGAGGTGCCGGCAGTCAGTGACGCAACAGCGAGGGTGGTGTTAGGGAAGTGACAGCGCAGGAATGCCCGGCGGCTGCGCGGCAGATTCAGCGGGGGCGATTCCGGATGGATCCGCACACGGAGTTGGCGGGCGCTTGATAACGACGGTTACTGTGGTGGCTGCAGCGCCTGGGTACGGAAGAGATGGAGTTGGCAATGCCGATTGCGTCGGCGGCGGAGGCAGTGGCGAGACAGTCTTCGGAGGGAGGATGAAACGGAGATGATGAAAGCAATCACGAGGGTAATATAATAGTAGGCCAGGAAGACGATGCCAACGTGCTTTCGTTTGTTCAGGACAGGGAACAATTTTACTTGCCGCTACTCTTCTTCTTCTTTTTCTTCTTTCTTTTTCTTTTTTTTTCTTTTTCTTCGTTTCTTCTTCTTTCTCTTTTTCTTTCTTTCTCTTCTTTCTTTCTTTCTCTTCTTTTTCTTCTTCTTCTTCTTCTTCTTCTTTTTAGGCCATAGGCCTGTTCCATTTCTTGGATTTAACATCATTCGTGCTATCGTCGTCTTGGTCTTCCGGGATATATCCTTCCCCAGGTCTATTGTCTCTCGAGGCTTACAATTCTGCCTTCGTTCATTTTATCAATGTGTTGATTCTATTCTCTCCTACGTTATATTATCCATTCGGAAATGGGACTAATTCCACATGTTCTAAGGTTATCATTTCTTTCTCTACCAAGAACGTTTTGTTTAAAATTTTCCTCAACACTCGCATTTCTGCCACTTCTAGCTGACGTCGTGCTTTTTGTTTCACCTCGTGTCTCTGCTGCATATGTTAAAAACGGTCTTACTGCAGATTTATATATTCTTACTTTTGAGTCTTGTCTCAAATATTTGTGAGGAATTTAAGCAGCTGGAAATCCTGTTTCCTTTGGACTTGTTCTTTTAGCTCCTTATTCATCTGCCCTGAGCTTGTGACCACTATCCCCAAACATTTTGTTTCTAATACTTACTCAATTGATTGATCATTTTCCACGAGTTTACATCGAATAGGATCTTTGGCTATTGTCATATTTTTAGTTTTTTGGATGGAGATCGTTAATTCCGCTACTCAGTAGAGAGAAAGTTATGTAATGCCGCGCGAGAAAACGGCGAGTTTTCGGTTGAAAAACTCTCATTACAGGGCCTGGTATCAATAAATTGAATTAATCCAGTTGCTAAATTTAGAAAAACATTCTCTAATACATCATGTAGCCAGAATCCATGTTTTGTGGATCCTTGATACCGAAAAATCGAATGACGGCAAAATGTCTATCTGTCCGTCTGTGAACAACGCTAGCGGCTTAACCTTTCAGACAATTTTCTCCAAAATAAGTTTCCCTATCGATCTGGCGGATGTCGCGGCCTCTTGAATTTGAAACCGATATTTTAATTTTGGGGGTACTTTACATGAAGCTCCAGGGACATTTTCCAATTTTTTTAAATGACTCCATTGTTTTTTTATTAATTTTTTTGTTTGATTGTGCGAAGGTCGTGTAAAAGAATGGTTTAGGTCTCATGTTCGTTGAAAACACTCATTTTTTGAAAATTGTTAAAGTACAAATTTGTGTGGTATCTTCCTACTACTAAAGTATTTAAGATATAGAATTTTTCCTTTAATGAATCCATTCCTTAAAGATAGATTTTGAAATGAGGCCATGTACAGTTTGTCGAAAATTTGAGTACATTTTGCGTAATTTTGCGTGGAAGTATGTGCGAGAAAGTAGGTCCTGCTTTAGCACCACTATTCACGCGTTCTAAAACTGTTGAGCGTCGGACAACTCAATGCACGACGAAATGTAGTATTCTTCCAACCACGAGATGATTCTGAAAATGATCATGAAAATAGATTTTTTATGGGAGTTTTTTGTTTTTTTTTCTCCCTTTCAAAATTCAAAATTTTATTGCTTATTTATTTTTGAAAATAGATTTTACTACATGGGAGTTTTTGTTTTTTTTCTCCCTTTCGAAATTCAAAATTTAAGTAGTATATGACTTAGTGTAGGGATCACAGAATTTTGAAAATGTGCACACAATTCACTTTTCCCCATAGCACGTCATACGCAGTTTTTAACTGTTTTTTGACGTAAAATAAATAAAATAAATAAATAAATTAATTAATTAATTCTCCTGCGCCGCCTCAATGTGCCCGTTCAGTGCGTGCAGTTGAAATAATGGATGTTTCTCACACGTAATTCACATTGTTCTGATGTCGACTAAAAACGAATATTTTAATGATTGATACAAATCACGTCGAAATACACAAGAAAATATGCTCGGGTGTGATTTAGCGATGCGACATCAATGACGATGTTTTCAAAACATAAATGCTTTTGTAAAATCATTTATGTATTTAACATCGAGTTTTTTAAAACCGATGTTTCTTAACATTGATGTTTTTGTTCGATGTTTTGAAGTGGATGGTATTTTGTTTTTGAATGAAAAAAGTACCATCATCATACAGGCTTGTGATAATTTGGAGATTCATACAGGGACATTCTTCACATGAAAGTGACCAAGGGTGTAAAATAATTAAAATAGGTTTCGCTGATTAATGAATTATTGATTAATTATCCAATCAATTTTAATTGGCCTGATTACTTTTTTACATTTTGTCAGAACTCAATAATAAATAATTAACGCAACCACCGTCGAAAATGTCCCACTCCGTGAATAGTAATGCTTAGTTATTGCAGTTACAAAAAACAAAGATGTTTAAAAATATCGATGATTTTGGGGCGTTATTTAAAAATATGGATGGCTTGGAGCGATGTTTAAAACATTGGTGCCTTAATTGTGAAGATCGGTGTTTAAAAACCCAGTTTAAAAAATCGATGTTCTAAATATCGATGCTTTAATTTTGAACATCGGGGTTTTGTTGTCGATATCGCACCCCTAGTGTGCATTAAGCCATAATCCTTATAATAGACGTCTTAAACGCTGAATTTCAGTGAGCTCGTATTGCTTACTTTCATGCGCTTTTAATTAAAGTGGCAATTGACTAACTTTAACTTTACATTTAAGAAATATGCATGCATTTCAATACTGCTTTGAAATGTTTTGAAGTTGTCATGTAAGTTTCGAAGTGTACTATTCTTGCATTCTAGCTACAAAGATACATTAATTTCATGCACACATTTTCAAGTTGGAGGAACGACAAACAATGGGATGTAGTCTACCACAGCCTCAGCCCAAGTTAGCCAACTTTGTGAAATTAATTTGAATTATTTCTACGAGTGTGTGTTATTCCCGATCGTTTGCTTGACGTGAATTAGCTTCGAAAATCCAGTCACATGGTTGTACAGAGTATAAATGAGACGGAAAGTGCTAACAACAGAAGTAAATGCGGTTTGAAGTTGATTGTTGCGATTGTGTCGAATACGTATTATCATTGTAACAATGGTTATCGAATGTCCATTTGTTGATGTCACTGCTGTCACTGGACAGTTAGCGGTGGATAGGAATCGGAGGTGATGAATTGATCGGTTCGAACGATGTTGGTAATAATCGCAACCAGGGCAACTGGTCGCTGGAATTCTCTTCATCACATTTGCTCAATTCAGCCCATTGATTGATTGATTTTTTCGTGTTTCCGGGCGCGTTAACTCTTCGGTCATTACTCCCGGTAGTGTAGTGCATGTTTTTTTCTCGGGAGACGGCGGTGATTTTCCCCTCGCTGGATGGCGAGATCCGGCACTGACCTACCGTCGGCTAGTGGGGTTTCCCCCTAACCAGGACTCTCCTACCAGCGGGGCACCGCCCCAGCCGAGACAGGCTCTAAGCTCACGACCGGTCTCCCGGAATATGTGATAGTGTGGTGCATGCTAGTGTAAGTGTGTGTGTGTGTGTGTGTGTGTAAGGGGAGAGGATAGGACAAGGAATGGGAAGGAAAGATCGTGCGCGGTCCGTGGCCCGTTTAGTAGGGTACTGCTCCAGCATTCGCCTGGTGTTGATCTGAGAAACCACGGAAAACTACCGATCAGAGGAGCCGGCCGCTAGAATTCTCCTCCAGACAGCGACTAAATTCGGCCTAGCTGAAAAGCTAGTGTCGAAAATCGGGAGGGACTCGAACTTAGGACCTCTCGGTCAGAGGCGCTGCAGTGGCATCAGTTGATGCACTGAGCTACCGCTCCCGGTGAATTCAGCCCAGCTATTTAAATGGTTTACGAGAAATTCCCACCATTCTCGATAATGCTCCGTACCACAGTTTTCCTACCAAACATAACCCTATTCCGCGTATCACCAAGCGCGCTGTGGTCCAGTGGTTGAATACAATGGGACTGTGGTCCAGTGGTTGAATAAAATGGGACTGAGAACCTTTGTGAGGATGCCACATTATCTATCTATTCTTGAATGTGTGAACTGAATTCCACGGAGATATAATGGTCAAAAATTAAAAGATTTAAAAAAGGAGTTAAATGTATATGGGGTCATGATGACAGCGAAGTTGTTAGAACTGACTAGCTGAGTAATCACCCAAGTTACTGAGGAAGTCAGATAAAGACACTGAGCTTACTTAACAAAAATAGAAAATAATTATCAGAAGAGAGACTATAGTGTCAGCCGTTGTAGACAGTGTTATTAATAGCTTGTGGGTGCCCGTTGTTCATAGGAATGAGCAAAATTCGAGAATTGTTAAATGAATGGTGAACACACAGCTAGAGGCTACAACCAAAGCTCGTTTTTCCTCTTCTTCTCTTTTTCCTTTTCCTTCTCCTTGTCACTTTCATTCTCCTTTTCCTTCTCCTCTTTCTATTCGCCCTCTTTCTTTTCCTTTTCTTTCTCCTCTTTCTCTTTCTCTTCCTTCTCCTTCTCATTTTTCTCCTCCTTTTCCTCTTCACCCTATCTCTGTGTCCCTGCCACCGCGAAATCGCTTAACATCACAGAGCAGGAGATATAAGTACTGAACTGTACCTTGTTTGCGACCTCATAAATACCGACGGAGGCTACACATTCCGTGAAGATGGATGGCATCGGCAGAGCTTTCTGCGACCGCGATAGCGAAAGTGGAGTGTTGAGAGAGTGTTGACAGTAGCCAAAAGCACGCGGCGAAAGCAGTCGCAAGAGATTTCTTTAAAAGTTATTTAGTACGTCATTCGTTACAAATATAAATTACATCTCCTGATATTATTTGGCCTGGACATAAGCCTTTTCACCGTTACAAAACCTACACCTCACAATAAGGTAACCTTTCGAATCATGTTGTCATTCCATCGTTTCAGAATCGCGGAAAAAGGGACCATATGGTACGTCTGCAGGGGAATAACCTGCCGTCAGAAGATAACGCACACTAATTATCCAAGACCCATATTGCGCACTATTAGGCAAGACAAACTGTAAGAACATAGTTATGAGAAACAGAACGAAAGTGATGTAAAAGGAACGAAATTAAATTAAATGATAATTTGTGTAAGCAGATTGTGCAGTTTTGCAATTGCTTGACGAGTTTCTTACCTGTCCTACCTACAACTAATTACCGTTACTACCTAGTTACCAATGCACCATTAAAATACGTCTTTGTTTAGTTAAACAGCAGTAAATCATTTTTCATTGAGAGGGAAATATACCAAAGAATGACACATGTCATATGGTAAGTAAGAAAATACATTTGAACATTTTATAATCATAGATTGGATTTCTTGTGGCGTAATAAAATTGTGTATTATCAATGATGCAACAAAATGTATATTATTTAATGAAACATTTCTATATTATTCTTGCATGCATTTCTTAATTTCAGTCTCATTGCAGCGTGATGATTGGTCTGCATATTTAAATTCCAATCCTTCTCACTGGTTGAAAATTTTGGTTGCTATTTAAAATCAATTTACTTTTTAGTGTCATTTATCCATTACCTCTATGAATATAAAAGTATGAAAATTTAAATCAAAGAAATTAAAATGTTCTATGATATTTGTCTTGCGGAAACGCATCTGGCATAGTTTTAATACATTGAAGTCCAATCTCTCGCCCCAAAAAGCTTTTATGTTTAAGGTGAGTTAAAACATCTCGCTCTTCCTCCGACTGAAATGAACCTCCGATGAAATGTTATTGTCAATGAAGTATCAAATGCAATACGGTACAGATTTCAATAACACCTTTAATGTAGAATATAAAGATATCTGTAAAGACAATTACATCGTGCATTACGTGCACGCTTGCCGCTTTTGGCAGGTGAGTGACGAAGACAGACTAAGACAGATGGCCATGCCTTACTATTGCTTTCACATCTCACCAAACATTGTAGAAATTCGTTACTTGGCGAATTATAGAAACGACAATAATTAGATAATTAGAATAATACATGGCTTACCAACGAATGGGAAACTTGACATTCACACCCGAAATTCGCATTCAAAAGGCTCCCGAAACAATCTCAGACAAAACTCATAGAATTGAACCATCACTTCCTCACGCGTGGAGTGGTTTCGAGTAGTAATGCGACATTGATAACATAACATCGATGTTACCAAACATCGAAACATCGATGATCTAGATTAAAACATCGAAGTTAATAATACATCGACCGAAAACCGTCGATATTTTTAAATGTCGATGTTTTAAATCTGGTTTAATTACCTCTAATATTAAATTCTTCCACAACAAAATGTAATTTGACAGTGGCCGTGTTTATTAACTATAATATTTTACGAAAAACTAAGTTAAAAAGTAATTAAAACAAAACAGCCTGAAAGCCACAGCATCCTGTGTCATCCCAAAGGGCCAGTCTTCAGTTTTCCGTAAGAGGGTACGGGAAGTAGAGACATGCTCTCTTCGTCCACGAGTTATTAGTGGACCGCCTCAACATGTTCGAAATTCGAAGAAAGACGCAGGAAATACTAGGGCACCTGGGTCAATTCGGGCGAAAGATTATTTGCTCAATGAAGTTAGTACGAATAGTGTTCGTTTGGTTCGAACACATAAACCAACAATGTTAACATCAATTAACATCATTATTGTGATTTGGGGAATTTATGCACAAAAAAAACATAAAATGTAAAAATGTCGAACACAAAACATCAATGTTAAATTAGTGGTGCTAAAACAGCATGTACTATCTTCTTCGCATTTTCACGCAAAATTACGCGAAAAGTACTCGACTTTTCGAAAAATTCTACATGACCTTGTTTCAAAATCTATCTTCAAGGAACAGATTTCATTAAGGTAAAGAATATCTGTCTTTAATATTTTAGTTAGAGGCCTCTCCCCCTCCCCCAAATTAAAATATCGGTTTCAAATTCAAAGGGTCGCGACATCAGCCATTTTTTTATTAACACAATGAAAATTTCCAATCTATTTCAATTCGAAATAATAAGTAAATATGATAATTAAAAAAAAATGATCAATGAAACAATACATTGTATAACAATACATACAATGTATCAGCCATTTCGATTGGGGAATATCAATTTTGAAGAAAATCGCCTGAACGGTTTAGCCGCTACCATTGACCAGACGGACGGACCGATGTTTTGCCGTCATTCAATTTTTCAGCATCAAGGACCTACAACACATGTATTCTGGCTACACCACGTGCTAGAGGATTTTCTTCTAAATTTAGCAAATGGATTTATCTACTTTTTCGTTACCAGGGCCCTGTGTTTAGAGTTTTTCTGTCGCAAAATCGCCGTTTTTTCGCGCATCATTACACAACTTTCTCTCTTCGCCGTAACGGGAATCGGACGTAGAGAAACGTCTTTTACAAGAGTTTGAAAATCAAGATTCGCCAGGGGTGTAAAAAACACAGGCTTTAGCGATATTTATCAGACCGGATTTATATGTAATTATATACTTTTGCTTTTCTGCTATCCGTTCTCAAAATTGAAGTCATGGTGAATTTTCACCGTCCTAATACAATATCTATTTTTTTCGTTACGTATTTTTACATATATTGTACTATATTACATTTTTCATATTTTCGTATTTTTACAAAATATTTTTTTATTCTATTAATTTTATTAGATATTACTTTTTTATGAGAAGTATTTTAAAAAAATCGGCATTTTTTTTCTAGTAAGAAACGCTTTGCTGCGTGCAATCGAACAAAGGCCTGCTACACGAAGACGCGGTCGGATGTTCTCACAGTCCGGCTCGCCTGCTACAGTTATCTCAGTTGTGGGATTGAGATCATAGGTCCCAGGTCGCTGAGTATCACATTTACTAGGTGCGGAAAGTATCACTGACGCCGCGTTTCGTGATCTCTATCACCAACTTCCGAGAAACATTGGCGATCGCCGACATGTGACTCTTCGGTGAGAATACTGCACGCTGTAAACATCGCCTGCACGATGCGTCTAGACTGGTTGATAAACTAAGGCCCTGGATCAAATAGTTGGAACTTTTACTACTGACGGGAAAGATATTTGCCACATCAGTCAGATCATTAGCGGAATATATATTTGGAGAAAATCGGCTGCCAGTTTAGCCGCTAGCGTTGTTGACAGACTGACAGACATTTTGCCATCATTCCAATTTTTGTGTATTAAGGACCCAGAAAACATGGATACGTGATATAGGATTTTTTTTCTAAATTTAGCAACTGGAATTAACTATTTTCCGTTTTTCTACCGAAAATCTTCCATGTTCTCGCACAGCGTTACATAACTTTCTGTCTACTGCATAAGCGGTAGCGTTAAAGAACAGATGATAAAAATATAAAATGATCTAAATCGACTTAAAAATACACGCTTAAAATGACGTTTCTAAAAATCTAAAAATAAGGGCCCAATCTCTAAGGAAGCAGGAAAATTCGAGATTTACGGAGCAGTTGCCACTTCTCCTCGCTTTGTTGCACCGGGGGTTTGGAGGAAAACTCCGGACCCGTCCCTTCCCTCGGCCCGTCCGCCCCGCCCCCGCCGGCAGGTGACCTGGCCCCTCAGCGACTCAAAAGGCGCTCTACTAAGAGAGTGCGTCACGGGCGCCAAGCCAGGTGTCCCCCAAGGGGGAGGGGCTGCACGTGACCCCAATGGGGCGCTGTGCCTTCGCGTTGACCCAGGTTTCGGCGGCCCCGCTTTCGCCCGCGGCGCCCGCCACACCAGCCTCCGTGCTACCTGGCCCCACCACACACACACTTTAGAGTTAGATTTAGTTAGTCAAAACACTGCATGTGGCGTATTGGGGAGAAGATCATCTGAGCACGCTTTCTTGAGTTCCAGAATCCCTTCCCAACATTTTAACTATAAATAGTTGAGAGATGAAATATTAAAAAATATATTATATTATAAAAAATTATTTAAAAAATATATCAATTATTATATTATTAATAATAATAATAATAATTATTATTATTATTATTATTATTATTTTTAAATTATTATTTTTGGAGAACAACATTGTCCTTAAGGCAGCAAGAGTTAACAATCTCAACAAAAGAGATCAGAATTATGCGGGGAATCTTCCAAGGAGATTCTTTAAGCCCATTGTTGTTCTGTCTGGCTCTAAATCCCCTATCAACACAACTTAACAGTACTCACTATGGCTTCCAAATTCGTAAAAATAAGATGACTATCCACACCATATCACATCTGATGTATATGGATGACATTAAACTTTACAGCTCAACAGACAGACAGCTTCAACATCTCCTTGAAATAACACGAACTTTTTCTGAAGACATTCATATGAGTTTTGGTATTGACAAATGTAAGACCCTTCACGTAGACAAAACTGGAAAGTTACAGAAGATAGACAGTACACTCAGTGATCAAACGACAATTCAGGCAATGGGCGATGAAGAAATATATAAGTATTTAGGATTCGATCAAGCAGCAATCACAGACAACAAGGCAATCAAACAATCTCTAACAAAACTGTACAAATCAAGAGTCACTGCACTCCTGAAAACCAAATTAACAGGTAATAACATGATAAAAGCAATCAACACATTCGCAGTACCAGTATACACGTACTCATTTGGAATTAAACCATGGAGCGACACAGACCTCGAAGACATCCAGAGACTTACCCGCACAATCTTGACAAAATTCAGACATCACCATCCAAATAGCGCAATAGAACGAGTGACACTCCCACGAAGTGAGGGAGGAAGAGGCCTAATAGATCTAAAGAACTTGTGCTACAAACAAATCCATTCATTAAGGAACTTTTATTATGAGAAACAGGCAACCTCAGAACTACACGCTGCAATAGTTCAAGCAGATACTAAATTAACCCCTCTTAACCTTAACAACAAACAGCTGGACATTTCTTCGCGGGTTACAGACAATAATTGCAAAATAGACACGTGGTCAAGAAAGGAACTCCATGGACGCCATGCAAATGATTCAAGAACCTCTGTAAGCCTCAAACACTTGGCTAAAATACGGTAATCTGTTTGGCGAAACAGAGGGTTCATGGTCGCCATACAGGATCAAGTGATCAACACTAAAAGTTACAGGAAGCATATCCTCAAACAAACAATAGATGACAAATGTAGAAAATGCCATACAACAGTTGAGAGCATACAGCACATCACATCAGGATGCAAATTAATGGCTCATACAGATTACACCTATAGGCACAATCAAGTTGCAAATATCATTCACCAGAAACTGGCAGCGAAATCCAACCTACAAGAAATGCCAAGGATGCAAATTAATGGACATAAACTATTCACCATAACAGACCAGGCATAACTTTTGTAGACAAGCGGCAAAAGATTGGCTTCCTGATTGACATACTGTTCCACAAACAGCTAATCTCCAAACAGCACATGCAGAAAAAATAACAAAGTATACAGAACTAGCAATTGAGTCAAAGCACTATGGCATCTCCAAAAATTCATATTGTTCCTCTGGTCATTTCGTGCACAGGAGTTATACCAAATAACATCCATAAAAATCTGGAACTTATTCAAATACCAAAATATACCTATAAAATTATGCAAAAATCGATCATCTTAAACACATGCAGGATTGTTCGGAAATTCCTAAATTGCGACGAAACATGAATTGACCTGTGTCTTGGTTATTAACCCGATACAAAGTCAAATAAAAATCCGGTGAATACCGAGAAAAACAATGTATAATAATAATAATAATAATAATAATAATAATAATAATAATAATAATGATGATGATGATTATGACGATGATGATGATGATGATGATGATGATGTATTTGTCGTTGACTTCGCCGGGCAGCTACCGGTTTTCCCTATTCCTACGCCTTGTTAAAGACTTGTGCGTATGCCATTATACACCCGTTAACTCACATATTTAATGCATCTTTATCCACTGGAACGTTTCCAGATATTTTCAAAACAGCTAAAATTAAGCCGCTTTTCAAAAAAGGCAACAGAAATGAAATTCAAAATTATCGGCCCATATCTCTTCTATCAGTCTTTTCAAAAATATTAGAGAGTTTTTTTACATACGAATGGAAACCTTTCTCACTAAACACGACGCGCTTTCAGATTGCCAACATGGATTTAGAAAATCAAAATCAACGGAAACAGCTATATTTTCTTTTCTTAAAGATGTCGCCTCATCATTGGATCAAAACGAGGCACCTATTGGATTATTTTTAGATCTCTCAAAGCTTTTGACGTCATTGATCATGACATTTTACTTTCCAAATTACCTTCATATGGAATTCGTGGTATTGCTCTAGATTGGTTATGTTCGTACCTTAAACAACGATCTCAGAGTGTTGAAATACCTTACTGGAATGATGGAACATTACGTACGCACCTTTCCGACTCTTTGCCCGTTGCATGTGGAGTTCCTCAAGGATCGATTTTAGGCCCTATTCTGTTCCTACTTTACGTAAACGATATGCCCTCGACGATTCGAAACGGAAGAACGGTTCTCTTTGCGGATGATACGAACATCCTTTGCAATAAAGAAACAGTAAATAGTACAATAACAGATGTTTCAAATTGGTGCCGAAATAACAAATTAATAGTGAACGAAAAGAAAACGGTTTTAATGCAGTTTTCCATTTCAAATAAACAATTCTGTGCCCCATTGACAATGAACAGTGTACCATTGACTGATGTTAAGGCAACAAAATTTTTAGGTCTCTCAATTCAGTCAAACCTTAAATGGAACGTCCATTTAAATGAATTGAACACAAAATTAAGTTCCTTGTGCTACGCGTTCAGAATTCTTGCAAATTCAGTCAGCCTTCATACTGCTCGTTGTGTATACTTCGCGAATGTTCATTCCCGCCTGAGATATGGCATAATATTCTGGGGAAATACATCTTATAGCTCCCAAACTTTTAGATTACAAAAACGAATTGTACGAATAATAACCAAATCCCACCCACGTGATTCATGTAAGCCTCTCTTCATTAATCTAGGAATTCTACCATTACCGTGTCTTCTTATTTACGAATCAGTGGTTTTTGTAAAAAATGACTTGCTCAAGGGCGGGAATATATTTTCAGAAAATGCCGAAGTCTATTACTATAACACTCGACGTAGAAATCATATTCATCAGGTGACAGTATCAACAGCTCATTACAAAAAATTTACATACAATACATGCACATTATTTTACAACACTTTGCCAGATGACATTAAACGATTAAATTCAATAGAAAAGTTTAAATCCCAAGTGAAATCGTTTCTGCTGCATAACTGTTTCTATACAATTAGAGACTATACTGAGCACACAAGAAAAGTAACATAAATTTTAACAATGATACAATAGATTTTACTACATGGGAGTTTTTTTCTCCCTTTAAAAATTCAAACTTTAAGTAGTATATGACTTAGTGTAGGATCACAGAATTTTGAAAATGTGCGCACAATTCACTTTTCCCCATAGCACGTCATACGCAGTTTTTAACTGTTTTTTTGACGTAAAATAAATAAATAAATAAATTCCCATGCTTGAGGGTAAGAGCGACAAGGGGCGAACATGACGTATTCTCTTCACCGTAACTAGCAAGATCCGCCTGCTTGAGCTTTTCTCCGTCGCACAGCTACAGAAACTGGGACGATTTTAAAGGAAAGCTACAACTCTGTTTTTGCCTGACCCGGGAATCGAACCCGGGACCACAGCACGGGAAGCTAGTACACTGCCCATGACCATCCCAGAGGTTTATAATAATAATATTAATAATATAATACAATAATAATAATAATAATAATAATAATAATAATAATTTAAAAAATTGCCATGTTATGAACATTTGAAAATACTAAATATTTTCCTGCCCGAGTTATAGAAAACTTATTTGCAACGGTAAACGACCTGCAGATTTGGTTTTTCTGCATTGCTAACAAAATAGAGGCTCACCCTAAGCTCTACTACCACTACAAGCAAAAGGAAAGCTCAATAAAACGTGCGCATTGTGAAGCTACATTTACGTCCAGAAGCAAATCAAGAGGTCGTCTCAGCATTTGCTCAATGGATCAGGGAAACTGGACAAAAGCCGGATAGAGATGGGGGTCATTGACCCGGAAGCTGAAGAACATTATTTGTTACAGACATATTGAGTTTTTTTTAATTATACAATGCAAATGTAAACTAACTTGTTACACTATATCATTGTTTTGTTAGAATAAATATTATTTTTCTTTTTATATATATAGTCTCTAATTGTATAGAAACAGTTATGTAGCAGAAAATATTTTACTTTTAACTTAAATTTGTTTACGGGTTTTAATTGTTTAATGTCATCTGGCAATGCGTTGTAAAGTAACGTACATGTATTGTATGTGGATTCCTTGAAGTTAGTTGTTGGTACTGATTCTTGAACATGATTTCTACAAGTGTTGCAATTATAAATATAAGTATTAATTACATCCAAATATATTCCCACAGTTAAGTCAGTTTTTACAAATCTAAAATTTACACATTTATTTGTTACAATTTATTGCAAGATTTTACAAATTATGTATATTATCTTATCCGATCGCTTTTGTAGGCTGTTTACTTACGTCTCCGCAGTTGGTGAAATGGCTCTTTATTACAGCTCTGTACTAAACTAGCAATCAATTTTCACGATATAAACAACAGCAAATCTGCGGCCGGCGAACTGAATAATAGGATGCATACAAATACATTATCTTCTTCTTCTTCTTAGCCGTTTGGTTGACTCTCAGGTGGATCTTACATCGCCTAACTTCTTCTTCCCCTCTTCTCTATTGTTCCAATTTCCAGGAGGTATCTGACATCCAACCATTGTCTTCTCTATGTTGTCTCTCGAACCAGGTCGCGGTCGGCCTCTTTTCCTTGTTTCTGGTGGTTGCCAATCCAAAAGCTTCTTTGGAAGTCTATTGCTCTGCATCCTCTGCACGTGTCCAAACCATAACAGTTGTTTCCTTTTAACTTCGTGCAGTATATCATGCTCCAGGGCCATCATTTCTTTTATTCTTTTATTTCGTATTTTCTCTCTTCTTGAGACGCCAGCGGATCTTCTAAGAAAGTCCATTTCTATGACCTTCAACTTTGTTCTCATTTGTTCTGAGAGTTGTCTTATCTCAGCACCATACAGTACAACACTTTGGACTATTACTCTATATGTCATTAGTTTTGTTCTTTTACTTATATTCTTGTCCCATAGGATAGAATTCCGGGATCCGATGATTTTTTTGGCTTGTGTAATCCATTCCAAAACCTGTCTCATAAAGCCCCTGCTTCTCAATTTTTACCCCTAAATATTTTATTTCTTCGGTTTTCTTAATTTTGTATCCTGTGCCCATAGTTATGTATTCGTTATTACTATTTAATGTCCAGTGCCCAGGTGTAAAACAAATACATTATTTTATTTTTAAAAGAATGAAAGAACCGACCTGGATGGCCGAGGTGGCTAAGAGCGAGTACCGACTCAGCGCTTCGGTCCGAAGGGTCTCGGGTTCGAGTGCCGCCTTGGGCATGGTTGTTTCTCCCTTGTCTTTGTCTTTGTATGTATGTGTTGTCGCGAAGGGCCTCGCGTTCTGCTGACCCCAGAGCAGAGGATCCCGCAAGTGTGTTGGTGTCTACTGTATGGTCGTATGTGCGTCCCATCGGGACGTAAAGGGTAACCGGCTGTTGGCTGGATAAAAGCCCAAACAAAAATTTTTAAAAAATAAAATAATAAAAAAGAATGAAAGAACATACATAGAAAGACACTTATACTTATTGCATTAACACCAGAATTAAGTCTAAGCCCTTGGCGCTCGCCCATTGGTGAAGCACGAATGGATCATTCTGGCTGAGCCATTTTTGAAGCTATCTGGTAGCGTCGAAGGTTGCTGCTGTTGACCAGGTTTGGCGGCCCGCTTTCCCGCAAGGCGCCGAATACTTTCCTCCTTGGGGTCCTCTGCACTCGCCGCATGTCGCGGAAACCTCTGCCACTGCAGTGCTGGGAACCGAGTTCATGGTCGGCCGTTCAGGAATGAAGATATTCTGTAGTTTGGTTTGGTTTGGTTTGTTTTTTTCGTGTTTCCGTTAGTGTAGTGCATGTTTGTTTCTCGGGAGATGGCGGTGATCTTCCCCCGCTGGATGGCGAGATCCGGCGCCGACCTGCCGTCGGCTAGTGGGGTTTCCCCCTAACCAGGACTCTCCCACCAGAGGGACACCGCCCCAGCCGGGACAAGCTCTAAGCTCCCGACCGGTCTTCCGTAATATGTGGTAGTGTAGTGCATGTTAGTGTAAGTGTGTGTGTAAGGGGAGAGGATAGGACAGAGAAGAGGAAGGACAGAGTTATGATGGCTGCAGGATTTTCGACACTAGCTTTTCAGCTAGGTCGAATTCAGTCGCTGTCTGGAGGAGAATTCTTGCCACCGGCTGCTCTGATCGGTAGTTTCCCGTGGTTTCTCCGATAAACACTAGGCGAATCCCGGAGCAGTACCCTACCAAACGGGTCACGGACCGCGCGCGATCTGTCCTTCCTCTTCCTTGTCCTATCCTCTCCCCTTACATACACCAAAGCAGTTGACGCGCCCGGAAACGCGAAAAAATCAATCAATCAATTGTGGAGGGCCGAATTATTGTTCGACAATACCGGAATGAAGATATCCTGAACCCTCAACCCATTAACGCCCGAATTAACTTTGCGCGCATAGCGTTTGTCCATTGCCGAAGCTACAATGGCTGATGCACGCTGAGTCAGTTTTGAAGCTATATGGTTGCCTTTTTTGCACTTCTATCTTCAAAATGCATCACTAGTACTCTCCAAAGCACCAACCACTGGAGACATGAACAATTTTCCTTCAAGAAGTACTAAAACTGTTAAACCGTAATTGCATATGTCACCTGAAACGGCTACTATTACAGTGTTGATGGCCGAATTCTTGCTCGGCAGTTCCAGAATAAAGGAATCCTGAAGCTATGAGTGATGTGATTAATGCATTGTCGCCCGAATTATTATCGCCTACTGTTGTCGCAACCATGCACGCTGAGCCATTGTTGAAGCTGTCTGATAGCATCTCTTTGAGGTTTTGTCTCAATTATGTTGCTAAGGTTTAACACTCCAAGGCACCAACCGCTGGATTATATGAGTAATTTGAACTTTTTTTTTTCCCTAGAAGAGGTATTAAAACCGTTAAGACCTGAGCTGCGTGAATCCTGTCAGATGATTATTTTTTCAGTGTTAGGAGTGAATATTTTGACAGTCATTTTTCTAAAATCATATTGTAAGCGTTGTCGGCGAGGAACACGAAACCCACCATCACAACCCATAAAATACCTAGGACTTCATCTGGACACAAAACTAACCTGGAAAACCCACATAGACATCAAAATTAAACAAGCTAGAAATAAATTATTCCAACTCCGGCCACTAATCAACAAACATAAATCTCTGTCATACAGAAACAGTACAACATTATACAAAACAATAATCAGACCACTACTGCTTTATTCATGCCCCATATGGACAAACGCAGCCCCCACAAATGTCAATAAAATTCAAGTAATGCAAAATAAATTTTTAAGATTAATCACAAATGCCCCCTGGTTCATAAGCAATAAACAACTTCATTCAGAATTAAATATCAATACAATAATAAACCAAATAGCACACATATCACACAATTTTTACCAAAACCTAACAGACATACCAGCAGCATCCCATTACAAACTACCGAAAAATCCAACCCACACTCGAATAAAAAATAGATTCCCTTTTGAAGCATTCCTAAAAATTTTAGCCAACCACGATGCTTAACACCGAGGTTCTCCCCTAGAGTGTCCTCTCCAATATATAGACTAAGTTAGCTTAGCTATTTTAACTAGATTAAGTCTGAAAAAATACATCTGTAAAGTATTGTACTGAACGATGTAAATCTTACAAAATGAATAAATATGTGTTACATAAAAAAAAAGGAACACGAAAATATTATTCACATTCATTTCAGAAATGTTGACTAACTTGTCATGGGGTGGGGAGGTGGTACTCCATCTTGTTTTTGTCATTACACTAACTGGATAAGTGACGCAAAAGAAGCAGAAAGCAAAATAGGGAGATCACGGTCAATGTCCACTGTAACAGCTGTCGTTAAGGCCAGCGTGTTAGGTCTGTATTTTTGGGATATGATCGACGGATAATGGCAAATCTAAAAAAATTGGAAGGTCTACATTTCTTCCACATAATTTTACCCGTTCTCGAGTTTCATTCTGGGCTTTGAAATACACTCTTCTTTCTCGGGTTTTCTTTTCAGACGAAGCCAATATAGGAACTTTGAGTTGCAAACTTTAATTGAAAATAGCAAATATGGCGCACGTCAATTGGCAACCCGCTGTCATGGCCAGTCGTGATGGGGGTTTGGAAGTCCAGACTGATAATGTGTTACTCAGTCCGATACGTTACATGTTGCAAAATGAATGAGCAAGGCCGTGTATATTATGATTTTCTGAAACGTCATTATCTGGGAAAGTACGCTAACGATTGAAGGTTTTACTAGTGTCAGATATTTTTATGTGAACTTTCAATTCGATGTTTCTTGAAAATACAAACATAAGTTTAAATATTATTATATTATTATATTATTATATTACAAAGAGTTATATTTCCAGAAATAATTTCAAGAATATTATCGAAATGAGAGGTGCATTTTTCCATTTAAATTTGTGTACTGACCTTCTAAACAGATTGTTCGAGGATAAGTTTGTGAAAGTTCTCGAACGTACCTATTGAAGAAAAAAATACACTTGCCATGAAGTTCTATTATTACAAATTTTAATAATTGGAATTAAAACTTGCTACCTCACCATAAGTGATAAAATGAAGATTCCACAGGGTCAATTTTGAAATGCGAAAAAAATTCCTTCAATAAATGTTCAAGACACGTTCTAAAAATAATAATGTTGAAGAAAAATTCCAACTACCATTGCTCTCATAAAATTAAAACAAATAGCGTGTGACAATTCATCTGGTATGGCCATAGGGGTGCGAAACTGAAAGAAAAGAGGGGGACATTTTGTTTCCTTCTGGGTCCCCTTTTCTATTAAACATTTTATTTACACATGACATATTTTAGTGGAAATAAATAAAACATATATGCTGTTTATTTTATGTTGAATCATTTACAGTTTGGAGAGCAAATGCTTTCCTAATGTAGAGTAGAAATTCCCCAAATTTTCAACTTAAAAAGGGGGGAAATCAAAAATGGATCATATTTACAGCAATGAAAATATATGTAGAGCTTGGGGCCATTTTCGAAATTTTTAGACGAACCACAGCGCCTCTGGCCCTATTGTGCCCACGCCTATGGGTTTCTCCTAAGGGCGTTGTACGCCGAAGGGCGGCGTATTTAATGAAAATTGTCACTTTTTGTGATCGATTTTTCTTACAACATCTTTCTACTGGTCAATCATAAGCTGCTATACATCAGTTACAAGCGGTGTGGTCTGAAAGTATGTATCTCTTTAATAAAATACAAATTTAGTTCATTCCGAAGCTTAACTTCAGGTAATTTATTCCTGAATAGAATTATTATACCACTCATGCATTGGAAATATCCAAAAAAAATTTATCGTAAATTTCCAATGCATTTGCGGTCAATTGATTCACCTAGATTCGTCTTTCAAGAAAAGCTTTCACCGTTACATTTTGAAGAAAAATTTCGTTAATAAAGTCAAAATTCGCCATTGAAACTTGAAGAGAAACTTTCTGCCGATAAATTTAAAAAGTAATTTCCTGCCGATAAATTATGAAGAAAATTTTTAGAGATAAAGTTTTAAAATAATTTTCTGGAGATAAATTTTGAAGAATAATTCCCCCTATTATTTTTGAAGAATAATTTTATGCCGATAAATTGTGAAAAAATTCCGACTATTAATATTTAAGAAAAATGTTCGCCCATATATTTTGAAGAAAATATCTACCGATAAACTTTCGACGTGATATATTGTTTTGGAAACAATAAAAACTGAACGCTGCGTATTCGCGAGTTCCGCAGAGAGACTATTTGTAATCTCGGCAGCCGGTGCCAGCGCGGGCAACGGAGGCGGTAGAGCACGACCCGCCTGATAGGCGCTCGCCCCCATTAGGTAATGGGGCGGGACCAGTCGGCGACCGACCCTCGGGTGCCTTGCTCGGCTGATCTTTGGCAGCGCGCGCGATTGCAATATCGGTTCGCGAGACGGAAATTCGGATTTGGAGCAGGCGACGCACGCCCCGGATTCAATCGCGTTTACCCGCACGGGTAGCGACACTTAATTAAACCAAATAAATAAATGGAACTTATAAGTTGTAGTCTTAATTGACTGATGGTACTTACAAGTACCACAATCTTTTAGGCGTATTCAATAATTACTATTTATGCCAGCGAGTCTCACAGCTTGTAGGCACTAAGAAGTACCAGTGTGGTGTAGTGAATAAGTTACAATTTGCAATTTTTGTACTACTCGCGCAACTTTTCTTGAACGATGACCTTGCTTCCCCCACCCTTGAGCAATAAACAGTTGAAGGTAAAAGCTCGCAAAGAGCACTGATGACAACATTCCAAGCATTAAAACTTTGTTGGCGCGAAACAGAAGCTAGTCAAAGCTAGTTGCTTTCATAGTCGAGAACTTCTGTTCAGTTTTATTACCATTATGTAAAGAAATGGCTGAGACAGGTCCAGGTCCTTCAAGGGAGGCACCTAAAACTCCTATATAGTGTCCCTGCTGTTGCCTACCCAGAGCGATGATAAGTCGCACACGTACCAGGTTGACTTTGATTTTGCAGATGTTGGCATTACTGTAAATACTCTAGTGGTCGACTTTGTAACTAATACCCCCACTCCGCCCGCATTTCTTCAATCTATCGTCCAAGAAAAGTTGCGCGAGTAGTAGCTATCTCACTTCATTTGTTTTTTGCCGTGTCGTGTTGTGTTGCGTCTTCCAGGAAAGGGGTACGCATCCCAATTCTGTATTTTTTCTTTCTTTTTTCTAAAAAAATTCTCCTGCATGGCACAGATGCAAGTTTAATATCACTTTTCAAAATAAATAATGTATGTAAAAAAAATTACTGATAAGTGTCGTTATCTAGTGACTGTAGGCACTAATTTCTTTAACCATGAAGATGTAAAAATAAAAATCTGAAAAAAATAAATGCTCTTTATCTATTCCAATATTATTACAAAGTTGTAAAGTGATTGATTTTTTCTTCGTTTAGGCAACTAAGGAATGTGAATGGAGTGAAACTTGAAACTTGAGTGAACTGTAAATGGAGTGAAAATTGTGCATGTTAAGGTAGTTGGGTTAAGTAGCTTCGCAGAAATCTCGCGAGTTTGCTGCAGCCAGTTTAACTGGCTTCGCTCGCCTATTTTCAAACTGACGAAGAAAACGTGGCCTTCGGTCGGAGTAAGTTCAGTCAATGCGAAATTTCCATTTCATATCTCACCAAAATACTGATACGGATTTCTCGATTCAATTTTCACTTAATTGCTTGATGCTTTTTACTTGATTGATAATTATGATTGCTATTGTTTTTTACTTGCATTTTGCTTCCTTGCTTACGAGCATTTTGACTTCAGTGGACATGAGTCCCGTTAGTATAGTGAATGTTTTCGCGAGCGGCAGCGTGTTCCCGGGTGGATGGTGAATTCCGCTGCCAACCTACATGGCAGCTTGAGGATTTTCCCCCTTCAGGTATCTCCCCGAGCGTGTCATCGTCGCAGCCGAGTCGAGCTCTAAGCACTGACAGGCCTCCTAGCGTGTTTGGTAGTGTAATTCACGTATGAAGTGTAAGTGGGTGTAAGTAAGAGGTGAGGATAGGACAAGGAGGAGGCAGGACAAATCGCGCGCGGTCCGTGGCCCGATTGTTAATGTTCCGGCATTCGCCTGGTGTTGATCGGAGAAACCACGGAAAACTACCGATCAGAGCAGCCGGTCCCAAGAATTCTCCTCCAGATAGCGACTGAATTCTATCTAGCTATGAAGCTAAAGTCGAAAATCCGGCTCTCATTAGGCACTAACCCTGGGACCTCCCGGTCAATTCGTTCATAGACTGGTTCTTACTGAAATGGCAATGAACGCCGTGCAGATATTGACAGTGCAGAGCTGGCTCTGTGCTATTCTCAGCCAGATTTTACTTTCTCGCTACTGCTTACGCAGTCTAGTGAAAGTATATTAAGTAGTAGGATATTTCATGTATTTTTTTCTCCGGTGGTCACGTTGTGGTAATGAATCAAATTACGTATATCACTCGAGAGTAAAACAATTTTATTTTCCTCTACCGTTAACGATTTCTGTGTGATTCTTTTTAATATTCTAAGAAATAGTGGAAGGATGTCTTCCGATTCTAATATGCAGTAGGTATCAGCAATCTACTATTTGAAAGAACGCATATTTTGAATTTTTAAGAAATTGAGGTATATGAATGAAACAATTTCTCACAAAATTTCACAAATATATCATGTATTACCTATACTATTTCTTACCAATATTATTATAATTCACTCATGTTTTAGAAATTTGAAAATTATATGATACGCCATAAGAACGCCAATAAGGTGAATACGTCATATTTTCGACTTTGTGTACTTGACTTTGACTTGTGCGCCCTCGGCTGTCAAATATTTTAGCGCCCTTTTAATTTCCTTCTTTTTACCTTAAAGGTATTTATAATATTTTGAATAAAAGTTGTTGTATGATATTTGTAATCGTCCAAATATTGTGTACGTATAAATAATTGATTATGAGTATACGTATAAATAATTCTCACCGCGATATTGACTTAATAAACATACAATATTTTTGTATTCATTTTATCTGTAAATATCAATGGATATATTTGATTAATTAACATTTTCTTTTGTTACAAATATGAAATGAAATATTTCTTAAAAAAGTATTCAAAAGTTCGCCCTATGAAGTTCTGAATCCCCTGAAATTCGTTCGCCCCCAAAAATGGCGCGCCCCAGGCTGCAGCCTAGTCAGCCTGTTCGGTCATCTGGCACTGATCATATGAATCAGAAGCATTATAAAACTGTTGCAGAAGTAAAACCTTTTGACCTACATTCTTGGTTTAATATTTTTCGATAAAAAGGTGCCAATAGCATCGTAATTGCACAACAGGAAGCTTGTCAGATATTCTTCCCAGAGCTAAAAAGGCTTTTTACACACCAATGGAAATAAAATTACCAAGGTCTGCGTACGTTATACTACTGTTGAGATAACCCTCTTCAAGTGGAGCGAAGTTCTCGTGATTACGGAAAGGATCTTGCTCAGGTCAAGGTGTTTGGGATCGTGACTTGCATTATAGCATTTGCTTTGCGACAGCGTACATTTTTAAAATTTCAAAGAGAATTGTCAAACGTCTTTGTAATTGATCTTCCAAGTTATTTAACTAAAAGCACGAAGCGTGTGTTTAAAGATCGCGTTCAGGAAAAACCTCATAAAAATTTGTTTTTCAAAACAAAATTTATTTTTAAAGGAAAGAGCATTTCGTAAACAATTTTTTTGTACAGAGTTGTCACCGTTGTTCAGACATTTGTCACAGCGGGAATCTAACAGTTTTTATGACCTCTTCATAGAAAGATGTTGCTAGTGAAGATAGCCACTTCTGAACACCGATTTTGAACGCAAATAATGTGAAGCTAGCTGAAATTCTCCGCCAACTTGTGGAGATTTATGGTGAAAATGTAATTAGTGATAGAATGGTGGGAAAATGAATGAAACAGTTCAATGACAGACGAACCATTTTCCATGACGAACCACGGAGTGGGCGGTCTTTGTTGTCAATGATGGGTTGGAATACGTGAACGAAGAAATCCTTGAAAACAGATGGTTCATAATACGAATGGTTTGTGATAAGATTTTCACAAATCGCTGCACCGTTTACGCAAAACAACGGTGGTCAGAATAGACTGACTTCATTGGCAGCATCTTTCTAAGAAGAGGGCACAGAAAAGTTGGTTTCTCGTATGACAAATGTCTGATCAATGATGACAACTATTTAGAAAAACAGTTTAAGAAATACTCTTTCATGATTATAATGTAATTGATATTGACTCAGACCAAATGGATGATTTTATAAATTTTTGATAGTGATGTTTTGATAGTGTATGGGTTATAACAAGTCAAGACTTGAAAAATGCTACAATTATATACGACCGAAACACTGCAAAATATTGAAGTGAAAAGTTGTTCAATTTTGAAGCAAACGCCAACAATTTCATCCATTTATAATCAAGAGGCACAAAGTATAACCTTTGCAACTACTTTATAATTGTACGTTCTTGCTCTCGTAAAACTTCAGTTCTGCAGTTTGGTTTGCATAAATATTATTATTAGTATTTTACTATTATTTATTATTTTCTTGTTATTATCATTATCTGAATGTTACCATTATATTCGTATGTACAAATGCCTGTGATAAATATGACAGAAATGGCGTCATATTTCGTTCACAAAAAAGATGTAAGAAATTATGACACAAAAGTTACTTACGTAACTAGTACTTGAAATGTCTTAGGCATACGAATAAAATGTTTCCGGACGAGCGAAAACAGGAATCAAGTCCGAGTCCGATTCTCAGTAGAATGCTGAAAAATATAATTTTATGCGTCATAATAGCAATTTGTGAAGATAATACGTAAAAACTAATTTTTAAAATTCACAATTATAGAGGTAGAATACTAACTAATTTTAATTGTATATTATTTACTTATTTTTTACGGAGTTTGTTAAATAATTACTTGAATTCTATTAAGTAGACTTCATTTCAAGCCACTTCCAACAAAAGAATAACTCAACCACTGAATAAAGAATACAAACTGACAATCTCTTATTGAGTCATTGTATTTTATCATATAACAGTGATTTCAAAACCCTTTTTTTATATAAAGATACATATGAGCGTGCGTATCATAAGGTCGGTCGCCTCTTTTCACATATTCTTGTTACGTCTGAGTTCGCAATCTTTCTAGACGCTAGTGTCATTTACTTATCTGTCATACGAGTAGTCAAAGAATGTCATCAGCTGATCCAAAATGTGCTACTTGGAGAGGAAAGTGCATTAACCCTATGTGTGAGGTTCAAGCTAGTAATAAGTCATTTCGATGTGAATTATTAACTTCACAAAGCCTTCACTGATAGTTAAATCCAAAAGAATATCATAACATGAAAAATACAGCAAATAATTAGCATTTTTTCATGTTACGTACCAGGAGCGGCGGCTCAGTGCATCAACTAATGTCACTGCAGCGCCTCTGACCGGGAGGTCCTAGGTTACACTCCCCACGGTGGCAGGATTTTCGACATTAGCTTTTCAGCTAGATAGAATTCAGTCGTTGTTTGGAGGAGAATTCTAGCGGCCGGCTGCTCTGATCGGTAGTTTTCCGTGGTTTCTCCGATCAACACCAGGCGAATGCGGGAGCAGTACCCTGACAAACGGGCCACGGACCGCACGCGATCTTTCTTTCATCTTCCTTGTCCTATCCTCAATCCTTACATACACACACACACACACACACACAGGCGCGCACTTACACTAACATGCACTACATTACCACACATGCCGCGAGACCCGCCGGGGTCTTAGAACTTGTCCCGGCTGGGGCGTTGCCTCGCTGGTGGGAGATACCTGCTTGTGAAAAACCCCGCTAGTCGACGGTAGGTCGGCGCCAGATCTCGCCATTCAAGGGGGGAAGATGACTGCCACCTCCCGATGAAAAAGCATGGACTACGCTTACGGGACTAATGACCTCAGTGGTTGACGCGCCCAGAATCACTAACAATCAATCATTCATGTTACGTTCAGAAAATGACACGCACACTGTTAATATTATGCATACTGCCTTCATTTTATTGTATCTACAAAGATCTAATTTGTAATTTTGAGACAAAAAGTCCTAATTGGCTGGGAGAGCACGAAAATGTTCAGGGAAATTGAATTTGTAGATCTGTTATTTAATTTTAATGTTGGAGTAGTTAGTCTAATTCTGAAAGAATTAAGGCAATCTTCTCTTAAGCCAATCTTCATATGAAGTTCGCATCTTCGGGTACCCTAAATTATATGACAAATAAAGCAGTTTTTTTTCGCATTCAAGCGGATTTTGACAAAATATAGAAGATATTGTATCACAGTACTTATGTGAAGTATATCAATCTTCAAAGTCGTGTTAAAATCATTGTTGAATAATATATAGTCAAGCAATTAGGAGACAGAATAAGAAAATGTTTTTTAAAATGTTATAATTGATTAATTACCATTCACATGTAAACACTAAATGTGCCGGTAACCAGTATTTTATGTCAACTTTTGAGTCAAAGTCCCCCTTCTCGATCAGGTTTTCCATGCTGTTTCCCTTTATCCATTAGAGAAATGCTGAAATGGATTCTTGGTTTGTTTCTGTTCAGAAATGTAATCACTAGTTGCACACGTTTTCACGAGTTGCTCACGAGCGTGTTAGTGGGGAGGAATAGTTATTCAATTAACACTAGGGTCCATTGTTTTTTTAATACCTCCAGGATGAAAGTACACAATTTCAAAAGAAGCGATCAAGCTGATTTCGAAAATCATTATAAAAAGTTTTCATCAGGCATGGTTGAAAAGATCTTAACATATTTACTATTTGACACAAGCAAAATCCTCTACCAATTTCCGCATTGTCACTCCAGTTACGAGTATATTACTTTAAAATTTTATGAGCGTGCTTCATATGAAGGTAAGAACAAGTTAAAATGGAAAGCGCATATTCGTGCAATAATGAGCAGTTATTAAAATAGTTTGTTGGTATTCTCTACAAAATTGGTACCCCGAATGAGAATGATTTCAATTTTCGATACTATCACAACTATCACAAGAAACATTTTTTTTCTTGTATCAGAAAACTGATGATGATGGCTAAGCCATCGAAAGCTGCTCTCATTGAAATAAATAGTATTGTTGACAATGACAACGCCTTCAATCATTTCAATTATGTAAATGTCAACTACAACTCACCACTAAACCAATTTAATAATAGCGTTTCTTTGAAAATGTTTTCGAAAAATGTTTCATGTTGTTCTACGTAAGATTAAAATTTCATTATCTTTTTTTATAATTATATTGAAAATGGATAGTGATTCCACTCCCCAAGTTGTTCAAAAAAATAATTGCAATATTGCAGTACATTTAATTTGTATTGGTGACAAAACGTACGCTATTAGACAAAATTCTTTAGGTATAAAATAAAGAGTTTTTTATTCATGAAGGCTAAAAGTTCCTTTAAGAGCGGTTTGTCACCTGACAATATTTTTTCTTCATCCTGTAATGTTTCTCTTTCTAATGTTAGTGCTACAAATTTGTGGATCTAGACCGATAAAATATTTTATCAGCTTAGACTCAAAAAGTTCTATTTTATGGCCAATAAACAGTCTGCAAACAAAATGCAACGTTATAGTCTTGGAAGTGAGTACAAAAATACTTGTGTATTTGGTTTAGCATGTTACGATCTGAATGGCTGAGTATTTACTGCAGGATTATCTGCGACGCCCGTGATCATCGGTGCATATTCAACTTTTTCTTGAGCCAGGGCGAAGTGGGTAAATTTTATATTTTGGCGCCTTGTGTGTAGATGGTGCTGCTATCTTTCATGTATGTCGAGAACGTAGGAGATCGCTTCGTACATTGTCTCGCCTCTAGAGCGAAGCACAGACCATGTTGACGGTAAACGTGAGTTTTATTCATGTTTTAAAATTGTAAATAACAAAGAAGTTTTCATTAACATTGTTTAATTTATTTTAACCATTAACCCAAAATATTTAAACAAGCGAATATATTGTATATTATTAAATTTGGTTCAGGGTATTAAATAAAAAGAGAACATACCACTCATGCAGTTGTACCCCTCTTTATCTCCTCGTTTCGTTAATTACTGCACAAATATTTGCATCGCATTAAAATATAGTCCAAAATGAGCAAGATTATTTTCGACAATGTTTTCGTCATTTTCGACACATGTTTTCGACACACATTTTTGACTATGAAAGACATTTCTTAGCATTCTGGAATTCATTATGAGCACAGAATATAACATTTAAATATAGATAAGTGTCATGTTGAATGTAGTAGTGGTTTGTAGATTGTATTGTTCAATCCAATAAAAAGAAATTAAAACAGGAGGCGAATGTTTTTATACTCCTTTTTATCGGAGGAAAGATGAATTCTTATTACAATTATCATCAATGTACAATTATCAACATTTTTTGAGTTAATTCAAAATTTTGACTACATAATTTTGTTAAAACGAGTGAATTAGTGTTGTATTAGCTTCCTGTTTTAAAACTGAGACTGTGTTGAATATATTTCTTGCATTAGAGGAGAATGCAGTTGTGACACGAAAAGGTATCGTGTCATACTTTTGGATCTTTCGATAACATAAACGAATTTACTGTACTCTTTATGCTAGTTATAGCCTTCGTAACGGAGCTCGATAGAGGCACTATTTACTTCGATCGGAATGATCACGATTATCAGGGAAATATGAATACTGTAAATGAAGCAAGAGACGTTCCCTTACAGCACAAATTACGAGAGGAAATTAGAAAAGGGAAATATGGGTGGGAGATAAGAAAAGACAGGTGAACATCAAAATAATACAAACCGAATCAAGTTAATATCTAGTAATCAGTAAATAAGTAAAACTGAATAATTCAACTTAGAAGAAAAAAAATATTTCTCGAATGTTAACTGATTTGAATGACGGTGCGCGACAAAAACCCAAGGGCCTTTGGCTGCTCGATCATTAGAATCCTTACAATGCCCTTGGCGCGTAACTAATTTTATTTAATCGCTATTAAAATACCTTTGCGTTACTCAACTAATTTATAATGTTACACGTTACAATTACTTGAGAGACCATTTACAAATAAACGAGTTAAGAAAAAAGCTGAACGTAATGAAAAATATTCAATATTAGTTTAATTTTTTTGCTTTTGTATAATTGCATTTGTAATCTACTAAATGATTTTTGAAATGATCTTTATGTATACCCACTCTCACAGAATATGGGCGATGCCTTGTGCGGCCAAATCTGGCTTTTCCACAGCTTGGACAACCATCGCTGGACACTTGACCAATCCTGGCGTCGAGGCGTATCCGCTCTTATCATTGGCTTTTGCTCCAAGTTTCAGACACGTCCCCCTTCCTCCCCTCAAAGATTTTCCTCCTAGTTATCTCAAAGGGCGGAGCAATTTCTGAGGTCAGTGACGCTGCCTCGCTAACGTGAGCAGGGGTAACAGGGAGGGAGGGTGAGAGGAAGTAAGAGGAGGTAACAGGAGAGGGCACAGAAACGAAACGGATTGGTGCGCGCGGGCGCGAGGATCACTCGCCAATTGCACTGGACGTTGGCCCTGAACCCCGTGGACGCTGACGACCCAAGGGCAGCGGGTCAGGAAGGTGTGACATTTTTTATCGAGTTCTTTACCATGAAAATGAAGTCTAATTTATGGTCTCTAATATTGTGAGAAATTTGTGTCAGATTAAATTAATAGTATTGAAGTTTTGTTTCTTACAAACTATTTTAAAATGCTAATAGTTCTAAAGCAAAGGAACACTAACTATTACATAATAATTTGAAACACAATATAATGCATTTACATAATATACACATTTCCCCTATCAAGCAAATTGAAATTCATGTTCACGTATTTAAAAACTTATATTTTGACATTATTACGCCTTTATTAAGAAATGCCAAACAATACACATTTTATTACGCATTATGAAAATGTAATCGTATTTTTCTATATGAGCAGGTGCATGCAAACAGTGATTCGTTAATCAATTAAAAATCACTGCCGGGTGTCCCCAAGTAGATTATCATTGCAAAAATTGCTATTATTAATATTGTTTAGACTGACTGTAAATTGATGCAATTTTATAGTGATAATCAGTGAAAAAGAAATAGGAACCTCTCATTAGAAATATTTCAGAAAATATAATTGTCTTATTCTTCATATATTTTTTCAAAAGTTGCTATTTTCTGTTACACTGCTGAGAGAAGAGATTATATCTATCCCTTTCCAGTGATATTTTATTTATTTATTTATTTAGGTAATATACAGGCAACAGTACAAATCTGATATGGCCTGAATGAGGCGCTAACATAATTAATTATTTTCAATATCACATTGCATATGTGCAAAATTGTAATAATTGATATCTTTAATAAATAGCTAATAATATAAACAGCAATTTTTAATTCTTTTTAATTTGTGGAAATCTACACTGGTCATCTTTTCTTAAATATTTTTTGAATAATACGTAGTAAAAAAGAATAGAATTTAGAAAACCTTAAAATGTTACAGATAATGTAATTTTCTTAAAACGAGCTGTTAAGAAAAACAAAAACTTGTTTGAATAAACTTTAAAGAGATTGAGTATTTAGTTAAAAATTTCAATTCTAAGGACAATTTCCATTAAAATATTTAAGCGGAACACAGTGTTTCCGAATCGTATTATCTTTCCAATTTATGTTAGGTTTTTGTATGACCTCCGAAACAGTTTCTGGGTGTTTAGTTCGATTCAAAAGCTCTCTCGCAATTCAAACATCCGGAAACCTTGACACGGTTATCGATATTGAACTAAGAAACGGTTTTATTCACAGGAAACACACCGTCCTTGTTTTCTAGCGTTAATTCTGAAGTAATTTAGCCATTTATAAGATATACGCATGACAAACAATTTGTGTTCATAAGATCAATACTTGAATGCATATCAGACCTGAAAATACATTTGGTTTAGATCCTTTTGGAAAACACAAAGTTAATGAGATCACAAGTTCTCAAATCTGAAAACTAAACTACAGTCTTTATTATTTTCTGAGAAATGAAACTTCCATGCAGCTTCTTTAATAATATAAAAGAACTGTGTATTGTGCTCAAATATCTTGTCAATTACATAGTTCAATATTATTCGCAAAATTTTCTGAAAATTTGTATAAAGTCAGTTAAAATATTTTTATTAATTACAAGATTAAAAAAGAGTAAAAACAGTAAAAGTATGACTAATTTTAGAAATGAAATAAATGACAAAAGACAGTGTTGTACATCAAAAACGCAAAATTAGTTATAAGGCATGTTAAAAATCATCCCCTTCACGCATCTATTAGATTTATAAATCCATAGCTAAGAAAGTTTAAAGAAGTTTGCGGAGGACAGTAGCCAGCATCTCTTCATAGTCGACATAAGCTATGCCTTCTTGGCTCTTTCATTATCGCAGTGCACAGAAGCATGCTTTACAATGAATCTGTTCTTCATTTTCTGGGGATAGGGGTGGGTAGCTGCACGAGATGTCCGTGCGAGAAGTGGCAGTGCCTGATCCGAAGGTGAATAACGGTGCCTCGGGCTTAAAAAACCACAGGATGACCACGACAAGAGATGCTTATGATCCTTGTGAGTTTGAAAAAGTTCTGCCCTCTGTTTGCACTCAAAATGCAACGTTGGATAAAATCTTGGTAGTAAGAGTAGATATTACTATAAAGATGTCTTTCTGGCTTCCTCGAGGCCAACTTTACTACCTAGTCAGAGGTTTCATTTCCACTTATCCCCACGTGGCCAGGGACACAGGAAAAAACGTAATTCAAATGATGGAGAATTAAGCGATATCTTCGATGTATTTGATGTTGGATATATGATGTCAAAAAGTTTACTGGAGAGAAAGAGAAATGGACGACAAGGCCATTAACTTCCTGGGTTCGAAGGGCCGCGGAGTTCCGCCTCGGACATAGATGTGTGTTCGTGATGTCTTGTATTCTCCTGAAAACCCCAAACATAAAAATCAC
Source organism: Teleogryllus oceanicus (assembly GCA_964035755.1). Taxonomy (NCBI): domain Eukaryota; kingdom Metazoa; phylum Arthropoda; class Insecta; order Orthoptera; family Gryllidae; genus Teleogryllus; species Teleogryllus oceanicus. The sequence goes on along the minus strand of CAXIVR010000010.1, from coordinate 49,356,072 downwards.
AGTGGTCGTTATATGACCTAGTAGTTAAAAGAGACATTAAATATGCAAAAAACCGCTTCCAATTGTCAAAGAAAATTTCACATATTTGAATTCGGACTTTCAGTAATCGTTGCCTAATAAACCTAGGACTTTATTTCCCTGGGTAAAATAGTATTATAAAACGGAAATTTATTTAATCAAAAATTAAATTTTCATATATGAATCAGCTAATTTGATTATTACATAGCAATATTCAACTCTCTCAGAAGATTCCTACAATATTACAATGATATTCATTGCTTAGCCAATGCATATTTATTCACCTTTCTCTATTTCGTTGGTAAAATAAACATATTTATTAAACTAGTACCACTGAATTTAATAATGTTCTTTCATTACAATATTTCCATAGTTTTTAGCTGAGAACAGTGACGGAAAATAATTGTCTAATATTGAGTTAAGACTTCATTAATTATTTTACTATATTTTACATTCTCGAATGCGCAGCACTACAGAAACAATGATATCAAGTAAAATATGGTATTTCCAGGGTTTTGAAGGAAAATTCGGCTTTTGAAATCACGAACTCTAAAAAATATTTCAAAGACTCACGAACATGTATTTATTTTTAGACTCGTTGTAGAAAAGGACCTGTGTACACATGGTACCGCAAAAATTAAAACATTACTGACTTCTAAATCGATGTATTCTTTTTCAAAATTGATATTATACTAGCAAGTTCATTGGGATTACAGATATTAGTATTCCAATATTTCTGGAGGGTATGTTACATTATGCTCATATTGCATTGTGAAACTTTCTGAAAAGAACTCTTTCTTTTTTACTTTACACTCTTCATTCGAATACACTCTACCGTTATTACAAATACTGTAGTAAATATCACCTTTTATTAATATCTCTGGGATTTTCAACATTACAATTACTAATCTGTTTCAAATTTCTCATGAACTCTTTACTCTTCTTCTCGGTATAACTAATTCTACAAATGAAGTTATAAAAAATTGTATAAATGTTTTCCAAATTTGGAAAATTGCTTTGCAATGAAAGCATAAATTTTCCGTGAACACATATCTAAATTTTCTCATATATTGACTCTGCACTTTCCTTCTTAAGGAGTAGAAAGTTGCAGTAATGCTACATGAAAAAAACAGCAATTGTCTGCAGAAAAACGCATATTACACACGGCCCTTGTGACAAAAAATGGATAAATCCACTTGCTAAGTTTAGAAACAAAAATCCTCCAAATCGTGTGTAGCCAGAATCCATGTTTTGTGGGTGGTTGATATGAAAAATCGACTGACGGTAAAATGTCTGTCCGTCCGTCCCTGAACAACGCTAGCCTTCGACCATTCGGCGATTTCACCGAATTATTACTCCCCAATCGATCTGGTTAATGTCGTGACCCCTTGAATTTGAAACCGATCTTTTTATAAATGTAAAGTCCCAGGGGGTACTTTACATGAAACCCCTGGGACATTTAAAACTTTCTAAAAAATTACCTCCATCATTTTTGTAATAATATTTTGTTGTTGGATAGTGTGAATGACATTAACAGAAGATGTTGCAGGTCTCATGTTGGTTTCAAAAAACTGATTTTCGTAAGTATTCCTACAAGTAAAATGTTGAAATTTGAGATTTTCCCTTGTTGAAACTTTTTTCATGAAGATAAGATTTTTTAAATAAGATCATGCAATTTTCGAAACTTTTAGTATTTTTCAGCATAAGTTTCCGTGAAAATACTGGTGAGAAAGTACGCGCTGTTTAGCATCACTAGTATTCTTAAAACTGTCCTACTTCTGAACGTGTTCTTCTCGAATAATTGCAAGTCCTTTCCAGTTTTATTATGACAATGTGTGGTACTCAAGTACGCATGAGGAAAATAAAAATATTGTACTTTCTTTCTATAGAGAAAAGTTCGCATTCTATTAAGTATAATTATATTATATTAATATATTTAATAACCTATATTATACATTTTATATTATATTATATATCACAGTACATTTTAAGCTTAAAAGGATTGACCTATAGAAACGAAAAATATGTTGAAACGATTATGTTCTATTTAGCATAGGTTTTATTATATTTAACTACTTTTCTAAGTGAATTGGAAACAGAAACCGCTTTACTTCGAATGGTTAACGTCATAGGTACGCTGTCAGCTTGCAAACGTTGTGTGAGTTCGAATCAGAAGGTGATATTTTTCTTCTGTTAGATGTGATTTCAGTAGTAATATGTCCAATATTTTGTAATTAATATTAATTTTGAAAAGACTTAGGGGCCGTAAAGGGCCAGGTTTGTCGTCCATCAGTACGACGGCCAAGTACTCCGTTCTGTACTATCTGACCGGGCGCTGGTCGTCCCTAAGCCCCCTCGAACTCTATATATTTTTAATTGAAAAAGTGCTTTTCAAAACTACAAGGTGAAAATGGGAGATCTTCACTGGATTTGAAAACTCTTTTCCCAATTCATGTAATAGTATAATATTGCGGAGCAATGACATTAGAAAGTATGTGCTGTTGTGAGTACAACTACTTCGTTGTGCATTATAAAGCATTATAATTTCTTTGAAGCAATCAATCAACTATTTGCAGATAATTAAAATATTGTTAGCATTATATCATTCCAGTTTAGGTTACAAGTTTCTTGAATAACGAATACCGTTGTCCGGAAATTCTCTTAGTTGTGTTAATTGGTTTTAAAAATCATAGTTACTTCCTTAATAATACTACGCGGTTCTGCATTTCAGACTGGTGTTTCGACGAGTTACAGTTCAGTCTTATCGCGTAATGTAGGTCACCTTGCAGAAGATATGGGAGGGGGCAGAATAGCAGTTCATGGGATAGAAAGCTTCTTCATGAGCCCTACACGAACATTCGAATCAAATATTTCTAGCTAGAATCAACTATAGATAGTATCGCGCTGATGATTCCACATTCTTATCAAGAATGTGAGTTTGCTAATAACCTGAAGTAAATGTTGTACATCCTTAAGACAATAAATTTCAAGATAGAATTCATTCTACAACACCCCTCATCGGTGCTGTAAAGTACCTCTGTGATAACTCCGTGGATTAAACGCGTAGTAGATAGAGAATGGACGCCAGATCAAATCCTGCCGAATATGTATTTTTTACCTGATGCCTGGAACATTAATCACTATCTCATCACGAGAGAACATTCCAAAAGAATTACTTGCAAGGAGGAACAGACTTGTTTTGTAAACGTAATGTGATTATATTAAGATTGTGTGCTGTATCTTGTATTCCAAGCAATGTGACCGCAACGAAATTTGGAAGAGATAGCTAAAAATATTAACAGTGTCTCAATTGCAAATATCATTATCATATTTTTTATGTAATCGTTAGAAATAATATGAAAAAAGTCTGTACCAAGTTGTATAATCACTAGTAATTTACATATTTAACAGTTCTAGAGATAATCAGAGATCCTTAGCAGTCTGTAGGTTTTATTATAAAATTTTTAATAAGGTATTTTCTTCGTTCTTTTATTAATTGAGAAAGGAATATGTCTTTTACGTTTAACAAGTTCCTTGAGACTATTACGAACTCATTAAAATTACCATTTGTGTTTGTGACTTTGTGGTAATGCTAACAGAACGCATCCCTTAATTGTTTGTAACAATTGATAATTTTATTTCTTTATATGGTCTTCTTAAAATTTTTGATGTAAGTCTTCAGTAGGTGGGCCACATTTCAAAATGTATGAACTCCAAAACATAATAAGTAGTACGATTTGACGTAGTCATGTGAAAGAAATCAATATTTTTGCATTATTATCTCCATTTTTAAATAAACAATGTTTTTGTTACATTATCTTTAGTGGGGAGTAGACTGAGACTAAGTGGTGAGCATTCAATCAGTCCCAATTTTCACAAAGAAAATAAGGAATTTTAATTATTTAGTTATATCAATGATTATTCTACATGCTTGTATGGGTGATCAATGCACCAAATCACCTGTCATTTAGTCTCAATATGGAAAAAACAAGGAGTTGCGAATTTCGGATCTCGAATGTCTCAGGATAATGTCGTTCTTTTAAATCTAAATATTAAATTTATTATAAAATTCATAAATATGATAGGTTAGATAAATAAATATATTATCATGTATTGTTAAAAACATCAGTTGCCCCTAATATTGCATTTTCCTGAAATTGTACTGCTTGAGAACGAATATGTTTAGAGAATGCGATTTCTATTGCGTCTTAATGTTACTCTCAGAGAAAATGGAGAATTACAGAACAAATATTTCGTATTCGTAGATACATTAAGGCTTGCAGATTACTGAAAGACCAATAACTCTCTCTGTAGCTGAAATCGTTTGACACCGGGTTTTAAATCAGGTATTGGGGATGAGTTCTGCGCAGTGCCCTTTTCTTCTGTTTCCGCGTTTTGTTTACTAAGTCTGAGAATTAAAAGATAGAAGATGTTTAGCAGAAAATACGTGTATTTATTTATTGCTTATAAGATCTTTGCTGAACTTTTATACTAAATAATGTGTAATTAGTTTGATGCCGCTTTATTACAAATATTTATACAAATGTGCATTTATTTATATTTAGTTAGTAGATTAACCTAGCCTCGCTTGGAATTAAGATAATGAACGTTTTGACATACATTTGCATTCACTTCAAAGTTTGTCACAGCTCTGTCACTTTTATGGGAAATGAAATATGAGGAAAATGTTTATCCCGTTCGTTAGTGATATCATATTGTGACCTGATAACGTAATTGAGTACTAAAGATGCCAATTCCCTTCGGACAGAATCAAACCCGCATCGTTCGATTTACGACCAGTTGCTCTGACCACTGAGCTTCCGAAAAAATGCGTTTTACAGTTGGGTTCTTGAAACCGTGTATTCCCCACGCATTTGATATTTGTCACCTTTGTCATCATTACGTAAGTCAATATGAGGAAGGTTTGGACCTTTAAGTAATTGATATTAAAGTTGTGACTTTTACACAACGTCATTACAGGTGTGACAAATTACTCGTTTTCTTGATTAGATAAATACATTCATATTTTGCAATGCCGATCGTTTATATAAAAAATAAACTCACCTTGAAATGAAGCAATCAGTAATGCAGAAAATTCTCAGTACTGTTTTTTGTATCTCACCTTTTGGAACTGCTGTAATACGTTTAGATGGATTTTGAACTATGATAATTCGTTATCTCAGCACAAAACACAACTTGTACTTCTCGTTTGCTCTCATATGCGCACGAATTTACGTAGTATAAATTATTTTTATTCGTATGTGACGTATATACAATGAAATGTATTCGTGCGTATACGTAGTATAGAAAGTTATGTAATACAACGGAAAATCGATTTCGCGATTAAACGGTAATACACGTTTTGGAGTCGAAAAAAGTGGTTTTATCCAAACCGTCCATCCATCCGTCATGCTAGCGCCTAAACACGTACGATCCTTTCCAAATTGAAGAACCCCTGTTTTTCTGGCTGTAGTTGAGCTTGGAAATTTTGAAAAATCCTTGAATTTGGGGGTACTTTACATGAAACCTTTCGGACATTTTCAAATTATCTCAAAAGGCTCGAATTTTCCTGGTAAGAATAGAGTAAATACACACTTGAAGGATGACATAGTTCAATTTTCATGGTTAACTCTCAATTTTCCGAAAATTTAAAAGTTTGAACATTTAGAGCGTCTTCCTACAACTACAAATTGAAAACAGTTGTCTTTCAAATGAAATTTGTTGTCCATAATTCGTTCTTGCATAACAATCCTTAGTAGGCTTTCTACTTGAAGCGATGGCATTTTCATTGTGCAAAGTGCAAGCAATATTACAATTTTAAAGAATGGTTTGAAATGCAAAACTGCAATGGAACCGTTTTTTCTTACTATTAAAACGTTTCAAAGCCGATTTTGCGAAATCGTACTTTTTGTGCTTTCATTTGCAAGCAACATTCTTGTCTTCAGCTATGCAAAAACTCAACAAGTATCACTCGTCAACACATTCTAATATGAAACATTGTATAAGTGACTGCGGGGAGTGACGTCATGTAGTGCAGGTGCTTGTTTGAAGAACTGGAAGACTCGAGTTTACGTCCTGGCCTGTTCATACAACTTTTTATTTTGACAATGTGTGAGATTTTAATTAATACTTTTCCTTTTCAATAATTAAAGGTATGCATTTACGATTGTCGTTTGAGAGTTTTCAAAAACGAATGAATTGGTAATAGTGTAACATTTGTTATATATTAAGAAAACATTACCAATATACACGAGAAATAAGAGTTTATTTTTATATAAATGTGATAGATGAACAAAATACTGCGTAATGATAGGTGATTTTCTTGGAAGTCAATAAATGTTTCTTAGATTCCCTGGTAATTACTTGCGTAAAATGAATTACAGATGTCGGGCGTGTCAGAGCGTCTGCTGGCCCAACGTTATCACGTCTAATAATCTCACGCTTTTGTAGGCAGAGCGATAAAGGGTTGGGCGTCGAGCTAGAACGAAGCGCCTGCAAAAAATTACATAGTACTGAACTGAAACATTCTTAAAGTAGAGATTAACTATTTTATAGTGCCGCGTAGATTTTATTGCTTTCTTATTGTCTTAGGGTAATTTTATTTAATATTTTAAATTGCAGAAGTGCGGAAAAGCAATGAGTTTGAAAACAAAATTCGTAAGATTCTTAATTGGTAAGTTCACGGGAAATGCTTACATTACGACTGTGTTATTAGCCGCAATCAGCGAGTGCGTGGCTTCACAATAGAGGAACGCGTGTTCAAATCCCGTACGATATCAGCGGTTTTTGTACGACGAACAATGAAAATAAATTCCTAATAACGATGTCGAGAGAATGTTTCTAAACATTCCTTTCTTTATAAAGAAGATACCATTACAAAACTGCGGAAAGAATTTGATGTACTTTCGATTACTGGTCGTTTACCAGATCATTCACTACTCCATATTTTTGCCTGTTCATAGGCCGTTTTGGTTTTTACATTGGTACGTTCGTTTCCTTCAATCCTAATACGAGTATTACGTCCTTTGTAATTAACTGTTGTTGTGTCTCACTTTTGTCAAGTTTCTAGCTGAAATTTTTCTTTGCTTTTAAAGGGTAAAAATGCTTACACTTCGCTACTACCAAAATATGAAGAACCCCAGAGTGCTACAGAATGGGACAGACTTTCTCGTAGCAAATGTTTATAATTTCCTTTGTGTGGACTGGTTTAAGGTTCTTTTGAGCTCACATAAGGTTCTTGCCGTTCTCATGCCAGCTGACATCTATCGCCCCACAAATACATTTTTGACATTTTCTCAACTTTTCGGTTCAAAATAGCTCTTTTTTCACAGGAATGTATTGAGTTTTGAAAAACTTCCTATAAAAGTCATTTGGAAGCGCACTTCTACTCACAAGTTAAATAAATCTATAAATCTATTCAAATGCTCATGTTAGCGTAAGTGTATTTCAAAAATTACATTTGTGTAATTTTTAAAAAACAATAGAATAGAGCAATATCTCGTTTATGTCATCGGATGACTGCATTTGGCATTACCCCAACCAAATTTAAAGAAAAAAATTTAGAGCCGTTTTTTGAGAAAATCTGCATTTATGTAAATTTTTAAAATTGCAAATATTGCACGCCATGTGTGCGAAATCAACTAAAACTAAATTTTAGCGATTTTTCAAAATTCGCAGTTAACCGTGAAAATTGGACATATTCTACCTTTATAAGCGTATTTTACTATAGAGTAAACAGTCATTACAAGAAATTTACAGAAACAATTTGGAGCCGTTTCTGAAAAAAAATTAAAATGTCCGGAAGGCTAAATAGTCCCCAAGAAATTAATAAATGTTTTTTCAATCGCATAGCTTCCAGCTCAGGCGAAAACGACAGGGTTTCTTCAATTTGGAAAAAATCGTATGCATGGTTTAGGCGCTGGGGATTGTATCAGACGGACAGACGGACGTTTTGCTTCAATTGGTTTTTGGCATCACGGATCCACAAAACTGGAATTATCTTTACCGCGTGTTAGGACTTTTCTCTTAATTTAGCAATTTTTTTGATTCAGTTTTCGTCACCAGATCGCGGCAATGATTTTCGCAGAAAATGCGCAGTTTTCGCGCAGCATTATATAACATTCTCTACTACGTATATTACTCTGTATATACGTAAGTATACGGAATGTAATATATAAGTAATTTGTTAACATGCGTCGCAGATAATTTTAAGGAATAAGTTAGTGATGAAGTTGAAAAAAATAATTCTTGGTTTTAAACCATGTATTTATATAATAAATATTCGATTATTAGTTGAAGTAAATATCATGCCCATTTGCTAACATTCTGAAAGGCTACATTGTTGTAAGATGATATTGATTAATAAACAAGTCCATTATTAAATATTCTTCTCAATCATTCATTCAAGAGCGGATCATTCATTCAACCGCGGATCAAATAAAGACTCAGGGTCCCGTGCCCTCTTTACATCCTAGAAAATATTAATTTCTCTCTCATAATGAACTAGTGGTAAACTATTAATGAAGATGAAGATGAAGATCTTTTATTTATATAATATTATTTCATCAGAAACAGTTCTTTACCTCTTAACTTGACGTTGAAATACTTGTTACATTATTTTAGGAGACACCCAATAAGTCATGCAAGACTGGTAAAACAAAATGTTGAAAGGTTTGATTAGTGCATAATCCAAATAACTAAAAAATGTTGAGTGGATATCGTTTAGGCTTCCGAGAACGGCTGCAAAACCTTTTAAAGATTCTTCATTCCCTTTTTTGGAGTCAGCGTATCACTTGAAAAATAGGTAGAAAAATAATATTTTTTGTATCTGTAACATTTAATCAGAAATTAATAAAAACATAAAAAATGGAACTCAAAATAAATAATGTAAAGTCAAGACACATGGTTGTAGGGAAATCTCGATATGATCTAGAACAGAAATAGGTATATTTCCAGTAGGAAAGGAATTTAAATATATCGGAGTGATTATTAGAGCAGGGGGATCTAATAATATTGACTTTATTAAAAAATAAGCTAGGGAAGGCCAATTATTAGTAGACCTCATAATATTTTATAAAACAAAAATTTTCGAAAGAAAACTAAGAGACAATATACAAGACAATGGTGGAGAGCTGTGTTACGTATGAATCAGAGAGTGGGAATTAAAAAATGATGCAATAAACTCTCAGTTGAAATGCTATGAAAATAAATTTTTGGAGACGATGTTGTCAGTATACTATTTGATGAATACTAAACGAAGAGATTAGACAGATAATAATGATTGAGAGACAAGTGAGGTCAGAAAATGTAGAATCCAAACAACTCAATGGTATGCTGCAGAATGCATGCTGACGAAATATCAAGAATTATATTTAATTAGATCGCACAGAAAGAAGAAAACGAGGAAGGCCAAGGAAATCTTGTAGAAGTACGTCACGGATTTGACAATGAAGGGCACAAGAATGAGAAAGATGCCTGACGGAATAAAAAACATTGGTGTGTAGATTGCAGCGGTCATTAGAACTGTAAATGCTCTAAGCTTAGAATTAATAATAGTACGTGAGCCCGAAGTGGAAGATACCGGATGAAAGCCTTGTTATTATGTGCTGGCACAAGTAAGCGGGGCGAATCTGTTAAGATCTGCCGGAATCTAAACCAAACCAAAGTTACGTTCTTATTTGAAAGATTAAATGAAAACAAAGAAAATTTGATTATTTTCTGGGGAGTCCTTTAGATATAAATATCGAATATTACTCTATTTGGTATTTATGATATTTGTAAACTTTGTCCATTTATCGGCATGATCGCTTTTTCAATGGGAACAACTATTCTTCCGAATTGACAGGTCGAAAAGTAAATATTGTATTTAGGTAAAAAAAAAAATGATTGAATTATGTTTCGAAAAATTGACAGGACTGGTAAGAAAAGAGAAAACTAGCACAAATAAATAAATTCACATTTCTTGTATATTTGCACCAATGAATAATATCAGTTCCACAATTAAAATCTATTTTCGATCCACCAATAACATATGTGGATCTCTTTAACCTGGAAGTCTTTCGCTTTAGCGGCGATGCCTATTCACCGAAGTGTTCGGCAGTTTATCTGACGAATGACAGAAAATAATTACAATAGCCAGTACAGGACTTCTGATGCAGTATTCCAGGCAGATTTTTAAAACTCAGACATTTGTTCATCATTTCTCTCTCATGGTATGCAGCATGTATTCTCAGTTAATGTTGAAATATCTGAAGTATCACTTTCGGAATCCTAAGACAGTAAAGGTATAATGGTGACCTGAAGATTTGGTTACGAACCGTGCCATAGCGCAGATTTCTCCTTCTTCCCGACCTTGCATTAAAGTGGTCGCCGAAATTAATGCGACCAAATGCCAATGAATTATAAATTTAAGGTTATTTCGTTATTATTTAGATTTTCTTTGGCAAAATCATCTGCGTGAGATATACTATATGCGAACACAAACTATCAATCAATGGGCAGTACATTTTAAAACGTTTACATTGTAATATAGTAGCAATGCGTTTCAACAATAATAAATATTAGTTATAGTTTTAAATTCAACCTTAATTCCTTATTATAGTACCAAATTAAATTACTTTATAAATATTTATAACTTAATGAAATTTTCCCAAATAAAAAAATTAATTGTTTATTTGTTTACAATATTTATTAACAATTCATTAAAAATTATAAATATGATGCAATATTACTGAAGATGCGTTAGTGAACACATATCAATAAATTGGCAATTTTTATGAAATGTAAATGTATGAAAATAGAAAATTTTTATTTTGCAACAATATTTTACAGAAGAGAATCTATTCATTTTCTAACGATTATCGTGACACAGATTTCCAGTTTGACAAATTTTGAAACATTGTGCTTTCTATTACAATTTTGAAATAATTTATGACAGGAGAATCTCTAGTGATTCTTAATGGATTAGCAAAACAGTGTTTGCATAGGTCTGCTTATCTAGAAAAGTGGGTGTAACATTCCGATGACGTGTAAAACTTTGTGCTTGCTCATCGAAAATAAAAAATATCGTAATGTAAAAATATACTTGCTATAATAATATAAATATATTAATTTCATTGCGTTGGATTGGAAATCATACATAAATTACATGTAAGTAATATATTGATATGACTGTGTGTGTGTATGTGTGTGTGTGTGTGTGTGTGTGTGTGTGTTCCTCCAATGTTCACGCAATAGACGAAAGGTGGTGTTTCTGCCTTTGCAAAACATTAAGATATTAAATGTTATATAAGAGTCATATGTCGTTTTTGATTCTCACCAAAAATCCTCAAAGACTAGGTATCATATGATTTTAATATTTGCAGTAAAGAACTCCATGTAAAATGCAATCACCCTAACGTTAGATTGAAGAGGTAATTAATTGTGATCCCCAAAACAAAAGATCAAAAATCATTCATTTGCTTACAGCTGCACTTACCAATCATAATGTCTGCAGAAGAAAACTTTGATTGTGACTAAATGAACTTTAAATACTTTAAGTTTATTTAGTATTTTACATATCAAAACTATTTTATTACAATATTAATGTTCGCGACCATATAGTATATTTTAATTGGGTCATCTGAGAAATTGATGATGAAGTATTTCACAACTGAAAGCTGCTATCTCGGAGACGTGTTTGTGAAACTGACTCTAAAACGTATTTCTTTAAGTTATTAATTTTTCTAAATAAAATAACTAGGTTAGACAATGCATACAATGCAGTGTTTGCATTTATATTAAACTCTTGCAATAATAAACGACAGAAATGTAGACATGGAGCTTAATAGTCGTTGTCAGTGTTATTTTTTCAAAAACCCTTTTATAACAGTTTAAAATATGTTTTACTGAAATTGCATACCTTTATTTATGTAATTAAATGTATATACAAAATCTTATGTAAAACTGTTGGTTGATTTAATATTTATATTCAAATATTTACTATAATATAACTCGCCATCACCGCCATTTTGTAATGTTCAAGATAGATAGTCCCGCCTCCCTGAAATGAAGTGGCAGTTGGTCAAGCTCGATCCCCGCAGAGGGCACAGGGCAGAAGTCGGAAAAACTCTGGTAAAAAGTTCAGCTCAGGACATCGCCCATTTTTGTGCAAGCGAGGGTACATTTCCGTTTCGGGTGTAGTGCCAATCTGAAGTAGTTCTTAATCGAGCTAAAATGTTGGCAATAAAAAATTGTCAGGCCTAATTACAAACAAAATACCAATTTGCCTCAAGTAGTGAGGTAGAACTCAATGTGTGGAAGATTGGCTTTGCATTTTGTTTTGTATACCCCTCTCACAGAATATGGGCGATGCCTTGTGCGGCCAAATCTGGCTTTCCTGCAACGGATAACCATCGCTGGACGCGACCAATCCTGGCGTCGGGCGTATCCGCTCTTATCGTGGCTTTGCTCCAGTTTCAGACACGTCGCCTTCACTCCCCTCGAAAATTTTCCCTCTGGATTATCGCAAAGGGGCGAACAATTTCTGAGGTCAGTGACGCTGCCCTCGCCTTCTTGTGAGCAAGGGGTAACTGGGAGAGGGGAGGGGTGAGAGGAAGTAAGAGGAGGTAACAGGAGGGCACAGAAACGAAACGGATTGGTGCGCGCGGGCGCAGGGATCACTCCGCCAATTGCACTGGACGTTGGCCCTGAACCCCGTGGACGCTGACGAACCAGGGCAGCAGGTCACAAGGATAGGGCTGTGACATTTTATCGAGTTCTTGCCATGAAAATTAACTCTAATTTATGGTATCTAATATTTGAAATTTGTGGCAAATTAAATTAATAGTATTGAAAGTTTTGTTTCTTACAAACTATTTTAAAATACTAATGGTTCTAAGTAAGGAATACTAATTATTACATAATCATTTCAGAAACACACAATATAATACATTTACATAATATAGACATTTCCTATCAAGCAAATTGAAATTCATGTTCACGTATTTAAAAACTTGTATTTGACATTATTACTGCACTTTATTAAGGAAATGCAAACTTAATACACATTTTATTACGCATTATGAAAATGTAATCGCCCATTTTTCTATATGAGCAGGTGCATGCAAACAGTGATTTCGTTAATCAATTAAAAATACTTGCCGGGTGTCCCCAAAGTAGATTATCATTACAAAATTGCTATTGTTAATATTGTTTAGAGCTATTTGTAAAATTGATGCAATTTTATAGTGATAATCCATTGAAAAGGAACAGGGAACCTCTCATTAAGAAATATTTCAGAAAATATAATTGTCTTATTCTTCATATATTTTCAAAGTTACTATTTTTCTGTTACACTGCTGAGAAGATTATATCTATCCCTTCCCAGATATTTTTGTTTATTTAAGGTAATATACAGGTAAAAGTACACATCTGAGTATGGCCTGAATGAGGCGCTAACATAATTAATTATTTTTCAACATATCACATTGCATATATTAATGGCAAAAAATGTAATAATTGATATCTTAAATAAATAGCTAATAATATAAACAGCAATTTTAATTCTTTTTAATTTGAAATCTACACTGGTTAAATATTTTCATACCGTATTTTGAATAACCACGTAGTAAAAAAAGAATAAATTTGAAAAACTTTAAAATGTTACGAATCAATGTAATTTTCTTAAACAGGCTGTTAAGAAAAGCAAAAACTTGTTTGAATAAACTGTAAAGATTAGTATTTAGTTAAAAATTTCAATTCAGGACAATTTTCCAGGTAAAATATTTAAGCGGAACACAGTGTTTCAGAATCATGTATCTTTCCAATTTATGTTAGGTTTTGTATGTCCCAAACAGTTTCTGGAGTGTTTAGTTCGATTCAAAGCTCTCTCATAATTCAAACATCCGGAAACCTTGACACAGTTATCGATATTGAAGTAAGAAACAGTTTTTTTATTCTGAAACATCCTTGTTTTCTAATGATTTATTTGTGAAATAATTTTAGCCATTGTAAGATATACGCATGACAAATAATTTGTGCTCATAAGATCCCAATACTTGAATGCATATCAGAACCTGAAAATACATTTGGTTTTAGATCAGCACGGAAAACACAAGAGATTCAATGAGATCACAAGTTCTCCAAATCTGAAAACTAAACTACCAGTCTTTATTATTTTCACGAAATGAAACTTCATACACCTTCTTTAATAATATAAAGAACTGTGTGTGTGCTCAAATATCTTGTCAATTACATAGTGCAATATTATTCCCTTAAAATTTACACAAAGAAATTTGTATAAAAGTCAAATAAAATATTTTTATTAATTACAAGATTAAGAGTAAAAACAGTAAAAATGCCTAATTTTAAAATAAAGTAAATAACCAAAGACAGTGTTATCAAAACGCAAAATTAGTTATAAAAGGCATGTTAAAAATCATCCCCTTCACATATATTAGATTTATAAATCCATAGCTAAGAAAAGTTTGAGAGTTTGCGGAGGACTGCCTTGGCAGCATCTCCTCTATAGTCGACAAGCTATGCCTTCTTCGGCTCTTTCATTATCGCGGTGCTGCAGGGCATGCTTTACAGTAAGGTCTGTTCTTCATTTCTGGGGATAGGGTGGGTAACTGCACGAGATGTCACGTGCGAGAAGTGGCAGTGCCCGATCCGAAGGTGAATAACAATTCTTGCCTTGGGCTTGGAGCCACGGCATGACCGACAAAGGGGTCTTATGATCCTTGTGAGTTTGAAAAATTTCCTCTGTTTGCTCAAAATGCAACGTTGGATAAATCTTGGTATTAGGTAGATATTACCATAAGATGTCTTTCTGGCTTCCTCAACGCCAACTTTACTACCTAGTCAGGGGTTTCATTTCCCTTATCCCCACGTGGCCAGCGACACAGGAAAAAGAACGTAATTCAAATGATGGAGAATTAAGCGATATCTTCGATGTGTTGATGTTGGATATATGATGTCAAAGGTTTACTAGGAGAGAAAGAGGAAATGGACGAAACAAACCATGCTTCCTGGGTTCGAAGGGCCGCGGGTTCCGCCTCGGACATAGATGTGTGTTCATGATGTCATACGTATTCTCCCTACAGAAAACCCCAAACATAAAAATCCTGATGGTCTTATATGACCTAGTAGTTAAAGAGACATTAAAAATATATACAAAAACAACAACTTCCAATTGTCAAAGAATTTCACATATTTGAATTCGGACTTTCAATAATCGTTGCCTAATAAAACCTAGGACTTTATTTCCCTGGGCAAAATAGTATTGTAAACGGAAATTTATTTAATCAAAAATGAAATTTTTCATATATGGTCAACTAATTCGATTATTATTTATAACTTAATATTCATCTCTCTCAGAAGTTTCTAATATTGCAATGATATTCATTGCTTAGCCAATACATATTTTATTCCCACCTTTTTCTCTATTTCGTTGGTAAAATAAGCATATTTATTAAACTGAGTACCACTGAATTTAATAATGTTCTTTCATTACAATATTTCCATAGTTTTTAAGCTGAGGAACAGTGACGGAAAATAATTGGCCTGTCAACGAGTTAAGACTTCATTAAATATTTTACTATATTTTACATTCTCGAATGCGCAGCACACTACAAGCTCACAATGATATCAAGTAAAAATGAGTATTTAGGGTTTTGAAGGAAAATTCGGCTTTTAAATCACGAACTCCAAAAAATATTTCCAAAAAGACTCTGCGAACATGTATTTATTTTTAGACCCGTTGTAGGAAAAGGACCTGTGTACGCATGGTACCGCAAAAAATTAAAACATATGACTTCTAAAATCAATGTATTCTTTTTCAAAATTAATATTATACTAACTTAAGTTCATTAGGATTCTGGATCAATGAGAATCCAATATTTCTGGAGGGTATGTTATTATTCTTATATTGCATTATTGAAACTTTCTGAAAACGAACTCTTCTTTTTACTTTGTCTTCATTCGAATGCACTATATAGTTATTACAAATACCAGTAATAAATGTCACCTTTTATTAATATCTCTGGGGATTTTCAACAGTACAATTACTAATCTGTTCAAATTTCTCATGAACTCATTACTCTTCTTCTGATAACTAATTCTACAAATGAAGTTATAAAAAATTGTATAAATGTTTTCCAAATTTAAGAAAATTGCTTTGCAGTAAACATAAAAATTTTCCGTGAACATAATCTAAATTTTCTCATATATTGATCAATTGCACTTTCTTCTTAAGGGTAGAAAGTTACGTAATGCTACGCGAAAAAACGAATTGTCTGCAGAAAACGCATATTACACGGCCCTTGTGACGAAAAAATGGATAATCCACTTGCTAAATTTAGAAAAAAATCCTCCAAATCATTAGTGGCCAGAATCCATGTTTGTGGGTGGTTGATAGCGAAAAATCGACTGACGGTAAAATGTCTGTCCATCCGTCCCTGAACAACGCTAGCGGCTAAACCGTTCAGCCGATTTTCACCAAAATTGATACTCCCAATCGATCTGGCTGATGTCGTAGCCCCTTCAGTTTGAAACTATATTCAATTAGGGAGGTACTTTACACCAAACGCCTGGGACATTTACAAAAAAATGGCTCCATGGTTTTGATAAAATTTTGTTGCTGAATAGTGTGAAGAGAATGATGCAGATCTCATGCTCATTGAAAACTGATTTTTCGTAAGTATTCATTACCGTAAAATATTGAAATTGATTTTTCCCTTGATGAAACTTTTTCCTTAAAGATAAGATTTTTAAATAAGATCATGTGCAATTTTTCGAAACTTTTAGTATTTTCAACATAAGTTTCCGTGAAAATACGGGTGAGAAAGTACGCGCTGTTTTAGCATCACTGGTATTCTCTAAAACTGTCCTACTTCTAGACATTAGGCTCGTCTCGAATAATTGCTAGTCCTTTCCAGTTTTATTACGACAATGTGGTACTGAAGTACGCATGAGGAAAGAAATAAAATGTGTACTTTCTTTCTATAGAGAAAAGTTCGCATTCTATTAAATATAATTATATTATATTATTAATATATTTAATATTCCTCTATTATACATTTTATATTATATTATATATCACAGTATATTTAAACTTAAAAGTTGACCTCTGAAAACGAAAAAATATATTGAAACGATTATGTTCTATTTAGCATAGGTTTATTATATTTAACTACTTTTCTAATGTAGCACAAACACAAACCGCTTTGTGAATGGTTAACGTCATAGGTATAGCTGTCAGCTTGCTAACGTTGTGAGTTCAGATCCAGAAGGTGATTTTGTTTCTTCTGTTATCAGATATTGATTTCAGTAGTAATATGTCCAATATTTTGTAATTAATATTAATTTTGAAAAGACTTAGGGGCCGTAAAGGGCCAGTTTTGTCGTCCCATCAGTACGACGACCAGAAACCTCTGTACTATCTGACCGAGCCGCTGGTCGTCCCTGTTTACCTCGAGGAACTCTATATATTTTGAAAATTGAAAAAAGTGCTTTTTCAAAACACAAAAATTAAAATAGAATCTTACTGGTTGAAAACTCTTTTCCCAATTCATGAAATAGTATAATATTGCGGAGCAGTGACATTAGAGAAAGTATGTGCTGTTGTAGTACAACTACTTCGTTGTTTACATTATAAGCATTATAATTTCTTTAAAAACAATCAATCAACTATTTGCAGATAATTAAAATATTGTTAGCATTATAACATTCAAGTTTAGGTTACAAGTTTTCATGAATAACGAATGCAGAATTTGTCCGGAAATTCTCTTGATTGTGTTAGTGGTTTTAAAAAATCACGCATAGTATATTAATACGCGGTTCTGTATTTCAGACTGGTGTTTCGACGAGTTACAGTTCAGTCTTATCGCGTAAAGTGGAGATCACCTTGAAGATATACTGGGAGGGCAAGATGGCAGTTCGCAGGATAGAAGCTATTCACTTGAGCCCTACACAAAGACATTCGAATCGAAATATTTCTAACTAGAATCAACTATAGAATAGTATCGCGCTGATGATTCCATTCTTATCAAGAATGTGAGTTTGCTGTAACCTGAAGTAAATGTTGTACATCATAAGAACAATAAATTTCAAGATAGAATTCATTCCTACAACACCCCTCATCGGTGCTGTAAGGTACCTCTGTGATAGCTCCGTGGATTAAACGCGTAGTAGATAGAGGAATGGACATAGATCAAATCCTGCCGAATATATATTTTTTACCTGATACACAGAACACATTAATCACTATCATCACGAGAGAGACATTCCAAAATTCTTGCAGGGGAGGAACAAACTTGTTTTGTAAAACGATAATGTGATTATATTAAGATTGTGTGCTGGTATCTTGTATTCCAAGCAATGTGACGAGCAGAATTTGGAAGAGATGGCTAAAATATTAACAGTCTCAATTGCAATATCATTATCATATTTTTTATGTAATCGTTAGAAATAATGAAAAAGTCTGTACCAAGTTATTATAATCACTATTAATTTACATATTTAACAGTTCTAGAGATAATCAGAATCCTGAACAAGTCTGTGTGTTTATTATAAAATTTTGCAATAAGGTAATTTCTTCGTTCTTTTATTAATTGAGAAAGGAATGTCTTTTTTACACGATTAACAAAAGTTCCTTAGAGACTATTATTACGAACTCATTAAAATTACCATTTGTGTTTGTGCCTTTGTGATAAATGATAACAACAGAACGCATCCATAATTGTTTGTAACAATTGATAATTTTATTTCTTTTATGGTCTTCTTAATTTTAATGTAAGTCTTCGGTAGGTGGAACCACATTTCAAAATGTATGAACTCCAAAACATAATAAAGTACGATTTGACGTGGTCATGTGAAAGAAATCAATATTTTTATTATCTCCATTTTAAATAACGTGTTTTGATAAACATCTTTGGTGCCAGGGTAGACTGAGACTAAGTGGTGACCATTCAATCAATTAATTTCTAAAGAAAATAAAGGAATTTTAATTATTTAGTTATCCAATGATTGTATTCGCCATGCTTGTGTAGGTAGATCAATGCACAAATCACCTGTCATTTAATCTAATGAGAAAAAAAACAAGGAGGTGCAATTTGGATCTCAAATGTCTGGGGATAATGTCGTTCTTTTAAATCTAAATATTAAATTTATTATAAAATTCATAAATATGATAACGAGTTAGATAAATAAATATATTATCATGTATTAAAGCATCAGTTGCCTAATATTGCATTTTCAGAAATTGTACTGCTTGAGGAACGAATATGTTTAGAGAATATGATTTCTATTACGTCTTTAAATGTTGCTCTCAGAAAATGGAGAATTACAGAAGAACAAATATTTCGTATTCGTAGATACATTAAGGCTTGCAGATTACTGAAAGACCAACTCTCTGTAGCTGAAATCGTTTGACGCCGGGTTTTAAATCGGAGGTATTGAGGATCGGAGTTCTGCGCGATGCCTTTTTTCTTCGTTCCGCGTTCTGTTTTACCTAAGTCTGAGAATTAAAAGATAAGAATGTTTAGCGGAAAATACGTGTATTTATTTATTGCTTATAAGATCTTTGCTGAACTTTTATACTATATAATGTATGGTGGATTTGATCCCTTTATTACAAATATTTATACAACGGTGTATTTATTTATATTTAGTTAGTAAATTTAACCTATTACTCCTTGGAATTAAGATAGTAGACGTTTTGACATACATTTTGCATTCACTTCAAACAGTTTGTCACAACTCTGTCACTTTTATGGGGAAATGGAAATATGAGGGAAATGTTTATCCCGTTCGTTAGTGATATCCATATTGTGACCTGATAACCGTATTAATTGAGTACTAAAAATGTAATTCCCTTCGGACAGGAATCAAACCCGCATCGTTCGATTTACGACCAGTTGCTCTGACCACTGAACTTCCGAAAAAATGAGTTTTACAGTTGGGTTCTTGGGCTCGTGTATTTCCCCACGCATTTTGATATTTGTCACCGCTGTCATCATTTACGTAAGTCAATATGAAGGAAGGTTTGGACCTTTAAATGAGTGATATCAAAGTTGTGACTTTTACACAACGTAATTGCCCAGATTGTGACAAATTACTTGTTTTCTTGATTAGATAAATACATTCATATTTTGCAATATGAATCACATTTATGTAAAAAATAAACTCACCTTGAAATGACAATCAGTAATGCAGAAAATTCTCAGTACTGTTTTTGTATCTCACCTTTTGGAACTGCTGTAATACTTTTAGGTGGTTTGAACTATGATAATTCGTTATCTCAGCACAAAACAAAACTTGTACTTCTCGTTTTACTTTCTCGTATACGCACGAATATGCGTAGTATAAGTAGTATATTCGTATGCGACGGCCATGTAAAGCGTATATTCGTGCGTATACGTGGTATGAAAGTTATGTCATACAGCGGAAAATCGATTTCGCGATTAAGCGGTAATACACGTTTTGGAGTCAGTGGTTTATCAAACCGTCCGTCAACCGTCTGTGATCACTACTAGCGCCTAAACCACACGTACGATCCTTTCCAAATTGAAGAAACCCCTGTTTTTCTGACAGTAGTTGAAGCTTGGAAATTTTTAAAAAGTCTTTGAAATTTGGGGGTACTTTACATGAAGCCTTTCGGACATTTTCAACATTTTCTCAAAAACGGCTCCTAATTTTCTGGTAAGAATAGAGTAAAATACACTTAGAAGGATGACATAGTTCAATTTCATAGTTAACTCTGAATTTTCAGAAAATTTTAAGTTTGAATTGTTTGGGCATCTTCTACAACTACAAAATTGAACAGATTTGTATTTTAAATGAAATTTGTTGTCCATAATTCGTTCTTGCACATAACAATCATGTAGGCTTTCTTGAAATGATAGCTTTTTGTGCAAAAGTGCAAGCAATATTAAAATTTTTAAAGAATAGTTTGAAATGCAAAACTTCCAATGAAACCATTTTCTTTTCTTACTATTAAAACGTTTCAAAACCGATTTGCGAAATCGTACTTTTTACTGTTTCTTTCGTTGCAAGCAACATTCCTGTCTTCAGCTAGCAAAACTCAACAAGTATCACTCATCAACATCTCCCTAATATGCAAACATTGTATAAGTGGCTGCGAGGGTGGCATCATGTAGTTCAGTGCTTGTTTGAAGAACGCTGGAAGACTCTCGAGTTCACGTCCTGGCCTGTTCATGCAACTTTTTATTTTTGACAATGTGTGAGATTTTAATTAATACTTTCTTTTCAATAATTTAAGGTATGCATTTACGGTTTTTTCGTTTGAGAGTTTTCAAAACGAATGAAGTGGTAATAGTGTAACATTTGTTGCCATATTAAGAAAATATTACCAATAACACGAGAAAATAAGAGTTTATTTTTATATAAATGTGAGTAGATGAACAAAAGATAATAACTGCGTAATGATAGGTGATTTTCTTGAAGTCAATAAATGTTTCTTAATTCTAATGTAATTACTTGCAGCAAATGAATTCTGAATGTCGGGCCGTGTCGAAACTTGTCTGCTGGCCCAACGTTATCACGTCTAATAATAATCTCACCTTGGGCAGAGGCGATAAGGGTTGAGCGCGTCAGGCTGGAACCGAAGCGCACGCAAAAAAATTACATAGTACTAGACTGAAACATTCTTAAGTAAATTAACTATTTTATAGTGCCGCGTAGATTTCTTTGCTTTCTTATTGTGCTAGAGGTAATTTATTTAATATTTTAAGTGCAGAAGTTCAGAAAAAGCAATGAGTTGAAGACAAATTCGTAAGATTCTTAATTGAGTAAGTTCACGGAAATGTACGTACGTCATGTTGGTAGCGCAATCGCTTGGTGCGTAGCTTCACAATAGAGGAACGCGTGTTCAAATCCCGTACGATATCAGCGGTTTTACTTGACGAGAGCAATGAAAATAAATTCCTAATAACGATATCGAGAATGTTCTAAACATTCCTTCTCTTTGCAAGAAGATACCATTACAAAACTGCGGAAAGAATTTAATGTACTTTCGATTACTGGTCGTTTACCAGATCATTCACTACTCCATATTTTCCTGTTCATAGGCCGTTTTTGGTTTTACATTGGTACGTTCGTTTCCTTCCAATCCCTAATACAGTATTACGTCCTTTGTATTAACTTTGTTTATTGTGTCTCACTGTTCTTTGTCAAGTTTTCGAGCTGAAATTTTTCTTTACTTTAAAAGAATTAAAAGTACTTACACTTTACTTCTACCAAAATATGAAGAACTAGAGGTGCTACAGAATGGGACCAGACTTTCTCATGCAAATGTTTATAATTTCGTTTGTGTGGACCAGTTTAGGTTCTTGCCAGCTCACATAAGGTTTCTGCATTCTCTTGCCAGCCCAGCATCTATCGCCGCACAAAATACATTTTTGACATTTTTCTCAACTTTTCAGTTCAAAATAGCTCTTTCTAGGAATGTATTGGGTTTTGAAAAACTTCTCTAAAGTCATTTGAAGCACTTCTACTCACAGAGTTAAATAATCTATACAAATCTATTCAAATGCTCATGTTAACAGCGTGAGAAGATGGCTAAAAAATTACATTTTTATAATTTTAAAAAACAAAAGAATAGAGCAATATGGCGTTTATGTCATCGTATAGGGTACATTTGGCACTACCCCAACCAAACTTTTAAAGAAAAAATTGAAACCGTTTTTGAAAAAAGCTTCTTTTTGTTAATTTTTAAAATTGCAAATCATGCACGCGCTATTGCACGAAATCTACTAAAAAAATTTTAGCATTTTCCACAATTCAGGTTCTTCTCATGAAAATTGGACATATTCTACCTTTATAAGCGTATTTTCTCAGAAGTAAACAGTCCTTACAAAGAATTTACAGAAACAATTTGTAGCCGTTTTTGAAAAAAATAAAATGTCGGAAGGCTAAGTAGTCCCCCAAAAATTAATGATGTTTCAAATCGCAGCTTCAGCTCGAGGCAGAACGATGAGGTTTCTTCAATTTGGAAAAAAATCGTATGCATGGTTAAGGCGTAAAGTTGTATCAGACGGACAGACGGACGTTTTGCTTCCAATTGGTTTGGCATGCGGATCCACAAAACTGGAATTATGGCTACACTGCGTGTTAGAGGGACTTTCTCTCAATTTACTTAGCAATTTTGATTCAGTTTTTCGTCACCAGAGCGCGGCAATATTGATTTTTTCGCAGAAAATGCGCAGTTTTCGCGCAGCATTATATAGCATTCTCTATACTACGTATATTACTCTGTATATACATTAAGTATACGAGAGAATGTAATATGTCAGTCGTTTGTTACATACGTCACGCAGATAAATTTTAAGGAATAAGTTAGTGATGAAGTTGAAAAAAAATAATTCTTGGTTTTAAAACCATGTATTTATATAATAAATCTTCGATTATTAGTTGAAGTAAATATGTGTATCATGCCCATTTGCTAACACATTCTGAAAGGCTACATTATTGAATGATATTGATTAATAAACAAGTCCATTATTAAATATTCTTCTTAATCATTCATTCAAAAAGTACGCTACAACTATTTTACTAAACCATCCCAACCATGGATCCAAAATACAAAATATTCAGTCCACATGCCCTCCCTCACTCCATCAGAATACTATTTCTCTCTATGAACTAGTGGTAAACTAGTAATGAAGATGAAGATGAAGATCTTTTATTTATATAATATTATTTCATCAGAAGCAGTTCTTTACCCCTTAACTTGACGTTGAAATACTAGTTACATGTGGAGACACCCAATAAGTCATGCAAGACTGGTAAAATAAAATGTTGAAGGTTTGGTTAAATGCATAATCCAAATAACTAAAAAATGTTGGTGGATATCGTTTTAAGACTTGAGAACGGCTCCAAAACCTTTGAATTCATACATATGCGATTCCACGCTTTTGGAGTCAGCGTATCATGAAAAATAGGTGAAAAATAATATTTTTTTGTATCTGTAACATTTTAATCAGAAATTAATAAAAGCACTAAAATGGAATAAAATAAATAATGTAAGTCCAAGACACATGGTTGTGAAATCTCGTACGATCTAGAGCAAGGAAATAGGTATATTTCCAGTAGGAAAGGAATTTAAATATATCGGAGTGATTATTAGAGGCAGAGGATCTAATAATATTGACTTTATTAAAAAATAAGCTAGGAAGGCCAATTGTTAGTAGACTTCATAATATTTTAGAAAACAAAAAGTTTCAGAAAGAAAACTAGAGACAATATACAAGACAATGGTAGAGAGCTAATGTTACGTATGAATCAAATTAGAATTAAAAATGATGCAAGCTCTCGGCTGAATGCTGAAAATGAATTTTGGAACGATGTTGTGTCAATATATTGTTTGATAGAATACTAAACGAAGAGATTAGACAGATAATAGTGATTGAAGACAGAGTGGTCGAAAATGTAGAATCCAAACAACTCAATGGTATGCTGCAGAATGCATGCTGACAGAATATCAAAAGTATATTTGGTAAATCCCTTTCGAAAGAAGAAAACGAGGAAGGCCAAGGAAATCTTGTAAGTACGTCATGGATTTGACAATGAAGGGCACAATAATAGAGGAAGATGCCTGACGGAATAAAAAACATTGGTGTGTAGATTGCGAAAAACGGTCATTAGAACTGTAAAATACTCGGCAAGTGTAATAATTACCTTAAACGAAGTGGAAGATACGGATGAAGAAACCTTGTTATTATGGCACAAGTAAGCGGGGCAAGATCTCTTAAGATCTTGCCCGGAATCTCAAACCAAAACCAAAGTTACCTTCTTATTTGAAAGATTAAATGAAAACAAAAGAAAATTTGATTATTTTCTAGAAGTCAACTAGATAACAAATATCAGATGTTACTCAATTTGGTATTTATGATATTTATGAAACTTTGTCCATTTATCAGCATGATCCTTTTTCAATGGAACAACTATTCTTCGAATTGACAGGTCAGAAAAGTAAATATGTGTATTTAGGTAAAAAAAGATGATTGAATTATGTTTTCGAAAATTGACGGGACTGAGTGAAAAGAAAACTAGCACAAATAAAGTAAATTCACATTTCTTGTATGTTGCGCAATGAATAATATCAATTCCACAATTAAAAATCTATTTTCGATATACCAATAACATATGTGGGTCTCTTTAACACCAAATCTTTCGCGCTTTAGCGGCGATAACATAATTCACCGGAAAGTGTTCGGCGGATTTATCGACGAATGACAGAAAGTAATTACAATAGCCAGTAGGACTTCTGATGCAGTATTCCAAAGGCAGATTTTTAAAACTCCAGACGTTGTTCATCATTTCTCTCTCATGGTATGCAACATGTATTCTCAAGTTAATGTTGAAATATCTGAAGTATCACTTTCGAATCCTAAGACTTAAGTAAAGAACGCAATGATGACCCTGAAGATTTGATTACGAACAAATGCCATAACGCAGATTTCTCCTTCTTCCGACCTTGCATTAAAGTGGTCGCCGAAGTGTGCGACCAAATGCCAATGAATTATAAATTTGAGGTTATTTCGTTATTATTTAGATTTTTCTTTGTAAAATCGTCTCTGCATGAATATACTATATACGAACCTGGAAACTATCAATCAATGGGTAGTACATTTTAAAACGTTACATTGTAATATAGTAGCAATGCGTTTCAAACAATAATAAATATTGTAGTTATAGTTTAAATTATGTAATTCCTTATTACCAGTACTTTAATTAAATTGCTATAAATACTTTATAACTTAAATGAAATTTTCCCAAATAAAATTAATTGTATTTTGTTTACAATATTTATTAACAATTCATTAAAAATTATATATATGCAGTGCAATATTACTGAAAGATGCGTTAGTGAACACATATCAATAAATTGGCAATTTTGTATGAAATGTAAAAAATATGTATGAATAGAGAAAATTTTATTTTGCAACATTATTTTACAGAAGAGGATCCCTATTCATTTTCTAACGATTATCGTGACACAGATTTCCGAAGTTTGACAAAATTTTGAAACATTATTAACAATTACAATTTTGAAATAATTTATGACAGGAGAATCTCTAGTGATTCTTAATGGATTAGCAAAGACAGTGTTTGCATAGGTCTGCTTATCTAGAAGAAGTGGGTGTACATTCCGATGACGTGAAAAACTTTGTGTGCATTGCTCGTCTCTCGAAAATAAAATATCGTAATGTAAAATATACTTTAAATAATATAAATATATTAATTTCATTGCGTTGGATTGGAAATCATACATAAATTACATGTAAGTAATATATTGATATGACTGTTTGTGTATGTGTGTGTGTGTGTGTGTGTGTGTGTGTGTGCGTGTGTGTGTTCCTCCAATGTTCACGCAATAGACGAAAGCCGGTGTTTCTACCTTTGCAAACATTAAGATATTAAAATGTTATATACGAGTCATATGTCGTTTTGATTCTCACGCAAAATCCTCAAAGACTAGGTATCACATATGATTTTTAATATTTGCGGTAAAGAACTCCATGTAAAATGCAATCACCCTAACGTTAGATTGAAGAGGTAATTAATTGTGATCCCCAAAATAAAAGATCAAAAATCATTCATTTGCTTACAGCTGCACTTACCAATCATAATGTTCAGAAGAAAACTTTGATTGTGACTAAATGAACTTTAAATACTTTAAGTTTATTTAGTATTTTACATATCAAAACTATTTTATTACAATATTAATGTTCGCGACCATATAGTATATTTTAATCGGGTCATCTGAGAAATTGATGATGAAGTATTTCACAACTGAAAGCTGCTATCTCGGAGACGTGTTTGTGAAACTGACTCTAAAACGTATGCAAATTATTTGCATTTTATATTAAATATTACAATAATAAACGACGAAATGTAGACATGGAGCTTAATAGTCGTTGTCCAGTGTTATTTTTTGCAAAAAAACAGTTTTATAACAGTTTTAAAATATGTTTTTCTTGGGGAAATTGCATGCCTTTATTTATGTAATTAAATGTATATACAAAAATTTATGTAAAAATGTTGGTTGATTTAATATTTATATTCAAATATTTACTATAATATAACTCGCCATCACCGCCATTTTGTAATGTTCAAGATGAATAGTCCCGCCTCCTGAAATGAAGCTAAAGCGGATTGGTCAGCTCGATCCCGCAGGGCGGGGCAGGGGTCGGAAAACTCTGGTAAAGTTCGGCTCAGGACATCGCCCATTTTTTGTGCAAGCGAGGGTACATTGTGACTTGTCGTCATGAGAAAGTATTATAACTTTCGTATAACCTCCACGTTCTACTTTGCTTCCACTAAATAATGACTAATTGCGACTGTGGTAACATGATTGAACGCACTCCATTCTTTTACCACTGAAATCATAGAGCAAATCATTTTACTCTAGATTTGTAGA
This sequence comes from Teleogryllus oceanicus, assembly GCA_964035755.1. Classification (NCBI taxonomy): domain Eukaryota; kingdom Metazoa; phylum Arthropoda; class Insecta; order Orthoptera; family Gryllidae; genus Teleogryllus; species Teleogryllus oceanicus. The sequence continues at coordinate 49,328,633 of CAXIVR010000010.1, read as the reverse complement.
AGTGACATTTTGGGAGTGTATTATAATCAATTTTTGTATATCACTGAAGGAAAAATAAAACAATTGAATGTACCAAAACATTGTTTGTAGTAAAAATTAATTTCATTTCATTATACAAATGTACAAAAACTATGTAAACATAATGAAAGTTGAAGATCAGAACATACATTTCTTTTGAATATTATATTTATTTATGTTAGTTTTGTAAAATGTATAATTGACACACAGCTAACATGAAAAATATTGTCATTATTTATTAAAATATTTTCCTCTTTATTCTGATAATGACTTATCTTGAACTTGTGTTTCAAAATTATAAAATATGAAGTAAGTAACAGCTTTAATTAAACTTTCTCTTTGGTAACACATCCCTACTCAATTTTTCAATTTTATTATCAAGCTTTTTACTTTCTTCTTCTCATTCAAGCTTTCTATTATTTTTTTCACTTCTTGAATATCTTCTCTCACGTTACTACTTGGCTTATTTTTTGGTATCGAAGAGAAATAACTGAGGAATAATAATATCTTTTAGCTTCTGACAACAGTTTCCTCTATCTCACTTTCTCTGCCTTTCACCATCTTTCTTCCTTCATTTCCCCTTTTTCTAGCCCTTTCTCTCTTCCTTTCCTGCTTAGTCATGGAGTCATTATCTTTCACTTTCCCTTTTTTTTGCTTTTTCTTCGATTGCCCTCCCACTGTATTTTTTACTCTTTCGCTGCTTTAGTTTCCTTCGGTTGTTTCTTCTTCAAGACTCCCCTTTTTTTCCTCAATCTATTCACTCTTTTGCTGTCTTCCCTTTCCTTTCATTTTCTCATCTTCTTTATTTCTCATTAAATCCAGCTTGTCTCCTTCCCCCCAATTTCTTCCCCTTTATTCATTGTTTTGCTCTTTTAGAAACCAACGTTGTCCTTTTTATCATAATTTCCTTGGTTGTCCTTCTCCCTTTTGTAGTTTCGATTTGCTCTTATTTTATTCCACTCCATTCCAGTCGCACTCATTCTTTCTTGAAAGGGTAGGCTTCCGCGACCGGAGTCAATAAATACTGGTCTGCCTGGAAGATGCTGGGTCCTAGGCCCAGGTGCCAACGTTTCTGTTGTATTCTGCGACCTACCTCAGGGCTAAAGCGACATGTCGCAGAATGGCGGCTGACACGTTGACACCTATGCCTAGGAGGCGGTGTCCAGTGTTTTCATTCTTTGTTATCTTTCTCTTCCTTCTCCCTTGGTCTGCCTCCCCTGTTCTTTCATCCTCCGCCCCCTGTCGTTTCGTCCTCCCTTCCTACTTCTGTTTCATCCTGTTCCCCTTTATTCTTCCCCTCTTTCCCTCATTTCCCCCCCCTTTTCGTCCTCCCTTCCCCCCCTTCATTTCCCCTCTCCCTCATTCTCCCACATTCCCCCTCCCCCTTCATTCCCGCTCTCCCTCATTCCCTCCTTCACCGTCCGCCTCTTGGGTGGGTGCGCGTGGCGTCGGGCGCGGGCGCGGGCGGGTGGAGTGCGTAGGCGTCGGCGGCGAAGTCGAAGGGCGCGTAGGCGGCGAGGGGCGTGGCGTTGCGGAAGCTCTCCACCCACGCGCGCAGGTCGGCCCGCTCGAAGCCGCGCGGCCGCGCCGCCCTCTCCATGGCGCGCAGCCAGCTCCGCATCTCCTGCCGCACCACAAGCAGTCCCTTCATGCACCTCACGACCATTCAGCTACATCTTGCGGCAGCTTCAAGCGACAAATTTCAAACACACAGTATCTTATGGGCCCGTCCTGCGTCGGCGACATCCGCGACGAAGCGACGAAAGAGCTACAAGCGGCGGCGTCCGAGATTCAAACATGTTTGAATCTTGTCGCCGCTTCTCGCTGTGTCGCGCGTAAAGTTTCGCTGCTTTGGTCTTCAATTTCCCATTTCAAAGATGTCGAATAGCGATATAACGGAATGTTTAACTGAAGATGTGAAAAATACAAGGGAATTGTGGAACAAGAGATTGAATAACTACCACAGTAGAATTGTGAGCGGCGAATTGTGAAAGGAAGTGACGAAAGCACTGAAAATAACAAATAAGTTTGGTTTTTATTGATTAAATTATTTTAATTTATATTATTCTTATTGAATTTGTCAGATGCTAATTATATTGCGTAGTACATACATCACAATGTATTATATACCAGAATTCCTGTAGACATAAATGATGTTAGGTTTCTATTGTAACCAAACCGGCAGAGCTATTGAAATAATTGCAAATAGTCTGTCTTATTTCACGGGCTTCTGTTGAGGGTGAATTAAACCCATTACTAACTGGCAGAGTGAATATCTGTGGAGAGTTTGTTGAACATAACAAAAATCTTGAATGTTTCCTTTGAAACATTTCGACTGTCGCTGTCGCAGCCTCCTGTCGCTTACGTAGGACACCACGCGCTCTGTCGGGGGCCTTTGGTTTTCCAACCCCCCCGGGAAAAAACCCGACTGGTCACCTGGTCGCCGGAGGGCACATTATACTGTGTGTGTAACCATGTGTGTGTGTAACTATGTGAACATGGTGACCCACGTGGAAACGTTTTGCGAGATAAACTCATTAAATGAAGAGTCACAACTCAAAAATCGTCATTTTACAGGTAGAGCATTTGAGGATTAAAGTAGTAGCAGTTTCAGTTAGTAAATCGACAACTAAAAAGCCATCGTTGCATTTTGGCTGTGTAAGAGAGATGCGACATTCATGGAGTAGCAAGACCAATGCCAGATCTTCACATCTACAAAGGAAACTCGAAAATGACGAGTTTTTAGTTATGACGTCCTTGTATTTAATGAGCGATATAAGCAAGTCAACATTATTGCTGTAAGTGGTTTAAATGTGGTACATAAAACAGGCCCACGCAAAATGTGGTTCATGCCGGGGGGACAATTATACGCAATAATTTTCACTATTTGAGAATCACAGCGCATGGACAGCAGATGAAAGCGTACAAAAATGTGAATATAACAAAAACAATAACTTTGATGCATTAACTGATGTCACTTCAGTGTCTCTGGCCGGGAGGTCCTAGGTTCGAGTCCCGACAATGGCAAGATTTCTGACTAGCTTGTGAGCTAGGTCGAATTTAGTCGCTGTCTGGAGGAGAATTCTTGCGGCCGGCTGCTCTGATCGGTAGCTTTCCGTGGTTTCTCCCAAAGGGCACGGACCGCGCGCGTCTGTCCTTTCCCTTCCTTCTATCCTCACCCCTTACAAACACACACCACACACTTACATGTACTACACTACCAGACATTCCGGAAAACCGGGCGGGAGCTTGACCCGACTGGGGCGGTGCCCCGTCGGCGGGAGATACCTGGTTGTGGGAAACCTCACTCGACGGTATCTCGGCGCCGGATCTCGCCATCCAGCGGTGGAAGATCACCGCCACCTCCCGATGAAAAAAATATGCACTACACTTACGGGACTATTGTCCTCGTTATCTGACGTGCCAGGAATCACTACAAACCAACCAACCTATAACTTTGCGGGCTACCATCTTTTCCTCCCGAGCCCTCGAATTGTACTTAGGTTTTCCTAACGTGGCTGCTGAGGGTAGCATCTCCAAGATGCAATTCGGCACGACTTTTTGAATCATTCTCAGTCCTGACGCAAGATGTCGCATGATCACGCATGCTTCAAGTACTGCTGCAGATCAAGCGACTCTAGCGGCAGGACTGAGAATGATTCAAAAAGTCGTGTCGAATTTCATCTTGGAGATGCTACCGTCAGCAGCCACGTTAGAAAAACCCGAGTCTTTGTTGTGTGTGTTTACCGGCGAGGAGACGCGCCATCCGCGGCCGGGCCGGCCGGGCGGGGAGGGGACCGCCCAGGGCGGATCGGCCGGGAAGCGGCGGCAGAAGAAGGCCATGGGCCGGTCGCACGGCAGTCCCACAGGGTGGCCGCACGGTCCAGCACGAGGCACGGCTGCTCGCCCGGGTCCCCGTTGGGCTGGCCCGGCCCCCAGCGCTCCCACGCCAGCGGCGTCCCTGCGCCCACACACACACATGTAATGCATATATAGATGTATATTATTGTGACATACAGACTGTCACACAATAGTGATAGGAATTGGGGAAAAAAATTATTAAATTCATCTTAAAAGGAGTAAATGTTGGGGGCATAGGCATGCAAGCAGGATATTCCTTAGTAACCAGGGAAGCGGAAGTAAATAAACTTAGAAGAAATAGACTTTCGTATATCGTGGATTAAGCAAAACGTGACAGTCTTGGAGTTAGTGCCCATCCGTGGCAAAGAATAGGGAAGTAAGTGAAACAATTAATAATTTGAGGAGGACATTGATTCGGCAGCGGACCGAGAACAAGATACAAGAGAGGAGATAGGTCGGAGCGGTGGATAGCTTCATCGTCCAAGAGCGCATGGATATCTAAATTAGTAAGAATAATTACACTATAGACAATTTTTACGATCGGTCATGATCAAGGTGACCTTTTATGTTAAAATCGATGAATAAACTTATAACGTTCTCATTCTGAAAAAAAAGCTGATTATCATTTCTTTAGCATCTTGGGCAATCCACGTTTAATAATTTCTTTCCAGAAACAAATTTTAGATTCCTCGCTTTCTCCGTATGGAGAGCGGATCGAATGATCGTTTGCTAGGAAGAAAGTAAGTACCGGCGACGATTATTTTCGTAAGAACCCTACCGGCAGAGCTAGTAGGATAATTATTTCCCTTTAGATGTGTTTGCGGGAAATTTAAAATCGCAACCCTTTCCTGGCGCCCAAAAAATGATATAAATTCGGAAACCGGGTGCAGAAATAATTTAACAGAAACGGAGAGCGTTTCAGTATGTGTGTGTGTGTGCGTGGTGTGTGCGTGTGTGTGTGTGGTGTGTGTGTGTGTGTGTGTATGCGTGTGTGTATATATATATATATATATATATATATATATATATATATATATGCACATCGTATATCTATGTGCAAGCCGAAGAGTCCGCGCCTTACCGAAGATGGTGGAGAAGTTGCCCGAGTCGTCGAAGTCGGCGGCGCCCACGTAGGCCCAGATGTCGGAGCCGATGTCGCGGTCGTCGGGCGCGGCCCCGAGCGCAGCAGGTCGGCCATCGCCAGCGCCTCGCCCGTCGTCTCGGGGATCTGCTCGCGCGATCACAAACAAACACATAGGAATGAAAAAGCGAATAAATGCATTTAGGAATTAATTAATAAACAAATCAATTAATGAGTTAAGGAGTAAATGAATGCGTTAATAAATAAATAAATAAATAAATAAAAAAAAAATAAAAAATAATAAATAAATAAATAAATAAATAAATCTCGCCATCGAACGGGGGATGATCACCGCCATCTCCCGAGAAAAAACATGCACTACACTAACGGGCCTAATGAAGAAAGCAGTTGACCCGCCCGAAAACACGAAAAAAAAAACCAATCGCAAGGCTGGTGTTCCGCAGGGGCCACTCACCGCGAGAACGCCTCTCCCGAGCAGGCACTTCCTGGCCGCGTGCGTCCAGTTGGCGCGCTCGCCGAAACATGCACTAGACTAACAAGACTAATGACCGAAGCAGTTGGCGCCCGGAAGGTGTTCCGCAGGGCCACTCACCGCGAGGACGCCTCTCCGAGCAGGCACTTCCTGGCCGCGTGCGTCCAGTTGGCGCGCTCGCCGAAACATGCACTAGACTAACAAGACTAATGACCGAAGCAGTTGGCGCCCGGAAGGTGTTCCGCAGGGGCCACTCACCGCGAGGACGCCTCTCCCGAGCAGGCACTTCCTGTCCGCGTGCGTCCAGTTGGCGCGCTCGCCGAAACATGCACTAGACTAACAAGACTAATGACCGAAGCAGTTGGCGCCCGGAAGGTGTTCCGCAGGGGCCACTCACCGCGAGGACGCCTCTCCCGAGCAGGCACTTCCTGGCCGCGTGCGTCCAGTTGGCGCGCTCGCCGAAGCGTCGCTCCAGCCAGAAGTGGTTGGGCGGCGGCGCCAGCAGGTCGGGGTCCGGGGTGGGCGGGGCCGGCGTGGGGCAGGCGGGCGCCGGCGCGGGCGTGGCGGGCGGCGGCGGCTCCTCGCAGAAGAAGGGCAGCGGGGCGGCGCAGCTCACCGTCTCGTACAGCCCCAGCCGGTTCACCGTCAGGCACGACGACCCGCCCACCGCGTCCTCCGGGTCGTCCTCCTCGTCCTCCTCCTGCGAACACGGGCTGCCTTTGTTCACTCAACTTTAAGGCGCAGATTGGGGACCAGGTAGACCCAACTGGTCGGGCGGTGGGACCGGGAGCGGTAGCTCAGTGCGTCAACTGATGTCACTGCAGCGCCTCTGTCCGGGAGGTCCTAGGTTACACTCCCTACGGCGGCAGGATTATTGGCACTAGCTTTTCAGCTAGGATGAATTCAGCCGCTGTCTGGAGGAGAACTCTAGCGGCCAGTTGCTCTGATCAGTAGTTTTCCGTGCTTTCTCCGATCAACACCTGGCGAATACCGAAGCAGTACCCTACCAAACGGGCCACGGACCGCGCGCGATCGGTCCTTCCTCTTCCCTTGTCCTATCCTCTCCCCTTACACACACACTTACACTAACATGCACTACACTACCACATACTCCGGGAGACCGGTCGAGAGCTTACAGCTTGTCCCGGCTAGGGCGGTGCCCCGCTGGTGGGAGAGTCCTGGTTAGGGGGATACCCTACTAGACGACGGTAGGTCGGCGCCGGATCTCGCCATCCACCGGGGGAAGATCACCACCTCCTTCTGAGCAAAAACATGCACTACACTCACAGGACTAATAACCAAAGCAGTTGAAGCACCCGTAAACACGAAAGAAATCAATCAATCAATCAATCAATCGAGCGGTGGGATTAAAACGTTTATCAGAAAAAATAAAGGAGGTTCTAAGGACGGATACCCCCCCCCCTGTTCAGGCTTTTCGTCGCGGTCCCAAACATTCTTAACTGTCCCCCTCTTTGGTCACATTTTCTAGGGACCAGACATCCAGAGGAGCTGAGGGAGACATCTAAGCTATTATTATTTGTTTTGTGATTGTACTCAGTTTATTCAAATAATTATCAAACATATCACTTCGCATCCAAAACCCATTATGAACATATGTCATAGACATTGTACATTATTCTAAATTACTGTAGGTACCCTTCATTACCATAGTTACCCTAAATACATTAGATACCACGCTAGCAATCCTTTACCAAACATTTGCCAAAGTGTCAATAATTTTACAATAGTTACCATACTTTTACCATTAATTCATTTACCCCAGTTACAATGTGTTTACCACAGTAATTGCAACAGAGTAAACTCTCTTCCCCCTCCTCGTTCAAAAACTTTATACTCGGAAACGAATTTCAGCGTCTAAATCCTCAACAACACTTCACTCCTTCCAACCCTAGATCCTCTGAGGAAAGGGAAGGTAGCTGGATGCATTCAGGTAAATGAAAAATCATGTAGGACAATAGTCATAGGTCCAGACTGCCCCAAACATATTCACCTGATGCGTCCTGATTTCTAGATTGGGACACAGTGCAATCTACTCGGAGATCTATTAATAGAGATGACAGTTTTTAGCAATTGCTAAATGGAGGCTGGGATTTCGTTCTATCCATTCATTGTGCTCCTGTCTTTCAAATCAAACTGTCCATCCATTTTATCCGTCCAACTGCGCATCCTTCTGTTCTCTCTAAGATTTCATCCCAGTTCTCTCTAATAATCATTCATTTTCACTTTATTTATTGAATCATCCACTTTTATAACCATCCTTCTCTTCCATTTTCTCTTTTTCAAACGTTTTTTCTAATTTTTTTCATTAAGCATTTTCCATTCGTACACTTCGAAGACAAACTCTTCTGTCCTTCGCTGTTGTTTTCGCGTTTTCGTGATAACCATACAACTCTGCTATAAAGCTCTTGTACCTGCAATTACTATATTAATTGTACTACACACAAATATGTACATTAATGTATTATCTAACGTACTCACTGAAGACGGCGTTGGTATTGGGGCGTCTATAGTATTATCTTCCTCCAAATTAACCGAAGGTTCAGGGTTGTCGTGAAATGTGTCACCTGAAAAGGAAATCAAGAAGGCTGAGATGAGGCTTTTAGTGTTTGTAAAATTCTATAGTTATATCAGTCACTACCGAAAAATTCTCCAACCAAGAGTATTAACACTTGTCTTTCCTTGCACGTAATTCATTCAATATCATTGAATACATAAAAGTCATAGCCAATGAATCTGAAGAGGATTAAACTATAATAAGGCGAAATAAAGACACAGTCGCCAATAGAGAAGTGAAAGCAAACATGAAAACATGAATTAATAAGAAAACGAATGACAAAATTTGTGACTGAAAACGAGCCGAGAGTCCAATTAATATTAAATTAATATCCAATTAATATATATTAGTTGTTAACAATTAAAGAATGAGATATTTAAACAAACTGTGTGACCAGTATTTCAACATGAATTCAGACCTAATGCTTCTATATTTACTAACTTAATTGAATATGACAAATCAATGAACAATTATTTAATAGTTAATTAATGAAAGGTATATGAAATAATGATCAACGAGCTTAAGCACTGAAGTGCCAATAGATGAAAGAAAGAAAGACAGAAAGAAAGTGAAATATATTAATCGAAAGGAATGAACAAAACTGGAAATAAACAAACAAAGCAAACAAATAAACAGTGAAAAGAAATTGAATGGAATGCATGAACAGGCAAATGAAATGAAACAGTCCATTGAAAGGAATGGAGTTTATTGAAATGGAGGGATGAATAATTCAATAAAATGGAATGACAAAACAGTCCCACGGCATAGAATGGACGAACATCCATTAAGGAATGGACCACTTCAATGGAATGGACCACTTCCAATGGAAGGACCAACTTCCAATGGAAGGACCACTTCCAATGGAATGGACCAACGTTCCAATGCAATGGACCAACGTTCCAATGCAATGGACCAACGTTCCAATGCAATGGACCAACGTTCCAGTGTAATGGACCACCGTTCCAATGGAATGGACCAACGTTCCAATGGAATGGACCACCGTTCCAATGGAATGGACCAACGTTCCAATGGAATGGACCAACGTTGCAACGGAATGGACGAACGTTCCAATGGAATGGACCACCGTTCCAATGGAATGGACCAACGTTCCAATGGAATGGACCAACGTTCCAATGGAGGACCACGTTCCAATGGAATGACCACCGTTCAATGGAATGGACCACCGTTATGGACACGTTCCAAGGAATGGACCAACGTTCCAAGGAATGGACGTACGCTCCAACGCAATGGAGTGGGACGGATGAGCGGCGGGCAGCGGAGTGCGCTGTACTGACCGAGGACGGTGCGCATGCGCCCTGCGCGCGGGCGAGGTCGCTACGCCGCCCCCCCTCCAGCGAGTACGACCCGCCCTCGCAACAACACACCATCAACACACACACACACACCGCGCGCGATCCTTCCTTCCTCTCCTTGTCCCACCCCCTCCCCTTACACACACACACTAACACACATGCCGGGAGACCGGTCGGGAGCTTAGAGCTTGTCCCGGCTGGGGCGGTGCCCCGCTGGTGGGAGAGTCCTGATAAGGGGGAAACCCCACTAGCCGACGGTAGGTCGGCGCCGAATCTCGCCATCCAGCGGGGAAGATCACCACCTCCTTCTGAGCCGAAACATGCACTATACAAACATTACATTAGCAGTTGACGCGCCCGGAATGATAATTCTATCACATTAATAGTATCAACCAATGAAATACAAATGCTTTACGGTCTTTCCCCCTCCCAGAGGGGGAAATATCCCCCAGCCGGAGACGACCCCTTCCGGAATAAGCTCAAGCTCGTGATTGAACTCCCGTGTTGTGTAGTACATGTAAGTGTATTGGTGAGTGTTTGTGTGTAAGGTCAAGGAGGGGACAAGGATGAGGTATTGGAAGTCAGGAACATAGACAACTGTTTCTGAGGGGAAAATATTTACATGTATTTACAAAAAAATGTATAATATACAAACATTGCAAACATCTTCGGCAACCTTTTCTTACCTTAGTCGTGAAAACCCCCGACCGTCCCTAGGCCTACAGCCCAGTGCCACTGCTCCAACGTAGGCGAGCAAAGCGTGGTAAAATGCTGTCGGACGTTGATTTTATCATAAGCCCAGTTTTTACATGGCCTGACGCCGAACCGGTCTCCGTCTGACAGACCGCGTATATGAGAGGACCGGAGATATCGGCCAGTCTTTCGACTCTCAACATATCCCGCGTGGGCGCAGTCGACGCTTCGTTTAGTACCCTGACGGCTCGCCCCTCCCCTCCGCGCATCCATGCTGTCGGACGTCCAGAAGGCTCGACGACCAGCCTTCTCTAGGGGTCTTGCACCATCATCCCAGACTCGCCATTAATCTTTCTCAATAGGTTATTTTAGAGCTGAGCTTTTCATACCAACCGCCCCCATCCTCGACAGCGCCCGGCTCAAGCGTGCGGGTGCAACGGTTTCCTCCGGCCCGACTATCTCGAATGCGTTGCCACGACCCAACAAGGAAAGGTCCCGCGTGCTTTTTAACACGTTTAAAGAAGTACTGATCTGGTATTCGCCTGGTCAGACGCCTGGTCGATTGGAGAAACCGCGGAAAATTATCGATCTGAGCAGCGGACCACTAGAATTATCCTCATTGATCCTCGTTTCGTCAGTCTTCTAGCACACGGCGAGTCATGGTATCGGTGTCAAACATAAAATGTACCTCAAGTCGGATTATCTTTCGATGAAGTAATTGTAAAAATTTGTAAAAATATGAAACTCGTTTTTCTCGAAATTGTTTTTCCGGTTAATCCAATTCAATCGAACTCAATTGTTTTCTCCTTGACTTTAGAGACGAATGAAAGAGGCAGTTGACGGTAAATGCGTATGATGAAATGTTTACTCAGACACTGGGTTGCTAAAGCGTTGCTAATTGCTTACAACGAAGTTCTTAATTGTCCGGTGTTTTTTTTTGCACTTAATTTAGATCTGTGTACTCTTTTGTTTATAAAGTTAACCGTGACATTGAGACAACGAGGATGGGTGAAATCACTGGAAGTGCATTGTTTCTTCACTTTCGTGTCTGAATTATCTTAGATTGTCGTATATTTTCTTGCAGTCATTTGATTTGCAGCGTCAAAAATAGGAAGTAGAGATATAATGAAAGTTAAAAATTATATATGATGTACTGTCAAAAACGGTAAAACACTGTGTGACGTATGGGGAAGCAGTACAGCCTGTGCCCATGTTTTGAGATCCGGAATACCTATTAAGTAACAAGTCTTTGTCTTCTACTATTCATAGATGAATTGTGAATAAAGGTAGCTAACTTTTTTGCTAACATTTGGTAGCGAAAGAAACAAATTTGAGTGTAATATAAACTATCGTCATATAAGTTGCAGATTAACTCACTAAATCACTCCTTCACTCACTAATTCAGTCGCACGATTTCTTAGGTTATTTTTCCTGCACTTATCACTCGCTCGTTCACTTATTTTCTCGTTTGTTCATCTATTCAATCGTTCTCTAACATAACCTTGAACCTGTATTCAATAGTTCACTCACTTATTCGCTCGCCCACTTATTCTCTAAATATTTATTGCAGTTTCTCACTTATGCTCTGCTTACTCAATTAGTTGTGGGAATGCTGATGAGGTGGTGTTGACATTTATTCAAGGATGAAACAATTGAAGTCACCTTTGTCAACTTAGACTTATTAAGTGCCGGTTGTCGACGGCTTTGTCGTCATCACTCTCGACGGCAAAGCCGTTGAAAGCCGTCTCTCTTAATAAATCTAAGTTGACAAAAATGACTTCCATTATTTCATCCTCACTCAATTAAGCCACCCGTTCTTGAAGTAAGTTCTCTATACTCCATTTAAACCAATGCTTTACTGGCAGGCGCCCCAGTTGGAAGGGCTTGCTGAGTGGCGCTGTGTAAAGGGACCCCCAACGCCACGGCAGCGTCACACACTGGTGTGATTACCTCCATTTAAACCAATGCTTTGCTACAAGACGCGCCACTCGAAGCGCTGCTGAGTGGGCCGTGCCCTCGGTGAATACTCCATTTAACCAATGCTTTGCTACAAGACGCGCCACTCGGAAGCGCGCTGAGTGGGCCGTGTGAAGGGGTCCTATCCGCCACAGCAGCGCCACTCTGCCACTCGTGTGAATACCTCCATTTAATCCAATGCTTGCTACAAGACGCGCCACTCGGAAGCGCTCGAGTGGCGCCGTGGAAGGGGCCACCCCCGAGGCCTCTGCCACCGTGTGGAGGGCGTACTCACACGGGGTCTTGCGGCGCGGGGACGTCCGGCGGGGCGGCGGTATCGGCGTCCGCGCTCTCGCCTTCGAGGACAGGGGCGCAGGTGGGCGGCGGGGGCGGCGGCGGGGGCGGTGGTGACGGGCGGCGGCACACGTAGGGCAGGTACCAGTTGCACGGCACGTCCCAGTACGTGCCGAAGCGGTCTATTACCACGCAGTTGTCTCGCTCGCCGCCCGCCCAGTCCCAGCTGTGCCAGCGGCCGAAGCCCACGCTCCATAGCGGCTCCCCTGCGCAACGAAATAGTCTTCTCAGAATAAATGTAAACAACTTCATGCAGGTCTCAGAATAAATGTCACAAACTTCATGGATGTCTCGGAATAAATATTACAAACTTCATGGATGCTTCAGAATAAATATTACAAACTTCACGGATGTTTCAGAATAAATGTTAACAACTTCATAGATGTCTCACAATAAATGTTACAAACTTTTAGGGGATGTAGGGAGGCGAATATGATCATTTGTGGTCTACTCAGACCTAAGTTTCACATGACACATTTTCCCCTGGTTAGTAGGCAACTTCTCATGCATTCACGTTTGGCGGGTACGGGAAATGCATTTGCTTTAGAAGGTAACCTATCTTTTAAAGAAAACTTCTTTCGGGTTAAGAGATATATTCTTCTGGATGCGTGAATATTTCAAAGGGGGATGAGTACTTACGAACCAGTGCAAGTAATGCTAAATGACTCGAAAAATAAGATTGCTAAATAAAAACCGGTTAAAGCGTCCATTAGTTCAAATAAAATAATTTTGAAAAAATAGAAAATAATGTTTTTCCACCATTTTCCCACAAGTTTCTAGCAGACAAATATTTTAAGATATTAATACAAACCTATTCTTTCCACGTTTTCGTCTTCCCTTGCGTAAGTGGTCAGTGGTGGCGAATGATCCCTAGTTCCGAGTCGAAGGAGCCACTAACTACTCTCTTTCCTCCTCTCCTCTTCCTCTTTCCTTTTGTCTTTTTCTGCTTGTATATGTCTCGGTCTCCTTTGTCTCTATCTTGTTTATGTCTTTGTTTCCTCCCCGTTCTTTTTGTGTTCATCTCAGACTTTTATTTCTCTTTCTCTTACTGACTCTCTCCCTCTCTCTGCCTCGCTTTCCCTTTCTCCCTCTCTCTCCCTCCCTCTCCCTCTCTCTCCCTCTCCTCTGTTTCTCTCTCCCTCTCTTTCTTCTTTCCCTCCCCCTTCTCTCCCCTCTTTTCTCTCTCCCCTCTTTCTTCTTTCCCTTTCTCTCCCTCTCTCTTTCTCTCCCTCCCTCTCTCTTTCTCTCCTCCTCTCTCTTTCTCTCCCTCCCTCTCTTCTTTCTCTCCCTCCTCTTTTTTCTTTCTTCCCATTTCTGTCTATCTTATTCCTTCTGAGACCAAACCTGGCCTGCCGGAGCATCGCTTGCCGCGGAGGCCCACGTAGTACCTTGCTCGGTGGCGAAGTGGCCCTCCTCGGCGAGGTCGCTGAGCCCCACGGGCCCGGGGGGCCCTCCTCGGCGAGGTCGCTGAGCCCCACGTAGGCCCCGCCCCGCCCCGCCCGCCGCCCCGCGCGCGCACGCCCGCGCCGCCGCGTGCCAGTGGCGCCGCTCCGCAGCCACCGCCCACGCGCCGTCCGCCGCCGCCCTCGGCGCCGCCGCCTCCTCCTGCAAACACAATGACTTCCATTAGGGCGGTCCACCGCACGCGTGCTGTACACTGGTGTATTTGCAAACGCAGTATTTGTGTGTATATATATTATTATTATTATTATTATTATTATTATTATTATTATTATTATTATTATTATTATTATTATTATTAGAGAGACAGTAATGTAATGCGCGAAGAAGCGGCGAAATTTTGGAAGAAAAACTCTTTAAATTTAGGGCCCTGGTAACGAAAAAGTAGATAACTCCAGTTGCTTAATTTAGAAAAAAACTCTAACATGTGGTGTGTTACACCATAATGTAGATTTAAGATTAGAAGTGCCTGGTTTTATATTATATCTCTACATTATGGTGTAACATACCCTCAGGAAATTTACAGGTACGACAGTCTTTGTGTCATTGTTTTTGTTTTATACTAATAATATTATCGTAATATGTAAGATTGTAACTGATTGGTTGATGTTGACCTTTCAGACACTGAAGAGAGCCTTACAATTTAGGCCGAAACGTCTGCTTCGAATATATTTAAATTGACTGGAATCATCGTTTTTTTTCTTGTAATTTTCATAATTCTATTCTTTCCTAGTACTTTTTCCTGCTCGAAAATGTGTATATGTAATATTACGAGTAATATGATGCCTGTGTGCCAGGGGGAGTACGCTTCGTAATTGCCCTAAGGATCACTATGTGAGCGCCAAACCTCTCTTCGAAAAATTGAACCTGAACTTATTTCAAAATCGATCTTTAAGAAATATATTTCAATAAGGGTGAAAATCCGTATATTTAATATTGTGGTTGTAGGAAGACACCGAAAAAATTTTGAACTTTTGCAATTTTCGAAAAATCAGAAATTAGAACGAACATGAGACCAGCACCGTTTTCTTAAACGTCCTTCACACAAACCAACAACAAAATCTAATCAAAAACGAAGGAGCCATTTTAAAAAAAATTGGAATATGTACCAGGAGCTTCATAAAAGGACCCCCAAAATTAACATTCCGATTTCAAATTCAAGGGGCCGCGACATCAGCAAGATCGATTCGGAATATCAGTTTTGGAGAAAATCAGTTGAACGGTTTAGCCGCTAGCGTTGTTCACAGACTGACAGACTTTTTGCCGTCATTCGCTTTTTCCGTTTCAAGGTCTCACAAAACATGGTTCTGGCTGCTCCACGTTTAGAGGATTGTTTCTAAATTTAGAACTGGATTTACTCACTTTTTCGTTACTAGAGCTCTGTAATAAGAGTTTATCATAAAATATTCTTGCGTGCAGACAACGCAATTTCCAACGCTTTAAAAATATTGAACCAATTTTTTAAAAAAAATCTCGTCCCTTCGAAAGTGAAAAATTCGCTAGTAATCCCTTGGCGTAACTGCTACTGAAGTATTTAACCTGAAATAAATGCTACCACAGTTCATTCGTGTTTCATTTTTCATTTCGATCTTGATTATCACGACAATAATTTAAACTTATTTAAAGATAAAATATAAGAAGTGTGTTTGCGGTGAACTACTAAGGAAAAAAACTGGGGAATTTGTTATGGAGGAATATGGAAGATGTGTTACAATAAAAAGTGCGCATCCAAATAATTTTAAAATTACAACGCAGACGTAAAACTCAAATTTCTATACTCGAGGAAATGCAGGGAAATGGTCGAATTCTATATTAAATAACATACAAATATTAAAGAAGGAGACTTTTAAAATCTGGGTTAAATAACAAATCAAATTCAAGAAAAAAAAAAAAGGAGATTATATATTCCTAAATCACAACCAATGTATTAATAAAAAATAAATGTCATTGAAAGGATTCTCAAATAGAAAGAACAAAGTGTTTGCGATGAATCATTAACGAAAAAACTGGGGATACAAAATACTGCATGGGAATTATGTAAAAGAGGAAGAAACGACTCCCAGCTTTCTTCACGCGTTCATTACACTTGCATTTCTTCGGACATTAGGACGTACACTAATATAGGTCTACAACGATTGTAGATCTAGCTATAGATCAAAATCAATAAAATAGTAATAATAATAATAATAAAATAATAATAATAATAATAATAATAATAATAATAATCGTTGAACCTCCATGAACGAAACTATGATTTAAACATCTCTACCCCCTAGTCGAACTTTAATGAATGGAAACAACAAGAAATACACGGAAGATACCCAAAACTCTTGTTTCGAGATGATGTAGACAGACGTTCCTCGGTGGAGTGGCTTTTGGAGAAACAAATATATCCTGAGACCGAGGGTTTTATAATATCAATTCGAGACAGAGTTATCAAGACCAGAAACTATCAAAAGTATTGTTTAAAAGAAGATGTGGTGGATAAATGTAGGAAGTGTGGAGCTGTAGGAGAAACTATAGAACACATCACAGCTGCATGCTCTTCCCTCTCAGACAGTCCTTACTTAGGAAGGCATAATCAAGTTGCGAAAATCGTGCACAGGGCAATTGCAATAGAGCATAAATTATTGGATGAATCAACACCGCCATTCTATAAGTACACCCCTCCTCCAGTGCTGGAAACAAGTTCCACCCTTTTGTACTGGGACAGACCAGTTTTAACTGATCGTACTGTCAACTACAATAGGCCAGATATTCTCCTTATAGATAAAAAGAAGAAAGAAGGAGAAATAATAGACATCGCAGTACCATTATCTCACAATATCAAGCAGAAAGAAATAGAAAAAATTTCGAAATATGAAAACTTATCTTATGAACTAAAACATATTTGGAAATTAAATTCTACCAAAACATACCCACTCGTGATATCGGCGGAAGGCCTGGTCAGTAAAAACTTCCTTAAAAAGTTAACAGAACTTAAACTACCCAAAAACGTTCTGAACATGGGACAGCGCGCAGTTTTGTTGCAAACTGCCCATATCGTAAGAAAATTTTTATCTTAAGTCCAGATATAAGATGAAGTTCTTCTTCTGTGATCGAACCTGTCCCCAAAACAACTCCGGGGAAGGTGAGCATTTCTACCAGCAAAAATAGCTGAGAAAACGTAGGATGATGATGATGATGATGATGATGATGATGATGATGATAATAATAATAATAATAATAATAATAATAATAATAATAATAATAAAAACTACAAACCTCAAAATATCCGTTCTGCGTATAAGTCATTTGAACCAGGAGTAGCATCAACCAACAGGGAGCCTGAAGCCTCATGTTAAAACGAACGTGCCCAAACATGTTGAACGTTGTCTAGTACGCCACAGAAGCAAAATCCTATAAAATATAAATTAAATTATGTGGCTGTACATTGTGCATCAAATAACACATCACTCCGCATTATGATAGGGTGTCTGACACATCCAAATATGTGTCAGAACAAACAGTACTGACAGTAATACTGTAAATAATGTCCACGTGAGCAATACTGTAAATAATGTCCCATGTCAGTAAATTGTACTTGTTCCAACTCCCAGATGTGCATGGTCCTTTGCTACTGTTAATAATTGATATCATACACTCATAAACGGCAACTTAATAATGGATGTTCAGGCAAGCGTTAGTCACCAGTGTTCCCACAGATGCCATTACTAGAGCGAGGATTTTAATGATCTAAAAATCAGCAAAATATGCAAGAATTTACGACCTAAATCCTATATAAATATGATCTTAAAAAATAAAATATGACGCTATACAAGTTTATTTTTTTAATTTCCTGTTGATTTTGTAGGTGTAACATAAATACAAAATTCACTCAAGAACAGATTGTGAGTAATGGTACACACGGTTAACAGTCTTCGGAACAAAGAAACGTTCCTCACAGCAAGACATCTTCTTGAACATTCTATTACATTTTTGCTGGTTCGACGCTTCTCGATTCTACCCCACCTGTTCAGAGCCTGTAGAACCTGCCGCTGTATGGAATTAAATCCATTACATGATATTCTACGTTATTGAATTACACGGATGTACCTCTTGCTCGGTAATAAGATTAAATAAGAATAGTATGACAAGGGTATATGTTATTGTTACCAATTACAAGGAGACATAAAGCGACGGAGGATAAAAAGGTATTCAAGGAAGAGATGTATTACAGGTTTAATATGGAAATGGAAAAATTGGGAAGAGGTGAGTTTTAACATGCGAGAGTTCTCGCACGGGTACGCTAGTAGTAGGTTATAATGAGGTAACCGTTTCTTGGAGGCCTTTGGTCTCAAAATTTTAGTTTTTAAGGCCCTAGAACATTCGTTTATATGTTATTTAACGATAAAGATTTTAAAACGCTGATAGTGTTGCGGGTTTCCGTTGATATTGATATTTAGATGCTTTTTTAAACAAATCCTTCATGTGTTTAAAGTCACAATGCAATTCGTCACGTGTCCGTGAAATTCTCTTGCATATATAAAGTTTCATTCATAAAGATTGGTTACGTGTGACAGTTGCAAAAGGTATGTATACTACTGAAATAATATAGGAGACGATCATATTACCATTTAGTCAGAAAAGTTTCGGCAATCTTCAAACCGGGGGCGGTAGCTCAGTGCATCAACTGATGTCATTGCAGCGCCTCTAACCGGGAGGTTCTAGGTTCCCACTCCCCACGGCGGCAGGATTTTCGACACTAGCTTTCAAGCTAGGTCGAATTCAGTCGCTGTCTGGAGGAGAATTCTAGGGGCCGGCTGCTCTGATCGGTAGTTTTCCGTGGTTTCTCCGATCAACACCAGACGAATGCCGGTGCAGTACCCTACCAAACGGGCCACGGACCGCGCGCGATCTGTCCTTCCTCTTCCTTGTCCTATCCTCTCCTCTTACATACACACTTACACTAACATGCACTACACTACCACATATTCCGGGAGACCGGTCGGGAGCTTAGAGCTTGTCCCGGCTGGGGCGGTGCCCCGCTGGTGGGAGAGTCCTGGTTAGGGGGATACCCCACTAGCCGACGGTAGGTCGGCGCCGGGTCTCGCCAATAAAGGGGGGGAGATCATCGCCACCTCCCGAGAAAAACATGCACTACATTAACGGGACTAATGACCAAAGCAGTTGACGCGCCCGCAAGCACGAAAAAATCAATTAATCAATCAATGGGCAATCTTTAAATAACCAGAAACTGTCTTGCTTGGCGTCAGCGAATCCCCATCTTATAACTGCCCACGGCTTGTGGTTAAGTGGGAGCATGCTGACTCATCCACTGCGGTACGTGCTGTACAATGTGAGTTAACGCAGTGGACTCTTCAAGTTCACAAGATTTGAAAACAAACCTTCGTGAAACCTCTCAAAAATATTTTTCCTCGACTCGCGTTGTCAGGATTCTGTCATGAGGTCAAGTTTTTTGTTTTCTTCCATCCTTGCAAAGAACAAAGTGCTTGGATATTTATGTGAATCATAAAAGTGGGAGTCAGTTCATTCTTCTGTACCTTAAAAAATATTAAAAGAAACTCGGAGTTCTTAAAAACCAGTAAAGGCTGGTTGAAAAAAGGTGTGATTTGTTATTCTATTGATTTCTTCTGCATTAGAATGAGAAACAGAAATTATCGTGTGTTGTGATGCTACCTCATTTTGAAATTCAACGCTATGCCTTCACAGCCCCAAATTTCGAAGACTCGCGTGTGAAAGTAACAAATGATTAACTCTTCGATGAGACAGAAATACCATACTGGCGAGTTTTACCTCCTCGGAGGGGTTATAGGGGCCGCCGTTGTTTCTTCTTTCTTCTTAACCAAATTCACGTGGATTTTTGGTATTGTTTTGTGGTTATGCGTATCTTACATTGCGTTGATTTTTTTGTGCCTTTAATTTTAATTAAAACAATATATATATATATATATATATATATATATATATATATATATATATATATATATATTCCTTAATTGGCGTATTTATTTTCTGATGCGACTACACTACTGGAATGTAGTCAACATTTCACTTTTAAATGGAGTGTCAATCAAAATTATAGAATTACATGTAGATACTCGGTTGGGTAAACTCCGCTAGCCCACGGTAGGTCGGCGCCCGATCTCACCATCTATCGGGGGAAGATCGCCGCCTGTTCCCGACGAAAAAACATGCATTACACGTACGTGACTAATGACCTTAGCAGTTGACGCGCCCGTAATCACCAATCAATCAACCCAGGAGATGAAGAAATGGGGAGAGTTCGTCCTCAGAGTGACTTCGAGCGATTGCGATATTTTTCACGAAGCATAAAAGCTTGACCGAAATAAATTTCTTCACTGTTACCAACTATAAAATTGTACATTTTCCCTCCTGTATAAAAGAAAATGTTATTTATTTTTTTATTATAAATATATTAGTTATTTATTACATCCAGACAAAAAATCGAGAAGAAGAGAT
The DNA here is from genome assembly GCA_964035755.1 of Teleogryllus oceanicus. Taxonomy (NCBI): domain Eukaryota; kingdom Metazoa; phylum Arthropoda; class Insecta; order Orthoptera; family Gryllidae; genus Teleogryllus; species Teleogryllus oceanicus. The sequence continues at coordinate 49,308,345 of CAXIVR010000010.1, read as the reverse complement.
TCCTCTCTTCCCTTCCCTGAAAAACTGCCGCTGCTGTAATGATAGTAGGTCTTCTTCTTTAAGCTATGCATCTTGATTTCACCACACACTTCCTATTCTGTCTGTGACGTACTCCTCAGAGTCTCTGAATTTGTGAGCCTTGTTACAGTTAAAGTCACAGTCTCACCCTGCCATCTATTTTTATTGCTAAAAAGCTATATTTATTGCTATATAATGCTATAATAATTTGCTATATTTATTGCTAAAAATATGGTTTGGGCAACCTCTGCCATAGTTTCGTGCTTAAAATCATGTTTACGCTATTGATAAAAAATTAAAAATAATATTGTATATTTATCTCTTTAAAAATTAATGTAATTCAGTTTTTGAAAAATAATATAAATTAATAAATAGTATAAACATAATTTTAATCGAAATTCAGTTTCGTAGATAGATATTAATGATTATCGAATATTTTTATCGGAAGAACTGTAAAACAGATTAAACCCGCGTGAGTAAGCAGAAAGAAAAATTAACGTGACTCCCTCTGACGCTGTGTACATGCAACTCATGTTATGTTATGAAACGTTAATGTCAAAAGAATATCATTCGAGAGTGATCGAGGTATTAAGGTATCAACGTACTCCGTTTTTTTCTGAATGTTGGCACACGTTTCCAAATATTGCATCTCCGATGGAAGTCTGCCACAACTCAAAGTGAATTTTAAAATTTCAGATGCGGAAAAATGAGGTTCACGAAGTTTGTGTCCTGGAAAAATGCCATGACGAGTTTGTGAATATATTTAATCTACTGTCTTATAAAATATTTCTTTCTTCCTACTTGCCAAATGGCTGCTTGCTACCGTAAAAAAATCTTCTGAAAATAGTTCTAGTGGTCTGCGGCAGCAAAAATGCTCTAAACAAAACTACCCAAAATTGTTTTCCAAAAATTAAGCACGCACACTGCTGAAAATCTACGAATAAAACCCTCCTCTTATCAAACAATGACTTGACAATATTGTAACAAAAACTGTTTTCATGAACAATGCGATAACAGGATGTGGTATAAACGATATACGAAACAGTTCTTTATACAAATATCAAAAAAGCTGCTGTTCCATACCTCAATCTGTGAATTTCAAACATGTGAAGACGATTGTCTTCTTCCTTGAAACCTTGCTGTCATATGAAGTCAGTGAGTTGTAAGTAGATATGTACTGAGTGGGAGAATTCAGTCACAGTGTGGAATGGACGTAATAACACAAGATTCTTTTGTTAGTAAAATTGAAATTTCTTAATTGTTTTACTTTATTTTCAGTGCTCCTGGGTATGTAAAAACCATAGGACCCTCTGACAAGGCCGAAGGCAGTACAGTTTTCTTTCAATTTGTTGGCGCATTGGAAATTTCTACACGCAGACAAGATATATATATTACTTTCAACCTGTGAGTGATAAAATGCAACTGGGTGGAATATTCCAATCGAGTCTAACAATTCATTTGGGATTGCAATTAACTTTTTAGTCACACGTGTTACTTCTCTTTTGAATATTACCACAATATTTAAACAAAATTGTGTTTGCTTTATGTTTTTTCTCCAAAATTGAAATCATATTATTGATTCATATCTCGATCGTCAAAGTTAGATAATTTCGTTATTAAAGATAATATTTATTTTGTGAGATTTGTGCAGCAAGTGTATGCAACCGCTCAAAGTTCCTTCTTGACAATGAATGACAGTTACATTCAAATGCCAAGAAGGTAATCTGCCAACCAGAGCTTGTATTGCGTTAAACTCTCTCTACCTCTATGTCTCTCACCCTCTTTCGATATTACAACTAGATTAGATATTAGAATTAAGTAACTCTTGCGTAGAGAGTAAGAAGTACAGAAATTTGCTAAGCTGGAATATTTTTTTTTTCATGACTGTGTGAACACTGAAATTCCCTCTAGTTGTTTACCAGACTGCAATTTCTCCATCACACTATTGCCTATGTGCCTGAATGTCTGACAGTCAGTCGCACCGCCTGAGAGTATGAAAAATCGTCTTCTTTACCACGTGTCCACCGGGAGCGGTAGCTCAGTGCATCAACTGATGTCACTGCAGCGCCTCTAACCGGGAGGTCCTAAGTTCGAGTCCTGACAGCGGCAGGATTTTCGACACTAGCTTTTCAGATAGGTCGAATTCAGTCGCTGCCTGGAGGAGAATTCTAGCGGCCGGCTGCTCTGATCGGTAGTTTTCCGTGGTTTCTCCGATCAACTCCAGGCGAATGCCGGAGCAGTACCCTACCAAACGGACCACGGACCGCCCGCGATCTTTCCTTCCTCTTTCTTGTCCTACCTCTCCCTTACACACACACTTACACTAACATGCACTACACTGCCACATATTCCGGGAGACCGGTCGGGAGCTTAGAGCTTGTCCTGGCTGGGGCGGTGCCCCGCTGGTGGGAGAGTCCTGGTTAGGGGGAAACCCCACTAGCCGACGGTAGGTCAGCGCCGGATCTCCTCATCTAACTGGGGAAGATCACCGACATCTCCTGAGAGAAAAACATGCACTACACTAATGGGACTATTGACCACAGTAGTTGACGCGCCCGGAAACACGAAAAAATCAATCAATCAAACCACGTGTCCACTTCAGTCCGACCACTGCCTCCAACACTCTCCCATGTATCCGTAACAGGTGAGGTAGATCAGTCACAATATCGGTTGCCGCTTCGACGCCTCCGACCGGGAAGTCATAGGGTTCGAGACCCAACGAGCACGAATTTTCTACACTAGCTATCCAGCCGTAGGTTGGGGGAGAATTTCAGCGACCGGCTGCACTGATCGGTAATTTTCCGTGGTTTCTCCAGTCAGTATGAGGAAAATAAATAAATAAATAAAATAAATAAATGTCTTTATTGGTGGCGAGGCTCAGGCCATTTAGCCTGCTCTTCCGCATGACCTTTTTCAGAATTTATATTACAATAATACATAATAAAGGAAGTCATTCAATGAAAAATACGCACGCAATTTGGATGAAGATTTTCACATGGATGACAGGAATGAAAGCGAGGGAGGACGAGTTTGATAGGAAATCGGAAAAGAATCGGGATGAATGGAACGGTAGAGAGAAATGAAAGAAAAAAAGAAAGAAAAGGAGAAAAAGAATCAGTAAAAAATTAATAAGTTCTGTTAATTGGTTCATTGAGGTTTTGAAGAAGCTAAAATTGCGTACGTATTTTTGAATTAGCCCTAGAAAAACTAGAAAGGGAGGGAATCTCGTCAGCATACAAGCGAAGACATATCAAGTCATGAGTTCAAGCCCCGAGAGAAACTGAAAACATCGAGAGATAATGGTAAATGATTTTGCGTATATTTCCTAATATTAATAATAATGGGTAATGGCGAATATAACGAACGGGACAAGGATCGTACGAAATGTTTTCTTCCCAATCCTTATTCCTGTTCTCTGGTCTTACACAAAAACACGCATACTTGCACGCACTGGAGTACTAAACATGTCGGGAGCTTAGAACGTGTCCCGTTTGAGGCAGTGCCTCGTCAGGGAAAATACCTGGGAGAGAAAATACCGTAAGCCAACTTGTCAGTCCCCAAAGGGTGTCACATTCCAGCAGGAGAGGGACATCGCCGCTTCCCGAGGAAAACAGCACTTCACTTACGGGACTAATGACCAGAGTAATTGACGGGCCCGGGAACACAAAATACTCGCACATTGAAGAAATCGTTTCTACCGAGAATATACCAATTTATTTTGTCATGACACTTGGTTTCCGCCAGTTCACAAATGAGGTTTCATACTTGGAAAGTTCCTAATAGTCAGCTCCGAAGGTGGCGAATTTTCGACACAGCTGCGTTGTTCCTTCAACAGCACACACACACACACACACACACACACACACACACACACACACACACACACACACACACAACACAGACGCCGCGGTCTGGCAATTCTCACGGGACTAATGTCCAAATAGTTAACGCACCCAACACTAAATACTTACTACCTATTCGTCCATCCGTCCACTGCAAAAACGCCCTACTATGTGACCCTTCGCTGCCACCAACGCACTATAATCTCTCCGTGCGTGTTCCGTGCACATCCACGCTGCATATCCATGCGTGCACATTCATGCGTGCACATTCATGCGTGCACATCCACGCGTGCGGATTCACGCGTGTCCGTGGAGACACACACGCCGCGGTCTGGCAATACTCACTGGACTTATATCCAAATAGTTAACGCACCCAACACTAAATACTTACTATCTATCCGTCCATCCGTCGGCTGCAAGAATGCCCTACTATCTGTCCCTCGACTGCTGCCACCAACTCTCCATAACCTCTCCGTGCGTGTTCCGTACACATTCACGCGTATCCGTCGTGACACTCACGCCGCAGTATGGCAACACTCACGGAACTAATGTCCAAAATAGTTAACGCGCCGACAAACACTAAAACTTACTATCTATCCGTAATCCTTCTCCTGTCGACAATGCTGTACTATCTGTCGCTTGGCTGCTGCCACTAAGACACCACAATCGCTGCGTGCGTGTTCCGTGCGCATCCACGCGTGTCCGTGGCGACACACACGCCGCGGTCTGGCAAAACTCCGGGGACTAATGTCCAAAATAATTGACTCGCCAAACACTAAATACTTACTATCTATCCGTCCATCCGTCCGCTGCCAACAACGCCCTAATATCTGCCCCTCCGCTGTTGCCACTAAGACACCACAACCTCTGCGTGCGTGTTCCGTGCGCATCCACGCGTGCACATCCATGCGTGCAAATCCACGCGTGCAATCCACGCGTGTCCGGCGACACACACGCCGCGATCTGGCAAAACTCCGGGGACTAATGTCCAAAATAATTGACCGCCAAACACTAAATACTTACTCTCTATCCGTCCATCCGTCCGCTGCGAACAACGCCCTACTCTCTGCCCCTTCGCTGCTGCCACTAAGACACCGCAACCGCTGCGTGCGTGTTCCGTGCGCATGCACGCGTGCGTGTCGTCGGCGCGTCCGTCGCTGCAGCCGTCGTCCGCGCGACTGACGCAGGCAGGCGCGTTCCCACGACGGCCGTTGCGCGCGCGTTTAAGCGGTTTGACCTCGCCCTTTTCCATCGCGAGCCGCCGCCCGCCCCGCTTTCAGGGAATTGGACGGCCGCGCCGCTCGGCCTAAAAAACCGCTTTCCGCCAAACATCCTTTTTCCGCTATGGCCGCTTAGCACTGCCCGTTTTTCGTCCAGTTTCGTGTTAATGGAGAACTAGAGGACCCGGCGTTGCTTCGCTGTTGCAGTGGATTAAATAAACACAATTCAAGTTTAAAAAAAAAAAGAATTAAATGAAGATTAACTTCGTATTAACTAGAGTTTAAGTTCGTATTAACGTTACTTTAACTACACTTTAACTGAGTATTAACTAATTTTTTTTTGTTATTTAAGGTCGCATCAACATCTAGGTCTTTAGTGACCACGATTGGAGTTAACGTTATGATAACTGTGAAGATGAAACGATATGGTGACGATAAGGGCTTAAAGGACGAACACAAATACAATCATACCCGAAGCGGGTCACGAACCCGCGACCCTTCGGTCCGAGAACTAGCGGATCCGGCAATGCTTCGCTGTTGCTGTGGATTAAATAAATACAATTCAAGTTCGTAATACGTTTACTCAATGAAGATTAACTTCGTATTAACTACAGTTTAAGTTCGTATTAACGTCACTTTAACTACGTATTAACTATACTTTAACTGAGTATTAACTACATGTTTTGTTGTTTAAGGTCGCATCAATATCTAGGTCATTAGCGACCATTATTTGAGTCCAAGTTATGGTAACTGTAAAGATAAAACGATACGGAAGTGATAAGGGATGAAAGGATGAACACAAATCCATGCTCGAGGCGAGACTCGAACCCGAGATCTTGCGGTTCGAGATCCCTAGGACACTACTGCCTTAGGGATCTCCGGATCGACTAACTGCACTTGAAGTATGTATTAACTACACTTTAACTACGTATTAACTACACTTTAAATACGTTTTAACTACACTTTAACTACGTATTAACTACACTTTAAAAAGAAAATCAATTTGGTCTGCCTGATTTCTAGATTGCAACTTTGATGTTATTCTATATTTATTTATATAATGTTAAAGTCTGTTGTTTCAAACATTGAGTAATAAATTACGTTCATCAACCAAACAGACTTAAAATGTTTTAACATAAGTGTGTTTGGATGATGGTCGTGTTTTACTGATCAGTGTTAGTCGACATTGTGAGTCAAAGCGAGGCTTGTAGTTCAAAAAGATATCCATAGATTCCTCTTCAAGCAAGGTCGTCTGGGAACGATGTAGAGCCCATCTCATCGATTAACGTTGCAAAAGCAACACCCCACATGTCGAAATTAATTCAACCACTCCCGATTCTAATGAGAAAAATGTGTGAAAATGTCAGCGAAATCGGTCGAGTAGTTTTCGAGGTTACACGTGACAGAAATATGGACATACGCTCATTCTCTTTTATTTATATGTAGTACATTATTTAATTCAGTATTGTCACAATGAAACACTTTTTCGTCCTGTTTTGTCTCTACGAAAAACGTTTTTCGCTCACTGTTATCTATACGAAACGCATATTTTGTTTAGTTTCGTATGAACGAAACACGTCTTTGCCCTCCTAGGTCTCAACAAAATACGAAGTATATCGTCCAATTTCGTCAATAAGAAATAAGAGTTTTGTTCAGTATAGTTCTAAAAAATAGGATTTCCGTCCAGTTTGGTCCCTATGAGACGTGTTTTCGTCTAGTTTCGCCTCCACGAAACACTTTTTCGTCTGTTTTGCCACTTCGAAACGCATTTCTTGTTTAGTTTCCATTTTAGAAACACGTTTTCGTCTACCTACGTCTTCGTACCTTCGCGAGATATTTTCGTCTTTATGAAAAATGTCATTCGTCCAACATCGTCTGTACATACCCGAAGAGACGTCGCTTTTAGAAAAGAGACCACACGTGGTAAAATGTTCATTTTTTTCTCTAAAATGAAACTCTACAAGTTGGTTGCAAGCTTTTTGGGTCCCATTTCATCTGTTTATTTTCAGAAGAAATTGCAAAGTGAAACGCCGAGTCTAAATAATGGAATATTATTTTTTCTTTCATAGGACAATTGTAATCATTCGTGAATATTGAATCACAATCATTAATTAGACGGTTGGGGATGTAGATACCTTATTAAAGAAGATCTTCAGCAGGAATATAAAATTGATACCAGACAACATCTGTTTTATTTACTTTGAATCACAATCATATTGAATACTCGTAGCTCTTTCTATCTGAATTGACAAATATTACCCGTTGCAACATATTTCGCTTTTAGGAAAATTAGCGAGTCATGCACGCAAGCTAGATTCAAAATTAGAGCCGGTTCGAGTGTAAAACACACTTTTTACGGTAATTTTTCGTTCACTCCTGTCATTGCAGTAGACATAACGGGCCAGAGAAAACTGTTTAGTACAGAAAAATATTGCATGTTTCAGTTTCATTTCACATTCAAATGCAATAATGATAGTGTATTCACGAAATATTAACCATTAATTATTTCCAATTTTGTATGTTCTGAAAACGTGCTGCTAAAATTCAATGTTGTTTTTGACACATTTTTATACCCGGCTGCACATTGCAGGGACGGTTGTGTAATTAGTTGTCATAGCGCTTTGTTTTTCATCTAGTTTCGTATCTAGAGAAAACTTATTGGGCTGTGCAGTTGTAGCGTGCAGAGATGGAGTTAAGTGCGAGCAGGCAGAGGGAAGGTCCACCCGGAATGACGAAATTTGTGGTGACATTGCTAAAATTACATTTGCTGAACATTGTTAAAATTACATCAACATCCATACACAGTATTTGAGTAACTTCCGAGTGTACGGATGTTCGGATCACCAATCGAGACATATGAGGTGTCATTTTACACGTCTCGGTCTTCTGATGGGAAACTGATAATTTGGTTTCGGATCTGCACCGAAGATTCAAAGAAATTTCCCAAAATGTGCTTTTCCGTGTTTTAGCGTTTGCTATCTTAGTGGTTAGATGAGAATTAAACCTGACAGAAGAAATCTGTCAATGTAGGTGGCGTGGATAAGACCCGAGTACCCCGTTGTTATTTTCAGTCCACAGCACCATAATTTTCTTCCATGAGGTTGGCACACTCTTTAAAAACCAGCAATATGAAATGCAAATTGCACGAAAGAATTTGTTGTAAATTTGTAAGATTTCAAGTATTTCATGGGTATTTTTATAATACATTTTAAATTGCCTTAGAACATTCAACTTGAATTATATGAAGTAAATACGTTATACTACCATTACATATTACGAATCAAAACATAGGTCATGGCTCGTGCAATAAATACTTGTCAGAGATCTCTTGCTGTGAAAGACCGAAATATGGTTATGCTAACAGTAATAGAATAATTCGCATGTTAGCAGATGAAGTGGATAAAGCTCTATAAATTTCGGTGAACGAATCATTTCAGACTTCATCGCCTTATGGAGGGATTAGCCACATGAGAGTGGACTAATTAAGTAATTGAGATAAAATCTTGCGTATTCGAAAGACATATTTTGGCATAAAATTGCATAGAAAATTATGCGTTGCAAGGCTCAAAATTGTATTAAGGAATATGAAGACCGAAGACAGGTGCCTCGTTCGATTGATTGATTAGTGATAGTGAGTGTATCGGTTAAAGTCATTGGTCTCGTATAAGTGTAGTGCATGTTTCTCTCGCTGGATGGCGCCGGCCTGCGTGGGTTTACAGGGATTTCCACAACTAGGTATCTCCCATCAGTGTGGTACCGCCCACTGGACAAGCTCTGAATTCCCAACTGTTCCACTGGGAGAGGTGGCTCATGGGAGAGGTGGCTCAAACTGCCACATGGTTAACACCCGAACCAAATACCATTGAATTAAATATTTCGAGGAGGTCCACGACTCCATGTATTCTCCACTCTCGAACTGCCACGTGGTTAACACCCGAACCAAATACCATCGAATAAAATTTTTAGAGTAGGTCCACGACCTCCATGTATATTCTCCACTCTCGAACTGCCACGTGGTTAACACCCGCACCAAATACCATCGAATAATATTTTTAGAGTACATACATCCACGCCCTCCATGTATATTCTCCACTCTCGAACTGCCACGTGGTTAACACCCGAACCAAATACCATCGACCAACTGGTTAACACCCGAACCAAATACCAACGAATAAAATTTTTAGAGGAGGTCTCCATGTATTCTCCAATCTCGATCTGCTACATGGTTAACACCCGAACCAAAAACCATCGAATAAAATTTTTAGTGTAGGTCCACGACCTCCATGTATTCTCCACTCTCGAACTGCCACGTGGTTAACACCCGAACCAAATATCGTTTCGAATCAGGTGTCGCGACCTGGGCTTCCCTGCTCGTAAACCTGTTAATCGCGGAAATCTTGGCAAGCGCGCTCGGTCGGTGACGGCGTTTGGGGGAGGGGGGGAGGGGTAGGAAAAGCACGCATGCGCGCTCGCATCCGCCACCCCCCGCCGCCGCCGCCGCCGCCGCCGTGCCAGTCGAGCCACGCGCTCGCGTCCGCCGCACGTACACGCACGTGCACGCACGCGTGAGAGGACACACGAGGGAGAGCACCCGGCACGTGGCAAGATGAATAAGGGGCGCAAGCATCGGGTAAGTGGCAGTGATGCGCATCGACAGCAAAACATCAATGTTGCCAAACATCGATGTTCAAAATTAAAACATCGATGTTAATAATTCATCGACCAAAAATTATCGTTGTTTTTAAACATTGATGTTTTAAAATAGTTGGTTTTATTAACGTCTAACATTAAATTCGTGCGCAACGAAATTTAATTTGACAGTTGCCGTGCATATTAATGTATAATTAAAGTTTCACTGAAAAAGTTAAAAACCCGCCCCATGTGCAAACTACCAGGAAAGACGCAGTAAATACCGGGGTATCTGGATCATCTCGGGCGATGGAGAGTCTGCTCGATGAAGGTAGTGCATACAGCGTTCGTTTGAATCGAACACGTAGACAGTGGTACCAACAATTTTATTTCATATTTCAACTTTTACAAAATTGTGTTTGTAGGTATTTTTCTTCCCCGTACAAAACATCGAAAACTTAAAAAAATCGAGCCCAAAACATCGATGTTCAAAAAACACTGTTTCAATTACATCGATGTTTTAATCATCGATGTTTTTTTTTAAACTCAGGATTATAACGGCGGATTCCACCCATCTGTACGGTGCCTGTCGTACATCTATCATATGCTGAAGTATCAAATGAATTGGAATATGGCAAAACTCTCAAAATCTATCATCAAAAATTTGTGGGGAGTGAAAATAAACGTGAACGAAAATAGAAAAAGGAAGTTTTGTCAAAATGAACTTCTGTTGAGATATGCCCTTATTATGCTGAACGCCTCAATGTATTCTGAGGTTCTGCCGGAAGAAGGTGTTTTATTTTCTAAACGGTATTTAATATGTGATTCTGGGTCTACATGTGTACCTGCAACTGTATATCTTTGTGTGTGTCTATCGATGTGTGTGTGTGTCGTTGTGTGAGTTTTGTTCATGTCACTCTCGTTTGGGTTGTCTTTGTAAGCCCGTCTTCTCATGCCAACTGTCTACTGGTGCTTGTGGTGGTTTGTAGTGCCTGTGTATCTGTCTTGTGTGGCAGTTATTCCGTCTTGTAGTGCCTGTGTGTCTTTTGATAGCTGAGTATCTGTCTTTCGGTACCTGTGTATTTTTGTCTTTTTTTTTTTTCTTGTGATGATAGTGAATACATAGCTCAGTTGAAATAACTCTACATATGTTTGATGGCTTAATACTAACTTAAATTAAAACTTAAAACTAATACAAGGGTTGAGGTTACCCATGGGGCTCCTCTAGTCGGGATCTAGATCAGAGAATGTTTTGAGAAAAATGTGGAATGGAAACTTATTTTGTATTCGGGTTCTGTTTGATGGGTTTTTGCCGAGTCAGTGAACTGTTAATGAAGGGATTTGGCATATGTTTGAGAAGAAGTTGGTGGCTAGATATGTGATGTGATGGTCTATAGTCTCTAGGTCGAATTCATTATGTAACTGTTTGTTGGTGACATACCAGGGAGCGTTTGAGATAATTCTGAGGAATTGGTTTTGTATTATTTGTAATTTCTTTTGCTTGGTTTTTGCTGCATTCAACCAGATTGGGCAGGCGTATAGTAGCAAGGTCTTATTATTGTTTTAAATATTAGTAATGCTGAATTATGTGATAATGGGCTGGATCTGTGTATTAATGGCTTTAGTTGTATTAATTTGATTTTGGCTTGAATGATTTTGGCATCTATATGCTGCTTCCAATTGAGTTTTGTGTCCATGTTCAGTCCTAAGTATTTGATTGGTGTATTAAGAGGGAGCCAGTTGATGAGTGTATTGTTTAGCATGAGTGGTCGCGGGGGTGAGTGTGGACGGAGTGTGAAGATCTTGGCGGCCGTTTTGGTTGGGTTGAGTTGGATTTTATATTTTGAAGCCCAGCTGTCTATTAGGTTAAGGTACAATTGAACTTTGTTGCTGCAATCAGTAAGTGAAAGACCGGAGTTATAGAAGGTTGTATCATCAGAGAATTGTGCAATGTGGATGTCGTTAAGTTTGGGAATGTATGCAACATATAAATTAAATAAAGTAGGTGATAGAGGTGATCCTTTTGGTAGTCCTGCTAAAATTGGTCTTGGGTTGGGTCGGTCTTGTAGTGCCCGAATGTAATGCCTACCCGTTTATCTGCCACCTACTGTCTGCCTATGTATCTGTTTTGTAGTGCATATCTGCATTTTTGCGTGCGTATGATTGTGTGCCTGTCTGTTCTGTATGGCTGTACGGTTGCGAATAATTATTAGTAGGTGAATATTCTCATTGAATATCTACTCTTGCGAATCTGGGTCTGTATCTGTAAATAATTTTATGGATCTTCCACCTTCTGAACAAATTGCGAAATGTGCAATATAAACTTAGGCCAGTACTGTCGTTTATTTAATTTTATTATGCTCATGTGACGGTAGAATTCGTAACCATCCTAATATTTCACTGATTTAGAATTAACTTTAAATCATTGGGCGCTGGTGTTCTCCAAAAACGGGAATTGCAGCTGCAACGAATGACGGAAATGTAGTCTTGAAAAATGTTTCTCAAGTTAATGTGTTACTACACTGGGAGTTTTATGGATTGATGCGCTACTAAAACGCACGTATAATGACCGGATGCTCGCTATATTGACGCACAGTAACGCGCGGGCAGTTGGACGGCCCGAGATTCACAATGTTAAACGTCCATATACGTAATGTGACGAACCGGTGCGCTGTCTGGCTTACAACCAGGCGTAAAAGAGAGCATTTGACGGCCGCTCATTGATTTTAAAATGATTTTCTTCATTACTATTGAAGCAATATCTTTTAATGGCATTAAATCGAAAAGATATATTCCTAATCTATGATTAGTATTTTAGAATTATTCTGACGTTCGACTGTGGTGCGACCTGAGCACTGGTTCTAGCGAACATTAACTTCAAAATGGCCCATTTGATACGACCGGGAGCGGTAGCTCAGTGCATCAACTATGTCTGTCAGCGCCTCTACCGGGAGGTCCTAGGTTCGAGTCCTGACGGCGGCAGGATTTTCGACACTAGCTTTTCAGCTAGGTCGAATGCAGTCGCTGTCTGGAGGAGAATTCTAGCGGCCGGCTGCTCTGATCGGTAGTTTTCCGTGGTTTCTCCGATCAACACCAGGCGAATGCCGGAGCAGTACCCTACAAACGGGCCACTGACCGCGCGCGATCTGTGCTTCCTCTTCCTTGTCCTATCCTCTCCCTTTACACACACACTTACTCTAACATGCACTACACCACCACGTATTTCGGGAGCTTAGAGCTTGTCTCGGCTGGGGCGGTGCCTCGTTGGTGGGAGAGTCCTGGTTAGGGGGAAACCCCACTAGCCGACGGTAGGTCGGCGCCGGATCTCGCCATCCAGCGGGGGAAGATCACCGCCATCTCCCGAAAACAAAAAAAATGCACTACACTAACGGGACTAATGACTGAAGCAGTTGACGCTCCCGGAAACACGAAAAAAGCAATCAATCAATTGACCTCCTGGTCAGAGGCACTGCAGTGACATCACTTGATGCAATTAGTCATTGTTGCCAGTCTACGTATGTCGAAACCTGCATCTCCAGGTCACTTACAGTTGTGTACGAGCCCTATCGTCGGTGATCTTACTGAGCTTTCTATTTTGCTCAGAGCGCTTCCTCTAACTGTCAAACGCTCTTAACTAATTAAGAAACAACAATGAAATAACGCAGGAATAATAAGGTAACATAGTATGCTATTCACAGGTTTTATTCTCATGTTCATTAAAACAGGGAGCCAAAATATCGTATTCCTCTAAGATTCTTCTCAATGATTAAAAATTACAATAAAATAAAATACACATGCCAATCAGTACTTTATGATCCGCAATGTTAAAATTTGATTCATTTCGTAAGGTCATAAATTCGACGTTTATGATTCTAGAAAAATAATTCAAATTCTACTAAATTTCGTCTTTTGACATCATAAACTGGATTCTTGGCTGTCCGGGATTAGCCGCGTCATGGTCGATGGTGCTGACGTTTCGGCCAACTTGCTGTGGCCTTCTTCAGAGCTGTTCTGCTACCGAGAGGCGTGCGTGTCGCAATATATTGGGCGGGTGCGCGAACCGATTGGCCACAGCGGCGACCAATGGGAGAAGGGCAGGCGGCGCGCGATTGGCGGAGAGGGTTAGGAGCGATAACGGGAAACCAGATAATGTGGGGGGAGGGAGGTGAGGCGGAAAGGGAAGAGGATGTTTATTTTATTTCACTGTGATGCTTTGTTGTTAAGCATTTTAAGGTTTAATTGTTATACATTTTCCTAATTATGTTATTATTATGGATTTACTTGATATTTTTTTTTGTGGGTGCTTAAATTTATCCTTTAGCATTGAGAAGACAATCCGTGGAGGAATGTAAAACGATTGCTCTCTGTATTTGATAATAGGAGTAAAAGCAACCCTGTGAATAACGTGTTATTCCCTCCTCCCTACAAACTTATTAGGGATATATAGGGATTATTTAGGGGTAGAGTTTAAAAAGATTTAAAAGCATCCCAAATTTTGACTCTACCGATTTCGATTATATCCTGCCAGGCCATGCAGTCGCATAAGAATCCAAGTATCCGCACGGTTAGTGCTGCCTTTGTGATTGCTGTTCAATATTTTTCAAACTTTCAACAAACTGATGGCTGTAATACTGATTCCCAGAACCTGCAGAAATTGAAAGGAAGCTATGCATCCTCCGACTATGATAGAAATATCAATTTCAATAGATATCCAGGAACTCAGGAAAAATTTTAAGGACGTGAAACGTTTCTATTTTTACTGAAAATTACCGCGAGCGGTAGCTCAGTGCATCAACTGATGCCACTGCAGCGCCTCTGACCGGAAGGTCCTCGGTTCAAGTCCTGACGGCGGCAGGATTTTCGACACTAGCTTTTCAGCTAGGTCGAATTGAGTCGCTGTCTGAAGGAGAATTCTAGCGGCCGGCTGCTCGGATCGGTAGTTTTCCGTGGTTTCTCCGATCAACACCAGGCGAATGCCGGAGCAGTACCCTACCAAATGGACCACGGACCGCGCGCGATTTTTCCTTCCTCTTCCTTGTCCTATCCTCTCCCCTTACACACACACTTACACTAACATGCACTACACTACCACATATTCCGGGAGACCGGTCGGGAGTTTAGTGCTTCTCCCGGCTGGGGCGGTGCCCCGCTGGTGGGAGAATCCTGGTTAGGGGGAAACCCCACTAGCCGACGGTAGGTCGGTCCGGATCTCGCCATCCAGCGAGGGGAAAATCACAGCCATCTCCCGAGAAAAAACATGCACTACACTAACGGGACTAATGACCGAAGCAGTTGACGCGCCCGGAAACACGAAAAAATCAAATCAATTAACTGAAAATTACAAATTTTTTTATTGTGTCAAATGATTAACTCATTGATGTTCCCGAGCACGTCAATTTCTATGGTCATTAGTCCCTTAGAATAGTGAATGTTTTATCGCGAGAGGTCACAATGTTCCTTCTCTAATGGGTAGTGATATCTGGCGCCGACCTACTCGTCCGCTTGCGGAATGTCCTTCTCCACAAATCTATCGTCAGCGGGGAACCGCTTCAGTCGGAACAAATTGTAAGCTCTCCTCAGATCTCCCGATATATGTGGTAGTGTACATGCAAGTGTGTGTAAGTAAAGGTTGAGGATAGGACAAGGAAGAGGAAGGAAATATCGCGCGCAGTCTGTGGCTCGTTTGTTAGGATACTGATCCGGCATTCGCTTGATATTGATCGGAGAAACCACGGAAAACTACCGATTAGAGCAGCCGGCCGGTAGAATACTCCTTCAGACAGCGGCTGAATTGAACATAGCTATTTAGCTAGTGTCGGAATTACGCTATTGTGAGGACTCGAACCCTAGAACCTCCCAGTTCGAGGCAAGAGTGGTTCTGAGATAAAATCAGACGGTAAACAATGGTTACGATACAGCTGACGTCATGCAACGCCAAGGATGAGGCCGCTTGCTATTAAATAATTGAATTGATTAATGTGCCTTATTTCACGTGGCAAGACTCAGGCCATGAGGCCTGCTCTTCCGCCTGACCACGCAAATTCCGCTACGCTCCTTTCACCAACCATGGGAGAAAGAAGGTATTACTTGGGCGACGAAACAGGCGATTTGAATTTAGCTCAGAGGCATCATTAGGCTTGAGGATCTTTTACATGCAGTAAATCTACTAACATGGGACAGCCGGCTTTACTTCCCCTCCGAAGGAAGGCGTATGAAGGATTTTTTCGCCCTTAAGAATATACTGTTTCGATCGGGTTCGACCCCGCAAACTTGGGTATAACAGTCCGATACGCTAACCGTTACACCATCGCCGCCATTATCGCATGGTTGGCGGAACTGAAACTTTTGGGATATTCTTAGTGTATGAAGAAATGTTCTACTTTTGTGTATTCTTACATACTAAGTTATTACAGTATTGAGGAACACTGCTTTTGTTCAAATATTTCAAATTTTTAAATATTTATATGTGTATTGCAGTGGTATACGAGAGTTTTTTATTTTTCTTAACCACTGAGGATGCTACTGATGGAAAACCATTTTGTGTCGTTTTGTTCATAGCATTTTTACTCCGGCGAGATTTCACGGGGACGATTCCCACCGACCAGCCTGTGAGTTCGCTTGGAAAACCTAGCAGGAAAGTCTGCCAAGAAGATTGGCTTGAGATCAGCTGGTTCTGTGGCGCGGGTACCTTGCCAAGGTTGCTCCACTGCAGTTCCTGTGTCTTATTCCAAAGCGCGAGCAACCTCTGACATCTTTAGCAGTGATGTCAAGGTGGTTGCGATCAGTGTCAACAGCCTGATAATACAACTCAGTAACAGCTAGCTCTGTAGATCACCTCACCACAAGAAGTAGTGCAGTCAAACGATATCGAAAAGTGCCTAATCCGGGTGAAAGGTACTGATTTTTTTCTCATTAGTTCTATGCTTTTGAGATGATGATTTGGAGCGTTATGTTTGGTACCTCGAGGAAAGTTGGCTCAAAGAGAAAATTGCAAAAAATATATAAAAATTAAAATCTATAAACATTTACAACACAATGCACTTTTTAACTTTATTTTTTAATTTCTCGCCTTATTTCGTTAGAAGAAAAAATGTATTGTGACTGCGCTGCAAAACGGCCCGGGTAACGAAACTAGTGGTGCTACACAGCATTATTTTTTTATTTCTCGCCTTGCTTCGTTAGAAGAGAATGTATTGTAATTGAGCGCCAGAAAACGTCGATTTTTTTGACAAAAAACTTTTATTGCCGGGCCCTGGTACGAAACTAGTGGAGCTTCAACAGCATTACGTTCTCTGATTGTTTATAATTTTTGCGATTTTCGAAAATTCAGATAGATCAACGAAAATTAAAACTATACCATTCTTTTAAGCGTCGTCCGTTGTCTCCGTGTAAAAAAATTAAGATGTTTCATAATATTTTATTTTTATAATCTACATTAACTTCAAGAAGAAAGTACGTGAAAATAACTAATTTTTTTCTATTATACATGACCTTTTTTAAAAGGTTTCATTTACAATAAAAAGCTTTATCTTTAAAATTAGAGTTTTGCAATAATCAGTTTTTGCAATTTTTGAAAATACAGTGTGTTCACCGCTAGTGGGATCAGCACTAATTGTTTTTGCACTAAGTGTCAGCACTAAGTTGTACATTAGATTATTTCAAGGTGTACCTTAAAAATAGATTTTATGAACGAAAACAATCATTGTCTTCAGTTCAGTTGTAGGAAGACTCCGAAAAAAATGAACTTTTGCAATTTTCGAAAAATCTGGGATTTTAACGACAATGAATCCTGTTGAAATGAAATAGAAACAGTAAAGCTTAAAAGAATGATGAAGATGCCTCTTGTGTCGAACTGTCTGAATTTTCGAAAACTGCAAAAGAATACGTGAATGTATGAGATGTTGCACAATTAGTTTACAAAGACGCTAAAGCGCAGTGAAGACAGTGCGTATTGATTCAGTGGCCAAAAAGGAATGAAGCACTTTCCCGTCGTTTTATATTGCAGTGGTAGTTCAATAGTTGCACTATCACGAAATCGTGCTTGAAAACAACTATATTTAATTAATTAATTGCATAGTTGACTGATTATTGAAAAATATTTTTGAAATTTTTCTGTAGAATTAATATTCTTTATCTAGAAAACAGAAAATATATATGAAATTAAATATCACAAACCTCTGGATATATCTTCAATAATTTTCAAGCCCCATTACATAATTTGTTCATTTCCAACGGAAGAAATTATTTATTCTGGAACTCAGTATTTAGTTGGGGAGTGAATTCTATTTTTTTCGAGATACCTTCAGTAAAATTGGAACAGTTTATTAAACGCCATTTTCTTCATGAAATAGTATTTTATGGGATAATTGGTTGATGAAAGAAAAGTTGTTGAAGGAATTTCAGCATTGCTTTTGAACCTAACTAGATGAAAAGTTAAAAAGTGCATGTCCATCACTCAAAAAGCCAGCGAACCTGACAGCGAAAATCATAGCGGATAATTGCTTCTAAAATTCAAACCTGTCCATTGAAAAAAGACTACAAAGGAAGCTTCTTAATTGAAATGTTAGTAAATACTGTCAATTACTCTGAAGGAAAAACATTCCTTGAAATTCTAGATAAGCATTCTAGAAGGTTGAAGAAATGTTTTTAAATGATTGAACGATTCTTCAAATTGGTTTGTTTGTTGTTGTTTTTTTTTGAATTGGTTATTTTGTGATCTGGAATTGAAAACCTTTACATTAAATGATCTTTCTGAAATATGAAATGCAAACATCTTGACAAACGTCTTTTAAGTGTATTTTTTCTAAAATACATTTACTTCCAGTAGGTAACCATGTAAAATCTGCAAATTTTTCTTTATCATAGGTAATACCACGAGTGCTTTGGAAATTGTCTCTCTGATAAATCTCTGACTCGCGAAGCAAGGAGGGGATTTATTTGAGCATTTTCAAAGCACGAGTAGTATTTAATAAGACTATTCCACGATTGCAAATTTTGTCCAACAGAGTTCCAAAATGCGCCAAATATTGAAAATAACTGAAAACTATGTTAAAGCTATGTTCATTGGACGTCGACACAGCGATCGATGTAGACCTCCTCCTAAGATAGATGAGTCACAGTTCATGATTGGCCAGTAGGGAGAAGCGGTAAGAAAAATCGGATAGATAAAGCGCTAAACATTTTGAGATACACCGCCCTGTTTGGGGCATATTGTATGTATAGTAAAATACTATTGGATTGAATTTCGCGAGGGGAATAGACTTAGTAAACTGTATCTTAGACACAATGTATGAATAAAAGTCAAACTATACCGAGGTACACATTCACACACACTATGAGAATTCCAGGATATTTTCTTAAATTTTCAATGCGGGTTTCTCATCTTGCGAGCGACTAAAAGAAATGCAAGTGACTTCCACAGAAGCATGGACCAACCTTCGTCTTTAGACGAAAAGTCTCTCTTCTCGACGGAATCCACAGTTTTACGAAAGGGTACGGTAGTAAAATACAAGGTTTAAAAGACGAAGCGACGAAGAGATCCTACAGGGCAGGACATCAAGTTTCCTGCCCTGCAGACAGAAATAATAAACTTCTTCAACGAACAACTGTGCTTCGTCACATGCAAAGTGGACTTATGAATGGAATAAGATTGTGCGCTGCACTATAAAATGTTCCATTTTAAATACAAATAGACGGTTCTTTGAAGTTTGTGGAAGTTCAAGTTTGTTTAGCTTTCGGAAGTCACATCGCCGCTGATGCTGTACCCTCAATTCCTCGCGACCTTTGAGAAATTTAATAGGTTTTTGTATTTCTTCATAACAGCACAAGAAATTACCAAAAATTACTAAGAAATAATAATAAATTTGTCTTATGAGTCTAGTTTTATATGAAGTACACAGGATGATCTATTGAAATTTAGACCTAGAAATATCTGGAAGTGCGCATCGTACAAGAAAAATCAGGCATGAAGTGCCATGACGAGAGAATTATTTCTAAATATTAGCCGAATACTGATAAAAAGATGGCACATAATAATTAAGGTAACATTTAATGATTTTTCCCGGTTTTCATAAGTCAACAAAATACAAGTAAGATACGGGGTGGGGGGTAAATGGCCACAGTTTTGCTGATTATATATTTCAACATTTGGCCACATTATCAGCATCATGAAGAAATTTAACACTTTTGCTTCAAGTTGAAATAGCTATATAACAAAAAATGTGATTCAGGAATATTTTGTTGTGGCTTTTACAAAAAACATTGTAATTTGATGGCAATATGCCCACATGCTGGTTTTATGGTCATTGCCAGATTAATTGGTTGATTTTTTAGCAATGGCCATGGTACTGGGGCTAGCTATACTAATATATAATATAATACCCTCTTACAGTCTAATTTTCAAAATTCAACCTGACATATTTCAGTAATAAAGATTGCTGGGTTATTCATGACAAATTCAGTATTTTCTAAAATTGGACTTTATTATACAAAATTGAAAGTAAATGCTTGAAAACTTACAAAAAAATTAATCAGCTGGACATTGAGGACAAACGAACGTTTCTTCGCCTTTAATAGTTAGTCTTACACATTCTTCGTGTACATATTTCCAACACACATTGCATCGACGCGTGTCCTTAATTACCTCTACACGGCAAACATCTTAATACCAGCTTTCCACATTTTTCTCTGCAGGATCATTTTCTCCAGTATTTACATCTCTTGTTGGGTTTTTCTTCATGGAAACGTGTTTCGTCTTGTTAGTATTATCTTTATTCTTTTTCTTTGTCGACTGACATTTTTACTTTCTCGTATACGTACGGAGTAATATACTTAGTATAGAGAAAGTTATGAAACACTGCGCCAAAAAACTGCGGATTTTCGGCAGAAAAAAAATCATTACTGGGTCTTGACAACGAAAAGGTGGATACCTCCAGTTGCTAAATTAAGAAAAAAATCCTCTAACACGTGGTGTAGTCAGAATCTGTTTAGTGGTTCCTTCACGCCGCAAAACCAATTGAAAGTAAAAGTCCGTCCGTCCGTCCTTCTGTCTGTCTGTCTGACTGTCTGACTGTCTGACTGTCTGACTGTCTGACTGTCTGACTGTCTGACTGTCTGACTGTCTGACTGTCTGACCTGACTGTCTGACTGTCTGACTGTCTGACTGTCTGACTGTCTGACTGTCTGTCTGTCTGTCTGTCTGTCTGACTGTCTGCTGTCTGACTGTCTGACTGTCTGACTGTCTGACTGTCTGACTGTCTGACTGTCTGACTGTCTGACTGTCTGACTGTCTGACTGTCTGACTGTCTGACTGTCTGACTGTCTGACTGTCTGTCTGTCTGACTGTCTGACTGTCTGACTGTCTGACTGTCTGACTGTCTGACTGTCTGACTGTCTGACTGTCTGACTGTCTGACTGTCTGACTGTCTGACTGTCTGACTGTCTGACTGTCTGACTGTCTGACTGTCTGACTGTCTGACTGTCTGACTGTCTCGTCTGTGATCACTACTAGCGCCTGAATAGGTCTAGGATTTTTTCCAAATTGAAGAAACCCATGTCCATCTGGCTCTAGTTGAAGCTTTGAGATTTTGAAAAACATTCTATAAAATTTCGGGGGTACTTTCCATGAAGATCCCCGGACATTTTCAAAAACCGCTTCAAATTTTTTCTTTAAATTTCTTGTTAGAATAGAGGAAAATATTCTTATAAAGGAGGCATAGGTCCGATTTTCACGGTTAACTCTGAATTTTCGAAAATTGCAAAAGTTTGAATTTTTTCGGTGTCTTCCTAAAACTACAAAAACAAAGATAGCGATTTTTCCTTGAAATGAACTTTCTTGTCCACAATTAGTTCGTTCATTAACTTCTTACATTTTCTCGACAATTTATTAGTTTTCTCGCAAAATTGCGTGCAATATGTGATTTTAAACAATAACAAAAACAGAATTTTCTCGGAAACGGCTCCAAATTTTTTTCAACTTTTGGTAGGAATAGTGCTAAATATATTCTATAAGATGTCATAAACGCCTATGCGTCTATTGTTTAAATTTTCGTTTAAATTACAAAAAAATAGTTTTTGACGTCTCTCACGTCGTTAATACTTACATTACCAACAATTTGTTTACATTATTGAATTAACATATGCTTTGAATAATGTTATATAAAGATTCTCGAGAACTCACACACTCACAAGTTTCTCGAAAACTTTTCTGTTCAACAGTGTTCTGCTCAAAGTTCCGTATTATCAGAAAGTTAAACGCTGTTTTTCAAAAACGGGTCAATTTTTTTCTTTAAACTTTTCGTAGGATAGGCTAGTTACATGTTTAATATGACATAATGTTCGTTTTGGGGGCTTCTTTCGTTTTTTCAATAAATACACAATTTTTTCAAGTATCTCTCACGCGGTAATTATGCTCATTTCCAGCATTTTGAAAACTATATTTGAGTAAATGTGTTTAAATGCTTCAAATTAATTTTTTTAAACTCAAAAGTTTTTATGAAAAAGACTTCAAATTTCGCATTTAGATGGCCATTCTCAAAAGTCTGTATCATTCTGTAGCACCACTAGTATTATTTTGTCTGGAAGTTGGATTGCTTTAAACGTCGTCTGATGTACGATTTGAAAATGAATCCTCTTTTAAAACAATATCGTGATTTATAGAATATCGTGATTAAAACGATAGCGTTATTGATGGCCTTGCTTCTCCAATTGGTTTGGTTCCAAATACTCTTTTTCTTTGTAGGATTCATTTTCTAGAAAATTTGTAGGGGTCCCGCACTGTTTCCATGAGTTGATAGAAACGTTTGAAGTTGGTAACGGTATAAAATTATTTTCAGTTATAAAATAATGATTTCAGAGCTGAATATTTGCACTGGACCAACTAGTTCTTTTAAAAATCACGGTTCGCCTGTTGTATTAAATGTTCATGATTTATTAGCCATTATTCTGCGTTTAAGAATCTTAGACAATGAGAAAGACAATAACCCTATATAATGTTATTCTCAGAACTACATTAATGAATTTTTGTGGGTATACGTAATTTACTAATAATCTTGCACGAAATATTATGAAAGAAACCTTCCGATTCGGTGTAAAAACTAAAATGACTTTTTAAAACATTAGAATCACACTCTACCATAATGACTCATCTCTTTAAGCGCGAGATATTTCTCAATTCGCCCAGACCTGATTTGTATCTTTCACAAAAGAAGAGACTGGAACGAGTTCGCTTATTTTCACAACCTCCCACAGAAGCACTCGATTCGACTCGAAGTAAACAAAAATTGGCCTTAAATTTTGGGCGAATCAAAACGTCCTCCCCTCAGGCAGTAGCGGCTTTGCTTCCCTTTCAATTGTTGACGCAGCTGCGCGGATCCAAACGTACGAGAGAGCTGAGTGGGTTTTGCAGAACGAATTCGAAGTGCACAATGGTCGACGCCGTAAACAAAATACTTTTGCAAAACATTTTACTATTTTTCTCGTGTTATATCGTACTCCTACAATATATTTTCAATCAATTACTCGTATGTAGTACAATAATATTATTTTTTCTTTATTTTATTCTTGGCTGTATCATATATTTTGCAACACCCTTAGGCTATTTGTGGAAAGGGGTAACGCCTTTTTCTTCAGGAACCTCTTCTAACAACACAACAGTCCTCCAGATCTTAAGCTAAGTGGGAATCATGGGCAGTTTATTCTTCGTTCTTGGATTTGTGATTTCACTATTTCCCAACAATCGTAAGGATCATCGGCCAGCAACTCCTTCTCCAGTCATTGCGTCCAAACCTTTTCATTAGGGTAGCGATCCTTCATGATTCCTACATATCAACAGTCACTAATATCTTGGATTTAACGAATTCAATTACATTTGGAATTCAAAGAAATTTTTACTTGTTCAAAAAAACATTAATTGATAATCGCGCAGGATACTAATGTGTGCCTCTGACGACTAAGAACACTTCAGCCCGTTCCAGCATAAAGTAATATTTATTCTTAAATTCTATTTACATAGCTAACTTATGGCCTAGCTTACAAACTAGATACTTACAAACTAATCTAAATCTACTTTGTCTTACATCCTGACTTAATCTAACAACGAACATTTTACAGTAGCAATACATACACATACAATTTTACGAAAACACACTTATATGCATCGACAACATCTTTCAACAGCGGTTGAACTTTAACATGTATCTATTTAATTATTGCACTTATTGTATTTATTGCACAATTAGGTCCGAACATGAACGGTAGACTCTGTGAATAACAGCTGCATAACTCTTCCCAACCTAAGGACTTTCCAAAACACAATGGAGCGCAATTATACTCTGCGCGAGTAACGAAGGGTCAATCTACCTGAACCCTCCTGTCCCCTGGCTCGCCATTGAACGTTATGCTTTAGAGGGGTGCATTGCAAGCTTAGATCCTGCGAACATTTCCTTCGAAGACATTTTCCTCAACAGACAGAATGAGAGGGAAAATAATTTTGGGATCTGTAAAATGAATGGACGCAATGAATGAAGAACCAAGTTATATTATTTGAGATATTTCTCTTGTGATGAGTAAAAAGTGAAATGATGTAATATATATATATATATATATATATATGTATATGTAATATATATATATATATATATATATATATATATATATACACACATGTAAATTTTAAAAGAATAATGTTAAAAATATTTGAAATGAAGAAAGAAATATAATTTATGATTATTATTATTAACTTTTGAAGTTATAACATAACTGTCTTGATTTATGGAACTACTCTATTATTTTTATTCATAAATATTATACTTAATTATTATATTACAATTTTAAGGTTTTTAAATATTAAAGTGAACGTTTACAATACGGATAAAAAAATCTGCCAAGAGGGGAACAGAACACGTATGTAAAAGTACCACGTATAGACCAAAAACAATGCAAGGACCTTGACACATTAAATTAAAATGTTGTTTTGTTTGCAATAAACGTAAAAAAAGTGCTGTAAATATAGCTAAACGTACATAGTTATAATTATGAACAGTTGAAAGAATTAAGCGGTAATTGACATTAATGGCGTAAATAACAAAATTGTCCCATGAGTCCTTTCGAATATTCATAATACTAAAATATACTTTATGTACGGAAAAATGCAAATAAATAAAATAAAACAAAAAGTGTTGGGATTGATATAATATAGAAAGATTACCATATAATGGTTGATAATAAATTAAATATCGTTGTTGATAATAAATAATTTTTTAAGGATGACGTTGCACTAACACATTCATTTCATATATCAAGAGTTTTTATCATTTTTACTCCAATTATAATTATTAAGCACTAACAATTAATACAAACTGGATTTGTATAGCACTTCATTAGAAAACGTGTAAAATTCTGAGAGCTGACGACTGATCGCTAGTTTACCCTGGTTTCTCTACCAACACCAAGCGAATGTCGGAGCAGTACCCTAACAAACGGGCCACGGATCCCGCACGATCTTTCCTTCCTTTTCCTTGACCTATCCTCTCCCCTTACACTTACACTAACATGCACTACACTACCACATATTCGGGAGACCGGTCGGGAGCTTAGAGCTTGTCCCGGCTGGGGCGGTGCCCTGCTGGTGGGAGAGTCCTGGTTAGGGGGAAACCCCACTAGCCGACGGTAGGTTGGCGCCGGATCTCACCATCCAGCGGGGGAAGATCACGGCCGCCTCATGAGGAAAATACATGCACTACGCGTACGAGACTAATGGCCTTAGTAGTTGACGCGTCCGGAATCACTAACAACCAACCAACCAATCATGAGCTGACGCCCGAAATATTATCGATGTATGAGTGGGATCGGATCGGATCGGATTCGAGGGCGGAGCCCATGCGCGCCGCGCGGCGTCGCGTCGTTTGACAGCCTGCCAAGGGGGCCAGCGCAAAGATAGACCCGCGGCGTCGCCGACGAGGGGAACACGGCTGGCGGTGCGACTGGCACCGCTGTGGCTGTGCCACTGGCGCTGGCACTGTGGCAGTGGCGGTGTCGCGCTGCTTGGATGGGGACGCTGTGACGAAGTTGGTGGCGCGGCGAGGGACACGTGGGGAGGAAGCGGAGCGGAGATGGAGTGGGCGTCCGTGGCGTGGGCGAATTGGCGGGAACAAAGACGAAGTAAAGGGCGTAGTTGTAGGCGTGGGTATGGACGTAGGTATTAGATTTAGGGATAAACGCAGGGATAGACGTGGGGATAGACGTAAGAATAGACGTGGATACACGTAGGGATACATGTAGGGATACAAGTAGGGATACTCGTAGGGATACACGTAGGGATAGTCGTAGGGATAACATAGGGATAGACGTGGATAGACGTGTGGATAGACGTATGGATAGACATAGGGATTCATGTAGGAATACACGTAGGGATAGACATGTGGATACACGTAGGGATAGTCGTAGGGATACACATAGGGATAGACGTGGGGATAGACGTGGATAGACGTTGGATAGACTAGGGATCTCATGTAGGAATACACGTAGGGATAGACATGGATAGACATAGGGATTCATGTAGGAATACACGTAGGGATAGACGTGTGGATAGACGTGTGGATACACGTAGGGATACACGTAGGGATACACGTAGGGATACACGTAGGGATACACGTGGGGATACACGTAGGGAATACACGTAGGGATACACGTAGGAATACACGTAGGATACACGTAGGATACACGTAGGGATACACGTAGGATACACGTAGGAATACACGTAGGATACACGTAGGATACACGTAGGAATACACGTAGGATACACGTAGGATACACGTAGGGATACACGTGGGATACACGTAGGGATACACGTAGGGATACACGTAGGAATACACGTAGGAATACACGTAGGGATACACGTAGGGATACACGTAGGAATACACGTAGGGATACACGTAGGGATACACGTAGGGATACACGTAGGGATACACGTAGGATACACGTAGGGATACACGTAGGATACACGTAGGATACACGTGGGGATAGACGTGGGGATAGACGTGGGGATACACGTGGGGATACACGTAGGGATACACGTAGGGATACACGTAGGGATACACGTAGGGATACACGTAGGGATACACGTAGGGATACACGTAGGGATACACGTAGGGATACACGTGGGATAACGTGGGGATAAACGTAGGATAGGGAGACGAAACGGTAAACGTAGAGTAGCATAGGGTTCGACGTAGAGATAAACGTAGGTATAGATACAGAGACGTAGAGATACGCGTAAGAATAGACGAAGGGATAGACAGGTTGCTGTGACCAGCCCACTTGATATTTTCTTGAATATATCTTTTTATTTTACGCTGAATATAACATTTGGCGTTCTATACTTATTTATAACGTATTTAAAAGAGATGTTGAGTTAATTTTATTATTATACAAAAATAGTAACAACTATATTTTTTAACACATGTGTGGTCGGTTTCTGTAGGTAGGGGTGCTCAATCCCCATGAGCCTCCCTTGAGTAACAACCAGACATCCCCTAAAGGCGACCGGCTTAGGAAACGTAATGCATCAATTGATAACACTGAAGTGCCTCTGACTGCGAGGTCCTAGCGTTCGAGTCCCGACTGTGGCAGAATTTGAACGCTAGCTAGAGAATTGAACGAGTTCAACCGCTGTCTGGAGGACAATTGCAGCGGCCGGCTGCTCTGACCGGTAGTTTTCCGTGGTTTCTCCAATCAGCACCAGGCGAATGCCGGAGCAGTACCCTATCATACGGGCCACGGACCGCGCGCGATCGTTTCTTCCTCTTCCATTTTATGCCCTTGTCCTTCCATGTTATGTCCCGATCTGTCCCTCCTCTTCCTTGCCCCATCCTCTCGCCTTAGACACGCACTTACACTAACATGCATTACACTCCCACATGTCCCGGCTGGGGCGGTGTCCCGCTGGTGGGAGAGTCCTGGTTAGGGTGAACCCCACTAGCCGACGGCTGGTCGGCGCTGAATCTCGCCACCCAGCGGGGAAACATCACCACCATCTCCCGAGAAAAACATGCACTACACTAACGAGACTAATGACCAAAGCAGTTGGCGCGCCCGGAAACACCAAAAAATCAATCAATCAAAAAACCAAGGCGTAAGTGACCCGTGCGTTTCCGCGCCTGGGCTCCTGCAACGACTCCTCGCGTGTGGGCGTTCGGGGCCGCAAACAATCTCTCTGGTTACGGAAGCTGCCTGCAGGGGCGCCCGAGCCCGCGCCCGCGCCAAGGTCAGCTGTCAGACCTCGCGAGCGTCCGTCACGAGCCCAGCCAAGCACACCAGCAGCCCAGCGCCGGCGCACAGTGGGACGCTTCTGGGTCGTAGATGATGTTTGGGATTTCTTTTCCTTTTGGAAATCCATTTAAGCATATATATATATATATATATATATATATATATATATATATATATATATAAAACATCCGCAGTGACAGTTCAAGAGAATTGCAACGGTCGCACCGGGAGAGATGGCTCAGGACATGAGATGATGTCGCTGCAGTATCTCTGACCGGAAGGTCCTAGATTCGAGTACAAAGGGTAGCAGGATTTTCAACACTAGCTTCTCAGCTAGATCGAATTCGGCAGCTATCTGGAGGGGAATTCTAGCGACCGGCTGCTCTGATCGGACATTATATTATATATATGTTCACGATGTTGCAAAGTATGTAATGTTTATGTAATATATATAAAGGAAATTGTAATAGTTTTGAAACTTAGCTAGAAAATTGTGTCTCATACGTGTGTTTTTGGTAACATTATTCATGAACAGTGTTGTTTTCATTTTCTTTCATATTAGCCCTGATGATGGAAATAAAAGTTTCCGAAACGTTGGCAAACAACTAGTTGTAAATTTTTTGACCAAGCCCCGTTAACCTGTCTGCAAATATTAATAAGAATGCCTACAAAAAGTGGTTCCTTCGCAACTTCAGAATATACAAAACATATGGCTTGCAGGTGGAGGAAGTCAAAGTCGATCAATGATAGCTTGTAAACAATATTTTCCTCAAAACATTTTTTTCGCTTTTTCAGTCATGTTCCTCACTGTGCGCTCCAAGATCATTTGTAAAAATGTTCGCTCCACTCGCGCACTGCGGGGTTGAGTTGCGGGAAGCAAACGCCTGAAACCCCACCGACTTTCGTCCGCCGTCTCCTCGCTGTTGTTGGAACGCCAGCTATTATTTTCTTGCGCGGTGTTCGGAACACGTGTTGCCTTTGGAGAACTGCCGGTCCGCGGTGACCTGCAGTGTCTCTTGGGTTGGCGCCTAGGCCTAGCAACCTGAGCCTAAAGATGGGAAAAAACATCGATATTTTTCGAACATTTTCATGATGTAAATATTTCTCATGATGTAAATAAAATTTCCAGTATCTTTTTCTTTTTTTCTTTTTTTTTTCTTTTTTTCTTTTGTGGATTGTTTGCAATCACGTCATTCACATCTGTCACTGTTGTGGATCCCCAGACTGCACGAAACCGTTTGCTATTCGCAAACTTTCTCCAGTGGTATTTCTCTTCAAACTTTCTTCAAACTTTTTTGATTATTCTTTGCGTGATAATACCGTTAAACTGTATTTTGAACCTTGACTGCATAGAACATTGGTTAGAAGATGAATATAACAGCCGGATTTTCGACACTGCCTAGATAGCTAGCTCGAATTCACCCGTCGTCTGGAGGAGAATTCTAGTGGCCGCCTACGCTGATCGCTAGTTTTCCTTGA
Source organism: Teleogryllus oceanicus (assembly GCA_964035755.1). Classification (NCBI taxonomy): domain Eukaryota; kingdom Metazoa; phylum Arthropoda; class Insecta; order Orthoptera; family Gryllidae; genus Teleogryllus; species Teleogryllus oceanicus. The sequence goes on along the minus strand of CAXIVR010000010.1, from coordinate 49,278,890 downwards.
TTTCTCCGATCAGTACCAGATGAACGCCAGAGCAGTACCTTAACAAACGGGCCACAGACCAAGTGCGACGTTTCCTATCTCTTTTTGTCCTATCATTTCGCCTTACGACATTTCATTTATATATCCACTACATTATCATACATATCAGTGGCTTCAAGCTTTTCGCGGGTGGTACCCCGCTGATGGGAGACCCCCGATTGGAGAAAACTTTGCAAGCCGACGTGCCGGATCTCATCATCCAGCAGAGAAAGAACACAGCCACCTCCCGTGAGAAAAACATTCATTTACGGGACTAATGACCATAGCAGTTGACGCACCTGAACCAAACACGAAATAATGATTTAATGTTGGTTTGTCCAACAGTCCAGGCTCATCAACTGATGATAGTAACGGCCTCTGTCAGCTAGTCAGATTTAGTCGTTGTCAGGAGAAGAATTCTAGGGGCCGGTTGATCTGACCGTTGGTTTTGCGTGGTTTTTCCGATCAACACCAGGCGAATGCCGGAACCCTCACAAACGGGCCACGGACCGCGCGTTATTTTCCTCCCCTTCCTTGTCCTATCCTCTCCCCTTACACACACACAGTTACACTAACATGCACTACACTACCACATATTCCGGGAGACCGGTCGGGAGCTTAGAGCTTGTCCCGGCTGGGGCGGTGCCCCGCTGGTGGGAGAGTCCTGGTTGGGGGGAAACCCCACAAGCCAACGGTAGGTCGGCGCCGGATCTCGCCACCCAGCGGGGGAAGATCACCGCCACCTCCGGGGCCTAATGAGATTAGCAGTTGACGCGCCCGGGATCACCAATCAATCAGTTATCCGACGACATTTTTGCAGTTCAGGCCACGAGTTTCCTACTAAATGTAGTTTGCGTAAAATCGGTTATTTGAGCGGATGTTGAGCCGGCCCCGGCTGCATCTGAATCTGCGCCGCCGTGAAACGCCGGTTTCCGGCGCGGGGCGCCTTCCGGCCTGCGGGAGCGGCTTGGGGGGGAGGGGAGGGGCAGGGCGGAGCGGGATGGGATGGGGCGGAGCGGGGCGGGCGGGACGGATGGGACGGATGGGGATGGGATGGGGCGGAGCGGGGCGGGGCGGGACGGGAGCGGTTTGGAATGGAAAGGAGAGGGTAAGGGGCGGGGCGGGAGCGGCATGGAAGGGAAGGGACGGGAAGGGAAGAGGAGGGAAGGGGTGGAGGAGAGGGGAGGGGAAGGGAAGGGGTGGCGTGAGCGGCGTGGAAGGGTGCAACGGGGTGGGGCGGGCCGGGTGGGAGCGGCGTGGCAGTGGGGGAGGGTGGGGTGGAGAGGGGCGGGGCGAGGCCTCCGCATTTCTGGAATCTCTGGAAATAAATCGTTCCCCCTTCCGCACGGCGGGCGACGCGCGGGCGGGACACGGCTGACAGGACGGCGGTGCGTATTCCCCCGAGCCAACGCCCACAGTGCTTCTGGGCAAACGAGCCATGGACTTTTAACATGATAATAAGAATATGATATAATAATCATGATATAATAATAATAATAATAATAATAATAATAATAATAATAATAATAATAATATTATTATTATAATGGTGTAATTATTCCTGTTGATTCTGTTTAAATAGTAGAAAGATGGATCTTTTTAAACTATAAATAACTAAAACTAAAAGCGTAAAGCTATAAATAAATGTATATGTCTTATATGAATTATACATCATATTTTTAAAATAATAATATAATACATTACTATACATTTCATCACATAGGCACGCTTAGTTCAACAATTAATTTGGAATAAGTATTCCGTTTCGCAATTACCAACCTCGTTGCGACCCATACTTATCTAGCATCATTGAATTGTCATAAATTATATTTTGACTGTTCAAAACATGGGAGAGGAGGAAACCAATTTCCTCCAAAAACACCGCTACACAGAAGTTGCACCAAGAAGAAACCATTTTGACAGGTCGGAAAACGAATGACAGACATGTTGGTCGATAGCATTGCAAGAGGTAGTATGAGCAATCTTCAAACGACCGCATTGACAAATTCGACACACAGTCATTAACTGCAATTATGTGGCCAGCAGTAGCCAAACTGCAGCTGTCAAAGAGATTCCTTCTAACAATAATCTCTCTGTACCTTTGGGAATGCTCTAAACATACTGGACTAATGATATAAATAGTGGGCGTGCCCGATGATTGGTTTCTTGTTCGTGATTCTGGGCACAACAACTACTGAGATCATTGGTCCCGTAAGCGTAGTGCATGCACGCGTGAAGGTGGCGTTGATTTTGCCCCGCTGGATGACGAGATCCGGCGCCGTCCTACCGTCAGCTAGCGGGTTTTCCAACAATTAGGTATCTCCCACCAGCGAGGCACCGCCCCAGCCACAAAAAGCTTTAAGCTCCCGACCGGTCTCCCAGAATGTCTGGTAACGTGTGCATGTAAGAGTATGTGTACGTAAAGGCTGAGAGTAGAACAAGGAAGATGTAGGAAAGATTGTGTGCAGACCGTGACCCGTTTCATAGGGTACTGCTCCGGCATTCGCCTGGTGTTGATCGGAGAAACAACGGAAAATACCGATAACAGGAGCCGGCCACTCGAATTCTCTAGACAGTGGCTGAACAATTAACTAGCTGCCGACGCTTCTGCCGCTGTCAGGACTCGAACCTAGGACCTCTCGGTCAGAGGCACTGCTGTGACATCATTTGATGCACTGAGCCACCTCTCCCGGTGGACGTGCTCGAAAACAATAAATGCTCAGTCACACACTACTCACTCACGATTTCGATATCGGCACATAAACGAACTAAACGACTAACGTTTGATTCCGGTTGTGAATCCTCCAGTCTATATAATAGGTACAAAGGAGGTCGAGGCATTATTCTAATGCTCGGGAAGCGAATTTAATGATTGCGACCCACTTACTGTCAGATTCCATTCGCGTAAGGTCGCTGATGTGTTCTTCCGTACATTAACCTGTTTCTTTGCTCCTCGCCAATTCTTCAGTTTGTGCTTTCACCAGGGCGTCAAACTGTCTTTTGGCATGCCGCCACTCCCTCTAGATCCGTCTCCACTGACACTGTAGCTCGGGTTTGCGGTGTTACGTGAGCTGTTGGCGTTAGCATCTCGAATCTGGCACGATTTCGAAGTGTCTGATACACTGGACCATTTGTTGTCTGTAATGACCGACAGATTTGCACAATTAGCTTGCTCTGCACTTCTACTTTCAGTAGTTCTTTGTTCAATTTATTTTTACATTTCCATTACCCTCGGAAGAGAGGTGACTGCAAAGATACGACAAACATGATGGTCTCTTTCTGTAATAATTATCTTATTTTCTAAAACTCATCCTTCTTTTCCTCTTTGTCCCTGTAGCCCGTTCTCTTTTCCCTTCCTTATTTTCTCCGTTTCATTTCCTCCTCTTGACCATTTCTCGACTTTCTCCCCTCTTTTTTTTCTTTTTCAATTCCTTCTCCTTTCTTTCACAAATCCAGCTCCCCAAATATAACTGTAATATACAAAAGAACGAAACAACTTAAAACAGAATTCTCGCAAATTTAAAAACAAACTGAACAAACCAGATAAACAATTGCAAAATCAAAAACAAAATACCACTACGAACGTAACTGAAACGATGACAAATCGCAAACCGTGTTAACCAGCGTCCAACGCGAATTAGTCACCGCTACGAAGTAACCGAAACGACGAAAAATCTGAAGCCATGCTGAAACCAGCATCCATAATATAAGAATTTACCAGTCACGACCCGTGTCGGGATGTTGCGTAGTTGTGTAATCCAGATCAGGGCCGATGACATTGCTTCCGGCATGACGCCTCGCTGTGCGTCCACACTGATGCAGTCACTTGGTTTCTATGTCGCATTGATACCAGAATACGTGTGAGCAACTGTCGGGTGAAAGGATATCCTTTGTGATTTACTACCGGAAATAAGAACTATGAAGTGCTTCAATAGACAGAAAATAGGAATCAAACTTGACAAAACACCTTCGTAGCATCACGTGACTAGGCTTTGTTATATTGTACAACACGCGGTACAAAACTCTGATATAGGGTGTAGTAGGTATAAAGAACGTTTTATAATGAACCAAAGCAATAATTAATTGGTGGCGAATCGTATTGAGCAGTCAGATCTGAGAGAAAGAGAGGTGAAAATGCGATAGTTGGAGTAAGTGTTGGTAGATTTGAAATTTCACAGCAATGCACTTCAAGAACATAGCAAGGCGGAGCTGTTAATACAATGTTTTGTCATCAACTGATAAATTGAACGATTGGCTTTTTGTGCGAATTACTATGTATCACATGTGTACACTTGTATTGAACTAGCCCGTTAATAGTTATTTACGAAGTAAGTAGGGTATGACTATTACACAACTTATGACAATGCGACATTGGAATATTACCAAACAATGCTGTAAGTCAGAGTTCGAGTTGCGGTAACATGTTAGATATCGTACGTTACATGCACTTCATAAAAATTCCAATGAACTATAATTTTCGTTTAAATTTGATTTCCGCGAAATATACAGACAGATTTCATATAGTACTTTAGTTTATTTTGCCCATAACATTTATATTAGTTTGCTTATGTTCTAGCTTAAAATCTAGGTTTCCCTATAACTAAATTACCATGGCTTGCATTAGAACCCTCGTGTGAACATTTTTTCTTTACATTACGAAAGGGATCATTAGATTACTTATAACTAGACTAGGTGGCTCAGGGCATCAATTAATGTAATTGCAGTGCCTATGACCGGGAGGTCCTAGTGATCGAGTCGCAGTAGGGATCGAGTCACCTACACAGCTAAGTTGAATTCAGCCTCTGTCTGGAGAAAGATTCTACCGACCAACCGCGGTGATCGGTCGTTTTCCGTGCTTTCTCAGATCATCACCAGGTGAATGCTGGAGCAGTACCCTAACAAACGGTCCACGGATCGCGCGCGATCTTTTCTTCCTCTTCCATGTTATGTCCTTGTCCATACACACACGCGCACATACACAGACTTGCACTAAACATAACGAAAGACCAGTCAGGGGCTTAGAGCTTGTCGAGTCTGGGGCGGTGCCCCGCTGATGGGAGATACCTGGTTGAGAAAAATTTCGCAAACCGACGGGTAGGTGAGCGGCGGATCTAGCCATCCAGAGGGGGATCTATTGATTGATTAATTTGTTCGTGTTTCCGGGCACCGCCCCAGCCGGGACAAGCTCTAAACTCCCGACCGGTCTCCCGGAATGTGTAGTAGTGTAGTGCATGTTAGTGTAAGTAATTCTCCTCCAGACAGCGACTGAATTCGACCTAGCTGAAAAGCTAGTGTCGAAAATCCTGCCGTCGTCAGGACTCGAACCTACGACCTCCCGGTCAGAGGTGCTGCAGTGACATCAATTGATGCACTAAGCTACCGCTACCGGTCCAGAGGGGGATGATTAGAGCGACCTCCCCAGTAAAACATGCACTCCACTTACGGGACTAATTACTGTAGTTGACGCGCACGTAATGCGTTTCAATCAATATATTATGTTACTTCTGGTCAATTACAAAACTAATCACAGTTGTGTATACCAGTGAATATGCTAAAAAACCTATGCGAAAATAAACCTATGCGAAAAAACCGATCAAATACCGAATATGCAAAAAAACGATCAACACCTGGCGAATTCCGGATCAGTACCCTACCAAACGGGCCACGGACCGCGCGCGATCTTTCCTTCCTCTTCCTTGTCCAACTCCAACCTCTCCCCCTTACACACACACTTACACTAACATGCACTACATATACCACATATACTACTACTACCACATATTCCGGGAGACCGGTCGGAAGCTTAGAGCTTGTCCCGACTGGGGCGGTGCCCCGCTGGTAGGAGAGTCCTGGTTAGGGGGAAACCCCACTAGCCGACGGTAGGTCGGCGCCGGATCTCGCCATCCAGCGGGGGTAGATCACCGCCATCTCCCGGGGAAAAACATGCACTACACTAACGGCACTAATGACCAAAGCAGTTGACACGCCCGGAAACAGAAAAAAACTAAACCAACCTCACGCGAATGTGTAAAGTGTTGTACGAAGTATGTGAAGAGGGGAAAGGAACTGCTGGCTGACTGCGACTGCCCAGCTGCCGCACGAAAGCTCCAGGAGTCGGTGCCACCGCCGCAGCACCCCGCCGTTGGCGATCTGCGAGCATTTCTTCAGTATTTATAAACGCATTGCGGAGCACGCCAATAGCTTCGGGGCCAGAAAGAGGGCGCGAGATGGAAATAGGAAAAGAAAACAGATGTGGCGAGGGAATTCGCTCATACCTTCACTCCGGTTCATTAACGACTGCCTTTCAATGATTTGGATTAATCTAACTACTCCTTAGATAATGTTGTAACATCCACTTTTTAAAATATATTACATCGTGTGTTCGCGTATGTGGATTAGTTTTCAAAACGTGTTTTATGATATAAGTTAAGAAAAACTAGTACGTTTACATTAAAGGTGACAATTATTTGAATTAAACACTACAAATCAGTAACGTTAAATTAATTTTCAGCACCAGTTTGTATCCCAATTCACCAAGTAAATGAATTCACCAAAAATGTCTTGTGCTTTTGTATATACTGTGAACTAATGCAGATATGATTGCGTGTGAAGCAGACTTATTTATGAAAGTCTTTTTCTACTTAGTTGAAGCCAAATAAATATTGAAACTTTTCCAAAGTACCTATAACTTATTTTTCACTTATTTTATTGAGTTATTAAATTCAAATTTTCTTTCTTAATTTTTTAACTTTTGGCATGAAGTTGCCGAATTCATCACAGTTTGACGGCTAGAGAGGAATCGTAAAATACATGTCCTTCTGTGGTATTAGGCCCTTTTTGTTGTTGTCTAATGTCTGGTGCCTAAAGGAAAAGGTGAAACTTGTGTTATGACTAACAAGAAGGGAATAGTATCAGATTTTGAAAATTAGTCTCTAACGGAGATTGGCACAAAACCTATCCAAACGTTTTATCAGCTACTTGGTCGTGCTCTAGTTGCGCAATTCAGAAATCAACCTTAAGGTAACAAAGGTAGGAAGGAAGTGAAACTGCAATCTAATCAGTTAATGTATGACGCAGAAGAGTACTAAACTAAATTATTGTCTGGAAGCAGGGTTATGTTCTGAACATTTCTAAAAGAAGAAGAAACAGACGATGAAGAAGAATAGGAGGAATGATCAGAATAGGATGATGAATGGAAAGAATAGGTCGATGAATGGGAGGAATAGGTCGATGAATGGGAGGAATAGGTCGATGAATGGGAGGAATAGGTCGATGAATGGGAGGAATAGGTCGATGAATGGGAGGAATAGGTCGATGAATGGGAGGAATAGGTCGATGAATGGGAAGGAAGAGGTGAATAAAGGGGATAAGGGAAAGTTTGAGGAGGATAAGAGAAAGCTCAAGAAAGAGGATAGAGGGAATTGGGACAATAGGAAAATGAGGAGGATTGGAGGGAAGAATCCAGAGGGTAAAGCAGCAAAGAGGAGAGATAACAACAAAAGGAGAAAAGAGGAGGAGGATGGAAACCGTAGCTCTGTGGGCGTGATTGATTGATTGATTGTTAGTGATTCGGGAAGGCATTAGTCCGTAAGTGTGTGATTTTTCCTCGGAGGTAGGGGTGATCTCCCCGCTGGAAGAAGAGATGCAGCGCCGACCTACCTGCGGCTAGCGGGTGTTTTCCCAACCAGATACCTCCCACTAGCGGGGAGAGGGATCGTAGCACCTCCCGGTGAGAGGCAGTTCAGTGACACCAGTGGATGCCCTGAGCCACCTGCCCCGGCGAGTGCGTCGCGTGATCGCGTGGCGGGCGCGTGGGCCGGGCGACGCGCCTGGGCGGGGCGAGTGTGGGCGTGCGGGTGGGTGGCGACGGCGCGTATTTCCGTCCTCGGCCTCCTTTGTTTCCGCGACGCAGGCGAGTCCGCGCGCCCGGCAGCTGTTTGTTTCGCGCTCGAGTGGGTGGGCCGGGGGACGGGGCAGGGGAGGGCCGGACGGGTGGAGTCTGAAGTGGGCAGACCGGAGGGGAGGGGGAAGGGGTGGGAAAATGTGGGGGGGGCCGGGAGGGGAGGGGGGAGGGGGAGGGGGGAGGGGCGGCAGGGGCAGAGCAGGGGGGAGTGACTTGAGGGTGTGGCGGTGGCTGGGGCGGGCAGGGTGGTGAGACGGGGGCGTGGCGGGGGCAGCTGAAGCGAAGTGGGGGGGAGTGGCGTGACATCGCACAGAGTGGCCGTTGCGGGGCGGGGCGGGGGGCGGGGCGGGGGGCGGGGGCGGGGCGGAGCGGAGTGAGGCGTGGAACAGACGATTGTAGCCGCTCGCAAAGAATGTCTGTCGGTGAACGGAATGGAGGTTGCCAAGACGTGAACCTCAAACTCCAAGAGATTACACTTTTAGTTCATTTCATTTCATTTCATTTGACCGTCGACTTCTTTACGGCTTTGTTTTTCGTCAGGAAAATAGTTCTTTTACTCGAGTATACTGTTAGTATTATTCATTTTGTCGGTGTATTATGCATCCTCAATGTTTCCCGGTAAATATCATCAGTGAACGAACTCAAACTTATAACCCTTTCCAGTAGGATATAGTAGGCAATTAGAAAGTAAGAAAATGTCTTAAGCAATCTATATTTAAAAACAGTAACTTTTCAATCATAAATTGATTTCGGAGTAAATCTGCCAAATGCTATGACGGGACTGTGGGGAATGGATAGGGGCGCGGGGGCCGTACGGATTTTGTTATTCCGAATGCGCTCCAGGGAGGACGGTGCGCGGCTATTTTTGGAACAAAAAGCGAAAGATAATGGATAAAATAAGCGAAGAAGCACTTACCTACTATACCTCTGCGCGGCAAGTGGCCCCGGATGTCCCTAGTAATCTGACGCGTCACGTCTCAGGATTATATCAAATCTACAGTAACCTTCATCACTTTTCGTCTTCATCTTATAATACAGCTCAAACTTGCTTGAGGGCGCTTTGTCGGGTGGACTCTGAAAAGAGGATATTTACAATACCTTGTGTGATCCAATTCAATCTGGACCACGAAAAACTAACCTTTAATGGAGGAGACCGCTTAACAGAGGGGGCAGTTTCATCAGAATCATTACACTACAAAAGTGTTTCATTTATCCATATGCTTTAATTATGCATATAAAAAATACTCCCAGTTAATATTAGGACCAGCATTGGTGCCAGTATTGGTGCGAGCATTGGTTTTAGCATTGGTGGTAACATTGGGACCAACATTAGTGATCGAGTAAGTACTGATTCTGAGTGCATTATGTACATTGTATGTGAGTTGTGTATTATGTACTGAGTGTATTATGTACATTGATCCTCTGTGTGTAATGCACGTTTTATCTAGAGAGGAGTCGGTGTTCCACTCCTTATGGAACGTGAGATCTGCCGCCGACCTAAAGTCGGCATGCGGGTTTTTGAATTTCACGAGCCTTCCGAAGAGAGGCCCCGCTACGGTTAGGACAAGCTCAAACTCCACACTGATCTCTTAACAAGTGTGGTAGTTGCGGGCCAGTGAGCTTAACGGAAGAGCAGATCGAGGAAGGAAATATCGCGCACTGCCTGTAACTGTTTTTTAGCAATCTACTTCGACATTCCTGTGTTATATTGATCAAACCAACCACGAAAAACTACCAATCAGAGCATATTGTCGCTAGAATTTCCCTCCCAACCGGTAATTCCATCCAGCTTTGTAAGTAGAGTCGAAAATTCACTATCGTCGGAAAAACGTAACATTAGACCTTCCGCTGAATTAATTGGTGATTCTGGACGTGTGAACTACTAAGGTCATTAGTCCGGTCAATGCAGTGCAAGCTTTTCTATCGCAAGAGGTGGCGGTGATCTTCCTCCGATGGATGGCGAGATTTGGTGCCGACCTACCGAATTTTTCAGCATGCAGGTATCTCCCACCAGCGGGGCACCGCCCCCATCTGGGAGTGTAGTGCAAGTTAGCGTAAGTGTGTGTAAGGGGAAAGGATAGGACAAGGAAGAGGTCGAAAAGATCGCTCGCGGTCCTGGCCTGTTTGTTAGGTTACTGCTCCGGCATGCGCCAGGTGTTGATCGGAGAAACCACGTAAAATACATTAGAGCAGCTGCCCGCTAAAATTCTTCACGAGACAGCGGCTGAATTCGACATTGCTATGTAGCAAGGGTCGAAAACGCATTGACTCGAACCCTAGGACCTCCCGACTGCAGTGACATCAATTAGTTTGAGCCACCTAAGCCCGTCTCCGGGTGAACGATACCGCAGAGGCGACGGTGTTGGCGCTGAGCTATCGCAGCCGGTTGCTGGGACGGGGGCGTCGGCGGGGGTGGCGTGGGGACGGCGGGACACACATACGCCGCGTCCGCGGCATTCAGAGGCCGTGACATCAGAGGCGGGAATACCGCTGCCGTCACGGACGCTTGGGCCGGAATCGAAGACCGTCGCTCGCCAAACAGATGCATTCGCGCGACACGAGGGTCGCTATTCCCAGTGCTCGGCAGGCGCTGCATGCACCGCTGCTCGCCCCTGTTGGCAGACCGGCGAGGGGGCTCAAGCGGGCAATTGGTCTCTGTAGTGCCTCGAACCGGGCTGTTCTAGGGTTCCACTACCGACGGTGCCAGGATTGTTCGATGCTAGCTAGACAGCCAGGTAGAATTCAGCCACTGTCTGGGGGAGAATCCTAGGGACAGGGTGCTCTGATCATTCGATCAACATCATGCGTATGCCGGAGTAGTACCCTAACAAATGGGCCACGGACCGCGGGCAATTTTCCCTTCCTCTTCCTTGTCCTATTTTCGCCACTTATATAACTCTTAAGGCCCATTCACAATGCAAACATAAGCATAAGCATGGCGTTAACATAAAAGTTAGGACTACGTCTACAAGTGGACTCATTCACAATGCGTTCGCATAAGCATAACACGTAAGACGTTAACTTAAGAGCTTGCAAGCTTCAAGCTTCTGTGCAGCTTTTAAGGAAGAGCCAATTAAAAACTTTGCATTTTGATATCTCGAAATCGATTCTCATATCCAACCAGTAGTAAACTAGATTGTCTCATAGCCAATAGAAACTCTTATTTTGCCTATGTTTATGTTCGACATTGTGAATACGCTAACTCTTCGCTTATGTTAATGTCTATGTCTATGTGTTATGCTTATGTTTGTGATTGCATTGTGAATGAGCCTTTACACGTCCGTGCAGTACGCTACTAATCTTTCCGGGAGACCAGGCGTGAGGCGAGAGCTTGTCCCAGATGGAGCGGTGCCTCGTTCGTAGGAAATATCTGGTTATGGAAAAATCTCGCTAGCCGACGGTAAGTCGGTGCCGGATATCGCTATCCTCCAGAGAACGATCACCGCCACCTCTCGCGATAAAGACATCGGCTACACTTAAGTGACTAATGACGTTAGTAGTACACGTGCCCGAAATCACTAATCAATGAATAAAAAGTTAGCAAATTCAGTTCTGTTAACATTCACGCGGCCATTCGTAGCACGAGCACTCGCTCGTTGGACTACGTCCAACGCCCGCATTATTTAGTTATAACATTTATGTTTTTGCACACTAACGAAGAAAAATGCATCAACACAACATTTCAAATAATAAATATTCTCATATTACAGAAAAATATCATTTTTATCAATTATACAAAAACACCGTTCTATACGCCAGTACCCGCATGTTGGATTCTATCAAACTCAGATTTAACTTCAGGGTATGGCGGCACTACGCATAATAGAGATAAGAAGTTTATCGACATCCTTCCCAGATACCATTCATGGAATAGAAGCATTGTTTTTGTACGTGGAAGGCTAACATTCCTTCTTAACAAAAAAAGAATCTTCTGTTTGACTCTATCCAACAGCGCGAGTGACGGAGTGTTAATACCAGTCAACGCCAGAATGTTAAAACGTCAAATTGATAATCGGTTCCAATGGCTAAGTAGTAAAACTCTTGGTTCTGCAGCATTGTTGACCGGGAGTTTCTAGGATTGGAGTACTGACGGCGAAAAATGTTTATATTAATTGCAGAGGTAGGGGCAATCAGACGCGGTGTGCAGAAGATTTCAAAAGTTCGACTGCTCTGATCGGGAGGATTTGCTGGCTCCTCTGGACAATATCAAATGAAAGTCGGGACAGAATCCTAACGAACCCTAACCCTAAAGAGGAAAATACTCGCAAGCTGTCGCGCCCGACTTCACGTTACCGTGGGATTGGAACATTGCCACCTCCGGGATATGACATGCACTGCATTTTCGGGGTTGATGACTTAGATATTGTCGCACCCCAGTGGTCACTCATAAAATTGATAAAGTCAGTATTTTATTAGAGATTATTATTGAAGCATAATGGAATAAATTATAAAATACATAAACATTTAAATAAAATAAACAATAAAAACAACTATATTTGTATTACGATGTTTCTATGTCTCAACACTGCAACATTCTAATACTTCTGGGTTGGGATATTCCATGGGTTGATTAAAGATATTTAAAGAAATGTTAACATTTTGATATTTATGTATTTGTATTAACATTTTCTCAACAAGATCTCAAATCTTCCTGAATGGAAGCGTTGGAATATTCTATGATATAAACACATACACTAAACCCACACTGCTTTTATGTTAATTTATTTGTCTGAAAATTTGGTTTTTATGTTTCTTAACACTAACACTAACACAACACTAACACATATTCCGGGAGACCGGTCGGGAGCTTCGAGCTTGTCCCGGCTGGGGCGGTGCCCCGCTGGTGGGAGAGACCTGGTTAGGGGGAAACCTTACTAGCCGACAATAGGTCGGCGCCGGATCTCGCCATTGAGCGGGAGGAAATCATCGCCATATCCGAGAAAAATATGCACTACACTTACGGGACTAATGACCAAACCAGTTAATGCGCCCAGAAACACGAAAAAATCAATCAGTCAATTAATCAGATTAACGCCGGATTGCTGATCGCTTACCAGATGAAATATTTATGCGCATCTAATAAATGGATCAAACTGTCCCATAAAAACATTGTCGTCAATGAAGCGGTCCGCGTAATCAAGGTGGTTGACTGGGTTTTACTGTGGTTGTGCACGGCTATTATTCTGGAATGATTACATCTTCAAAGTATAGTTTGCCTAAGGATATTAATGTATGTTCAGATCTAACATTAACGCTGATATACTATGTAGTGTTAACTAAGTTCCTTGCAAGAATGGCACGTCTGTGCAAAGACATCTTAGTATAAATATTCAAACAATTTTTGTATATGTCAAAATCCCTTTGGTACAATGAACGGGATGTAACATAATGAAAACGAAACGACCAACCTTAACCCACAAATAGACGAAAATAACTCCATCCGTTCCAACATTTTGCTTCCCGTCAAACCCACGTGGTAGCAAGAATAACTTTATTGCAGTTAAAGCCAGAGGGTACACGAAGTGACAAAGGCAGGCCGGGTGCGTTCACAAGTGAGCTTTCAACGACACGCTGTACTTCCTGCGTCGTAAAAACGTATGTTAGCGCCGTCTCCGGAGGCCTTAACGATGTTTAGACTACCTAGTCATTCTGTTGATCTGAAGGCTACCATTTGTACTGCGATCCACTTTTGTGCGTTTGCTTTAAAGATAGAAATCAAGGACCGAGAATCAAATTTCTTCTCGGAACCAGTTTAATGAACGTCTCGGATGCAAATGCTTCATGTCACAGCATCCATAAATCTGTCCAGAGATACATCGCAACTGTGCGTTGCGATGTTCTTAACAGATTTCTTGAGGTTTTACAGCAGTTTCCATTTCTAATACGCGGGAGAAGAGGAAGAGGAGGAGAAGAGGAAAAGCGGGAGAGGTGGCGCAGGGCATCAACTCATGTCACTACAGTCCCACTGACTTGGAGGTCCTAGGTTCGAGTCCCGACAGTGGCAAAATATTATGCAATAGCTTGTGAGCTAAGTCGAATTCAGTCCTTGTCTCGAGGAGAATTCTAGCGGCCGGCTGCTCTGATCGGTAGTTTTCCGTGGTTTCTCCTATCAATAACACGAATACCGGAGCAGTACCCTACCAAACGGGCCACGGACCGCGTGGGATCATTCCCTTCTCTTCCTTGACCTATCCTCTGCCCTTAAACACACACACTTGCACTAACATGTACTACACCAAGCAACATGCCAAGAGACCGGTCGGGAGCTTATAGCTTGTCCCGGCTGAGGGGTGCCCCGCTGGTGGAAGATAACTGGTTAGGGAAAACACCGCTAGCCGACGGTAGGTCGGCGCCGGATCACGCATTCCAGCAAGGCAAGATCACCGCCAGGGGCCTGAGGAAAAAATGAACTACACTTACGGAAATAATGACCTGTGCAGATTATGCACCCGGAATCACTAACGGTTAATCAACTTATTCTAATGTTTGCCAACATCCCTAAGGTCCCAATTTCCCAAACATCAGTATTTACTATTTTCCCTTCCATTATCATTTCCAATAAAATGTTGATCATGTCTCCAAATTTGTCTATAGTGACACTCTTGGTTTGCGAGTGAGGGTGAATAAGATACACGCCTCCCTTTACCTTGAAAGATAATTGCAGTGGTGGTTTGTGATTGCCTTCTACTTAATTAAGGGTTACCAACGAGGTCGGATTGATTCATTGTCAGAGGTTCCAGGCGCGTCACCTACTAGGGTCATTAGTCCCGTAGTGCATGTCTTTTCTCGGGTGGTGGGGTGTCCTTCCTCCGCTGAATGGCGAGACCCGGCGCCGACCAAACTATTCCTGGCGGAGTTTCCACATCCAGGACTCTCCCACCAACGGGGCACCGCCCCAGCCTGGACAAGCTCTAAGCTCCCCACCGGTCTCCCGGAATATGTGGTAGTGTAGTGCATGTTAGTGTAAGTGTGTGTGTAAAGGGAGAGGATAGGACAAGGAAGAGGGAGGAAAGATCGCGCGCGGTCCGTGGCCCGTTTGGTAGGGTACTGCTCCGGCATTCGCCTGGTTGGTCGGAGAAACCACGGAAAACTACCGATCAGAGCAGCCGACCTAATTTGACCTAGCTATATGATCGCAACCGTATCAAGCAGTGATGCACATCAAGCGTCATCTAGCGGCACGACTGGGTAAGAAGGCAAAAGCCGTGCCATATTCCATCGTGAAGACAGGTTTCAAGCATCATGTTATAAAAACCGAAGTATATGGATTCACAACGATCCTCGACTGCGCAAGAAAATAACCTCCGTACTGAAGAAATGGAATGTTCAGTTCTTAAAAAACACTTAACATATTTGCACTGCATTGCAACGCAATACAATTTCATCGATAAGTAATTGAGTCTCAGTTTTTAGTGGATTTTTAGACCGTGCTTAATTGTCCATATTGAATTCAAAATCTTTATTAAAATTCTTTCGTCCAAAGTCAATTTTGCTTTTATTTTTGTTTACAGTGTTTGAACAACGGGCAGTATGTTTTGAGAGAAGTCTGTTTAACAAACATTGGCCGTGAAACAAATATCTCACGGGATGAATAATTGTTTAACCACAAAGAAGACGCTCAACACTGTTTCTAGAGATTGTAATGTGTTGTTGAACCGTATGCCTTCCGTTAGTGAACGTTTTCTGAAAATAACATTGAGTCACTATTGCGACACTCGTCTCTTAAGTGTGCTTCTCTTGGGATTAATCGTTGTTCAGTGAGGTGACCGAGTCTTCTTTCATTATAAAAGTATTTTTATGCGTATTTCTAAATATGATGTCAGATAAGTACTCGTTGAAGGAAACTATTGAGTAAATATGAAGTAGACATCTGGTCACAAGAAAAGTGACATATTTAAAAATTACTTTTTTAAGTTAAGCGCCGAAGTATGTTTCGAAATCACGTATATGCCGAACAAGGGGGAGAAAAGTGTCCCCAATCCAAATCGAGGATCACCAGTATTTATATGAAAGAGAATAAAAATTGGTTTTAATTATTTTTCACTATTGTCCATATTGTTTGAAAATCTGAATAAATATATGTTATGAGACACATTCTAGGGAAAAAACTGAGACAGTACGTCAACGTTATTACGTCGAAAATAAATTTCTTTTTTTTATTTAAATTTGGCGCTAAAATTGGTTGGCAAATAAACTTTCATAATCAACTATTTTCCCCTGTCTCTACACTTTTTTCAGTCGGATACATGCAATACAAGCTGAGAAAAACTAAAACATGAAAAACACTTCTCATTGTATCTCTGCAACAGATTGCCGTATGAGGCTGATTTTTTGGGAATCTACTTTTTTTATTCTCTTTCATATGAGTATCGCGATTATCGACTTGGTTAGTGGGCACTTTTCACCGCCTTATTCTGATAGACCCTTTACTAGTAATCATTTCATAATGATAGTTCACGAGCCAGATAGTATAATGACTAAAATACTTTGTCAATAACGTGAAATAAACGGCTCCTTCTTAGTATTAATTCGCTCTCCTGCAAAATGCCAATTTAGCAGAGTGTCATGGACGGATAATTTATAAACGTTGGTTTATAAAAAGTACTGGAGAATCTGCAGGCAGCTGCCTTCCAGTCGCCTACGGGGCTCTTGAGTCGAGTCGAGACCTCTCCAGGCCGGAGAGGCACCGCAGCTCCCGCAGCGGGAGGTTATTTCCGGGCACGCCCTCTTCAGCCGAGCGGCGCAGGCGATGGGAGCTCCGGCGAGGATAAAGGCGTTTCGGATCCCCTTGCCCTTGCGCATGCCCCAACTCCCAGCCTTTCATCTCCATGACGTCATTATTCACCCTACCCTCCTTCGCAATAGCTGAATTCTCCCCTTTCTCAATCCATCTCTCATTTCTCTCTTCTCTCCCTCTTTCTCCCTCTCTCTTTTTTCTCTTTCTCTCTCTTTTCTCTCTTTTTCTCTTTTCTCTCTTTCTCTCTCTATTTTTCTCTCTCTTTTCTCTTTCTCTCTTTTTCTCTCTCTCTCTTTCTCTCTCTCTCTCTTTTCTCTCTTTCTCTCTCTCTTTTCTCTCTCTTTCTCTCTCTCTTTTTCTCTTTCTCTCCCCTTTCTCAATTCTCCTATCTCTCATTCACTCACTCTCACCCCCTCTTTCATTTCTTACCACTCATTCCCTACAACTCATCTCTCTTCTTATTATTATACTCCAAAGTCTTATTGTAACCTTTATTCTTATTATTATACCTATCTCTCCTTCCCTCTCTTACTCGCCTCATCTCTCTTCGCTCTCCGAGTCACACCGCGTTCTGGTTGAGAGGCCGACGTTTCGCCTGTCATGTCGCCGGCTTCCTCAGGGCACCACTGCTCTCTCATCCTCCGTTTTCCTCCCTGCACGCTTCATCCCAAATACTATTTAGTCACCCGTTTTCATCTATCAACTGAATGGAAAACGTCCGGTGAATAATTGAATGTGTTCATAACTACTTTAGTGCTCTTTAACATTATTATTAACTTTTAGATCAGTCAAGATTAGCTTATTTAGTTTCGGTTTTAAACTTATTTAATTTCCCACATAACTGTAATTGTTTTGTACATCAACGTAGTTTGGAATTGTCCAAATTTGTCGAAGGAAAGTAATTTCTTGATCCGGAGAGATTGTCGTCACACACACACACACACACACACACCGATACACCACACACACACACACACACACGATACACCACAACACACACACACACACACCGATACACCACACACACACACACACACACCGATACACCACACACAACACCACACACACCGATACCACCACACACATACACACACACACCGATACACACACACACACACACACACACACAGATTACATTTTCTACACACTAACGACCACTTGCAATATTACATTTGTAAAAAATTCCAAAATATTAATTTTACATAACGAATTAAAACTATTAGTGTATTTCGTTAGATTACATGTTCTAAATCTCTAAATCTTATTGGAGCATCGCCTCCTATATTATTGCAGTAGTATACACACCTTTGACGACTCTCACACGCAACCAATCTTTATAAATGAGGTCTCGAAAGAGAGAGAATTTTAAGGAGTCGTGACGAATTGCAGTCTGACTTTAAAAATTGTTTAAAATCGAATCTAAATATTCATATCAGGTGCAAACCTCAACACATGTATTGCGTTGTATATCATTAAATAACTCCTAAACGAGGCGTTTTGGGACCTTAAAAACTAATCTTTTAAAACTGATCTTCTTGAACATTCTATTACATATTTGCTGGTCCTGCTCTTTTCTATATTACGCCACTTGTTCAGAGCCTGTAGAATCTGCAACTGTATGTGAAATTAAAGTAATTACTTGATTGTGAATTACACGGGTGTACCTCTCTGCTCAGAAATAACGTTAAATAAGAATAGTTTGTATTGACAAGCGTGAATATATTGTTATCAATTACAAGGGGACATATAGAACAAGTGACGGAAGATAAGAGAGTCCTGAAGAAAAAGATATATTACAGGCTTAAATGAAATGGAAAAATAGGAAGAGGGTGGGATTTAACATGCGGAGTCTCGCACGGGTACGCTATATGGTCTTATTGTTTCAAACTCTTTCGTTTCCTCCTTCCAAATCTAAAAATGATTTTTACGAACCCCAAATGCGAAGTACGTTGTTTCTCATCCGATGTCTAGTACTAACTACTTGAACCCATCTCGTTTAACACTCAACGTAGCTGTGTTGTATGTACACCATAAATCAATTTTTATTTACAGTGGCATCTGTACTTAGAACGGCAGTCTGTAATTAAGAGCCCGACTTGCGGAATCACTCAATTACTTTGAATTACGGTTGCGCCTGTGGAGATGAATGATGGTCCTTCTACAAAATATAGTGTTCATAGGAGTGGCAAGTATTACGCAACCGAATGTGTGCATGATGTCAGACTCGTGTTTGTTGAGCCTGTACTGGAATTTGGAACAGGGCGTTTCACCGATGTTGTTATTGTAGTTTCAAGAGAAGATTGAAACAAAAAGTATTAGTTGCAGAAATATTGAATGATCTCTATTCATTCTGAAAGATTGACAGACGTTAAAATAATGAACATTTCCATTATTATATCACACAAATTTGTATGAAACAATCAGCATCAAAACATAAATTGAAAATTAAAATAGATCTTACCAAAATTACTCCTATAACATTTTTTAAAAAGTCTGGAGTTATAGAGAGCATTCTAGGATGTTGCATTCGACGGAATGTAGTATATGTTATTAAATGAATATTGCTTATTTTGTTACAAACATTGTTATTTTATCGAAACATTAAACATATAAATACGTATATTTTAATACGTATCGCAGTTTTAATAGTCAGTAATTATTCCACAAAGCGAGTACAATGAAGTAATTACAATCTTTCAATATTCCCACACTGTCCGATTGATATTGATTCGTGATTCCGGGCACTTCAGCTGTAAGGTCATTATCCCGTAAGTGTATTCATGTTTTCCTCGAGAGGTGGCGGGGATTTTTCCCCGCTGGATGCTGAGATCCGGCGCCTACCAACCATCAACTATTGGTTTTTTTCCTAACCAGGTATCTCCCACCAGCGGGGCAACCGCCTCAGCCGGGACAATTTCTAAGTCCCCGATCGGTCTCCCAGCATGTGTGATCGTGTAGTGCATGTTATGTGTGTAAGTAAGGGGGTAAGGGTAGGAGAAGGAAGAGGAAGGAAAGATCGGGCATCCGTGGCTCGTTTGTTAGGGTATTTCTCCGCCATTGCCTGGATGTGCACTGTAAGTGGGGGAAATACAAGTAAAAGAGTCGTAGATTCCAATCCCACCCCGGGTACGAACGTTCGTGTGTGTTATGAGGCGCAGCAATTTGTGTTTGTCCTCATCACCGATTCGAGTGGTCCATATGTGTGAGGCTAAAGTACTCGTATATTTTGAGATATGCTCCGATTACCAACTGCTTTCCACCGAAAAACTCCCCCCAAATATAAAGCTACAAATTGAAACCGCTAGGTATGCAGTAGTGTGGTATCAGTAGCTGTCATACTCAAATTTTGGTTTGTAGTTTCTGACTCCGGTGAATAAGCTAAATAATATATTTTTACTGAACGCAAGCTATATACCACAGTATTCGCATAATAATTCTGTACATTAATGTTTAAAATGATACAAGTTGAATTTCTTCTTATTCCTGGTCAATGAACGATATATATTTTCGAAAATAAGTAGAGTTTGGTACAAGCTCTTAGCTCCCATCCAGTATCCCGAAATATGTGATAGTTTAGTACATGTATGTGTGTGTATGTACTTAAGGGGACAGAGGGGTATAACTATAAGGAAAGGAAGATCGTTCGCTGTCCGTCGCCAGCGGGTTAAGATACTGTTGCAGGATTTGATTGATACTGTTCAGAGAAACAAAACTACCAATCAGTCTGACCTCCCACCATAATTCTTTTCCAGACAGCTATTGAAATCGATCCCGCCAAGTAGCTGGCTTCAAAATACCTCCGAGATCTGAACCCTAGATCCTCCCTGTCAACGATCATGCAGACGTAAGGCCAGTCCTGCAAGAGTTATACAAGGGATTCACGATTCAATTTGTGAAAGTCAATTTGATCTAATCTCCCACGAAAAAGGGTTTTTGATGTGCCCAAATTCAACACACACAAAATTCAATAAACAATTTATTGGTTGAAAACAGGTACAGAGCTACAGTGCCGAAAATCCAGGAGAATGTACAGTGAAACGTAGCCGAGTTATCGTAACCAGAAGATGCACCACAAAATTGCCGGGTCGCTAAATCTCCGTAAAGGGAAGTCCGTTGTCGTAGCACTGTCGTCGTAATCACAATCTTCACACCGTACTATCTCGTATCACCAACTCGTCACTCTTACTCCGCCGCTCACTCTCTCCTCTCTCCGGGCCACGGCCGGCTTATATTTGCCCCGGGCCGTAGGCCCGCTGACTGGCAGGCGGTAGGGGCGGGGGTTGGGCCTCGCCCCGCTCGCTCAGGCGTGGCGGCCGCACACCGTCGAGCCTCGCTGGCCTGCGCTTGTCGCTGCCGCCAGGGGCGGTAACGCCCTACTGTGGCGGCACATTCAAATCTGTGCGGCCGGTCACGACAGTTTTGCATTGTATAATACGAGCAATTCTGTGGTCAAAAAATTACATTTTTACTGTGACCTCTATCCCAACAAATACCTCTATCCCATAAAATGTTAAATATATGTTTGAAGACCTTTGTTGTGATACCGGCAATACCGAATGATCCAAATCCCTTTATCCAGATACCGGCAAAGGTGAGTCAGGTCATCAACTGTTGTCACTGCAGTGCCTCTGACCGGGAGGTTCTGGAGTTTGAGTCCCGCCGATGGCAGAATTTTGAAATCTAGCTCGCTAGGTCGAGTTCATGTGCAGTCTGGAGGAGTGTTCTAGCGGCTGGCTGCTCTGATCGGTAGTTCTCTGTAGTTTTTTCTATCAACACTAGGATAATGCCGGAGCAGTATCCTAACAAACGGGCCATGTACCGCGCACGATCTTTCGTTCCTTTTTCTTGTCCTATCTTCTCCCCTTATCCAGACTTACACTTACCCTTACGAAAAAATCAATTAAGCAATCAATCAATCAGTGAAGAAATAAATCTTCTAAAAGCATCCAGTAGTACTTAAAACTTTCTAAAATGGCGGTTGATTCCTATTTGAATTATTTTTCGCCTAAATCTGCGTAAAAACAAGTAATTGTGATGAATTATCATATTTCAATTACTCTTTCTTCAAATTTGTTTTACAGAAACGCAAATACTTTCCCGAATTTTCCGAAACGTTAATATCCTCTGATTGAATACGCAAAGGACTACGTACCGAAATCTCCCACTCAACATACAACGTAAGAATCTCTGTATTTCAATAAAGAAATGATGCTTCACTCCCGCCTGCGATCAGCACACACTTCTTAGACAATTACATAACTTTTAACATAACTTATGAAGTCTAATGATTTTAAAAAGTCTGGTTTAATCACTTTGTAACCTATTTTAATTGCCTAAAACGTCACCTTTCATGCTTAATACCGCATATATTAATAATTTTGTTATATATTTTAGGTGCCTAAATCGTCACTTTTTGTGCCTAAAAT
This sequence comes from Teleogryllus oceanicus, assembly GCA_964035755.1. Classification (NCBI taxonomy): domain Eukaryota; kingdom Metazoa; phylum Arthropoda; class Insecta; order Orthoptera; family Gryllidae; genus Teleogryllus; species Teleogryllus oceanicus. The sequence continues at coordinate 49,256,806 of CAXIVR010000010.1, read as the reverse complement.
TCGGAGGTCTACTAATAACCTTAACAGTTGATGCGCCCGGAATCATTAGTCAATTCTTCTTTTCTCCTCATACATGAGGTCCAACTGATTTTGCCTAACAAATCTCTTGATTGTTATAACGATTGAATTAACTTCTCTCCATAGCACGTGACACACAGTTTTAACTGTTTCTGACGAAAAATAAATTTACAAAAATTCCATTGTTGTGACTGTTGATTGATTGATTGTTCGTGTTTCCGGGCGCGTCAACTTCTTTGGTCATTAGTCCCGTTAGTGTAGTGCATTTTTTCTCGAGAGATGGCGGTGATTTTCCCCTCGCTGGATGGCAAGATCCGGCACCGACCTACCGTTGGCTAGTGGGGTTTCCCCCTAACCGGGACTCTCCCACCAGCGGGGCACCGCCCCAGCCGGGACAATCTCCCGACCGGTCTCCCGGAATATGTGATAGTGTTGTGCATGTTAGTGTAAGTGAGTGTGTAAGGGGAGAGGATAGGACAAGGAAGAGGAAGGACAGATCGCACGCGGTCCGTGGCCCATTTGGTAGGGTACTGCTCCGACATTCGCCTGGTGTTGATCGGAGAAACCACGGAAAACTATCGACCAGAGCAGCTGGCCGCTATAGAATTCTCCTCCAGACAGCGACTGAATTCGACCTAGCTGAAAAGCTAGTGTCGAAAATCCTACCACAGCCAGGACTCGAACCTGGTCAGAGGCGCCGCAGTGACATCAGTTGATGCACTGAGCCACCGCTCCCGGTGTTGTTGTGATTGTTCAATTGTTGTTGCAGCGCGGGGGCCGCAACCGGCCCAAGGGCAAGGCGGGCGGCGGCGGCGGCGGGGAGGCGGCGGAGGAGCTGGAGGCGGAGGCGGGAGTGGAGGAGACGGCGGCGGCGGCGGCGGAAGCCGTGGACGCCGCCTCCAACGCGGCACAGGTGGCTGCCAAAGCGGGCGTCTCCCTCCAGCAGGTGAGCGCCACGATATATTAGGGGCTTATAAGGGTAGAGGCGCTTATAAGGGAGAGAGATGGTTGTAAACAGATGTTCTTCAGTAAGTGGAACTGGTCGGTTGAGTGATCGAGGAGTGAATCCGGACGCGTCAACTGCTAAGGTCATTTGTCCCGTAAATGTAGTGCACGCTTTTATCGCGGGAGGTGGCTGGAGTCGTCTCCCGAAGCTCAATTTCTTTTTGTAATAAATTGCATCATATTTTGATCAGTTCACTTCATGTTCAATTACAAGCATTTCATGCTCAATTAAATTATTTTCAACTTCCTAAAAAAATGGAACCTATAAAAAACACAATTCCGGGCACGTCGACCACTAAGTTCATTTGTCCTGTAACTGTAGTGCGTGTTTTTTTGTGAGAGGTGGCACTGATAGTCCTCCGCTGGATGGCGAATTCTGGCGCCGTCCTTCGTCAGCTTGCGGGCTTTTTCCGTCAATCAGGTTTCTCCCACGAGAAAGGCACTGAGTTCCCTGTTGTTATTAATACATGTGTGGTAGTGTAGTTCTTCTTCTAATCTAAACAGTCCTCCGTCGATTTAACTGATTTAGACGTTTCTGTTCTTAGTAATCTGCCAATGCCTCCTGCCGCGGAAAGATACTGAATCGACAGTAGTTTCCTTCACAGTTGCACTTCTTGTAAGGTTAAGAACTCAAAATCGCAAGACACAAATAATTTTTCTTTCAGTACATTGCTTGAAGAGATCGTACTTTATGAATAATCTAATTTAATTAAAGCATTCTGATAACACAAGATGTAATTCCAGAACTATGTTGTTAGAACAATAATATCTTTCCATACTGTTTTCATGCTAGTTCATGCTATGTTCTATATTTAATTGCACTATGTTTCTGTTGTTAAATATATAGTTTTTCAATCCAAATATTTATAAGAATCTATGAACACTTTGTGCTAAATTTTAAAATATTTTCACTATTTCTAGTGTGTTTTTCTTAACACAACTTCTGTAATGTTGTTAAATAAGAATGCACTAGAGAATATCAGAATAATATTAACGTATATTACTTTTTTGCACACAGACACTGCCAGCAAAAACTGAAAGCAAACCTCAGGCGAAACCATCTTCCACTAAGACATCTGACCGCCTTACAGACGACCCGGGCGTCACGGATGGCCTCATCCTGCCAGACGACAGACCTTTTGTGGTGAAGAATTCTGAGATCATGGGGCGGTAAGAACATATTTTGTTAAAATGTTCTTATAAATTCTAAATTTGTCTCGCGTGGTAATAGTAATTTAAATAAAACAGTTTTGAAGGCTAAAAACAAGCTTCATAAGTACAAGTTGGCACAGTAGGGCAGTGTGGTGCTTGGCCCCTCTGAAAATTTGGAAATGGGGTCCGTACGTCAACGAAAACATACAAGGGTTGGGACAGAAGTCATGGCAATTATTTTTTTCTTCTAAAAGAAATTCTATCGGATCACACAATTTTATTGGTCGCGTGAAGGAAATGTTGTACTAATGTGTGTGCACAACAGCAGTTGGTACTCTCTCTGAATCTGAATCAGTGAAATTGTCGCTGATTCAATCAGTGAGCGCAAAGTCACTGATTTCTTCAGTCGAAACGTGTAGTTTCGCTGACAATCAGTGAATATGTGAACCTTTTCATAATGCCCGCCAGCATTCACTGTTTGTCAGTGGCGCCGCCGACTGATCGTCCAAGTGCTCTGTCCAACAGTCTGTTGTGAAGCAAAATCCCACGAGTGGAATAGAAGTTTCCTGTGAGAAAACTGACCTGTGTCTGAAGATTGTTTTAATTGCGTTAGGTAAGTATTTTTCGCTTTTCTGTGACTCGTCTTGTTGATAACTGTGAGACGTTTTATTTTATAGTGAACATTTAGCCAAACTAAGAGGAATGGTAAATACCACGTACTTGTTTTTGTTTTAACTTAAAAACTTCTTATGTAACTTAAGAGTTTTAGTGTAACTGATTGGTGATACAGTGTGAAATATCTGACGTGCAATGTATAATTTCGTTTATGAAAGTTGTAAAAAGTCCAAAATGCTCTCGATTACACCACAGCAGAGCCAGCAAACTATTAACTCTTTCTTTGGTTTTTCCAATTTAGTTTAATGACACCAGTCCAGGAATGGAGTTTTGAAGAAGTGTAAGAGAAAGTGCGGGAGCTTACTGGGGACTATAACACTGTGAATATTTTAATTTGCCAAAGACTGCTGTAATACTGATTTATTTTGATCAGTGTTCCTTGCTTTCCTTAGTCACTAAACACATTATATTTTACTCATTTACATGGCGAGGCTAGTTTGGCAAAGTAGAGGGGGAGTGCAGATGGTACATCAAAGCCATTTGCCACTCCTGAGGTTCCCTATCCAGACCTCATAATTCTACCAGTTAGTATGATTTTGTATGTAATCTGAAAATAAAGTAACCATTTTTCCTCACATAACTTCTTGACCTATCTATGTTTCTGTTTTAGGAGGGCCTAATTTGCATCTGGAGGAATTGGAAGAGAAAACCTTCAAGAAAAATGTCCAGCAATATTTGATATGGGTGAAAGGATAGAAAAAATATTCTTGTTTTGTTCAGGGTGATGGTTGGTTTTAACATCTGCCCTTTTTTAATAATAAAATATTCCTTCACTCATGGCAGCATTTGACTTACTTTTAAATTAATATTTACAACAAATTTGGCATACTCAACATTAGCAATTTTTTTCATTTTAGCAGTATATAATGATTATATCCTTTGAGTATTTAATTTGAAATAAAAACTCAGTTGGGTTTCTGTAATAAACCCTCCTCCTGGAAATGAACAATGCTTCTGCAATTGTTCAATTATCAAAACCTTCTACTATTGGAGTTAAGTTTTGTTATATCATAGAAATTTGATTCTTTTGTTCTGTGTCTGGTATTGACTTCATAGATTGACTTAAAGATTGTCCCAATATCGAGTATGGCCCAATTCTCAATTCATCTAATTTCTTCATATTCAGGCGACTTTCATGTTCTATGTACACAAGATCTCCTTTTTTAATTCAATTTGTCTCCTGTGTAGGTCGAATATTTTTTGTTGTCATTATGAGGTTTTATTGTATTCTTGAGTGCTATTTTCCTCTCTCTAAATCTTCGTCTGTGCATTTTATTTTTAATTCATGTGGTAGGTTATTTATGGTTTTACCTCTAGAAGTATTTTGTTGAGACTTGTGTCACTGTATGTTCTGTCTCATATTTCTCCACAGCTTTTTTCACAATAGTTGTCCATAGGAATAGCAGCCTTTTTTGTCAGTTTCATTCATAATACATCTTATTTTATTCACCAAAGTCTGGTTTAATCTTTCATTGAGACCATTGCCGCATCTATGGCAGTAAAAAATCTATTTTTTTTTATTTGGAATTGTTTTAATTCTTTTGAATTTATTCCTGGATATTGATCTGTTAGTACCATCTGGATATCATGGTTTTTTGTTACTTCCTCATTAGTTTTACAAAACAGCGTTTTGTTTGCCGCATCTATGGCAGTAAAAAATCTATTTTTTTTTTATTTGGAATTGTTTTAATTTTTTTGTTGACCGGGATCCTCCGTAACCTCTGATGGTATCTATAGAAACTATCTTAAAAGGGTACGTTGCTTGACCTAGGTGTGACATTAATCCAAATTTTGATTTTCTTCATGATTTATTGTTTGAGCCGATGTCACAAGTTTCACTAATCTTCTCTATGTTTATGTTTATTTTTTGCGCTGTAAAGAATGGTGTTACTTTATTTATCATCCACGCTCTTCCCAGGTAACAATAAGTATTGTGTACATATTTTAGTAATATTTTACTAAATTCTTCTGATAATGAGAGTTTTTCTTCTTCAATTTTTATAATAAATTTCATTTTAGAATATTATTTTTTTCTTATTGTTTTGTAGTTCTGTGCATCTTCTTTGATCCTTTTTATGTCTTCTAATTTCACTGGGTTTACAATTTTAATATGTCATCTGAATTTTCATCAGGCTCTAGAACTGGATGCCTGTTTAAACAGTCTGCCTCTTGGTTTAATTTTCCAGCGTTATATTTAACTTTAAAATTGTATAGGGACAGATAGTATGTCAAATCACCCAGTTCTTAATTTGTTCTTGCTTGTATATTTAAATTTTTAAAAGTTTATAATTGGAGTGTACCAAAAATTCTCTTCCAAGTAGCCAATGTTACCAATATATCACAACCTCTTTTATTGTCAAGCACTCAAGGTAAATTTTTTTTTCCTTGTGAGCTTCACTCAATTTTTTCGAAAAATATGCCGCTGGCTTATTATCCCCATTTTTGTCGTTGTTTTAGAACAGCTCCGATTTCTTTTATGCGTGTGTTCTTTTTCCAATTGTTCCATTCTGATTCTACTGTATTTTTCAAAATCATACTTGAGTACCAATCTGTCAAGGGAAAATGTTAGAATTTCTCTTCCACAAAACAGCGTTCACACTCATTTATCCATTGGCATGCATTTGAGTTTATCCATTGAAATATATTGATAATAAAATCATTGGCAATTTTTCTCAAATCTTTTACTTCAGATATTTGTTGCTTATCTTCTAAAACTTTCTTTAAAAGTTTCTCAATTGTTTCATCTGAAGTACTCGGGTAGATTTTTCAACTTTTTCCTCTGTAGTCTCTTCTATGTAGTAGTTGTAAAATTGCAAATTTTCCTCTATATCCAAATATACTTTTGATAGATTTTCTGATAAAGAAATCCAGACTTTTCGAAATTGATGTCTTTTTTTTTTTTTTAAGTATTTCTTATCCTACCAAATATTTGTGTTGTAATTAGCTCCTTGTGAAGGTTTGTGTTTTGGAGTTCATCTGGTAAGCCATTTAAAATTTTTACCTCAAGTGAATTAATAGCTTAGAACTTGCGCTTGACTTTTCGAAATTGATGTCTTTTTTTTTTTTTTTTGTATTTCTTATCCTACCAAATATTTTGTAGCCAGGTGCCTCCATTGCGGTGTCAGGTATCAGTCATTTGTTGGTACCATGGCAGATTTTGAAATTTTAGGAAACAATACACAATAGTCTTTGTTTTCTTTATACACATATGTGTATATATACATGTGTATACATATATATGTATATGTACATAGAAACCAAGGCATGCAGTGCTGTTAGCATTTCCAATTTTAAGTTGCAATGCTGCTGATTTTAATTATGAAAATTATAATTAGCAGAGGAAGCTGATTAAGTTGCCCTAAAACTTGCCACATACTTGTAATAATACTAAATGTTTATTTGTATTTTTACTTTAAAAATTTTGACAGATTTAATGTCCTTTATTTATTTTTATTGTAAAATTTAAATTATAAGAGTCCTTTCTTTTTTTCCCTCTTTCTTTTAATTTTTTTCCAAATTAAAATTATTTATTTTTATTGTAAAATTAGTTCCTGAACATCAGGTTTTCTTCTGTTGTATGTTTTCATTGGTTTAAATAAAGACTTGTATTCTCCTATCTCACTTAAAAAGGCAGTATCTCCCTTTAAAATTACCTTAATTCCAACATATCTCTTTACCAGTATTCCTTTCATTGAAAAGCCAATTGTTTGTAAGTAAATGATGTAACAAAACTCTTCCTACCCCAAGGATAATGTGACTTAAGGAACTAAACCATAACATTGGACAATTTTTTTACGTGATAATGTTGAAGACAATAAATAACAGTAAGGAACTAAACCATAACATTGTGACTCATTATCTTTGCCACAGATAAATGGATTGCTCATATGAAATAGAATACAGGTCTGTTATTACCTCAATTTTCAATTTTTTTTCTGAGTTAAGATATTGACTCAATATCTTTGCCATAATATGTATATTTCTATTGTATTTGTTTTGTAGTTAATATGTACAGTGCTGTTCAAGAATATCATTTTCCCATAAAATCTTTCAATAAATTTGTGCCTAATTAACTTTGACTTTCTTTACACTATATGTCTTACTCTCGTATATATGACAAACCCAAAAATCCTACTATTGAGATATCAAGGGAAAAATACTTCAAATACAGATATAAATTATTATTATTATATTTATTGTATTTATTAAATTTTTATGTTTTTGAAGCATTTGTTTAAAGCGATACAGTGATTCTCAGTAGTAGGATTTTTGGGTTTGTGCATTACAGTACTGGAGAAGCGATGAAATATTTCACTGATTCAAATAAGTGAAGCCTTACTTTCACTGATTGCAACAGCTATTAATTCCACTGGTTCAATTAGTTGTCACTTAAAGGAAGTTTCACTGATTCAAATAGTGAAGGTTTCACTGATTCAAATAGTGAAGTTTCACTGATTCAAAAAGTGGAATCCACTGATTCCTGGTGGCAGATTTATAACTACCACAATCAGTGAATAGTCACTGTCAATCAGTGGTTTTTCACTGATTCAGGCTGAGAGAGCTCTGAGTGTCTCTGTCAGCACAGAGAGCAACATGAAATCGATTGTCTGACTCCAACTTAACCCTTCCAGTCCATATCACCAATATGAGCTTTTTCAAAGTCAACGGTGTTGGCAGCCTCATAGAACAAAATTATGGCGGCGTGAACCGAAAATTACTGGGATGAAGTCAACGGCACCTAAATAAATCTATTTAGGTGGCGTTGGTTTAATGCCTATACCCACCAAGATCGCAGCGCGAATTCAGTCGCTGCCTCGAGGAGAATTCTAGCGGCCGGCTGCTCTCGTCGGTAGTTTTCCGTGGTTTCTCCTCCAGACAGCGACTGAATTCGACCTAGCTGAAAAGCTAGTATCAAAAATCCTGCGGCCGTCAGGGCTCGAACTTAGGACCTCCCGGTTAGAGGCACTGCAGTGACATCGGTTGATGCACTGAGCTACCACTCCCGGTAGATGGGTTGGTTGTGGTGGAAGTGGAGAAGGTGACTGCAGCTACTGTCGCAGTTAGCGACTTCATCAAGATTTTTGTGTGGAGGGCGGATTATGGGCGCGAACACAGGAGACAGGCAAAGAGTGCGTGGCGGGTCCAACGAGGCGACAGCACGTAGTCAAAGGAGCCAACGGTAACGGAGGGGGCGGCGGCGGCGGCATAGTGTGCTCACGGGAGACACGTGTTTGACGGCGCGTCAAGCTGCTCGTCAGCGTCGCGTGGCAGGCGACGACGCCCGTCGTCTTCACCCGCCGCCCCCGCCGTCAGCGGGCGAGGCCTCTGCTCATGTTGCAACGCGGCCACGCTCCCTCCGCAGCTCATTACCTCGGCTCTGGTGCAAAGGGACACGAATGAGGGTTATTTGCGTACGGTGGTTGTGGTTTAGTGGTTATGTTCTTACGTAAAATGATGGCAAATTTCACCAAACATCGATGTTTCGATACATCGCTGAAGGGCTTTCGATGTCGGAGAAAACATTGATGTTTAAAACATCGATGTCTTAATTACAGGCTAATAAACATGCTGTTTTCCTTTCCATTTCTAATTACAGTATGTAAAAGGGATATATTGTATTGTTTGGTTACCAGCACGTTAGTAGTATGTAAAAATTATTATCGAATGTGAAGAATAAAATTAACAATAAAGAACATCGTGATTTCCTATCGATTTCGTGTTTCACTTTCGATTCAGGCAATGACACGCCTGGCGATAACATACATTCATAACACGAGCGGCTCCCAAACTTCCGCAGATTGCACAGGCGAAATGTGCAGCGTAATGAAGAGGATGACGCAAAACAATGAAATTGCTGTGGATTGTTGCTACTCTACGACATAATTAAACCCATTTATTTAAAAACAATAGTTTAAAAACATATTTTTTTAAAAAAATCGATGTTTTGCAATAAAATATTGATATGAAGAATATCTCGAAAGCAAAATATCGATGTTAATATATCGATGTTTCTAGTGGAAAATATCGAGGTTTTAAAAACATCGAAGTTTTTGGCCATCCCGACTTACATATGAAAAGGTCTTGCTTTTTACATTTAGTCATCGCTTTGAATGAACAAAATTAAATCATTCACTGTGCGGGGATGGTGTCTGAACGATTTACAGGCGAGTACAACCTCCACCACCTTAATTCTTTCTTCTGATTTCGAAAGTCATGCCCAGCTTATTCCAAATTGATAGATACCAAACTATTATTTTTTCATGTCATTTATATTCTTCCATTCATCAGCGATTCGTTTGGTTTCGCCCTGAATGGTTTACCGATCGAATGGGTAGGAAATGTGAAGGAATGTCTCAATGGAATATTACGAGTAATTAGTTAAAGATGTATCATTGAATGCGCATACGAATACTTCATTCACTTATTAGCGTGTTAATTTGTTAATTAATTATTTTTTTCTTTGGTTTCGTAATAAGTTCTCTCGTTCGTTTGTTCATTCATATAAATATTTATTAATGGATATTGCGATCACTTAACTTATATTTACTGCCTCCTTTCCCGTCACATTTGCTTCCCACTTCTGTGCCGCGTCCTTCGCTATGACTTTACCTTTCCCCGCCATTGGCTTCGTTCCCAACACGACCCTTCAGTCCTCTCCCGTGACCTTTTCTCCCCCCCCTCCTCATCCCCTCCTAACCTCGCACCTCCACTGCTCCCTGCTTCCTCCCCCCTCCTCCCCCCTCAACCTCTCTCCATGCCCGCCCCCTTCCCGGAAGACACGGGTCAATACATCAACTGATGTCACTGCGGTGCCTCTGATCGGGAGGTCCTAGGTTCGTCTCCCGACAGTGACAAGATTATCGACAGCAGCTTGTCAGCTAGATCGAAATCAGTCGCTGTCTGGAGGAGAATTGTAGCGGCAGGCTTCTCTGATCGGTAATTTTCCGATGTTTCTCCGATGTTTCTCCGATCAACATCAGGCCAACGCTGGAGCAGTCCTAACAAACGGGCCACGGACCGCGCGCGATTTTTCCTTCCTGTTCCTTGTTCTATCCTCTCCCTTTACTTACAGACACTTACACTTATATACACTGCACTACCACATATTCCGGGCGATCGGTCGGGAGCTTAGAGCTTGTCCCGGCTGGGGCTATGCCCCGCTGGTGGGAGATACCTAGTTGAGAGAAACCCCGCTAGTCAACGGTATGTCGCCGTCGGATCTCGCCATCCAGCGGGGGAAGAGCACCGCCACTTCCTGAGGAAACACACTTGCACTACACTTACGGGGCGAATTACCTCATAAGTTGGCGTGACCAGAATCACCATCAATCAGTCAATCAATCGATCATCCCTCCATCTTCGCAGCTTACTTACGCCATTCCTGCCTCTCAGTACCACCTCCCATTCCTCTCCTCATTTCTTTTCCTGAAGCCGCCCTCATTCCGCTGCCATCCTTGTCCCCATCTCCTAGCTCCCTTTCTAATCCATCTCATCCCTTCCCTTCGCCGACCTGCCACAGCTCTGTGCCGCCCATACGCTGCCGTGCCGTGCCGTGCCGTGCCGTGCCGAGCCGAGCTCTGCTGTGCCGTGCCGCTCCTAGCCGACGCGTTCAAGGAGCTGCTTACGCGGTCGTATTTTTAGGCGAGATTCATATGATCCATTACATGTTGTTTACTGCCCTCGCCTCGCCTGTATATCGTGCGCGGTTTCCCAATGTAGGCGGATCCATGCGGTTCTGGGAAAAGCTTTTCGCGAAATTTGATTTTTTTGAAATGTAGAATTTAACTACAACAATAATGTACGTCATTAATTACCAGATCGTAAGTAATCATGTATTCTGGATTAATTGACAAAATAACCAACGGTTTTATTACATAATTAAATTAATAAGCTACTGCTAATATCAATCCCGTGCTAACTCAAGTATTGTAAGAAATATATATGGACATGCATTTCTTTACTTTTCCTTGACATGAATTTAATTAAAACATTGAGCAGTAATTTTCTTATTTATTTTCATAGCAGAATATATATTTTACTATCATTTAAGTAAAAATAATTAATTCGGCAAAAATCAACATTTCAATTACAATATATTATGTTTTCAACATGCTCCTCGAACGGGCCCAATAGCAAATATATTCTCAGAAATATAAAGATTCTGGTTTCCATACTGTTACTTTCACAGAAAAAGGAAGCTCTGACAAAAGTATCATGTGTCGGCATATCTTGAGTATTGCTCAAAATTCTTGTATAAACTGTTTATTTGGCATGACGCTTTTAGAATAAGTTGCAGTTTCTGGCTAAATTGTCGGACAGGGGATTCATTTCAGCAAGTTTACTCCATGCACTTCTCACGACGTTCTGTGTACTGAGCTCTAACGAAACGGGCAGACCATAGTCGTTCCCGGAATTCAACTGGCGTATGATCTACAGAATCTCTTAGACGCAGTGCAGGATGATGGTAAAATTTATTGGAAACGGACTGAATGCTTAATATTCGTAATTTTAATATCCGTTGTAATTGTTACTTTCAGAAATTGATATGTTTTACTAAACATATCAAACACAAAATCTGAAATATTCGGTCACTTCCTGTAAATTGATGTCGAAGATTCGTTAACTCATTATTCAGTCATCTCTCCACCTGAAGTAGTGATTTCTTTGCAGTAGCTCTTTACCCTCAGATAGCACGAGTATGTTCTTTATTGACTGATTAGGCATTCCGAACGTGTCAATTCCTAGGAGCATTAGAGCCGTAAGTGTAGTAAATGTTTTTATTGACTGATTAGAGATTCCCAACGCGTCAATTCCGACTAGCATTAGACCCGTAAGTGTAGTTTATGTTTTTATCGCGGGAGATGGAGATGATCTCCTCCCGCTGGATGTGTGATACAGTGCCGACCTCCCTTTTGGTTTGCGAGGATTTTCCCTAACCAGGTATCTCCCACCAGCGTGACACCTCTCCAGCCGGGACTAGCTCTAAGCTACGGACTGGTCTCCCGACTTATTGTAGTAAATGTACGTGAGTGGGAGGATAGGAAACGAAGAAGAAAAAATGTGTACGCGGTCCTTGGCCCGCTTGATTGAGTACTGCTCCGGCATTCGCCTGCTGTTGACCGGAGAAACCACGGAATACTACCGATCAGAGCAGCCGACCGCTAGAATTCTCCTCCATACAAGAGTATGTTTTACATGTAGTAGAGGTCAGATAGAACCTTGTCACAGTAACAACTGAGCGTCTTCGCTTTTGTCAGTTGAAACCTTATATACTGTGATTTTTATTAAGCGGCGTTGGGAGTCAATCAGTTGTTTCCGTGTCATTCAATCGGAAGGTTGAATGCCACCGTAGTGACATCACTATAGTGAATTACTATGTGAGAACTATAGTTGAATGCCACTATAGAGACGTGTAACCGATTGGACGGCATCGTAACATATGATGAAATGTCAAACGCAGCGATGTAAACCGCAATATAATTCCAAAGGATCGATTTCGTGGTTGCCACGCCCCTCGCCTGGTTCATGCTTAGAACCCAAGCCGTGTTGGAGAACAGGTCAGCGCCAGCGACAGGGATCATTGGCGTAAAGAGTAGCGATGGCCCAAAACATTGATGTTTTTAAAGCAACGATATTTCTCAATTGAAACATCAATAAACTAATATTTTCGTATTATATATGTATATATGTGTATATATATATATATATATATATATATATATATATATATATATATATATATGAGACTACTAAACGTTTTACGCCGATGATACATCAATGAAAGTGAGTACGTGGTAATGATGTTAAATTGCATTTTGAACCTTGTGTGTACAGAATAGGGATTAGAAAATTAAGGTGACAGATTGCTTGAAGGCTGGATATACTTTAAATTAGCATTACACATAATTGATATTGAACATTTTACTTCAATGATTTATGATTGAAAGTGAATAAAAAAGCAAAACACGAGTTCTTTATTATTAATTTCCTTCTTTACATTGAATAAACATTATTATTAACATGTCAGTAATACGTGACCAAACAATAAATGGTAGCTTCATTTTATTTATGTATTCTAAATAAAAATAGAAACAGGATGGGAAACTACCGACTTATTACATTTAATACATCGATGTTTTTATCGATGTTTTAATCCACATCAAAAACAGTTTGGTGATGTATCGAAATAAGCGGGAGAGGTGGCTCAGTGTATCAACTGATGTCACTGCTGTGCCTCTGACCGGGAGGTCCTGGGTTCGAGTCCTGACGGCGGCAAGATTTTCGACACTAGCTTGTGAGCTATGTCGAATTCAGTGGCTGTCTGGAGGAGAATTCTAGCTGCCGACCGCTCTGATCGGTAGATTTCCGTGATTTTCTCCGATCAACACCTGGCGAATGCCGGAGCAGTACCCTAACAAACAGGCCACGGACCACTCGCAATCTTTCCTTCGTCTTCCTTGTCCTATCCTCTCCCCTTACACACACACACACACACACACAATAACATGCACCACACTATCACATATTCCAGGAGACCGGTCGGTAGCTTAGAGCTTGTCCCGACTGGGGCGGTGCCCTGCTGGTGGGAGAGTCCTGGTTAGGGGGAAACCCCACTATCCGACGGTAGGTCGGCGCCGGATCTCGCCATCCAGTGAGGGAAGATCACAACCACATGCCGATGCAAAACATGGACTACACTTACGGGACATGCGATTTCTGTAGTTGACGCGCCCGGAATCACGAATCGATTAATCAATCGATGTATCGAAATATCGATGTTTGGATGAAGCGCCTACGCCTGGTCGACGCGTGGAACCCGAGCTGTGGTGGAGCGCGGGGCCGCGCCGGCGACAGGGCTCGTTGGCGTTATGAGGCGCGCGCAGCCGTCACTCACTAAAGAAAGCCCCAGGCGCGGCGAGAGGGCTATGATTAGACGCCCCGCCCACGCCCACGCCCTCCGCCCTCCCCCGCGCCGTCGCCCTCGCCCGTGCCCTCTCCCGCGCCCTCGCCCTCGCCCTCGCCCCTCGCCCTCGCCTCGCCCTCGCCCTCGCCTCGCCTCGCCCTCGCCTCGCCCTCGCCCTCGCCCTCGCCCTCGCCCCGCCCGCCCTCGCCCCGCCGCGCCCTCGCCCTCGCCCTCGCCCTCGCCCTCGCCCTCGCCCTCGCCCTCGCCCTCGCCCTCGCCCTCGCACTCGCCCTGCGCCCTCGCCCGCGCCCGCGCCCGCGCCCTCGCCCTCGCCCTCGCCCTCGCACTCGCACTCGTCCTCGCCCTCGCCCTCGCCCTCGCCCTCGCCCCCTCGCCCCTCGCCCCTCGCCTCGCCCCGCCCCTCGCCCCCTCGCCCCCTCGCCCCCTCGCCCCTCGCCCCTCGCCCTCGCCCTCGCCCCTCGCCTCGCCTCGCCCCCGCCCTCGCCTCGCCCCCCTCGCCTCGCCTCGCCTCGCCTCGCCCTCGCCTCGCCCCCTCGCCCTCCTCCCTCGCCCTCGCCCTCGCCCTCGCCCTCGCCCTCGCCCTCGCCCTCGCCCGCTCGCCCTCGCCCTCGCCCTCGCCCTCGCCCTCGCCCTCGCCCTCGCCCTCGCCCTCGCCCTCGCCCGCGCCCTCGCCCGCGCTTCCTCACGGCGGGACAAGAGGCCGGCGCACATGCCTGCGTCTCCGCCTCCTCATCGCCAGCTGCTTCGTCGTCTTCCCCGGCCTCTGCTTCTGGCTCTTTCGCCGCCTCTTCCTTCTACGTGTCTTCGTACGCCGCCTCCAACACCTGCTCCTCCTCCGCTTCATTTACTTCCTCATTTACCTCCTCCCCCTCAGGCTTCGCCAATTACTCCTCCATCTCCCACTCTTCCACCTCATCCCCCCCACCACCACCAACCACCACCATCCCCTCCACTAGAATCACCACCATCACCACCACCACTGCCACTATCACCACCATCACTATCACGTCTCACACTACCACCATCAACACTACCACCACTAACACCACCACCGCCACCATGAACACCACTACCACCACCATCAGCACCATCCGCACCATTGCCACCATCACCACCATTACCATTATCGACCCTTCCCCCTCCACTTCCTTTCCCGCTTTCCTCTCGTCCTTCTCTTCCGTCTCCACCTCCTTGTAGCGGCGAGTGAAATTATCTGTAATCAAACATCAGTGTAACTGGAGAATATCATTTCACAAATGAATGAGCGAGTTCTGGAAGCGAAACAGCGTATGTCATTTCTCCTGCGAGTGTGGTTTAAGATATATTCCGGGAGATGGCGGTGATCCTCGCGAGAACGTCTGATCCCGCGCCGACCAACACGCCGACTTGCCGGTTTCCGTCTCCAGGTACCTTCACCAGCGGTTACCCTCCCCGATTGCGACTACTTCTCAACTTCCTACTGTCGACATGACTTAAGTGTAGTGCGTGAAAGGGTTATTTAATTTATTTTATAAATAAGGAAACAGTAAATAAAGAAATAGTAATATAGCAATAAAGAGCAATAATAAAGCAATAAAGAAACAGTAAATAGTACAATTGCAGATGTTTCAAATTGGTTCCGAAATAACAAATTAATAGTGAACGAAAAGAAAACGGTTTTAATGCAGTTTTCCATTTCAAATAAACAATTCTGTGCCCCATTGACAATGAACAGTGTACCATTGATGATTTAAGGCAACAAAATTTTTAGGTCTCTCAATTCAGTCAAACCTTAAATGGAACGTCCATTTAAATGAATTGAACACAAAATTAAGTTCATTGTGCTACGCGTTCAGAATTCTTGCAAATTCAGTCAGCCTTCATACTGCTCGTTGTGTATACTTCGCGAATGTTCATTCCCGCCTGAGATATGGCATAATATTCTGGGGAAATACATCTTATAGCTCCCAGACTTTTAGATTACAAAAACGAATTGTACGAATAATAACCAAATCCCACCCACGTGATTCATGTAAGCCTCTCTTCATTAATCTAGGAATTCTTCCATTACCGTGTCTTCTTATTTACGAATCAGTGGTTTTTGTAAAAAATGACTTGCTCAAGGGCGGGAATATATTTTCAGAAAATGCCGAAGTCTATTACTATAACACTCGACGTAGAAATCATATTCATCAGGTGACAGTATCAACAGCTCATTACAAAAAATTTACATACAATACATGCACATTATTTTACAACACTTTGCCAGATGACATTAAACGATTAAATTCAATAGAAAAGTTTAAATCCCAAGTGAAATCGTTTCTGCTGCATAACTGTTTCTATACAATTAGAGACTATACTGAGCATCACAAGAAAAGTAACATAAATTTTAAGAATGATACATAATGCATTATTTACCATTTGAACTGTGTAAATGAGTATAAACAACCTGTAACAACTATTGTACTGCAGCCTCCGGGTCAATGACCCCCATCTCGATCAGGTTTTTCGTCCAGTTTCCCTGATCCATTGAGCAAATGCTGAGATGGCCCCTTGTTTTGCTTCTGGACATAAATGTAACTTCGTTTTCTGTGCACGTCTTCTAGAATTCGGTGGGAAATACAATTATTCAAATTATCGTTTCCATGTTGTCGCGGCAAGAAGTAATAAGACTAAAAATTTATTGCTTATTTTTTTTTTTTTTATTTAGTATATGACTTAGTGTAGGGATCACAGAATTTTTGAAAATGTGCACACAATTCACTTTTCCCCATAGCACGTCATACGCAGTTTTTAACTGTTTTTTTGACGTAAAATAAATAAATAAATAAATAAATAAATTCTTCGTCAAAAAACATTTAAAAATTGTGCGTGACGTGCTATGGGGAGAAGTGAATTCTGGGCACATTTTTAAAACTCTGTGATCCCTACTCTAAGTCATATATTACTTTAATGTTGAATACAGAAAGAAAATTGGGGTTTTTTGCAAGGATTGTTAACAAAATATTCGCTCCGATGTAATAAAATCTATTTTCAAGAGTAAATGAATAAATATGAACTCTTATCCCTCCTCATGTCCATCGTCAAGGAATAATACTTCCTTCCGCGACAACACAAAGAACGATAATTTGAATAACTATATTTCCTACTGCCTTCTAGAAGACGTGCACTGATATTGAAGTTTCATTTATCTCCACAAGAAAAACAAGGGCCATCTCCGCATTAGCTCAAAGGATCAGGGAAACTGGACGAAAAACCTGATCGAGATGGGGGTTCGTGTGTGTGTAAGGTAGAGGTGGGAACAACAATGAGGAAAGAAATATCGTGCACAACACGTTTTGTTACTTATGGTACTTGACCAGAATTTGCTTGGCATTAATAAGAAAATCCACTGAAATCTTTGCGGTGAGATTAAGCCTCCGCTAGACTTTCCCTTCACCGTTACAATTCGACCAACCTAGTGTGGAAAGTCCGCAACCATAGGGGAGATTCTAAGGCTCGAATAGCCATAGTTCTAAGGGCCCGAATCCTAGAATATCTCAGTCACCCACGCTGCCAAGGCAATGTTGAGCTGTAGTGTTGCCGTTGGGCTATCGTAGGCGGTATTCGCGGGTGTAATTAAAAAAACTTATTTACAATATTCAACAATATAGTGTTCGATATACTGTTCAATCAATATTATTAACGACGGCGGCTTAAAAGCCCCACAAACTCCCAGCCACGATGTAGTAAGAAGAAGTGTATACCGAGACGATAGAACAAAAATTGCATGGTAAAATTTTTCTTGACTGTCGAGACGGATGGAATTTTTGAAACGCATTGGTATATAATTTAATAGAAACTTGTAGAACTTCATTTGTCTTTATATGACGAAATTGTTGGTGGCCTTGCTGGTCCTGTGAAAACAAGTACGAGTATGTATATTCCCGAAATGTTAGCTATTGTCTCCCAAACGTGACCTAGCTTTAACTTTTCACCAGATATCTGAAAGTCGAAAAGGAATTTGGTGCTTTTCGATGTTCCAAATCTATTTTATTTTCACTGGAAGTATAGAATTCAGTAATTAATTACATTCAAGACTTATGGTTTCGACATTGTGTTATCACACAATTCATTTACATTTATTCGCATTTATCTCCGTTCCATTCTGTAAATATCTGAGAAGTCAGATTTTTCTAAACTCAACGGAAGAGAGTTTATTTGTGGAATGTTTGTTATTTCCTTTTCTCGCTCCCTCTCTCATGACTACTGCGAATTTTGTACAGTAAACGCTCTCTTGGTCATCGCATCACAAGACGCCTGCCTTTGAGTTATTCGTCTCCAAAGAGCAACTGTGGGCGCCAAAGCTGAGGAAAAGAAGAAGGCGGCGTATTCAAGCGTTAACGCCCTGCAAAGCTCAAAGCGAAACTCCGGAAACTTCTGTGTCATCCCACTCCGTCCTTTAAGAGCTCAAGCTGCGATCCGGCCGACGCTCAGAATACTTCGCGTTTCAGCGGCACCACAGAGACCCTTTCTCCGAAGAACTGCCGCGTTCAGCAACCGAGAGCTCGCTTGAGGAATAGGATCTGCAGCTGACCAGGAAGGCACTTGATCAGCGTAGAGATCGTGTCCTACGCACGATGCTGGATTGAATTAATGAACAAGTGTTGTCTAGACATCTTGGATTTTTAATTAAAAATACATAGGAAAATAGCATATTTATTATTCTATAATTAAAGCAACAATGTTTTAATTGATTGTTTTTTTCGTGTTTCCGGGCGCGTTAACTGCTTTGGCCATTGGTCCCGTTAGTGTAGTGCCTCTTTTTTCTCGGGAGATGGCGGTGAACTTCCCCCGCTAAGCTGCCGACCGGTTCTCCCGGAATATGTACTAGTGTAGTGCATGTTAGTGTAAGTGTGTGTGTAAGAGGAGAGGACAGAACAGGGAAGAGGAAGGACAGATCGCGCGCGGTCCGTAGCCCGATTGGTAGGGTACTGCTCCGGCATTCGCTTGGTGTTGATCGGAGAAACCACGAGTTCTCCTCCAGACAGCGACAGAATACGACCTAACTGAAAAGCTACTATCGAAAATCCTGCCGCCGTCAGGACTCGAACTTAGGACCTCCCGCTCAGAGGCGCTGCAGTGACATCAGTTGACGCACTGAACTACCGCTCCCGGTTCAAAGGCATGTGCTTGTTTGCCTATTTTATCCATTATCTTTCGCATTTGTTCAAACAATAGCCGCGCCCCGTCCTCCCTGGAGCGCATTCCGAATAACAAAATCCGTACGGTATCAGTTGATGCACTGAGCTACCGCTCCTGATATCAATGTTTTAAACATCAATGTTTTCCTCAATATCGAAAACCCTTTATCGATGTATGGAAACATCGATGTATCGATGTTTTGGTAAAATTTGCCATCACAAGGCAAGACTGCCGGATGAGGAGCTCGCAGAGGGGCTGTGCCAACGGGCCACCGCGCTCTCGGCATGCTGCGACTGCCGGCACGCGTATTTATACTCGCTCCGCGCGCCACCTCGTGGCCCGCCGCTGAACCTCGACCTCCTCACGGTAGCTCAGTGCATCAACTGATGCCACTGCAGCGCCTCTGACCGGGAGGTCCTAGTTTACACTCCCCACGGCGGCAGGATTTTCGACATTAGCTTTTCAGCTACGTCGAATTCAGTCGCGGTCTGGAGGAGAATTCTAGCGGCCAGCTGCTCTGATCGGTAGTTTTCCGTGGTTTCTCCCATCAACACCAGGCGAATGCCGGAGCAGTACCCTACCAAACGGATCACGGACCGCGCGTGATCTGTCCTTCCCCTTCCTTGTACTATCCTATCCCCTTACACACTCACTTACACTAACATGCACTACACTACCACATTTCCGGGAGACCGGTCGGGACCGCTGGTGGGAGAGTCCTGGTTTGGGGAAAACCCCACTAGCCGACGGTAGGTCGGTGCCGGATCTCGCCATCCAGCGAGAGGAAAATCACCGCCCTCTCCCGAGAAAAAGCATGCACTACACTAACGGGACTAATGGCCGAAGCAGTTGACGCGCCCGGAAACACGAACAAATCAATCAATCAATCGACCTCCACTTCATTTTGATTTGATTTATTTTCGTTAAATCTGTATCTGATGTATGGGTAAGAAGTACATACATATACTGCGCAAGGTTGTAGCTCCATATCCCTACCTCAATCTACCTCAATCACACAGTTGAATGATGAATGAAAGTATCAACAAAGCAAGCTTAAGAATATTTGGAAACTAGAAATTTTTGCTCAGAAGTAATAGAAAAATTGTGATGGAAGAATATGAAAACTTGTGAAGATGTTGATGGAAGAATATGAAATATTAGAACTTGTGAAGAAGATATTGAAAATAGAAAATTTGTATATGGATTTCCATGACACATTTGATAACAAAATAACAAATACTATTCCCCCCCCGACTCTATACTTTTACTACTAGTAGTAAACGTGAACTAAACAAAAAGTTAGCGTAATTAAGCAACATTTATGTCCCGGAGCATAAGGAGGGTCCATCTTAGTGTTTCCTAAACAGATCAATGGAATCGGGACGAAAAACCTGATAGTGAGGGGCGAGGGGTCACTGATTCCGAGCTGAAGTATAAACTTGTTGAAGGCACATTTAATCCTATATAATTATATAGTGTAAATCATGCAAATTTTGATGCGCAGAATAATCTTTAATGGTACAAAAAAGTCGTTCAGGAATATTTGTCGTTGCAACGCCGCTAAACGGAAGGTCTTAGGGTTTCAGTTCAGACGGAGAGTCGCGTCACAAATTTAAAAAAAAAATATCTAAGAATGGTTTCAGAAATTGGAATTTACAAAAACGGGAAAAAAAATTTTGGAAAAAAAAATGTAAGAAAAATATTAGAAAAATTTAACAAAAGTAATAAAAGAAGAAAAGCGTCTTAAATGCAGAAGGTAGGGGACTGAGCGGTGAGAAGGAAACTAGAGTTGAACGCATACGAAATAGACTGAACACTGGGAGATTGCTTCGAGACAGCAGGTTTGATAAACGATGAGCACGAAAAAGTTTCCGAAGGTCGAGGAAAAGATGAATGAAATTCCTGAAGTACGCTTCTATAAACGAAGCAGAAGAAGAAATGCAGAAACGACCGATCAGAGTATTCATTATTTAGACTTTTCATCCAGGTATTGACACTATGTGACTCAATTAGTGTCGTCCAGTGTATGGATACTAACCTACATAAATCTTCGTCGTCTACCAAGATGCAATTACGGATTGGATTAAGCATGTGCTAACGCAGTGGGAATGAAAACAAAACGTTGAGTAGGATAAAACAATCCGAATCCTTCAAACCATCTGTGTATGATCATTGACTAATTAGCAATACATTCTAGAGTACATTGCTTGCCATCCTGGAGTTAGACAGCCCTATTGTTTGGTGTTAGAAATCCACTGTCACTCCACCGTTGTTACTAATACCACTGAGGTTTCACAGGTCTGAGTCAAGGATCACGTGCTGGAGGCTGTATGTTGTGAAGGCGTTGAAAAGACGGTATGTGATAGACGCTTCCGCAAAGGTTACTCTTCAACCTTGGCAAAGATACAGCTCTGTTCAACAATGGCAGCCGTCAATGTAGTTTTTTTTCTTCTTCCACTGTTATGAAAAACTCAACAGGACAGTACCCATTGTCCAAACTCGCAAGGATTCAGTATTTATCGATTTAGAGTAACTAAGAATAAATACAATAATTAAATTGAAAGTTATCTTAAGAAGCCATATGTACTTCTTCATGCAGAATATTGAATTTTGACTTTCCGAACATATTATTAAACTTCTTTATTTTGTAGTGTTTAAGTGTTTTCGCTAAACTTTTCTTGGAAGAATAGTATTTCAATTATTAACATATCGGTTAATGCTTTTTTCTTAGCCTTTCTTATTTATTTCTTATCGTTCCTCAAGGCGCCTAGAATATTTATCCGTGAGTCTTTAGACTAAATCTAAAGTGTGAAGGTTTTCAAAAGCATTTTAAAGAAATGACAATCATCTGTATATTTATTGTTTCTTCAAAACTATTTCCTGAACCTTAAATTAAACTTACACTAAGTCTTTGGCCATTACTTCAACGCCAAATATACGTCTTTTTCTTTTTTATAAAGAGTACTTTTTAAACCCGGCTCGTTTTTTAATTAGAATTAAACCTGACTTAAGGGGTCACCAATAGTTCCTAAACAATGGCCTTTTAAAGAGGTGGCCGCTTATTAAAGTTATGAGGATATTTTAAGTATAAAGCAAATCTAATTGTGCTAATTGCTATGAATAAAGTATATTCTCATTAACATTATCTATAATTTAACTAATTTCCACTGCGGAAAGAAATTGAAAGAAGACTATTAATGCGCCTGGTGCTTTGAGATGTGTGTGGTTTTGTGAGATTCCCAGGAACTTGGGAAAAAACAAAAATATCTCGTACTATTATGTTACTTATGTTTACTTGTGGAGTATATTTTTTTGTCTGGTATTTAAATTGAAAGACGATCAATAGGATTACTACTATCAATAGGGAAAGAAAAGGAAAGGACCTAACAAATGCCCTTTTTATGTTCCTATTCGTATAGTTACTTTTTACTGAGAAGAAGGTTATTGAGAGCGTAGGCAGACAACATAGTTTTCCGCAGCCGGAGTCAGTATCAACCTGGCTGTCCTAGGCACAGGAGCCAACGTTTCCGTCGCCACACTGCGACCTTCCTCAGGGCGAAATGTTATGTGGCCTTCCTCAGGGCAAAATACCCGGGGCAGTTATTACCGTTGTTGTCGTCAGGTACCTGGTGGCGGCGCGCGACCTGGAGCCAGGGGAAGTGATCATCTGCGAGGAGCCGCTGGTGGTGGGCCCCAGCCAGGCCTTCAAGCCCTTCTGCCTGGGCTGCTACCAGCGCATCGAGGAGGACGGCCGGCCGGCCTTCAGGTGAGGCGCACTCGCGTATGGACTTCCCTGCATGCTCGTACAAGATTATTTATTTATTTATTTATTTATTTATTTATTTATTTATTTATTTATTTATTTATTTATTTATTTATTTATTTATTTATTTATTTATTTATTTATTTATTTATTTATTTATTTATTTATTTATTTATTTATTTATTTATTTATTTATTTATTTATTTATTTATTTATTTATTTATTTATTTATTTATTTATTTATTTATTCATTCATTCATTTATTTATTCATTTATTCATTTATTTATTTATTTATTTTACGTCAAAAAAACAGTTTAAAAACTGCGTGTGACGTGCTATGGGGAAAAGTGAATTGTGTGCACATTTTCAAAATTCTGTGATCCCTACACTAAGTCATATACTACTTAAATTTTGAATTTTGAAAGGGAGAAAAAAAATTAGTTGCTAAATCACGTTCTTTCGTAATACTGTACTGTTATGTCGTCTTAACCTAACAGAGAAACAAAAAGCCACTCTTAATAGCCCACGAATTCTACAGTCCATCAACCGTTATGATCAATCGAAACAAATGAGTTGTTGCTAAAGATAAAAACTTTTACTCGAAGAACCGGTATTTCTTGATACGATATTTTTTTGTCATAATGTGAGTTAACGAAAATAGTATTGAACGCCACACGGCTTGATAGCACAAATAACGGACTCGGTTATTTATAAAAAGATAGCGGCTCGCCTTAAAAATTTTAACTGCGTCATCTATTTATTCTACAACTGCTTAATAATGTTCAACCGACGTTAAAAGAAGAAAGTGTTGCGGTTTGCATGTACTTTTGATGGTTTCTTCGGGGTATAATCTACAAAATTCCACATGTTTCATCGTCATATTCCTGAAGGATAATTACGTAACACGCATTATCCGATTTACGGGATTTTGCATAGTTGGTGTGCTATAAACTTTACAAAAACCACCATATTTTACTGTTTTTTATTATTTTCCATTGATTAAAAAAAGTGTAGTTCGAGAAAACACCTTACCTACCTCGAGTACAGCAGTTGGGGAAAGCGCCAGCATACCTAAGAATATATTGCAATATAAATGTTTTTTTATATACATTTAATAACTGAAGACAGGAATGTAGCAATATGTTACAATAATTTTCTACTTGTATGTGTTAAACTTTTCTCAGTTTTTGAAGTGTGACAAAGTAAAACTTCGCTTCCCTCTCCTTTTGCCTGCAAAAATGACGGCGCCGCGAAAGGTAACCTTCCCCAAAAGCGACAGTTGCAAGTGTTACTGCAGGAAATCTTGTATGTTTAATTTAAAATCACATGTATCATATTATGCTCAAAATACTATTAAAATATTAACATATGTCACATCATTTCATTCCACCTTTTATGATCTATCTATTGCTTGTGGGAAAAATATACGATTCCGTTTAAAAAATCTAAGATGATTAAATTTCTCGAAAACTACAAATATTTCATACAATACTTCTACACCATATTATGTACCCCATGATTCCGCATCGTTGAGCGAAAACTGCATTTCGATATCGTGAACCGTTTAGAAGTGATAGGGGTGGCCCGTAGTTGGTGGGACTCCTGTATATTCGAACTGAGGAAGAACCCTAGCAATCCTGGAGAAATCGTCCCGGTGACCTCACATCTCAAGCTTTTCCTCGAAAAAAAGTGGGCTAATAGAAGGAAACTGGATCTCAGCGACGGCCTCTGGCGCGTGGGTCGACCTTTCATGAGCGGCTTCCTTGTGGGGTCGTGAGAAGCGCCTTGTGGAACGCCTCGGTTGTAATTGCGGAGTCCATTATTCCTACGCGGCTTTCAAACTCGAAAGAGATTCATTCGGCTCTTGGAACGGGAAGTCCACGCGGATCGTGTGTAACGTGAGAGGCAAAAACGTTACGTTTTGGCTTGAGTTGCTTGGAAAGGGGTGGGGTGCGTACGCTAATTCTGCGAGTTGTACGTTCTTGTGACGTCATGCTGTTTACGCAGGCACGTATTCGGAGAAAGAGAAGTGAGAGAGGGGGATTGGTTTAGCGGTGAGTTTTCTATGGTATTTTAAATGAAATAATTATAGGCGTTGTCATTTGCCGACAATACTATTTATTAAAAGGACAAAATTTTATGGCTTAGTAATTTTCAGCTAAGAGCAGGTAACAAATGGCTTAACGTACGTTTCATGATTTCTGTTACAAAATTATATTTGTTAAATTCAATTACATTTACTTTATTACCTAGATTAACAAAATTACTGTAATGTGAAATGATTTAACATTCGTCCCTCTTTACTTTCTTTCGTTTATTAAGATGTTAGTTCTATTTTTAAAATTATATATGATATAATATAAACTCTCGATTATCCATGCACACTATTATTAATCTATTAACCTCTTTTTCATCTGTTTATATTTCTTGTATCAGGAAACTGATGATGGGTAAACTATCAAAAGATGATTTTTTAATAAATAAAATTGTTGACAATGATGAGAGAGGGAGAGTATGGAAAGAACAGGGGCTTGTGTTTTAAGTACATATTATGAAATTTTACTGGTTTACACTGCAGTAATGTTACTTCTACACTGCACTGTTATATTCGTATATGACGCTAACAAACACCAGAAATTAAAGCCAGTCAGGCCGCAAAGAAGTTGCATAATCGTGAAAATCGCTCATTTCATTAGTCAATTAACCACTCACTTATATTCAGTTGGATGCTGGCAGATATCTCAATCTACATCAAATTGTGCGATATCATTTCCTTCGTTTGTTATGTCATTTTTATATTTAATTGCTTTAATGCTGTCGCACTTATCTTTTATTTCTAAAGATTTATACTTGTAATTTAGCAATCCGTAAATCAGCAATCCCTAATTAGGAATCCTTAAATTAGCAAATCCTTATTTAGCTAACCCTAATTTATCACTCCCTAATTTGGCAATCCAACCTAGGCATCAATTTTGATACATCCTGTACATACTAATAACGATCCAGAATTCAGCATTACAAAACAATCCATCAATATCTAACAAAGAAACAATACCTAACAATCTATCAATACACAACAATCCATCAAAACGTGTTCCAACCGATCCTGTGCTGACCACAAACTCTACAAACACACCTATTTGAACCACGCGTAATACAACCAGATAATTTCTCATGTAATCTTATAGCGTTGGTTGTATTCCTGATACTAAGCATTGCTCAGCTCCCCCTGTAACTAACCCGCGCCCGTGTGTGTTTTGGCTCCTTCTCTAATCATACACACCTACTCGAACTTGTCCAACCACATCATTTCCTACAACAGCTTTGACCTGGACCTTGGATTGATAGATTTTGCTTTTTCGTATACATACGTATATACGGAGTTATATACGAAGTGTAGAGAAAGTTATGTAATGGCGCGGAAAATCGATTTCGATTCCAACGATTCGATTTCAACGGAAATCCACGTTTTGGGGTCCTCTCATACGGAAGTATTCTTTTTATCAAAACGTCCGTCTCTCTGTGACCACTTCTAGCGCCTAAACCACACGTGCGGACTTTTCCATATTGAAGAAACCCCTGTCCATCTGGCTGTAGTTTAAGCTTTCAAATTTTGACAAACATTCTTTAAGATTTGGGGGTACTTTACATGAAGCCTCCCAGACATTTTCAAAATTTTGCTGCTGAAAAAATTGCTACGAAAAGGGCTGTCACATTCCATTGAACGTCTAGAGTCTTTTATTTCCCCCTCCTTATATTGATTGATTGATTGATTGATTTTTTCGTGTTTCCGGGCGCGTCAACTGCTTTGGTCATTAGTCCCGTTAGTGTAGTGCATGTTTTTCTCAGGAGATGGCGGTGATCTTCACCCGTTGGATGGTGAGATCCGGCGCCGACCTACCGTCGGCTAGTGGGGTTTCTCCCTAACCAGGACTCTCCCACCCGCGAGGCACAGCTCCAGCCGGGACAAGCTCTAAGCTCTCGACCGATCTCCCGAAATATGTGGTAGTGTAGTGCATGTTAGTGTAAGTGTGTGTGTGTGTGTGTGTAAAGGAAGAGGATAGGACAAAGAAGAAGAAGGACATATCCATGCCCGTTTGTTAGGGTATTGCTCCGGCATTCGCGTGGTGTAGATCGGAGAAACCACGGAAAACTACCGATGAGAGGAGCCGGTCGCTAGAATTCTCCTCCAGACAGCGACTGAATTCGACCTAGCTGGAAAGCTAGTGTCTAAAATCCTGCCGCCGTGGGGAGTGGGAACCTAGGACCTCCCGGTCAGAGGCACATCAGTTGATGCACTGAGCTACCGCTCCCGGTCCCCCTCCTCATAATGTGTGTGTGTGTGTAGGTGCGAGGGGTGCGGGTGGCCGCTGTGCGGGCGCGCGTGCCGGGGCGCGGGGCGGCGGCGGGCACTGCGCGGCCGAGTGCGGCGCGTGGGCGGCGGCGGGGCTGCGGGCGTGGCCTCCTCTTCAATGTGTGTGTGTGTAGGTGCGAGGGTGCGGGTGGCCGCTGTGCGGCGCGCGTGCCGGGCGCGGGCGGCGGCGGGCACTGCGCGGCCGAGTGCGGCGCGTGGGCGGCGGCGGGGCTGCGGGGCGTGGCCTCCTCCTCATAATGTGTGTGTGTAGGTGCGAGGGGTGCGGGTGGCCGCTGTGCGGCGCGCGTGCCGGGACGCGGGGCGGCGGCGGGCACTGCGCGGCCGAGTGCGGCGCGTGGGCGGCGGCGGGGCTGCGGGGCGTGGCCTCCTCCTCATAATTGTGTGTGTGTAGGTGCGAGGGGTGCGGGTGGCCGCTGTGCGGCGCGCGTGCCGGGAGCGCGGGGCGGCGGCGGGCACTGCGCGGCCGAGTGCGGCGCGTGGGCGGCGGCAGGGCTGCGGGGCGTGGCCTCCTCCTCATAATGTGTGTGTGTGTAGGTGCGAGGGTGCGGGTGGCCGCTGTGCGGCGCGCGTGCCGAGCGCGGGGCGGCGGGCGGGCACTGCGCGGCCGAGTGCGGCGCGTGGGCGGCGGCGGGGCTGCGGGGGCGTGGCCTCCCTCCTCATAATGTGTGTGTGTGTAGGTGCGAGGGTGCGGGTGGCCGCTGTGCGGGCGCGCGTGCCGGGCGCGGGGCGGCGGCGGGCACTGCGCGGCCGAGTGCGGCGCGTGGGCGGCGGCGGGGCTGCGGGGCGTGGCCTCCTCCTCATAATGTGTGTGTGTGTGAGGTGCGAGGGTGCGGGTGGCCGCTGTGCGGCGCGCGTGCCGAGCGCGGGGCGGCGGCGGGCACAGCGCGGCCGAGTGCGGCGCGTGGGCGGCGGCGGGGCTGCGGGGCGTGGCCTCCTCCTCAATGTGTGTGTGTGTAGGTGCGAGGGGTGCGGGTGGCCGCTGTGCGGCGCGCGTGCCGGGCGCGGGGCGGCAGGCGGGCACTGCGCGGCCGAGTGCGGCGCGTGGGCGGCGGCGGGCTGCGGGGCGTGGCCTCCTCCTCATAATGTGTGTGTTGTAGGTGCGAGGGTGCGGGTGGCCGCTGTGCGGCGCGCGTGCCGGGAACGCGGGGCGGCGGCGGGCACTGCGCGGCCGAGTGCGGCGCGTGGGCGGCGGCGGGGCTGCGGGGGCGTGGCCTCCCTCCTCATAATGTGTGTGTGTGTAGGTGCGAGGGTGCGGGTGGCCGCTGTGGGGCGCGCGTGCCGGGCGCGGGGCGGCGGGCGGGCACTGCGCGGCCGAGTGCGGCGCGTGGGCGGCGGCGGGGCTGCGGGGCGTGGCCTCCTCCTCATAGTGTGTGTGTGAGGTGCGAGGGTGCGGGTGGCCGCTGTGCGGGCGCGCGTGCCGGAGCGCGGGGCGGCAGGCGGGCACTGCGCGGCCGAGTGCGGCGCGTGGGCGGCGGCGGGGCTGCAGGGGCGTGGCCTCCTCCTCATAATGTTGTGTGTGTAGGTGCGAGGGGTGCGGGTGGCCGCTGTGCGGGCGCGCGTGCCGGGCGCGGGGCGCGGCGGGCACAGCGCGGCCGAGTGCGGCGCGTGGGCGGCGGCGGGCTGCGGGGCGTGGCCTCCTCCTCATAATGTGTGTGTGTAGGTGCGAGGGTGCGGGTGGCCGCTGTGCGGGCGCGCGTGCCGGGGCGCGGGGCGGCGGGCGGGCACAGCGCGGCCGAGTGCGGCGCGTGGGCGGCGGCGGGGCTGCGGGGCGTGGCCTCCTCCTCATATGTGTGTGTGTAGGTGCGAGGGTGCGGGTGGCCGCTGTGCGGGCGCGCGTGCCGGGCGCGGGGCGGCGGCGGGCACAGCGCGGCCGAGTGCGGCGCGTGGGCGGCGGCGGGCTGCGGGGCGTGGCCTCCTCCTCATAATGTGTGTGTGTAGGTGCGAGGGTGCGGGTGGCCGCTGTGCGGGCGCGCGTGCCGGGGCGCGGGGCGGCGGGCAGGCGCAGCGCGGCCGGTGCGGCGCGTGGGCGGCGGCGGGGCTGCGGGGGCGTGGCCTCCTCCTCATAATGTGTGTGTGTAGGTGCGAGGGGTGCGGGTGGCCGCTGTGCGGGCGCGCGTGCCGGGCGCGGCGGCGGGCAGGCGCAGCGCGGCCGAGTGCGGCGCGTGGGCGGCGGCGGGGCTGCGGGGCGTGGCCTCCTCCCATAATGTGTGTGTGTGTAGGTGCGAGGGTGCGGGTGGCCGCTGTGCGGCGCGCGTGCCGGCGCGGGGCGGCGGGCGGGCACTGCGCGGCCGAGTGCGGCGCGTGGGCGGCGGCGGGGCTGCGGGGCGTGGCCTCCTCCTCTAATGTGTGTGTGTAGGTGCGAGGGTGCGGGTGGCCGCTGTGCGGGCGCGCGTGCCGGGCGCGGGGCGGCGGGCAGGCGCAGCGCGGCCGAGTGCGGCGCGTGGGCGGCGGCGGGGCTGCGGGGCGTGGCCTCCTCCTCATAATGTGTGTGTGTGTAGGTGCGAGGGTGCGGGTGGCCGCTGTGCGGGCGCGCGTGCCGGGCGCGGGGCGGCGGGCGGGCACTGCGCGGCCGAGTGCGGCGCGTGGGCGGCGGCGGGCTGCGGGGCGTGGCCTCCTCCTCATAATGTGTGTGTGTAGGTGCGAGGGTGCGGGTGGCCGCTGTGCGGCGCGCGTGCCGGGCGCGGGGCGGCGGCAGGCGCAGCGCGGCCGAGTGCGGCGCGTGGGCGGCGGCGGGGCTGCGGGGCGTGGCCTCCTCCTCATAATGTGTGTGTGTAGGTGCGAGGGTGCGGGTGGCCGCTGTGCGGCGCGCGTGCCGGGCGCGGGGCGGCGGGCGGGCACTGCGCGGCCGAGTGCGGCGCGTGGGCGGCGGCGGGGCTGCGGGGCGTGGCCCCTCCTCATATGTGTGTGTGTAGGTGCGAGGGGTGCGGGTGGCCGCTGTGCGGCGCGCGTGCCGGGACGCGGGGCGGCGGCGGGCACTGCGCGGCCGAGTGCGGCGCGTGGGCGGCGGCGGGGCTGCGGGGCGTGGCCTCCTCCTCATAATGTGTGTGTAGGTGCGAGGGTGCGGGTGGCCGCTGTGCGGCGCGCGTGCCGAGGCGCAGGGGCGGCGGGCGGGCACTGCGCGGCCGAGTGCGGCGCGTGGGCGGCGGCGGGCTGCGGGGCGTGGCCTCCTCCTCAATGTGTGTGTGTGTGTAGGTGCGAGGGTGCGGGTGGCCGCTGTGCGGCGCGCGTGCCGGGCGCGGGGCGGCGGGCGGGCACTGCGCGGCCGAGTGCGGCGCGTGGGCGGCGGCGGGCTGCGGGGCGTGGCCTCCTCCTCATAATGTGTGTGTGTGTAGGTGCGAGGGTGCGGGTGGCCGCTGTGCGGCGCGCGTGCCGGGCGCGGGGCGGCGGGCGGGCACTGCGCGGCCGAGTGCGGCGCGTGGGCGGCGGCGGGGCTGCGGGGCGTGGCCTCCTCCTCAATGTGTGTGTGTGTAGGTGCGAGGGTGCGGGTGGCCGCTGTGCGGGCGCGCGTGCCGGGGCGCGGGGGCGGCGGGCGGGCACTGCGCGGCCGAGTGCGGCGCGTGGGCGGCGGCGGGGCTGCGGGGGCGTGGCCTCCCTCCTCATAATGTGTGTGTGTGTGTAGGTGCGAGGGGTGCGGGTGGCCGCTGTGCGGCGCGCGTGCCGGGACGCGGGGCGGCGGCGGGCACTGCGCGGCCGAGTGCGGCGCGTGGGCGGCGGCGGGGCTGCGGGGCGTGGCCTCCTCCTCATAATGTGTGTGTGTGTAGGTGCGAGGGGTGCGGGTGGCCGCTGTGCGGCGCGCGTGCCGAGGCGCGGGGCGGCGGCGGGCACTGCGCGGCCGAGTGCGGCGCGTGGGCGGCGGCGGGGCTGCGGGGCGTGGCCTCCTCCTCAATGTGTGTGTGTGTAGGTGCGAGGGTGCGGGTGGCCGCTGTGCGGCGCGCGTGCCGGGCGCGGGGCGGCGGGCGGGCACTGCGCGGCCGAGTGCGGCGCGTGGGCGGCGGCGGGGCTGCGGGGCGTGGCCTCCCTCCTCATAATGTGTGTGTGTGAGGTGCGAGGGGTGCGGGTGGCCGCTGTGCGGGCGCGCGTGCCGGGCGGGGGGCGGCGGGCGGGCACTGCGCGGCCGAGTGCGGCGCGTGGGCGGCGGCGGGGCTGCGGGGCGTGGCCTCCTCCTCATAATGTGTGTGTGTGTAGGTGCGAGGGGTGCGGGTGGCCGCTGTGCGGGCGCGCGTGCCGGGCGCGGGGCGGCGGCGGGCACTGCGCGGCCGAGTGCGGCGCGTGGGCGGCGGCGGGGCTGCGGGGCGTGGCCTCCCTCCTCAATGTGTGTGTGTGTAGGTGCGAGGGGTGCGGGTGGCCGCTGTGCGGGCGCGCGTGCCGGGGCGCGGGGCGGCGGGCGGGCACAGCGCGGCCGAGTGCGGCGCGTGGGCGGCGGCGGGGCTGCGGGGGCGTGGCCCGCCCGCGCCGCTCGCCTTCCAGGCCGTCATGGCCCTGCGCTGCCTGCTGTTGCGTGACGCCAACCCCCACGCCTGGCGACGACTCAGCCAGATGGAGGTGAGTCCCTTACACTCCCTTCCCTTCCCTTCTCTTTACGTTCTGGCTACGGAGTGGAGAGAACGTCGTGTAATGCTGGGCGAAATAGACGCAGAATTTTCGGCAGGAAAACTCTTATTACAGGGCCCTGGTATCGATAAAGTGGATAAATCCAGATGCTAAATTTAGAAAGAAATTCTCTAACATGTAGTGTAGCCAGAATTTGTCTGTTGTCTGTGTCTGTCTGCCTGTGTCTGTCTTTCTGTTGTCTGTGTCAATCTGTGCCACCCTGTTTTGTGCGTCCTTCATACCAAGAATGACGGCAAAATGTCTGTCTGTCCATCCCATATGTCTGCGTCGGTCTGTGTCTATCTATGTCTATGTGTGTCTGTGTTAAGTGTGTCTCTCTCTGTGTGTGTCTGTCTCTGTGTGTGTCTGCTTGTGTCTGTCTGCTTGTGTGTGTCTGCTTGTGTGTGTCTGCTTGTGTGTGTCTGCTTGTGTGTGTCTGCTTGTGTCTGTTTGCCTGTGTTTGTCTGCCTGTGTCTGTCTTTCTGTTGTCTGGCTTTCTGTTGTCTGTCTTTCTGTTTGTCTGCCTTTGATGTGTGTCTTTCTGTGTGTGTCTGCTTGTGTGTGTCTGCCTGTTGTCTGTCTTTCTGTTGTCTGTCTTTCTGTTGTCTGTCTTTCTGTTGTCTGTCTTTCTGTTGTCTGTTTTTCTGTTGTCTGTGTCTGTCTTTCTGTTGTCT
Organism: Teleogryllus oceanicus; assembly: GCA_964035755.1. Taxonomy (NCBI): domain Eukaryota; kingdom Metazoa; phylum Arthropoda; class Insecta; order Orthoptera; family Gryllidae; genus Teleogryllus; species Teleogryllus oceanicus. Next base: position 49,224,463 of record CAXIVR010000010.1, on the reverse strand, counting down.
GTGTCTGTCTGTGTCATTCTGTCCGTTTGTCCGTCAGTCCGTCTGTGCTTTCTGTCCGTCTGTACACAACGCTAGAGGCAGAAATGTTCATTCGATTCTCTGTAAAATTGATATTCTCGGGTCTGTCTGGCTGGTGTCGCGACCCATTGAATTTGAAACCGATATTTTAAGTTTGGTGTATACTTTATAAAGCCTCTGGAACATTTTCAAAATTTTCAAAAAATATCCTCTAAGGTTTTTGATTAAATGTTGTTGTTGGATGGTGTAAAGGAATTTAAGAGAATGGTGCATATCTGTTCCTTGAAAACTGAGTTTTTTGAAAATTGAAAAAATCTAAAATTTTTCGGCTTCTTACAACTACAATTATGAAGATAGAGATTTTCCCCTTAATGAAATCTGTTCCTTAAAGATATATTTTTAAATACGTTCGTGAACAATTTTTCGGAAATTTGAGTACTTTTCGTGTAATTTTGCTTTAAAGTACGAACGAGAAAGTACATGCGGTTTTAGCACCAGTTTCCATGGGAATATCACTTCCCCTGGGTGGGCATTTGAGCAATGTTTCTTACTCTCTTCTCTTGCGAGTTTAGTAGCTGTGCCTTATATCTGCGCCTTATATTCTACCAGGGTGATATTTCCCCGGGGGGGAGCACCCAGGCGTTAGCCCCAAACCGCCTCCCCCCCCCGCCGACGCACAAGTATGCCGCCAGGCTGGTATCATTCAATGCCTGGTTCGGGCCGACCCGGCAGCTCAGAACCTCTGGCTTTCCAGAAAATTAATTGTTGTATAATGGGAAAGACGAGGACGGTGAAAACGGGGGGAAGGTTCTCACATGCAATCGCCTGGGCCCCATTGAGTATTGATGCGCCACTGTCTCCAGAAGTCTTATTCTCGTGCTTTGTGTTTGAACAGTCGCACAACGAGATCCGGCGGAAGCTGCCGGAGCTGTGGCGCCACAACCAGGCGGTGGTCGTGGAGCGCATCCGCGAGGACTGGAAGATGGCGGACCGCTTCACGGAGGACGAGATTCACACCGTCTGCGGCATCCTCGAGGTGAGGACAGGGCTCAACGAACATCTCAAGGACCGCCTTAGGTAGCTCAGGGCATCAACTGATGACACGTCAAAGACTGACCGGAAAGTCCTAGGGTTCGAGTCCTCACGATGGCAGGATTTTCAACACTAACCAGATAACTAGGTCGAGTTCACCCGCAGTCTGGAGGAGAACCCTGGGGGCCTGAAGTTCAATTCGGGATTTTTCCGTGATTTCTCCGATCAATATCAATTGAATGCCGGAGCAGTACCCTACCAAACGGGGCATGGACCGCGCGCGATCTTTCCTTCCTCTTCCTTGTCCTATCCTCTTCCCTTACATAACTTACACTTACATGCACTACACTACCACACATGTCGGGAGCTTAGATTTTGTCCCGGCTGGGGTGGTGCCCCGCGGATAGAAGAAACCTGGCTGAGGAAAACGCTGCAAATCGATAGCTACGATCGGCACCGGAGCTCGCCATCCAGGGAGGAAATCACTGCCACCTCTGGCGATAAAAACATGCACTACACTTACGAGACTAATGACCTCAGCCGTGGACGTGCTCGGAATCACTAATCAAACAATCAACACCTCAAAGGACCCCAAGCACGATGGAACCACGGGTCCTTTAATAGTCATATCCGGACAATAGAATTTTGAATAAGGGTAATATTTCTATTAGTGAGATTAATTAGAGTCCCGACATTTTTATACGAAAACCTCTATTAGTGAAATTTTAAAACCTGTTGAATTGTGATTATGTTCGCTAACACAGGACTTGCCATTATGTTTCTCCGAAAGAATGTAGTTTTTGAAATGTTTGTATGATTCTCACACATTCTTCATTTCTTAATTAGAACGTAGAATAGTAAAACGCACGACCCAGAAATTCTTCTAAACTCTAGCAGCAAACGAGTAGGAAGAATTTCCAAACGTTGCAAACACGTCGCAAATGTTCAAGATACAGTTCAAAAATTTTCAAATGATAATTACTCACCAGCAATGTCAATTATGTTCTAACGTAACTGCCATAGAAAATTATGACAATGTTTTTGTAGAACACATTGAATTTTACACGCACCTCAAAATGGGTTCTACCAAAGCGTTCATCAGAAAGAAGAATCCATTGGAAATGTACAATATTATGATATCGAAACACGAAGTCAAATTAGACGCTCTTTGGACGAAAAATATCGCGTGTGTACACTCCGTGGCTACTCCAACAGAAACAGCTGTGCAAATGGCACGTTGCCACATTTGCCATTCCTTAAGGAAACACTCATTTCACATTCATGAGGAGCGACAACGAAACACAAAGCTCAGTAAGTGACCGCGTGTTGTAATCTTATGAATTATAGCTTAAGGAGTCCCTCATATGTTACGCGTCGACTACGTATCTGGACCTAGAAAAAAACAACAGGCAACTACTGGTATCGTAGGCTTCCGCGGCCAGAGTCATGATCTGAGCTTCCCGGGTGACGCCGCGTCGAAGGCTGGGGTGCCGACGTTTCGACCGACATATCGCGGTCCTCTTCAGGGCTGTACTGCCTATTGAAGAGGCCCTGAAGAGGACCGCGACATGTCGGTCGAAACGTCGGCACCCCAGCCTTCGGCGCGGCGCCACCCGGACAGCCCAGATCTCAACAGGGAAATACGTTAGTGGCATGTATGGGCTGCTATTACAATTAACTCGAATTACAAGTACCCCAACTCTCAAATATTTTCTAATGATCTCGCACGTTGGTTTTAATTCGCCTAAGCCGCGTTGAATAACACAAAACACGAACTACAAGTACTGCAACTCCCATGCATGGTTTCATGATCTTCACGGTGCTTTTATTAGTCTTCGCATGATTAAGGGAGGTATGTTTGTGTGTGTGTAGGTGAACTCGTTCGAGGTGGGGCAGCACGGCACCCGTGCGTTGTTCCCCACAGCGTTTCTGTTGGCGCACGACTGCGTGCCCAATACCTCCCACTCGGACCACACCGAGGACTTCTCCCTCACCGTGCGCGCCGCCCACGCCATCAAGCGCGGACAGCCCATCACGCTCTCCTACGCCTACACGCTGCAGGTGAGCAATGCCCATCACGCTCTCCTACGCCTACACGCTGCAGGTGAGCAATGCCCAATTCCAATTATTCGCTGCGAGCTTGTCATGCCGATCACACTGTCCTATGCCTCACGATGCAACGCCCAAGGCGTTGACTTCCAATTTTTTATGGCAATTACGGAAGCGGGAGGCTGAATCCTGGCACTCGCCGTGAAAATGTGCGAGTACCTTAACATGCACAACATCATCACTCGTATTCCACTCATATTTCATTTATCGATTTTCTATACCTGATGTCAATCTCGATCTTAGCCCTCCTGATGACCTTTGCAGCTGACGCGCCCGTAATCGTTAATTGACCGATTGATTGATTTGCGTAAACTGCTTTGGTCATTAGTCCCGTCAGTGCATGTTTTTTTCTCGGGAGATGGCGGTGACCTCCCCCTCCCCGCTGGATGGCGAGATCCGGCGCCGACCTACTGTCGGCTAGTGGGGTTTCCCCCTAACCAGGACTCTCTCAACAGCGGGACACCGCCCCAGCCGGGACAAGCTCTAAGCTCCCGACCGGTCTCCCGGAATATGTATAGTGTAGTGCATGTTAGTGTAAGTGTGTGTGTAAGAGGAGAGGATAGGACAAGGAAAGGGAAGGACAGATTGCGCGCGGTCCGCAATCCCTTTCTAATCGTCCGCTGATGTGCCATTTGTGTGTGTGTGCAGGGCACGCTGAAGCGGCGCGAGCACCTGCGCGAGAGCAAGTTCTTCGACTGCACGTGCTCGCGGTGCGGGGACGCCACGGAGCTGGGCACGCAGGTGTCGGCGCTCAAGTGCCCCAAGTGCCCGCGCGGCTTCCTGCTGTCGGCCGCGCCGCTCGACGCCCGCGCGCCCTGGCGCTGCGCCGCCTGCGGCTTCGTGCTCGACGCGCACAGCGTGCGCCTGCTGCTCGACAGGTCGGCCTCTACATCCTCCTCCACTACGTCTCTTCTTTCTGTTTCTATTCTTCCTCTTCTTTCTCTTCCTCCTATTACTTCCCTCCCTCCTCTTCCTCCCCTCCCTCCTGCTGCTCGACAGGTCGTCCAGCTGCGCTTCGTAGTTCATGCTCCTCCTGCTGCATCCCCTGCTTGTCGTGTCCGTGCTACCACTCTACCTCCTCCCCCTCGAAATCATCTTCCACGCACGCTGCGTTGCTCTTGTGATTCTGCATCTCTTGCCTTTCGCCTTCATGCTATCACTCTTCATCCTCCTCCACTACGTTTCTTCTTTCTGTTTCTATTCCTCCTCTTCTTTCTCTTCCTCCTATTCCTTCCCTCCCTCCTCTTCCTCCCCTCCCTCCTCTTCCTCCCCTCCCTCCTCTTCCTCCCCTCCCTCCTCCTGCTCTACAGGTCAGCCAGCTGCTCTTCGTAGTTCATGCTCCTTCTGCTGCAGCCCCTGCTTGTCTTCCCCGTGCTGCCACTCTAGCTCCTCCCCTTCCGAAATATCTGCCACGCCCGCACGTACGCCCTCTGCGTTGCTCTTGTGTTTCTGCCTTTCTCGCCTTTCGCGTCCATACTACCACTCAACATCCGCGTCCTCTACGTCTCTTATTTCTGTTTCTCTTCCTCCTCTTCTTTCCCTTCCTCCTATTCCTTCCTTCCCACCTCCCTTCCTGTTCCTGCTCTTCCCCTGATTACTCTGACTCTTTCCGTTCTACGTCCTCGTCCACTTCCTCCTCTTACTCTTCCTCCTCTTTCTCTTCTTCTCTTCTTTTTTTCTCTCTCCTTTCTTCCTTTCTTTTTCTCCTCCTTTTCCTGTTTCTCCGTTTCTTCCACTTCCACTTCCTCTTCGTCTTTCCGCTTCTCCTTTCTGTTCTTCCAGTTATTCCTATGAAATCCCCGATTCTAATGTTCATAAATCTGCGTTCTATCAATATTGTGGGTTTCGTGATCAGGGGGCTAGTTTGAGTGGATGGACGATCTGTAGTCGTCAGACTGTAAAAAAGGAAATGAGCGTAGAGGGTTTGAAGATGACAAAGTAGTGCAGTGCCGTATTCTTTAAGACAGACACTTAGTCAACTTTTAGTCATCCCCTGGTTCGGAAATACCCTACAATACATATGCTCAAAGTCCATTCAATCCAATCCAATCGCATTCAATCCAATCCAATTGATGCTTTATTTTCCGTGGCGACGCTCAGGCCAACTCTTCACGCTGACCATGCAAATTCCGCTACTCTTCTTTCTCCGTCTAGCGTGTCACTCGGGCAATTTGAATTTTTCTCATTGTTCTCTCTCAATTTTTCTCGAAAAACTCAATCAATCAACCGATTGTAGTACATGAAGTGCGTCGTGTGCGCGCATGCGCAGGATCAACGAGGAGCTGGAGGCGGTGGACGCCAACGACGTGCGTGCTCTGGAGGCCTTCCTCAAGAAGTACCGCAACGTGCTGCACTCGCACCACTACCTGGCGCTGTCGGCCAAGCACTCGCTCGCAGCTGTACGGCAAGGCGCAGGGCTACACCATCCACGAGCTGTCCGACGAGCTGCTCGCCCGCAAGCGCGACATCTGCCGGGAGCTCGTGCGCGTCTTCGACGTGCTCGAGCCAGGACTCACGCGCCTGCGCGGTGAGTACATGCGACGCCATTTTGTTTGGGCAAGTAATAGAGCAACATGGCTTACTAAACCCATGTGAAAGTTTCGCACATTTCTGCACTGAAAAACTATAACCGTCAACAGAGCCAATGCTATACTATGTGTAAAGTATACGGATTACTATATAGAATATGCAGAAATAATATATCAAAATAACAGATTTACTCAATCACCAACAGAGCAAAGTTCGTCAGTACATTAATTTTCTGTGTGATATTTTTATTTATGTAAAGTTATGTTCAGTGAAACTGGCCCTATCACTACGAACTTTTGGAAAAACTAATTTCGTGCATGTGCAATAATTATTATTAATATTAGTGTTTGTATTATTAATATTATTCTCTTCACGTACACAAATGCACATACGGAGTGGAGAAACTTTTCTCTTTAATTCTAAGCTTGGTATAAAACATCTAAAAAGTCTAATTTTGTGAATAAAAACAAAACTCGGTTTCGAAAATTCGAAAATTTGATTGTAAGTCTCGAAAACGAATCTTTTATGAATTATGGACGATAGTGTGTTGCGGGTTGTATCAGCACGCTATACTAAACGCTGTAACTAAAGACTATCCTACCAAACGCTATTACACAATGAGGTGGGGTGGGGTGTAACACAATTTCAGTATTTCTGTTAGTTTTATTATAGTCTTCGTAGTTTATGTAAATACCTTTCAAACGATACCGTAATTTTCTTGAACGGATCAGTAATTCTGCTGGAAATGGGAAGTATGCATTAGATATAATTAATGCAAATGATTATACAAACAAGAAGGGTTTAAAAGGAAAATGATCTAAAAAGTATTCCGAAATGCACGTTCTTTAACAAGTGGAATCGTTATTTTCTGTTTCGTCACCTAACTAAACGTAACAAAATATGAAATAACATTTCGATTCATTTCTAATATTAGCAATATCATTATTGTTTATTTCATATTGTTTCAATGCGCATGATTACTATCACTATTTTTTAATACTAGAGTGTGCCTGATCAATATGCGTACATCTAATCTCCCAACGTCTTAAGATGCTTGCTTATAATCTTCAATTCCATGTACATGTGCCTGATATGAATTGCATTGAGAAGTGTGCTTCTTGTTGCTGACGTAGGTACTAGCTGCATTATTTTTAATATCCTTTTATTTGCATCGGTGTCAAATGTGCATACTTTCGATCACTGTTGTTTATAAGAATTTGCGTTGCACCTGATGTAGAGGAATGTATGTTTTATCCCTAACTCATTGCACGTGTGTCTGAGGCGTATATCTTCAAAAAATAACTGTTTTCCTGAACTGTCTTCGTTTTTAGCTCCCAGCTATTATACTTATTTATTTATTTATTTATTTCGTCAAAAAAACAGTTAAAAACTGCGTATGACGTGCTATGGGGAAAAGTGAATTGTGTGCACATTTTCAAAATTCTGCGATCCCTACACCAAGTCATATACTACTTAAATTTTGAATTTTGAAAGGGAGAATAAAAACAAAAACTCCCATGTAGTAAAATCTATTTTCAAAAATAAATAAGCAATAAATTTTGAATTTTGAAATTGCATTGAATTTTCTTGCAAATTCCATTCGTCATTGATGCGCACGGGCGCTGTTTCGAGCGACGTGTTTTGCGCATTGCATGCTTCAACTCTCAGAAATACCAACGATAACTGCTTAGGAGCAAGGGCGAGATGCGTATGAGCATGGGCGAGCTGTGTGTCTATGGCTGCTGCCGCAGAGCTGCGTGCTCCAACTACCTTTAATTCCTGTGGTAATTCATGCGCTTTTCGGCATGGGCGATGTACCGAACAGTGTGCATGTTGCTGAAGTTGCAGAGGTGTGGCTGTACGAGTTACATGCCCCTATACTCCCTTTAACCACTCCAATGCAACACATGCATCTGGGACGAATGGTTTCGAGCGGTGTACCTATGGCGAATGTATTCGAGCCTGTTCGGTGTGCCTGTACGAGCTGCATGCTCCAACACCATGGTCCAACAACACGCTTTTGTGTTTCTAACCGTCAATTCCACGAGGCATGTACTCAAGTGTTGAGTGGGTGCTGGTGCTGCCGCAGGGGTGTGCCTGTACGAGCTGCTAGCTTCAACTCTCTTTAACCTCCCAATAATTGCCTTGTACTATGGGAATGTTCGAGCCTGTTCGGTGTGCCTGTACGAGCTGCATGCTCCAACACCATGCCCCAACACCACGCTCCCGTGTTTCTAACCGTCAATTCCACGAGGCATGTACCTGAGTGTTGAGTGGGCGCTGGTGCTGCCGCAGGGGTGTGCCTGTACGAGCTGCACGCGCCGCTGCTCATCCTGGCGACGCGTGGCTTCGAGGCTCGCGCCATCACGCCCAAGGAGCTGGCGACGCGCCTGCAGGAGGTGGTGGCGTGCCTGGAGGCGGCCTGCTGGCGGCGCTCGCCCAGGCTCGACGCGCTCTCTGACGCACGCGGCCAACTACAGCGCGCGGGGTTTCGTCCCCATCTACGTCGCTACTTTCCGTGACGTTTCTAGGGCGTCTAATGATTCTAGGACGTCGCTGTTATGCCCAGACTTGTTTCACTAGAATAGTGAGATATCAGCAAGTTGTGGGTTGTTCCCTAGTTTTTTGACGTTTCGATGTTTTCATTGGATGACGTTCTGTGGCTTCGATGCTACAATACAATCATCGGTGGGACGTTATCGTGAATTTTCATTGTTCTAATACGGTTGTACCATGGAAACGTAAAGGAGTTTTAATGTCAGGGTCATTTTAGGGTCATTAATGTTTCTATTTTTCTGACGTCGCTGTTATGCCCAGACTTGTTTTTTACTAGAGTACTGAGGCGTCAAGTTATGCGTTGTTCCCTAGTTGTGACGTTTCGATGTTTTTCATTGGCCGTCGTTCTGTGGCTTTGATGCTGCGACGCAATCTTTGCTGGGACGTCATTTTGAATTTTTATTATTATGTACTATGGAGACATCAAGAAATTATGTGATCGTTAATGTTTGTATTTCTATGACGTCACTATTATGCCCAGACTTGATTCTCTCGGGTGTTGAGGCGTTGAGTTGTGAGTTGTTTCTTAGTTGTGACGTTTCGATTTTTTAATTCGACTACGTCCTTTAGTTTTGATGCTGCAACACAATCTGCGCTGGAACATCACCGTTACTTTTTATTGTTCTGATAGGGTTGTATCATGGAGACGTAAAGGAGATCTTGATCAACCATTTGATGTGACGTTGTATTGCGTTATATTGTTCTAACAGAATACTGTTTGCCGGTAACTCTCTATATCAGGAAGCTGATGCTCTCTGTTGCTGTGATGATGTATGATTTTTCTTGTTCTGAGAATGCGTGACATACATCGCGATTTTCACGCACTATGTCGACCAAGCAACTTCAGCGCTGTAACGCACGATCGCTGACATCTTATCGTTAAATTTTGTATTTTTCTGACGTCGCTTATTTCATTCTAATATTGCGACATCATTAAGTTGTCATTGTTGTAACGTTTCAATAGCGAAATTCAGTTGATGTGAAGCGACACAACGACTTTGGGATTTCGAAGCTGGAACGCACATCTTCCTTTGACGCAAATATGAATTTGAATTTTTCAAGCGTCATTAATACACCGATATACGAGGACTTCGGTAGTTGATGGATTGTTCGCTATCTTGATGTTCGGTGTGCTGCAGTTCTGTTGCTGTGACGTGACTTCGACGCTGGAATGCGCACCATGAGACATAATGAGTTTGTGTTATTCTCACCAGATGGTATCTTTATGACGTTAAATAACATGTGAGTTGTCTGTTGACGATTGATTGTGTTCTGTTGTATTGTCAAGTTTTTCCTCTCGGCTAATCACGGTTTTAAGGTGTTGTCTCTTGGGAATTTACATGGCTCTGACGTGATATTATCATTGGGTTGTGGGTTGTCTGAGTGACTTTCGGTCCTATATTGCACACTTTCAGGGGACTAGGTCATTAAAATATTTATTTATTTGACGAGACGTACCATTACGAGACGTCAGAGAGTATCTGTGACGATTTCATTGTATGCGTCCTTGCTGTGATGTTTCATTATATTATAATGATATGATTCTGTGGTCGGTCACCCATGATATGCGGACTTTGATGCTTTTACTCTAATGTCTATTATAATTTCTTTTTCTTGCATCGATGTCAAAGTGTCCTTAACTCTTTGATCAAAAAACGGTATCTTTCTCATTCTCACGCGATTTCCCTGATATCTTATAGTGCCAACATGAAGAGCCTCTAGAGTAGATATTTGAGCCTCAAACTTTTTAATTCGTATTTCGTGCAAACCCCTTGATTCATCCATGGATCGGATAATGATTCTATGGTTCCACGGATTTTAATTCATCCGTAGTCAGCGCCCCTCAAAAACACCACTGTCATTTCAGTTCGTACTTCCATTTGCAAACACTATACTCACACACACACACACACACACACACACACACACACACACACACAGGCACACACATACAATGCACACACACAGGTACACACACGCAAGCACACACACAGGCACGCACGCACACACACAGGCACACACTCAGACACGCACGCACACACACAGGCACACACTCAGGCACGCACACACAAGGGCACCCCTCTCTCTCTCTCTCTCTCTCTCTCTCTCTCTCTCCTACACACACACAACATAAATAGCATATATCCACGCACTCTCACATACGCAAATATTTTTGAAGACAAAATACACTACTAAACTATTTTCCAGAACAGATGTTGAAAATGACCTAATAAACCCGAAATTTATTAGGCAATGTTGCCAATGTTTAGAATATTTTTGAGGTAACTTACTATGGCTCTTACTGAAGGATAGTCATTGAATAATCATAGATAATTTGTTTCCATTACTTTCTGCGTGGTTTAACATTACTTTTCACAATGTTTTTCTTTTTTAACTGTGTATTTTATTTGTTGGCGCTAGAATGTCATTCTTTTCTGGCTCTGCTTTATCAGCTATAACTCTACAATTATGCCTTTCATTACTTGTTAGTCCCAGCCTTTTGAAATCATATTTCCATCACATCATTCTTTTGATAACCTTGTATTAATTGATATCTCATTGATAGCACAATGACGAATAATTAATTACACAAACGCACATAAACGAGATAGTTCATGTGGTGTAAAATAACTCACAATGTCATATTTACCATGAGTTAAATCTTCTCATGTTAAAATGCTAAATTATTAAACCACGATGTCGAGATGAAAGCTGTTATTCTAACTTCTGAGATCAAACTGATGTTTGGAAATATACATGTATATAACATACATGTATGAAATGTATATAATACATAGTCTTTACATTTTGCATTTGAAGTCACATTTAAAGAATGTTTTATGTTAGAATTGTATTGTGTTGTAATGAATTATGCTGTATTGTTAGCATTGATTTTATCCAATAGAATTTTGCTCTGCAAAGTTCTTGTAAGAAAGAAGAAATACTACTAGATATAGTGCTTAGGCTAAACTTTGTCGAAATAATATTTATTAATTTTTATTGAATATTCATAGGCGTTAGCTTGTGAGGTTTTTGGCAGAAGGATGAGATAAAATTTATTTGAGAGTGGAAGAGTTGAAGGGGAAACAAAATATAGCTAATACATCATATGAAAAGTAAATTAAATTGACTTGCTGCAAGTGAGTTTTATTGTTAATGAGAGCTTTATTGTTAATGCAGAAAATTAAGGAGAATGAAAAGAACGTTTTGGAAGTTTGCCATTGTGTTTTGGCGATAGTTATGTTTTCCTAGCTGGAAATGGAGTGCAAATGGAATATTGTTTATATAGGAATAAAATTTAGTAGGCAGTTGTAGAAAACAATTTTTGATAGGTAGAATGCCTAATTCCTAATGAATTTGTTCATTAGGAATGAACCATGAGGATTTTAAACATGTTGTGAGACACTAATATTCATTTGTGAAAAAGAAAAGTATGTGATTGTTAATGTAGAAAAGTAACGGAGCACAGAACAATAATTACTCTCAAACTTCTGTATTCTAACCAAAGACACTAATTGTTTTAACATTGGTGGATAACGAAGATTTATTTTTGACTTTTTGAACGCTTTGCGAATGAGTCATGATAGTTTCTGTAATCAACGAAAATCGATGAAAGTTCCTCATAATTGTGAATGAATATCTTGTTTGCATTATTTGCTTTGTTTTAAACTCCCTAGATGAATATTAGAATAAATAGGTTCATCATTAATCATTTGTTTTTATGTAACATATTGTTTGTATTTTGTGTAAAAATGTGCCTTTTACTTCTACCACTACTTCTACCATTTGCAATTAATGTCAGATGAATCATATGAAAAAAAAAAGTGTGACTTAAAATAAGATAACCTAATAAGATTCTGGAGCATCGTGTTATAGTATCATGAATTTCTTTCAAGCGAGTCATTGAATTGTTCTTTTGTTCTACATAATGTTACTACATAATGATAAATTGTTACTACATTATATTATTTCTTCATATTGCGATTATCCTATATCTTTTGAGGTCACTATTTTAATATTATCTATTTGTTGATGACCATTCCTTTACCTTTTGGTGTGAAAGTGTCACTTATGATAAGAGGAAAATGTAAAGTGAAATGACCTGTAATTAATATATATTTATGAAATTTTAAGATATTATTTTTGTTTTATTCCACAATCATGACAATACACATTCCAATTATATCATCCGAACATTACAATGTTCGCCGAAACTGCATTTCATACTTAGGTTTAAATAACATGACGCGTGAGGGCCTGACATCATGACGGAATATGGCACAACGCTTTGCGTCTTTCTCGGTTGTGCCGCTAGATGTCGTATGATACCGACGATATCAAGCAGTGCTGCAGATCAAGCACCATCTAGCGGCACAACCGAGAAAGACGTGAATAGATGTGCCACATTCCATCGTGAAGACAAGGCCCTCACGCACCATGTTATAAAAACCAAAGTTTAATGGTTTTTAGTTTCCTAAATCTACAAATATTTGGCTGAAATATGTTTCTTTCTTATTTACACTTTCTTAGAATTTTTACGAACTCTCCTTTCTCTATACTTACATTGTAGAGAGAAAGTAGTGTAATCTACGGCAGAAAGAGGCGATTTTTCGACAGAAAATTTCGTGTTCCCGTACCCCGGTTGTTCCTATAGGTAGTAAATTACTTGCTATAAGAGGTTATAGGCAACATCCACGTTTCGCGAGTACTTAATAGTTTGTGCACGCCATAGCGGACAACACTATCGATCTTCTGCGCATGCGCACATGCACTAAATTGTTGCGAAACTTTCACTACGCATGCGCAGCATATCGATAGGTCTTTGACGTTCGAGTGAGCAGTTGTGAGAACCGCAAAAGAGATATTATAGGAGATACTAAAAGAGATACTACTGAGATAATATAGGAGACGATTCTCTTTGTCATGTTTGCAATGGCTGTACATTATAGAGAAAACGTAAGGTGGTCGATGAAGCAAGTAATTTTCTTCAAAGGGGTTGGGAATTCTTGATCTAAACCGTCCAGACGACTTTCTCCAAAATTGATATTCATTGTTCGATCTGAACAAACTCAAGGCCCCACGAGCTTGTTTTTTGGTATTTCTTAACTTGAAGACTCAAACTTTTCAATTTTTTTTTATAAATGGCTCCACATTTTTGGATTAAACTTTAATCTCAGAAAGCGTAAGGGAAGCTTAAAAAATGAGGCAGGCCTCATTTACGTTGATATCTCTCAATTTTTTAAAAATTGAAAAAGTTAACATTTTTTCGACTTCTTCCTACATCTAAAATATTAAAGTTAGAGATTTTTCTGTTGTTTAAAGATAGACCTTGAAATTAAATTATGGCCAATTTTTGAAAATATGAGTAACTTTGATCTAATTTTGTGTGAAATTAGGCAGTTGTTAAACAAATATTTTCTCAGTATCTGCTTCAAATTGTTTCATTATTTTTTTATGGACGACAGAGCAAAGGTGGTTAAAAATGAAACGTCCATTTTCGGGGAACTCTCTGTACGTTCGAAAATTTCAAAAAAATAATATTGAAAAAGTACAATTCTGAAGACATATTTCTGTCTTAAATGAAATGTATTCTAAAAAATCAGATAATTTAAAAAATCCTGTACAATATCTGTATACGTTTCTACAGGGTCTCAAACCCTAATATTTAATTTTAATGAACCGCACTGGCACCTGCTAGTGGGAAATAGTGAGTCGGAGCAAGATATGAATCGTACGCAACGTGGGAAGATATAAATCGTACATTTTGAGCTGCTCGCAAGCTGGCGGAAACACGGAAATGATTTCTTACGACCTGATTGCTTACAACACCAGCTGAAGGTAGAAAACTGAAATTATTATCGAACCTTTTGTGTTTATAATCGAGTGACTTTTAAGTAAAAAATTATAAACAAGTATACATATTGTAACCTTCTTTTGAGTTACATTGAGTAGCGTACTTTAGAGTAATATTTTCAGTTTGTCAATATATTCTGCATAAAATATATTCAAAAATATCCGGTGGAAAATATAATTAATATTTTGCACATTTTCCTCTTAATATTTTCTTCAGTGTCTTGCAATATCGAGAGCTATACTGAGCTATACTGCGAGACTACTGGACATTAAGTATTGTCTTCATGACCTTGTGTTCATCCACACATCATTAATTCTATTTGTTTAATGTAATATTGAATATTGGGGAATGAAGAAACCTTACATTGAATATTACTCATTTAAAAATTGATTATTCAAAATTTGACGTTCGGAAATGCTCAAAGATCTGATAAATATTAATTTCTGAATAAAAAATATAATTTGTTCGAGTTCAAATAATAAAATTAATAATAACACGGAGAAAATTCGGGAGTGACGGGAGTTTTAGTTTGGATTCTCCATATAAAAGTTTGAAGTCATATTTTTTAATTGTAATTTGAAGTGAAGAATCTGCAAGTATATTTATAATGGGAATATTGCTTTGAATGTGGTCCGATCTACGTACATTTATTACTTTGAATAAATTGTTCATAATTACAAAACGATATTGGTGTTGGAGAGTCATGCCTCCCTCCGTGCTTCTCGCCCCTGGAACCGCCACAAGTGGGGCTCGGGTCATGTTTGGGGGCATTTTAGTGTGTTTATACGATGTACTTCTTAATTTTATGTATGCATCACACTAATATTGTCTTTATAACATTGTACCTGAATTTGAACCTTTTTTAACATTTTTAAGAAAGTAAGTAGAAAATCGGAAGTAGCAATTCAGAAAAGTATTACACAACAATAGAAAATTATAAGAATAGAAAATAATTCGAATGACATTAAATTCAGGTTTTTGAAATTAGCATAACTAGTTACTTTAGGACTATGAAGAAAATTTCTAGAGCCAAGAATCGTGATTACCAGTGTACTTGTCTGAAATGACCATGCTAAATTGCCTCTCGTTCTAAAAATATGTTAGGAGCATTGTGGCATAATAAACTAAGTATATAGGACTCTACGATATTGCTCAAAATATCTGATTGATCATGTCTTTGGGAAACATAACAGCTGGTGTCTTACACAGGTTTTGCTCTCATCCTCATTTTTTTTATTCCTGATATTTGTATGCACAAATTGTTAATTAAAACTCAGAGTAAAATTAATGCCTGAACATAAAATGTATGCTATAATTATGTGAGAAAACTACAATTTTATCCAACGTTTGAAGTTACCGAACCCACTGTAACATGCCTACAAACTGTTAACTGTTACATATGTATTAGCAACTTCCCCATACACAGAAGGTGAGGTAAGAGCCCAAGCATCGACTGTGTGTAAAGTGCGACTAAAATAGTAGCGTAGGAATGCAGACGTCTTTATTCTAAAACTCGACAAATTATTGACATATAAATACTCCCTTCCATGTGCTCCCAGGAAATTAATATCCGTGTGGGATTTTCCAAGTAATAAAACGTTCAATATATACATAAGGTATCATGAAATTCGAAACACGAGTAACATGTTCTATTTGTTATCTATTTTACAACTACGTTATTATATTTGCAATATAAAGTCTATTGTTTCTTTAGTTATGACATGAGATTTCCTATCCTGGACTTTCTGTTTCTGTAAATATTTTTCGGCGTCTTCCTACAGCTAAAATATTAAAGATAGATATTTTTCACTTAATGAAATCTGTTTCTTGAAGATAGGTTTTGAAATAAGGTTAGATACAATTTTTCGAAAATTTGAGAACTTTTTGCGTACTTTTGCCTGAAAATACGGGCGAGAAAGTATGTGCTGTTTCAGCACCACTACTTTCTTATAAGTAGGATTTTGAAGATTCTAAGAAATAGACTAATGTGTTGTGCTTCAAGCGGTTTTATGAATAGAGATTTGCACAGGATAACAGAAATACTATAGAAATCCAAATAATTTGCATTATTATACCTCTACTTCACGCCAAAAAATGTTATAAGTGGAAATCCCAGACATTCCAGAGTTCAAGAAAAAAACTGACTACTTGTAGGTGTCACTGTCAAAATATCGTAACCAAGAAGGCAGAGAAACATAAGAGTTTGGAAATCGAGATCAGTCGAATGTGAGGCGTAAGACCACACGTCGTCCCGATAGTTATCGGAGCTCTGGGATTTGTTCCGCAAATTGTGTGAGAACTTGACTAAACATCCTGGTCATTCAAAAGACTGACAAGTGTTGGACATTGCTTTAATAGAAACAGCCTATATTTTCAGCTTAAGTATTCTGCCACTAAATGTTCCATTTGCTTACACACTACAGACGTTAGACTTACTAGGCGATAATTTTCAACATTTTGACGAGAGCTTCCTTTGAAAATTGGAACCACTATGGCATCTTTCCAATCCCGAGGAATACATGAATTGTTCAGTGATATCTCAAAAAACCGTAATAGGTACGATAACATAGCTTCTCCCCCTAATTTGAGAATTTCCCCCGAAATTCCGTCCGGTCCGGTTTATTATTACCTATTTTGGCAATTCTTTTTCTAAATGCTCTGAGATTTAGTACAAAATTTTCTCCTTCGCATTCGTTTACGGTGATCTTTCTTTTATCTGCAAAAACTGACGCGAAAAATTGGTTAAATATTTTTACTTTTTGTTTATTGTCTACCACTAAGTTATTATTACCGTTTCTTAACGACGGGATTTCTTCGCGATTCCCCTTGCTCCTTCGTACGTATTTTAAAAAAATGCTCCAACTTTTATTTTCATCAGTAAGGATCGTTTCCAAATCCCTTCCTGTGCTAATACTTTCGCCTCCAATAGTTCTCTCGTTAGATTCTTGAATTTCATATAATGTTGATCGCTTATTTTTCTTTTCCCATATGCCCGCCTTGCTTTGCTTTTTAACTTTCGTATCCTATTATTATAATATTCTGGATCGGGATTTCCTGTTATGATTTTATACGGTACGTAGAGATCCACACACTTATTAATGATTTTCTTAAAATTATTCCAAACTTCCTCTACAGAACTACCAATTCCCGCCCATGTGGAATAATTATAGACTAAATACTTGCGCTGCGCTCCAGAACGCAGGTTCCGTTCACAACCAGCCCACGTTATTGCTTGCGACTGCAAAACTGCGTCGCTGCTAGGGCCGGGATTTAGTTCCACCCCACCGATTACCAGCAACATAGCAAGAGCCGCAGAACTCAACACCGCTGCTAGCCGCCTGGAATCGCTGTGTAGAGGCTCCTGGTAAGGAGCGCGGCAAAAGACCCCACGCGCGCCCGGTAACATTCCAAGGAACACCCCATCACCGCCTTTCACCAGAGCTCCCGGAAAACACGTCCGCACAGTCTGACCGCCCAGCACCGAAGTTGTAAGATTTATGGTTGTAAGATTTAATTTCTAAGGGTAATTAGTTAAATAATTTTGGCCCTATATAATTCATTGACTGTCTGAACGATTCCTTTTTAACTTTTGAAATTCGGACAGTTTTTTTGTTCTTTGGTTGTTATACCATTTTGTATCACTTCATACACTTCTACATTTCTTGGTTACGAAGTTGAACCTCGCGTTCCGCAGCCTTCATGCTTGCAATTATCGCATGCGCCGCGCAGATAAAGAACAAAGCAGAAGCGCCGGCCGTTGGAAATGGGCAGTGGCCGCCGGATCCATAGGTCGCGCACGCGAGCCGTGCTCGGCGACTGTAAATGCAAATGGCGCCCGCCCCGCGGCCTTCTGGGAAGGAATCGCATAGGGATGAGCCCCCGCCATCGAGCGCTCGACGCGACGGATTCAGCGTTCTATCTGCGGCCGGCGTTAGTCAGCTGACGCCGGGTATTCACGGCTGTCGTGTCCGTGTTGCCGGAGGCCGTTGGATTCCGGAAGCTGTTGTCAAGGTTTAATAAAAATAAACAGCATATATTACGCGCCTGCGGTAGTGTATGTTGTGAATCTCTGTCCGCAGTTTCGAGCTCGGTTGGAGTCGTGAATTGCAAGACAAAATGCTTCTTGCGATTTCCTTCGGAAGGGAATAAAGTTGGTTGTTCCATGTCGTAGATGCGGGAGCTGACCGGGAGGTCATAGGTTCCAGTCCTGACGGCGGCAAGATTTTCGACACTAGCTTTCCAGCTAGGTCGAATTCAGTCGCTACCTGAAGGAGAATTCTAGCGGCCAGCTGCTCTAATCGGTAGTCTTCCGTCATTTCTCCGATCAACACGAGGCGAATACCGGAGCACTACCCTAAAAGACAGGCCACGGACCGCGCGCGACCTTTCCTTCCTCTTCCTTGTGCTATTCTCTCCCCTTACACACACACACACACACATACACACACACTTACACTAACATGCACTACACTACCACATTCCTGGAGACCGGTCGGCAGCTTAGAGCTTCTCCCGGGTGGAGCGGTGCCCCGCTGGTCGGAGAGTCCTGGTTAGAAGGAAACCCCGCTAGCCGACGGTAGGCCGGTGCCGGATCTCGCCATCCAGCGAGGGAAGATCACCGCCTTCTCACGAGAAAAGAAAATGCACTGCACTTACGGGACTAATGACCTCAGTAGACCCGCCCGGAATCACTAACCAACCAATCAAATCCATGTCGTAGATTTATGGCATATAAATACAACCTAAGGCGTACAGGACATATTAATGAATTCATTTACTAGTAAATCCATTGTACGAGAGATTTGTCGCCATAAATTGATCTCTAAGCATGGCTGACAATTCTTTGTCACGTAAAAAATGTCTTTGAAACACACGTGACTTAGCTACGATGCAATTTGTAGATCTCGAGTCCGGGCGTGGATTCCGGAACTGCTGTTAATGTTTAATAAAAATAACAGCATATATAACGCGGCTGCAGTGTGTACGATTAGCGGATTTCTCTGCTGTATCCAAGTCGCCGGTCTCGAGCTCGGTCGAGGTCGTGAATTGCGATGGAAAAATGCTTCGTACACTTTCCTTCGGAAGGGAAATAAAGTCGGCTGTTCCATGTCGTAGATTAAATATAAAATAGAACTTTAAACGTACATGGCCCCCCGTGAGGTATTTGTCTGGTTGTCGTCCAATTAATAAATTTACTAGTATGTGGCATTGCACAATATGTGTGCCGCCATAAATCGATCTCTGATTGGCTTACAATCCTATGTGACATATGTGTAAAAAAAAGAATATTTGAAACTCATGTGACCTTGGCTGCCTAGAATTACTCGCAAATCTTGAGTCTAAGTTCACGGAAGCCATTAGATTCTGGAAGCTACTGTAAAGGTTTAATAAAAATAAGCAGTGTACATCCGGCGATCGGAGTTAACTTTAACTTATCAGGCTCGAGACGTCGAGTACAATCCTGTTCAAAATCGCGAATTTGGGTGCAAAAAAACTAAAGAAAATTAAAGCCGATTTGCCATGTGTGGCAAAACTTAAACTTTTCATTATTGCTTCCGTTTTCTTCTAGGTGTCAACATACCGATGGCCCCTAAATAGGTAAACATTGCAGAAGAACATTAGCAGATTTTTCTAGGCATTTACCAAATCACCAAATTGTACACAGATTCTATCATTTTAGAATGCCTTTAACGTTGTTCAGATGTCATCGAGTATTTCCGGACGTCGTGTCTGCTTTTCGGTTCTGTACTCGAGGCCATTGTGGGGGTCATCATGAAGGACTATAGAGGAACATTCATTTTCTTGACGGATTTAAACAAGCGACGTTTCTCACGAAGATTCTGCTCTGAGCACATGCACATTAACTACTTTGGCACATGAAGCTCAAATTATTCAATATCTTTCAAATATGCTCCTTAACAATTAATTTTCAAAAATTATCTCGTTGTTCCATTATGTTAGATTTTTTATAGAAGAAGAATAAAATTGGTAATTTTATAAAACTGGTTCAAACCGCAAACCATTAGAAAAGCAACTACATATTTCGCTACTTCATTAAATAACAGAAATTTTACATCCAAACAATAGTATACCATTAAATATTATAAACAATTACTATATTAAATTCTGTAAATTTTTGCGACCACATGTCTCCCAAGTGTGAAAAATGTGATATCGCAACAATCAATTGGGAACTATAAGTAAATATTTAGGGTGAATTATAGAATAAGAAAATTAATAAGAATTAAAGTTTGACATTGGTCATTGTTATTGTAAACAAATACTGAAAGCTTTAATTTTGAGAAAGAATGATAAGACACCAGAATGACATAAATACGGACAAATGCAGGCACGGACAAATTTAGTTTTCGGAGATTACTCTCTCCAGAAAACTAATACTTAAAATTGAGGTAAGAAAGGCAACAATATAAAATTGACTCAAAATTTTGGGGTAAAGTGGAAGTGTAATTTAAACTTGTGAATTTTAAAATCAAAATGCAATACATATGACGAATACATAATATAATTTTTTTTGTGTAATCATCTATAAATAGAATTAACCTGCTGTAATTGTCGTGATTGCTCTCCTCCTTTCTTCGATCTATTAGCAGTAGTCGAATTTAGTACAATTTATCCAATTGCAAAAAATGTTTAATTTCCCTTAAGACTTCATATGTTCTTCCGAAAATTAGTTTATTTTTGCTGCTCAAAAAAAGGTCTTTTAAAACTTACGTTTTTCCACAATCGATACTATTGTAATAATACAGAATTCGTAATAAGGATTTTTTCGAACCGTTTACTGATTTCGATTATTTAAAGACCCTGAGTTAGACATTTATAATTATGTTCAGAATCCTTCATTTCCTTTCTCTCACTTGACCTTTGTAATACATAAAAATGTTGAGTTAATTCCTTTTCATGAAGAATTATCTTTACTTTCTTTCCTCGCAAATACGTCTCCCACTGTAAATAGAACAGGAATCCAACTCTGACAGTGATGTAGTTATATAATTAGTAATTTTAATTTCAATTACTAAGTCACAATGAGAAGAGTTCTGAAAATAATCGTTTAAACCACTTCTTCATGCCGATTTCTCCTATACTACTGGCATAAATATTTTTTATAGTATGAAATACAATAATGATTAATTAGTTGCACACAATCATCAATGGGCATCGTCATGGCTTAATGTAAAGCATGAATCGTGTAAAATCTTCCTGAACAATTTCCAAACACAGGGAAAGTAGCGGGGTCTGTCAAAACACAGGGAGCTCAATAATAGCGTTTATTAGGACCATTTAGCTTGTGCATGTCATTTCGTGGCCCTTGGCCCCCAAACAGCCATCCAATTCGAGGAATAATACGTACGTGTGCGTCATTGAGAAGCTTTGGGAAAGACTCGCTTGGGGCGCTGGCTTTGCGGTCACTCGCCTGGACTTCCTAACCCCAGGCATTTTGCAGCACGGCACAACATTCTCAGCCACGCAACCCTGCAAAGAAGTATTTACATTGGAAGTTTTACGGCTGCCCAGCAACCAAGTTCCAAATGTTTTTCCTCCGTCTTGAAGTAGTTTTATATACCTGATAAAATTTTAAAAAATATTAAATAAAATGTATTAATTTATATTTAAGAAAATAAACAAGAACAGCTGAACTGGTTGTGATCGGAGAAACCACAGAAAATTACCGATCAGAGCAACAGGCAGCTAGAATAAATTTTCTCCAGACTGGCTGAATTCGACTTAGCCATATAGTTAGTGTCGAAAATCAGCCACTATTAGAACAAGTTCACACAGGCACATCGTAAGCTTTACGGCTGCCAAGTTCAAGAGGCAACCTAGTTCAAGAGGTTTTCTTTTTCTCTAACCAAAGTTTATTTTATATACTTGATTAAATTAAAAAACATATTAAATTAAAATGTATTAATTTGTATATAAGAACAAAAATAATCAGAGCTGCAATCGAAAGAACTGCTGCTCCTGCTCGAGACCTGCTCCGGCATTCGCTTGGTACTGATCGGTCAAACCACTTAAAACTACCAATAGAGCACCCGTCAATTAGTATTCTCGTCCTGACAGCGGCAGAATTTGTCATAGTTGCTAGTGGCAAAAATCAGCCGCTGCCTGAATTAGCACCCTAGGTTCACCCGACTAACGACATGGGCAAAGGTGGCTCAGGCCATCAACTAAAGTCACTGTAGTATCTCTGACCAGGAGGCCCTAGGAATTCAGCCCCGACGGTGGCAGAATTTTCGACACTGACTTGTCGTATTCAGTCGCTGTCTGGAGGAGAATTCTAGCGGCCGGCTGCTCTAATCGGTAGTTTTCCGTGGTTTCTCCGATCAACACCAGGCGAATGCCGGAGCAGTACCCTCACAAATGGGCCACGGACTGTGCGCGATCTTTCTTCCTCTTTCTTGTTCTATCCTCTCCCCTTACACACACACATTTACATTTACACTTACACTGACACTCATGACGGAAGACCAGTCGAGAGGCTTAGAGCTTGTCCTGCCGGGACGTTTCCCCGCTGGTGGGAGATACCTGGCTAGGGGAAAACTCTGAAAGCCAACGTGAAGGTCGGAGCGGGATCTCGCCGGAGATATTTTGCTATTAGTTTCAGTAACATCGGGTTTCTATTATTTTATTTATTGTGTTTTATTATTCTTTGTGCAACATTCTAGCTAAATATATTCCAGTACAAAAACAGAAATGAACGTGTTATAGTGGACGAGTATTATTATTATTATTATTATTATTATTATTATTATTATTATTATTATTATTATTTAGGTTCCAAAATCCTCTTTGTAAATTTCGTTCTTTATTTTCAGTTCGATATATCATGTTTTTAAAGAGCTTTAGGCGAGAGGTAAATAAATAACTAACTGAAATGCTTTTTATCTCAGTGCTACATGTTGCAATAAAATTTAACCTGGCCATAAATCTATTTAAAAAAGTAATTTATGAAAATCATAATTAATATTTTTATCAATACTAATGTATATTTTTAATAGTACATTGACCTACTTTTAATGTACACGAACAGTTACGATTTTTTCCGTTTCGTGAAAAGCTACATATAATGTTATGTATCAACAAGAACTGAAATCACACACACACTCACACACACACACACACACACACACACACACACACACACAATCACACTGAATTTGAAAAATTCACACTCGCGCAGTCATTGAAGGCAATATTCACAACGAAACTTTTACGAGTGCTATTTCGGAGGCCAGATTACATAAAAGAGATTTTCTCAACGTTAAGATACTACTTTTTCCTTCATTATCTTCCTGCCTCACACATTTGCATAGATATATAATGCAGTTTTTCATTGCATAAATATTCACATCTCAGGAAGTTGAAAACAGAATCGTCTTGTAAAATTATATTTTTGCGTGACTGTGTCACGTTAAATATAACAATGAATCAGAGGCATTTAGAAATGGAAAAATTGTTGAAAAATATTTAGAAGAAGCGTGCGTTACAATTTCGTGTTCTATCTTTGTGCTTCAAAGTATTTTGGGTAATGTAATGTTCACTTATCCTGCGCAGTTTTCGAAACCTTACCCGCCCAGTCTGAATGTGCAGAAAGAATTTAGACCCAAAATGAATGAAATTGTATTATTAATCATATGTAGTCTGTATTCTCTATTTAGAATAAGAAATAAATTTTCTGCATTTGTGTAGGTATTTATCTAGATGGTCAATGTGGTTCAGTGTATTGTTGTAAAGTGTAGTCCTCAGTGAAGGTTCTGGTTATGAGAAAAGAAATCAAATGGGTCGAGCAAGTGCAACTAAAACAAACAATAAAATTCTTTAATTATTGCAATTGTTTTGGTTTCTTTTTAGATCTACTATTATTTCTGCCTCCCGTCCATATGATTATTTACTGAACTAATTTAAGAACATTTCCCATTGTTTTGTCCTTCAGTAGTTAGACTGTCTACCTTATTACCTCTCCGATGCGCTACTGGTCTCGAGAAAGCTAGCTGTTGCACAAGAAAATCCAATTCCCCCTCGCAAGTGCAAAACCCTATGATATGTTGTTGTAATTCTCTCGTGCCTTGCTGTCTTTAAGGCTTTCGTTTTCTCGCAAGAAATGTGACAAATTGTTTCTACGAAGTATCGAGTTTCTTCTTCCATCTCACATTTTCCGTCCATTTCTTGTTTCCTTTGCCAAAGGAAACTGCACTTGCACAACAACAAATTCGTAGATTACGTATTTCTTAAACTCAATTTTTCGTTCATTCGTTTCTTCTTTAACATCAATTGCAGAAAAATAAATGTGAAAGTATGATTGTGTTCTTCATTCTTCCATGACAAAGCTGTTTTCTGAACTACAATAATCCTATCACAACTCTCAGAATGTTATATGATTATCGATGCTCGCATTTTTCACTGCGTCGTAATCATGATAATTTTAAAATATATATTTCACGAAATAACTAGTTCGCTGCCTGGAGAACAATTTAAATACCCGAGAAGTATTTGGTAATTATATCGTTGTAAATCCAACCAGATAATAGATTCGGACTATTCCAGAATTTCGAACAGACTGACCTTTATAACTCCTACTCTAATATTAACCTACCTCCAAAATAACCCTCGAGATCTGCAATGAGACAACATCATTTTATGAATAGCTTCGTTAGTTTCTCATCTAGAACACACATTTTTAAGTAATTAATCATCTCATAGGATAATAATGGTTATGAATTACGTTAATAGAATATAATTTTCGAAAAATGAATTTCACATTCTTTTAGTTGTGTAGCTGAGTACAGAAAGTAATGAGTAAGTTGCGGCAATCTGTGTTCTACCATCCGGTGCTACAAAGCAGATGAAAGAAATAGTAGAAAAAATTCCATGACTGTCTTTATTTTTTTATAAATATCCTTTGGCTAGTTATTTGTATCCCCTTCGAGGCTTAGTTCTATACAGACCCTAATGATCATTTTTATTTCTCGCCTACGAATAATTCACCTTACGAACTTTTCAATCATAGTTTGGATTTTGAATTAAGTCATTGTTAAATTTTTCACAACAATACTTATTATGTTTTACAATTGCGTAATAATTATAAAATATTTAGAGTTACGTATTTCTGCATATTAAAGAATTAATATTCTGAAAGGACAATGTCGGCTGTACAAACAACTCCTATATAGCCGCCATGTAATTCCGCTCACGTAGTTCGTTGTTTTTGAAATAGCAGATCCGGTATTTCTCTATGTTCATTTCTATTTTTTGCGATATGTTTTATTGAATTTCAAATTATTTTGTTGCCAATATCACCTTCAACTTTAAACAAAATCTACAGAGGGAAAGCGAAGTGTCGCTGGGAATCGCACAAGTCAATTGGAATTTGCATCATAAGAGATCGTAGTAAAACCTGAACCTCAAAAGATTCATTGATTGATAATTTTGAGTTTTCAGGCACGTTATCTGGTATGTTCATTAGTCTTGTAAGTGTAGTACATGGTTCTACTACGACAAGTAACGGAGTTCTTCTCCTGCTAGTTGGGGAGATCCGATGGCTTTTGATTGATTGATTTGATTGATTGATTCTTTCGTGTTTCCGGGCGCGTCAACTGCTTTGGTCATTAGTCCCGTTAGTGTTGTGCATGTTTTTGTCGCGGGAGATGGCGGTGATCTTCCCCCGCTGGATGGCGAGATCCGGCGCCGACCTACCGTCGGCTAGTGGGGTTCCCCCTAACCAGGACTCTCCCACCAGCGGGGCACCGCCCCAGCCGGGACAAACTCTAAGCTCCCGACCGCTCTCCCGGAATGTGTGATAGTGTAGTGAATGTTAGTCTAAGTGTGTGTAAGGGGAGAGGATAGGACAAGGAAGAGGAAGGACAGATCGCGCGCGGTCCGTGGCCCGTTTCGTAGGGTACTGCTCCGGCATTTGCCTGGTGTTGATCCGAGAAACCACGGAAAACTACTGATCAGAGCAACCGTCCGCTAGGATTCTCCTCCAGACAGCGACTGAATTCGACCTAGCTATGTGGACACTGTCGAAAATCCCCAGTATTGGGACTCAAACCTAGGACCAAGACCGGTCAGAGGCACTGTAGTGACATCAGTTGAGTCACACAGAGCGGTCAACCTTGCAAGAACCACCGGGCATTTCTTTGTCGTTGTTACTGCGTCCTCAGAGGTTTTCCCCGAGCCGTAAGTCGTCGCTGCCTCGGAGCTTCCGTGGCGTGTGCGCGGGCGAGGTAATTGCTCTGAACGTCCTCGCCCCGCGCCCTGCCCTTGACCCCCGCCCTCACTCCTGCGTGCGCCGGTAAATTTCCGCGGGAGGTGAACCACCCTCGCGGTTCCATTGTTGCGCTCACCCCCAACTGTTTCGTTGTGAATGTGTTCGGCGCTTTCTGCCAATATGACTAGTGTTATGTGTAGTGCATGTTAATGTAAGTGTGTGTTTAAGGGGAGAGGATACAACAAGGAAGAGGAAGGACAGATCGCGCGCGGTCCGTGGCCCGTTTGGTAGGGTACTGCTCCGGCATTCGCCTGGTGTTGATGGGAGAAACCACGGAAAACTACCGATCAGAGCAGCAGGTCGCTAGAATTCTCCTCGAGACAGCCACTGAATTCGACTTAACTGTAAAGCTAGTGTCGAAAATCCTGCCGCCGTGGGGAGTGGGAACCTAGGACCTCCCGGTCAGAGGCGCTGCAGTGACATCAGTTGATGCACTGAGCCACCGCTCCCGGTGTCTTCGCCTGTCCGTTGCCCGTTTGTTATAAATATACAGAACCAAATATTCCCGCAACAGCGTAAGCACACGTGAATGTTCGCGATTCTTTGTAACGCCTATTTAATTCAGCTGCGGCTGTATTGCCACTCATCAAACGTCGATGTCCGTTCACCCCTCTCTTCAGGTCATTTAAAAAAGAACATTTTTTATTTAAACACTAGCAAATACATTATTCCTGAAATTTGGTACCAGAATCATCGTTAAATTTCCTTCTCCGCTTCCGTAGGTATATTGTTTCTTACTGTACAATCACCGAATAATTTGCTTAAGTACCTTTCCCGAGGTTTCTCCAAACTTCCAATATTCTGACGTCGCTACTAATTGGGTTTTAAAATCAGAATTTCACGTTAATATTTCACGTTAATTAATTATCACGTTAATATGACGTCCATCAACTCATCAACTACTCTGTCTCAACTAACCTTGCGTCCATATCAACCAATGCTACATTCCGCAATTGTTCTTTGCTAATAGTTGACACGACTCTTAAAAAAATTCATATCGTAACAATGTCGGTCTCCCGTCGGTCGCCCGTCGACTCTCGTCGGTCCCTCTCGGTTGCCCATCGGTCCCTTCCGTCAGCCTTTGACGTCTCCCGTCGTGTACCTCCGTTGCCGTCATGCGTGTACGTCACTCCCCATCAGCCTATGTTGGTCTCCGTTCCTCAACGTCCTCCCTAAACGTCCTAATCAGCCTCCTTCGAATCCTCTTTCCTCCATCAGTCCTCCTCAACCTTCGCCAGCTCTTGTCAGGTTTACCGTCGCCTGCCCACACATCCCTACACCATTACCCACCCATGATAGCCCTACATATAGTCAACCTATGAACCCCATACACCAATCACGCCCCCCCCCCAGTCCACTTAAACCCCTACACCTCACTCCTTTTCACCCCTGTTTGCGGCAGCTTTACCCTACACCCTCATCAAGTTCCCTCATCCGCATCGACTCTCCGCTTTTCGTAAGCGTGGAAAGCTACCACGCTGACCGCTCTGCTAGGCTCCCTCCCCCCTTCCCGCACCGGCGGCGAATGCCCCCCAACGCCCTCTTACGGCCCCGGCACGCCCCCGCGGGACTCAAGGTCCAACAGGCGCCTCTCCACCGCTCCCACACCCTCGCACCCTCCCCACTCCCCTAGTCCCTCGCAACTCCCCACCTCTTCCTACCTCTCCCCCCCCTCTGCCCACCTCAACCCACATCTCCTCACCTCTCCCACTCCCCACGTCCCTCCACTCCCGCCTCTTCCCACCTCTCCCCGCCCTCCCCAGCTCCTCACAACTGTCCACCTCTGCCCACCCTCCCCCCCCTCCCCACCTCCCGCACAACTCCCCATCTCTGCCCACCTCAACCCACATCTTCTCACCTCTCCCCACCTATTCCTACCTCCTTCACAACTCCCCGCCTCTGCCCAACTCTCCCCATATCTCCCCACTCCTTACCTCTTCCCGTCTCTCCCCACCTCCCCCAACACCCCAACTCCCCTCCATCCATCTCCCGACATCCCCCAACACACTCCACATCCAACCTTATCCTCCCACCTCCCCGGGGGTTGTCTGCGTCACCCCTCGCAAGGGGGCCGGGTGGGGCAGGGTCCGAAAACGGAGATGCGGAGGCGAAATAGGCGGGCTGCGTCGATTAAGAGCTACGAATTCCTCGCTTCAGATGGCAATT
The DNA here is from genome assembly GCA_964035755.1 of Teleogryllus oceanicus. Taxonomy (NCBI): domain Eukaryota; kingdom Metazoa; phylum Arthropoda; class Insecta; order Orthoptera; family Gryllidae; genus Teleogryllus; species Teleogryllus oceanicus. The sequence continues at coordinate 49,195,913 of CAXIVR010000010.1, read as the reverse complement.
ACATGCTGCAGGTTACTATTCCGACCAGGAGATGTGGCTTAGGGGATCAACTGCAGCGACCGCAGTGACCGGTGAGTCCAAGGGATCCTCTCCAGAAGGTGGCAGGGTTTTGGGCATAAACCACATAGGTCGAATTCAGAACGTGTCTGGAGGAGAATTCTACTGGCCGGCTGCCCTGATCGGTAGTTTTCCGTGGTTTCTCCGATCGACATTCGGCGAATGCCGGAGCAGTACCCTAACAAACGGGCCATGGACCGCGCGCGATCTTTCCTACCCCTTTCCTTGTCCTATCCTCACCATTACTTAACCACGCACTTGCATGCAATACATGACCACACATGCCGGGAGATGGTCGGAAACTTGGAGCTTGTCCTGTCAGGGGTGTTGGCCCTAGGGGGTAAAACCCCGCTAGCTGACGACAGGTCGCAACTGGATGTCGCCATCCGGCGGAGGAAGATCACCCCACCCACGCACTCCGAGGAAGAAAACATGCACCGCACTTGCCGTTGACGCGCTCGGATTCACTAACACCATAAAACACTCTCACCCTCTCCCACCCTCTTCCACCCTCACCCACCCTCTCCCGTCATCTCCCATCCTATCCACACTCACCCACCCTTTTCACCCTTTCCACCCTCTCCCACCCTCTCCCACCCTCTCCCACCCTCTCCCACCCTCTCCCACCCTCTCCCACCCTCCCACCCTCTTCCACCCTCTTCCACCCTCTTCCACCCTCTCCGCCATCTCCCACCTATCCCACACTCTCCCACCATCCTTTTCACTCTCTCCCACCCTCTCCCACCCTCTCCCACCCTCTCCCACCCTCTTCCCACCCTCTCCCACCCTCTCCCACCCTCTCCCACCCTCTCCTACCCTCTCCCACCCTCTCCCACCATCTTCCACCATCTTCCACCATCTTCCACCATCTTCCACCATCATCCACCTCCCACCCTCGCCCACCTTCCTCTCTTCCCTCATGGGTTCGCTGCAAGGAGGTCCGTTGGGGCTGGATCCGAAAGCGGAGCTGCGGTGGCGAAAATAGGCGGGTTGTGGCGATTAAGAGCTTAAAATTCCTCGCTTCGGAGGGCAATTAGATCCACCAGGTTAATATTGCCGCGGCTGGGGTGTATTAAGAGCTAGGTGGAGATGAGAGGCGGAAGGAACAAATCACGTTGGGTCGGAATTACGTAGAAGCTCCTTTGATTACCTAGGGCTTTATTGAGGTGTGAAAGAGACTATTTCTCGTGTGTGTTAAGTAGGAGTTGAGTTGGTGATGTGAGTTGAGATGATGTGAGTTGAGATGATTGAGTTGAGATGATTGAGTTAGATGATTGAGTTAGATGATTGAGTTAGATGATTGAGTTGAGATGATATGAGTTGAGATATGATTCGAGAGGGTGTGAGTCGACGGGTGCGGTGATATTCGCGAAAGTTTGTTTCTATACTTAAAAGCGTGCATATTTTCTTTCTCAGGTGTAAAAAGATCAAAATGTTGTTTCCCAAATACCCAAGTTCAAAAAGGTGATGTGGTTGATAATTTATTTTAAATGAGTTACAATTTTTTTTACATCGACCTGGCAAACGAGAGATTGTGACCTCTTGCCCTTGTGCAAAAGAGAATAAAATACTGCAGACATCATGTAAATGTCTTAATGTTGCTGATATACATGGAGTAAAGCGTGTGCAACGATATTTTTGCCAGCACGCAACTATGTATGCACTAAAGTGCATGCTAACATTTGTTTGAATACAACCTGCTTCAAATGCATGCCATTGCTGCTTTCTACTATACATGGAAAATCTGGAATACATGTATCAGCTGTTAAAGGTGGTGTAGGGTAATTCGATTGAAAATGTCGTCGCAAACATCCCTGTAACAAAAAAAAATATAAATTTAACCTATTCAGTTTTTAAATCTAGCCAAGTGGGGATCTGGAGTAAAAGCGAGGTTGCACCATACTGCAGACATCATGTAAATGTCTTAATGTTGCTGATATACATGGAGTAAAGCGTGTGCAACGATATTTTGCCAGCACGCATGTAGCCTGTCCATGTGTTAACTTAATAGAATACAAAAGTACTCACAAGATTTGCTCTAATAGCAGATTCTCGTGCTCGTTGAATGAAGTTTGCTAACTTGGACATTTTCATAAGCATCCGAGGGGTGAGCAAGTATTTTTTTTAATAATACTATATTCTCGTGTTAGTGAACGCCAAATGTTTAGCAATTGCTAGGTAAATCATAATAAGTAATGTTAGCTCATGCGATAGTATCTTTAGCAACGAATAGTCGCGTGTAAATTAGACGAATCGTGATTGACACGGTTCGAGTTATGCTGATTTGTTTATACTGGCCTACGCGAATCACTTGTTTATTTTACATAACATTGCCTAATATTATTAATTTTACATTTTTAATATTGAAGTGAAGTTAACGACGCAAAAATAACGTGTCATAAAATTCTGGTGGAGGGCTCTAGTGTTTACATGTGTTTACGTGTGAGGGAAATACACATCACTGATAAGCAGAGGGAGGCCGCTAAACATAAAATCACGGTTCTACATCTCCATAACCCAAGAGGCTACACGTCTCTTAACAGAAAACAACCACGTCGATCAGTTACAAATATTAATTTTAATTGTTAAAATGTTTGTTAAACAAACCTGTGTCAACCAGACAATAACACTGATAACTCCATTGGCACGCATTATATAATTTAGTCCCTTTTTAAGTTAATGGTGATTATGAATTCAAATTTGTAACGGTTATTTATCTCACATGCACGCTCCTAACTTGTTTATTCTGATCACGATATTAATGATTCCAACAATATTCAGTGCACGTGCGCGTTAAATCACCAAATTCTATGTTTTGCGACACTTTTAAACGTGATGAGGATTTTAAATAAATGATAACTATATTTGGGGTTCACCATAAAACCTTTCTGCTATTCGCGATTCTATATACTTCATTTATTTTGTCACAATACACCAGTGTGAAAGAGACATGAACTCGAAGGCGTCCCCTTGAGGTTAGCAACCCACGATACAAGTTATGATTGTTTGCACGAACTTGTACATGTGTTGCGTTTTTTCTTTCTAACGGGTAAGTCATGTAACTTTAGCGCCTCTGAGCGAGAGGTCCTATGTTCGAGTCCCGACGGCGGCGGGATTTTCGACACTAGCTTTTCAGCTAGGTCGAATTCAGTCGCTGTCCGGAGGAGAATTCTAGCGGCCGGTAGTTTTCCGTGGTTTCTCCGATCAACACCAGGCGAATGCCGGAGCAGTACCCTACCAAAGGGCCACGGATCGCGCGCGATCTATCCTTCCTCTTCCTTTTCCTATCCTCTCCCCTTACACACTCACTTACACTAACATGCAATGCACTACACTATCACATATTCCGGAGACCGGTCGGGAGCTTAGAGCTTGTCCCGGCTGGGGCGGTGCCCCGCTGGTGGGAAATACCGCGCGCGGCCTTGCCTCCCTCTTCCTTGTTCTATTCTCACCCCTTTCTACCACAATGACATGCACTTCACTACCACACGTGTCAATCTCTCACTAGCCGTCTGTAAGCCGGCGCCGACTCTCAGCATTCAGTTGGGAGGACGACCACCACCTCCGGCGAATAAAACACACTACACTAACGGAACTAATGGCCATAGCAGTGGATGTGTGCAGAAACCAGATTGATTCTCTCATGATGCACTCGAATTGAAAGAGACGTGAACCAAAAGGTGTCCGTCGAGGTTAGGCAACCCACAATGCAAATTAGGATTGTTCTTGCGAGCTTGTTGGTGTTGCATCGTGCCAGCATCTGTGCCTTAACATTGTCCCTGTTATCATCAAATTATTATTATTATTATTATTATTATTATTATTATTATTATTATTTAACGCGAATATCAGCCATCTCTACACATTATTCGAGACCCAGTCATATTTTTTACCAGAAAAATTAAAGTATCTTTACTCGCTGTGAGGAACAGCCTTTTAAGCTGTATCCACTGTTCAGGTAAGGTTATTTACCTTGAATTATGAACTATGAGGTGATAGGACGTGAAGAGACAATCACAAATATGTCCATCCATACGCAGTATTGGAACCAGCAGCCTCCTCAGCGCAGTCGACGGCTGTCGCAACCGCCTGTGCCACGGAGGCTGGCATTGTTGTAGTTGTATTATTATTATTATTATTATTATTATTTTTATTATTATTATTTAACGCGAATATCAGCCATCTCTACACATTATTCGAGACCCAGTCATATTTTTTACCAGAAAAATTAAAGTATCTTTACTCGCTGTGAGGAACAGCCTTTTAAGCTGTATCCACTGTTCAGGTAAGGTTATTTACCTTGAATTATGAACTATGAGGTGATAGGACGTGAAGAGACAATCACAAATATGTCCATCCATACGCAGTATTGGAACCAGCAGCCTCCTCAGCGCAGTCGACGGCTGTCGCAACCGCCTGTGCCACGGAGGCTGGCATTGTTGTAGTTGTTATTATTATTATTATTATTATTATTATTATTATTTAACGCGAATATCAGCCATCTCTACACATTATTCGAGACCCAGTCATATTTTTTACCAGAAAAATTAAAGTATCTTTACTCGCTGTGAGGAACAGCCTTTTAAGCTGTATCCACTGTTCAGGTAAGGTTATTTACCTTGAATTATGAACTATGAGGTGATAGGACGTGAAGAGACAATCACAAATATGTCCATCCATACGCAGTATTGGAACCAGCAGCCTCCTCAGCGCAGTCGACGGCTGTCGCAACCGCCTGTGCCACGGAGGCTGGCATTGTTGTAGTTATTATTATTATTATTATTATTATTATTATTATTATTATTATTACTATTACTATTTTAGGTCATTCAATCTCTTGCGGGCAAGGCCTCCTGAACATTCAGGAACAGCGAGTCCCTGAATCTCCCTGAACGTTAGTCTTTCTTGGTTGCAGAATACGAGGTCGCAAGGTCTACGTGCCGTCGATCAATCAATCAACAGTCGAGCAATTTTTGGCATCTTGCCTGGATAGAACCCGCGGCCTCCCAGCTCCTGCTAGCTTCATCCCATCTGTGTTGGTGCGTATTTGCCAACATGAGTAATCCAGAGAGATGTGTTCAAGGGCAGTGGAATGTCCAACGTCATCCTAAATCCCCGTGACTCGGCTGTAATCACCGCAAGAGATGCGAATCTGGTTGCCGGGGAAGTTCACAACCTGTAGGTGGCACACAATGGATGGAATTAAGGAAGAAACAGTCCAAAATTACTTTCCTTCCACTGTTGTAAATCCTCAATCACAGCTTCGCAGGGTGCAATTAAGGGAGAAAACGGTCCAAAATTGTTTTCTTTCCATGGTTCTCAATCCTCAATCACAGCTTCGCAGGATGGGATTAAGGGAAAATACAGTCCAAAATTATTTTCTTTCCACGGTCTAAATCCCATTCACAGCTTCGCAGACCAACACTCCAAGGTTTTAGTTCAGGGAAGGCGTAATTTTCGACACCTGTGTAATAAATACTAGCTGAGCTGATGTCTAACACTGCCTGAATGCACTGGCGACACGTGATTCAAACGTTTGTGGTTCACAAAATAATGACAATGAAAGTGTTAGCTATTTGTTGAGACTGATATGAAAAGAAGGTATGCGTTTCAAACATGCATACCGCATGCTCATTTTTCGCCAAACGTTTCTATTCCCCAAACATCATTTATTATTATCTAATATTATAAATAAAAAACGTGTATATTCACCTATTTATAGATGAAATTGGAAGCCTTTCCTTGCATGAAATACTCTTGGAAACAACTTTTTTCTGCCCTAAAAATAATTAAATGAATATTTTTATTTTCCTCATTAAGTAAAATTATTTGCGGAAAAGTAAAAACCATGTCAGTACTTACCTCACATGGCCTGCATGAGCATTTCATTTTGTCATACATCTACAGAATATTTGTATTAGGGAATATTTATATTAGAAATCTACAGCTTCTTCTTTGCGCCAGCCGGAAATCTAACCCGAAACCGCCTCACAGCTAGCCCTGAGCCACACGATGAACTAATATGATAACATACACCTAATTAAAAAGATTGAATAGAATAAAGTTTGATGTTGTGGCAAACAACTGCCTGGATGAACATTTTAGAGATCGGCGGGTCCTCTGAAGGATGACCAGTTGTTTCCTCCAGATAATTTCTGGCGGAAGATGGAATGGTACTATAAACAACGGACCTTGAACAGCGCTCGATTCTTCCTTTCATATACTCCCTCACACCAAATGACCTGATCCTCCATCCCTATAGGTTCATCCCCATACCTTCGAAAGCCTTCAGCGGTATCGAGTTCGCGGTCGTCAAACCTGAGTTCATCCTGGAAAGTAGTACATCAGGAGAGAGAGAGAGAGAGAGAGAGAGAGAGAGAGAGAGAGAGAGAGAGAGAGACAGACAGACAGACAGACAGACAGACAGACAGACAGACAGACAGACAGACAGACAGACAGACAGACAGACAGACAGACAGACAGAGGCAGAGGCAGAGGCAGAGGAAAAGATTGAGAAAGAAGCAAGGAAGGAGAGAGACGACCAAAGTGACTAATCCGAGAGAGATACGAGTAGAGCATGATGGATCACAGCATGACGGATCGCAAGTTCTTTGGAATTTACTGATAAATTCAAGAGTCGCGTACCGACGAGAAACTTTACCTGTATCTTTGAAAGAACTAAAGGTAATTGATAATAAATTTGTAGTTAACTATAAATCGTAGTATCAACATTTGTTAATAATTGATATCACAACTATCAAACCTCTTCAATGCCACGTTGTACAACAAGCCTCAGCCACTGAAATTCTTAAATTCAATGGTATCCTACAAGTGAAATAATCATTAATTTTTTTATAAATCCATTATGACGTAAGTCAGCAGATGTTATTTTACTCAACGAAAGAGAGATGTCACCCATAAAATAATCCCCTTGGGGAATTAAGGTTTTTTCCCCCAATTTTTTAATAATTTATCGCCGGGAGCGGTAGCTCAGTGCATCAACTGATGTCACTGCAGCGCCTCTGACCGAGAGGTCCTAGGTTCCCACTCCCCACGGCGGCAGGATTTTCGACACTAGCTTTTCAGCTAATTCAGTCGCTGTTGGAGGAGATTCTAGCGGCCGGCTGCTCTGATCGGTAGTTTTCCTTCCTAGGAAGGATTTTCGACACACTTTGTGGGAGACGGACCGCGCGCGATCTGTGCTTCCTCTTCCTTGTCCTATCCTCTCCCTTACACACACTTACCCCTAACATGCACTACACTACCACATATTCTGGGAGACCGGTCGGGAGCTTAGAGCTTGTCCCGGCTGGGGCGGTGCCCCGCTGGTGGGAGAGTCCTGGTTAGGGGGAAACCCCACTAGCCGATGGTAGGTCGGCGCCGGATCTCGCCATCCAGCGGGGGAAGATCACGGCCATCTCCCGAGAAAAACACACACTACACTAACGGGACTAATGACCAATGCAGTTGACGTGCCCGGAAACACGAAAAAATCAATCAATCAATCAGTAATTGATATCACAAGTATTAAGTATCTTCAACGCTACATTGTACAAGCCTCAGCCACGTTCTAGAAACACCACCTCCTCCCGCAATAGAACAAAGTTGATAGAACTGCTTAGGTCGATGCGAACTTATCACATCACATACCTCTTCTCAAACCTTTGTACAAACCTCATGCAAATACCATCTCTATCCGAATTCACACTTTGCAGAAACCCCACACACAATACAAGAATCAAAAACAAGTATCCCTTCCATGTATTTCTAAAATTGTTCTCCGAAATGGAATAGAGGTGCCTAAATAGGTTTCCTCACCCAATGTATTAGCTGTAAGAAAAGTAAGTTAGTTTTTAAGCTACCATTAATGTGACAAGTTGTTATAACTAACCATGTAAACTCTTAAAATTAATAAATTTAAATTAAATTGTATCCTCTAAAAGTGATATATAATTAATATAATAATTAATAATAATTTAATAATATCGATAATAATAATTTTAAAAAAAGTCGATACGAATGAAATTCTTAAACTTCGTAGGTATCCTACAAGTGAAATAATCATTACTATCGATAATAATATTTAGCCGTAAATCGGCGGCGACTCAACGAAAGAGAGAAGTCACCCATAAAAAAAACCTTCCCGCTGACCGCCCGTGACGCGGCCGCAATCGCCGCCGCGAGATGCTAATCTGCCAGGGGAGGGGGAGAGAAACTACCACCGTCTCGAGACGGCGAAGGCGCGGCAGGGCAGGGGAGGGGGTGCGACACGGCCTAGGGCGCATGCGCCGAGGCTGCGACGGGGGCGACGTGGGCGGCGGCGAAGGGGTGCGAGCTGGACGTCTCTCGACCGCACACGTCGCCCTGCCGCCTCCGCCACCGCCACCGCCGCCACCGCCTTCACCTCCGCCCTCCACTCCCGTCGCACACGCTGCTCGTCGGGGACAGCATGAGCGGCATGGTCAGGGATCCGGAGCGGATCGTCGTGTACTACATCCTGCTTACCAACATATGGGTGACGAGTAAGTCAGCTCGCCGTGTTGCTGCGATTTTTTTTTATTATAGTCGCATCAACCAAAGGTTCTTAGCGACTTTTCAGTATTTTACATATTACACTTACATTACATTACACTTATTATTATTATTATTATTATTATTATTATTATTATTAGTTATTATTATTATTATTATTATTGCGATTTTTGTTTCGTGATTGTTTTCTTTGTCAACAGAATGTTCTTCTTTTACGTAAACAACACCTCACGTATGTGTATATCCCATATTTCCTCTTTCTTTGTTTTCTTTTTTGTTAATGTGAATCAAACCACTACGTTATATCCATTCACACTTCCAAAATTCGCGGTTTTTTTGGAGGTGCCGTTTGTTTTCTTAATTGTCGGTGTCAGACAATTGAAAATATCACGTAAATAATGTTAAGTACATTCTCTTGTTTTCGCAGTTGTTTTTTTTCGTATTTGTTCGACAATTGAAAATCTTCTAAAGAAAATTTGCAACATGAATAATATGTTCACTATTTGCAATCTCGTTATGGTATTACGTGCCATTTTTTCCGCGGTATTATTTTCTTTTTATGTTTGTTGGGGGTGGAGAGTTGAACTTTTTCCATAAATGTCAATTTATCTAATGTACGCGTGTATTAAAATTTGCAATATCAGTACACGTGAGTTTATCCACAGTATGTTTTCATTATATTGGTGACGGACAAATGAAATCCATCCAATGTAACGTCTAGTAATTTACACAAATATTATCTAAAAGTTTATGAAAATGCGATTATATTATTTTCTCCTCGATGTTATTTTCTTTTCATATTTGACTGCATTGAAAATAAATTTTGTAATTCCGCTTTAGGTACTCGTAAAATTTGTATTCATGCAATTTTGCAGGCGACAAGTTATGTTTTCATAATTTCATAATTTCGCGACTATGTTATGTTTTCATAATTCAAAACGTTTTTGCGCGATACTTCTTAATAAATATTTCAAAAACTTCAATGACGTAATTTGAAACGCTAATCGCATACATATATGAATGAAACATTGGGATGCAAAAGGTTAATTTTGTTCGCTAGGCGTCTTCGTACATAACACGAATTAATCAGCTTAAAGTGTAAAAGAAAAACTAAGATATTACGAAATACTTCTCTGCGCTCCCTTGAATTTCAGAAAAATGGGAAATGGAAGATGCGTCAAACGTAATTCTGCAGGTTCTGTTAATGAATTAATAGTGTGTTTGGGTAAAATTCAAAATTAGCCTACCACGGTAACATTGTGCAATATTTGAGATGAATAGTAACCCGTGATGATTTAGAAAATCATTCGAGAACTCATCTTAGGCTATCTGCTATCCCCAGGCACAATGACTTCACAGCTTGATCACATGCCTGTGAGAAGATGAATCACCAAATACAGATTCATCAGATGTACCCTAATATATATCGACGTGAAGAAAGCTCTTACAAATTGCCTTGATTGGTTTTATAGTAGATGTCAAAAATTGTGAATGATGGATTTCGCAGACGGTGAATTAAAGGAAGTGGAATTGATTATGTTGTGATAGATGAAATAAAAAGTGCTTCCTGAAAGAAGCTATTAGCAGATTTGGAACTTAAAAAAGAGCAAGGCTGTTAATGTTCTGATACGAATTGCTTTTTATAAAAATAATAAATCAGTAGATATTTTTTAATTCTATTAAAGTGTTGAGTAATAGTTAAATTGATCTCTTTTAAGAAAACTTTTTTAGGTTTATTTATTTTGTTCTTTGCCATATGTTTCCAGTTTGTAAACTTTTAGCTAACTCCGTAGTGAACTTTGTTGTTTGTTTTCTTTAAAAATTATCTCGAGGATCAGCAGGCCATGCGCGTATGACTGTAGATTAAGTGTTGTTTCGTAACGAGAGATTGATGTAATTTTTCAAACACTTGAAAATTTATTTGTCTGTGTGAAATGTTTTTCTAAATATATCCATTTTTTTTTTTTATTCAACAATTCAATTTATTTTAGAAATAAATAACAGCTAAAACATTTTATATTTATATCTTTGATTTTTAAATTGGAGACCACATTTATAAATGTAAAAGTGTGTTTAGGCACCCAACATTTCACATTACTACGGTTGCTTATGAATCTTTCATTACCTTGAGATAACCGGTCGTGTCATTAATATTCTTTTCACTATTGATCGATGCTGAAGTCATTGCACTCGTATTTTTGCTATCATATTCACTTTATAATATCCATTCCTCTATAACGAGTATTTTTAATCAAATTACCCATATCTTTACTTTTTCTTTAGATTTTACCTATTTTGTTTATTTTTCTAGATTCATTCTGCCAAAGGCAAGAATTCATTTCTGCTGTTGTGCATTATCTGGTCTAATGTACAAAACTCTCAACCAGCTACCCACTCAGATGTTATTTTTTATAAAAATGTGGTAAATCTAAGAAACTGTTTTAAAATCATACATATTTATTCTTTTTTATTCGTTATTCGATTTTATTCTTTTTCATACATACACGCTTTTGTAACAGTCTTTTCATTATTTTTGACATTGTGGCCTTGTCAATGTTTATTTGAGTTTTTAATCTTCAAATTGAATTATTTATGGCATTTGACATACTAATTTTTCTCGAAAATATTGCTTCTAACTCTAAATTGCGTGAAAACACATCAGGAGCATAAAATAAGATAATTTGCTTTACGCCACTTCTCTTTGTAAATTCTCAATATGTTTATCAGTTCTCAAAAATATTTTTCCTAGGGTTATGTTACATTTTATTACATTAGTTAGTTTCAAAATTAAGCTACATTTCCTTCAATATGTTTGTTTTCCACTTAATTTCTGTTTGATTTTTCTGCAGGATTTCACTCAATTCAGTTTTTGTCATGTTTCATTGCACCGATTCTGAGTTATGATTGATTTTTTCAATTAAAAAAATATAATTGTCAGCGGCTTGGGTTTAGATAAATATAACTGCTCTGGCAGAGTTATATTACATAAGCAATCTCTTCTTGAGACATCTCTTTCGTGAGGTCTGTAATCCTAGCCCTGCTTGAGTAATCTATCGTCATTTGACCATTTTTAGATGGTACTGTGGGATATTTCAGTGTCATTCCTGAATTTTTCACCCAGTCCCACATTATTTCCTACTTTGTGGCCAAACATTCAGAAAAAGTCAAAACCACTTATTATTTCTCTCCACTAACTTCATTTTACAATTCTTGATATTCACATTTCCTACTGTTTATTTTCTTTTTCAATAATCGACACAACCTTCCTTTTTAGCAAGTTAAAAGTAAATATCGTCGTAAATCATCGTCATCGGTAGCGTCATGTTTTTTCTGAAAACTTACAATTTTTGTAACGGCATGAAAAATGTCCCCCTACTACTCACGTCCCGAACTATCTTTTGGGTTACCAGCTTCGCTTAGTAAAGGAATTTCTGAATCCATTCATTCTATTCTTTAACATTACACTGGATATGAAATCTACTTGTAAATGACGTGTCAAATGCTGCCACAAAAGTGAAGGTGACGACTGCACTACTTATCAGTTTCAAGAAATCGTTAGTGTAGCATCGTTACAAACTACAACACTCAAAGGACTTCTCCACCTTACTCACAGCGGTTTTTGTACGTCATCATTTCATTAGCAATGCAGCACATTATTCCTTTGTGTGAAAGGTTCGGGCAGATAGAGCCCGTTAATGGTTCTAGTGACTGACGTTGAGTTGTAGTAAAGTCTTTTACTTCACGGATAAGATTTTACTGAAGAATGTAGTCGAAAACATAAAACATCGTTTACTGCGAATTCTTATGAGTTATAGGTTAGGATTTTATTCACTTTTTTTTAGATAATTTCAAATTTAAAAAAAATTTAAAAATTAGATTGCAATATTTCCTTTTAATAATATAAACTCTTGTTCTTTTAAAACAATATATTAAATTATTTGTTTGATTGTTTATTGTACTATATTTTGAATTACATCAGCTATTTGATAATTTATAAGATAAATAATGAAAGTACGTAACCTCAAAGTGATGTTATTCATGCCTAAGCTTTTATTAACAATAATTTATTCAAAGCAATAAGTTTGTGGGAATAAATTCTGAAATTAGTTTTACTACAAGCTTACTATTTTTTTTCTAATTAACTTTGTTGGACTCTTATTTCTCGTTCGAAGAATTTATTCGAAATGTATTTTAATCAGTTTCTGTTGCAGATTGCATTTTATCTTTGTGTCATATGTACTGGAAAATTAATTTGCAAAATTTAACATTAATTTGTAATTAAATACTTATGAATATAACTTCTGACTAATATGGGTGATTTAAATCTGTAAACATTATTGTTAAATTACATTTGTGTTTTGAATATATTTTTTTCACAGTGATAGTCAATAAAATGTGTACCAAAAACCTCTCTGTAACTCGGATTGTTTGGATTGTGAGCTCGTCAGGGTCATTTGTAGTGGTTTCTTTAGATAACTTTATTAAATTTTATTTAATTTAATTATGTGATCAACCTTTCTATTGAATAATTTGTACGATCAATACACATACGAATGCATTTCATAGTATTTTTAAGAAACTTAACCTGTGTAACTTACACTCTTTAACATAAGATGAATCAGTAAATTTTTATTATATATTCTATCAGAATGAATCTCATGTAATTATATTTGTGCTTTTTATATTATATTAAGTTACCTTTGGTTATTCTTGGAAATAACACATGCTTTCCTCCTTAGATCCAATCAAATAAAGAAGAAACTCAGTCAGGTTGATGGTTATTGCTACAGAATTATATTTACCGGAATTATATTTTTTAAATAATTTTTTCTAGCTTTATTTTGGTGAAAAGATATTAAATTTTCCAATAAACGTCAAGTGTGATATTAAAATGTTGGTTCTATATATTTTTAAGTGATATTTAACGATTTGATTGAAATCCTAGGAATATAAAACCACGAGGTCAAGATTTTGATTTGATTTATTTGCTCAAAGAACAACAAAAACGTATATGACGTATGGATGAAAAGACTATCTGCGCACGTTTTCTTGAGTACTAGAATCCTATTCCAACATTTTAACGATAAATGGTACAATTCGAATTATTTTAACTTATTATTTTAATTTATTTATAAGTAACAGCACGTTTCATTTTTTAAGTTTTTTACGTACTCTTAATAAACGCAATTTCGCAGAAAAATTTGTGTACTTCGGTAGCAGCTATCCGTAGTTTTACTTTGTCTCCACCAGGATCGCTAGCCATCTGCGCGCGCATCCCAAACAAGCTAGAAATTGATCTGAGCTACGCTGCTGTATGATGCGTGTATTGTTAGCTAAATATCAGCGTATGTACACGTCATCATCACGCAAGCACTTCACCTTGCTATTTGCACCACCCGCCTGGCCTCCTGCTTTGTTCCGCTGTCTAGCGGTTCTCAAGTCGCGAACAAAAGCGACTCGAATGATTTGCAGGGGGCCGCGGTGAGAATGCAATGAGCTTGTGGTGGCTAACAGTGGCAGTAAACGTCACTCATCGTGGATTAAAGAAGTCTTTACATTGTATGTGACGAGCCAGTTATACCCGTCCGGGTTTGCGTGTCTCTTTTTAACCGCATCTCGAAAGCGTCCACAAACGCCCAGTTACAAGGTCGCCCATAATAATGCCTACATCGAATAGTTGTACCCATTCGTGTGAGCACATCTTGTACTAAGCTTTCCGGTTTACCCGTCCAGATTATCCGAGCTGGACTTATTTAATCGCCGAATCGTCGACAGAACCCAAGCTTTATCAATTCGAGTTTCCACGTCCCGTATTTAAGTTTTCTGCCTTATCCATCCTTTTTTTTAACGTGATCAAGAAAACCGTAGACACTCAGTTTTACCCTCCGGGGTTGCATGTCTCGAATTTAACCATGCTTCAAAGGCACTCAAAAATGCCCAATTTTACTTGTTCGGGTTTGTGTGTATCTTATTTAACCGTACCGCGAGAGCGCCCTCAGACGCCTAGTTTCACCCGTTCGAATGTGAGCGTCTCATATTTAACAGTATCTCGAAGGCATCTACAGAGAACCCGTCCAAAGGTGTTCCATCGTTGATGTGTCACAAATGTCATTTCGATTATTTTTTCTTCTTCGTATACTGCTCACGTAGTGTAGAGAAATTATTTTATTGCTACGGGAACTACCGCAAATTTTCGACAGAAAATCTCTTATTGCCGGGCCGTTGTAATGAAATATTGGAAAATCTTGTTCCCGTATGTGGGCAATTATTTTTTCTAACACATTGACGAGTCAGACTGTTTTGTGGGTCCTTGATACATAAAAAATTGAGGCAAAACTTCTGTATGTCCATCGTCCGTCTACCTGCCTGCCTGCCTGTGTGCCCGTGTGCCCGTGCCTGTCTGTCTGTCTGTCTGTCTTCCCGTCTGCCTAACTGCCTGCCTGCCTGTCTGTCTGTCTGTCTGCCTGCCTGCCTGTCCGTCTGCCTGTCTGTCTACCTATGTCCTGTCTGCTTGCCTGCCTGCCTGTGTGCCTGTGTGCCAGTACCTGTCTGCCTGTCAGCCTGTCTGTCTGTCTGTCTGTCTGTCTTCCTGTCTGCCTGCTGCCTGCTGCCTGTCTGTCTGTCTGTCTGCCTGCCTGCCTGTCCGTCTGCCTGTCTGTCTACCTATGTGCCTCTGCCTGCCTGTCTGCCTGCCTGCCTGCCTGCCTGTCTGCCTGTCTGCCTGTCTGCCTACCTGCCTGCCTGCCTGTCTGTCTCTCTGTCTGTCTCTCTGTCTGTCTCTCTGTCTGTCTCTCTGTCTGTCTCTCTGTCTGTCTCTCTGTCTGTCTCTCTGTCTGTCTCTCTGCCTGTCTGTCTGTCTGTCTGTCTGTCTGTCTGTCTGTCTGTCTGTCTGTCTGTCTCTGCCTGTCTGGTCCTGTCTGTCTGTTGTCTGTCTGTCTGTCTGTCTGCCTGTCTACCTCCTGCCTATCTGCCTGTCTGTTTGTCTGTCTGTGGTCAATGCTAAACCGCTGAGACTATTTTCTTTAAAATTTGTATTCCCCAATCAATTTAAACGAACTTAACGTCCTGCGAGTTCGAAACAAATACTTTGATTTTTGAAGAAATATTATATAAAGCTTCAACATTTTCAAAATTTTCTCAAAACGGCTCCAAATTGTTTAATGATTCCAAATAATATTGATAAAGATTGTTTGTTTTCATGAAGTCGGATCTAAAATATCAGTTATTTAAAGAAGGTAGTACGTGTATTTTAAAAATATGAAGTTTAGAATAATTTTTGCACATTCGAATTTCACGCTCTTCCTTTTCTAGAATCTTTCACAAGGTTCGAAATTCGAAATTCTCAGAATAACTTCTCATTGTTGGTTGATGTCTCTGTGTGTAATGGAACGCAGGATTCCAAATTTCGGGTTTTCGAATTTTTGTTGATATATGAGTTTTACGTTTTCGCGCAAAAGCAAATTACGTTTTCGCGCAAAAGCGCTACGATTCATAATAATGAATTTTGCAAGTGATGTCTGTATTAGTATGGATGGAAAGTGTGGTATTATAATTTTACCTACCCTTACTTATGTGAGAAAGTACTAGCTGTTGTAATGCCACTAGTGCCACAATGTAACAAATTTTAAGATTTTTTCTCTGAATTTTGGGCATAGTGAATCTGATTTCAGTTCATTTCAATAATTACAATTGAGATTAATTATCTGATGCACCCAATTTATTATACAACGTGGATAATGACAACTAAGGTATGTCAGGAAATGGAGTCATTGAAATACCCAAAATATTCAATAAATATTTAATGCATGCACTTGCATAATTAATTATGTGTACGGTGTATAGTGTTTATATCATAAAGATATTTGGTAAAATCTCGAAAGTTGGGAAGAAACTATGACGAATAAAAATGCCTAGCATGAAAGTGAATTTTAACTACGCGTCTGGTTCTAATCGCAAGATTGACTTCATATGATAAACAAATACCATTTCTTCAAGTTCAATCTTGATTAGTGAATATTGACCTTTTCCCGAAAACCGACCTGATCTCGTGCCAGACAAAGCGAATGCTCACGAAATCCAATGAATATTTGTCAACCACGTATTTCATAGCAAGCAATTTTATTCTTTTCTGTTTTGATCATTAACAAAATTACTGTACGTTTGTATTCAAGAAATGACTATTTCATTTAAACCGAGTACCTTTTCTTCGGGCCGAAATAATATTACTCTTTTTATATTGATTAAAACGTTTATCAGTGAATAATTGGGAGGTGTTACAGTTTTCATCCAAAGTTGTGAATTGATACAAAAATAATTTAGTTTTTGGTGAAAATACCACAATGACTTTCACACACTAACTTGTAGCTAAACCTCCCCAATACATTGTATTTACATTAGCATTTTCCAGAAGTCATATTAAATACTGCCCTGTAGAGACTTTTTGTAATAATATTTTCCAACACTATCACACTAATATTTTTATCAATATTCTAAAATATCCATTTTTAAAATTATCTATTCCAAATAGGCTGACAATGTTAATATAGCCGCTTAAAATTAATCATGTTTTCCAAAGCATGCCTAACTTGGAGATGTGCAAGAAACATGTTACTGAAGATTACCCCTTTAGGAACAGACTTCACTTAAAACATACACATGCGACATAAACGGGATAACACGAATTTTTATAACACAAACTCCGATTATTTCGGTCCCTTAGAATTCGTGTTGAAGAGGCTTCACAGTAATTGAAATTTCCCGAAGAATTTTGGAATAATGCACCCGAAGAATCGTGTAACAATGCGCCCGAAGAATTGTGTGACAATGCACCCGAAGAATTGTGGAAGAAACATCCGACGAATCGTGGAATAAGCCCCCAGAGAGTCGTGGAACAATAAACCCGATTAAATGTGTAACAGTGCACCCGAATAATTGTGGAACAATGCATCGGGAGAATCGTGCAACGAACTACTGCACCTCGCAAACCCACGTCGGGCAAGGGCGGTGCGAAGTAAGAATGCACAGTACTTTACTGTCCAAATACGTTCCGTGTGAACATCCGCTGCGTTACTGAGAATCCGGACCCAAGCCAAGAAAGATCTGAACAATGCACCCGAAGATTCGTGGAACAATGCACCCGAAGAATTGTAAAACCACCGAAGAATCATGGAATAATGCACCGATTAATCGAGGAATAATGCTCCCGAAGAATCTGTAACAATGCACCCGGAAAATCCTGGAACAATGTACTCGAATAATCGTAGAACAATGTACCCGAAAAACAGAGGAACAACGCACCCGATGAATCGAGGAATAATGCACCGAAAAATCGTGAACAATGCACCCGGAAAATCCTGGAACAATGTACCCGAATAATCGTAGAACAATGTACCCGAAAAACAGAGGAACAACGCACCCGATGAATCGAGGAAAATAACAATGCACCCGAAAATCGTGGAACAATGCACCCGGAATAATCGTAGAACAATATACCCGAAGAATAGTGGAACAACGCACCCGATGAATCGAGGAATAATGCACCCGAAGAATGGTGTAACGGACTACTGCACCACGCGAGCCGGCGTCCGGCGAGGGCGGTGCGAAGGGGGCGCTGGCGGAGGCCGCACGCGATGCTGCGGCGGCGGCGGCCGCGCTGCCGGCCGCCGGCCATTTGCATAGCCCTATGCAGACGCCCCCCCCACCCCCGGCTGACCGCCCCGCCCTCGGAGGCCACTGCTCCGAACGAAGCCACCCACCTCGCCCCCCCCCCCCAGCGGCACAAGACAACGCTACCGATAACGCAACCGTCATTGTTTGTTTGGTTGGTTACTCCAGACGCTTCAAAATTCATTAGTCCCGTAAGTGTAGTGCATGGTTTCTTTCGGTTGATGGTAGTGATCTTCCCTCGCTGGATGGGGAAATCCGGCGCCGACCTACCGTCGGGTAGCGGGGATTCCCCCTGACCAGGACTCTCCCACCAGCGGGGCACCGCCCCAGCCGGGACAAGCTCGAAGCTCCCGATCGGTCTGCAGAATATGTGGTAGTGTAGTGCATGTTAGTGTAAGTGTGTGTGTAAGGGGAAAGGATAGGACAACGAAGAGGAAAGAAAAATCGCGCGTGGTCCGTGGCTCGTTTGTTACGGTACTGCTCTGAAATTCGTCTAGTGATAATCGGTGAAACCACAGAAAACTATCGATCAGAACAGCTGGCCGGTGGAATTCTCCTCCACACAGCGCCTGAATTCGACCTAGCTGCAACGCTAGTGTCGAAAATCTTGCCGCCGTTAGAAATCGATCCTAGGATCTCCTGGTTAGAGGCGCTGCAGTGACATCAGTTGATGCACTGAGCTACCGCTCCAAATACAACTATCTTTGTGATCGCCGTTGCCACCACCACCGCCATCGCCGTCTCCACCAGTATCTTCCCCTCACCGTTACTCCCACCGCCAACGGCGTCCCCACCCCTACCATTATCTGATTGTTATTACTACCGTCAAGGTCACTGTCAAAACCACCGTTACCGATACTTTTATTGAAATCATCGGTGAGCCTTTACCTCCCATCGCAAACATCGCCACCACCAACAACCCTACCATCGCCACCTCCCACAATCCAGAGTTGCCACCACCCACATCACCGTCACCCGCAATACCAACCCTTGTAACATTTTCAAAATTTTCTGGAAATGGCTCCCACCATTGCCACCACTCACAACACAACCATCGGCAATTTTGCAATATTAAAAATTTCAGAGGTTTTAATGATCGTTAGAGTCGAAGGTCGTTAAATCGAAACTCTGCATTTTATACATGTATATTCTTGTATTCGAACAAAAAAAATTGAAAGAAAAAAATTGCGGTCATTTTCCAGAAAATTTTGAAAATGTCACAAGGGTTTTATGCAAAGTGCTCCTAAATAAAAATCAACATCATAATCTCCAGAACGGCACATCTAAATCATACTCGTGACGTGTTGACCAAGTTTTAGCTCAAATCTTCTGATCCGAGAGAGAAACGTGTGACACAATACTTACATGGAGAACTAAAGAAAGTCATCTCCGTCAACTTAATATATTTATTTAGATAGCCAACCTTTGACGGCTTTGCTGATGAACTGCCTGTGACAGTCTACCGACTTATGCCGGAAGCAGATAGACTGATGATGACGGCAAAGCCGTCGAAAGTCGGCTATCTAAAAAAAAATTAAGTTGAGGGATATGACTTCCTTTAATTTCTCTTCATGTAATAACGTCATTAACAGCACATCAGAATTCCCACAACTATACTTCCATCTAGACATCTCGATATTCGTGAACAAAATTGCGCATATCTTCTCGCCACCTGCACCAATTATAATTATCCTTGAAACAACCCTAAAAGTCCTTCATCTTGACGTGCACGGATTTTATGTTCGAACATTTGAGATCGTATTGTTGAGGCGATTCCGATATGTTTCCTTCCTGTACTGTCCTATATACTATAGCATAAGGACGAAAAGTACTAAACAAACAAACAAATGAACAAACAAATGAACAAACAAATGAACAAACAAATGAACAAACAAATGGACAAACAAATGGACAAACAAATGAACAAACAAATAAACAATCTTCAGTTCTCTAAAGTTCTCTTCTGTTCAGTTCACTAATGTTATTCCAACCCAAGACCAAAATAATCATATTATAAGTTCATCCATTTTGTAGATGTGTAGTATCTAACATATTTTACTACAGAACTTATAAATAACTGCGGGAGACTTGCAATTAGCCGAGTCTCGGAACGGAGGCTCCGGGTTTCCCGGAGCATGAAGACAAACAACAAAATATATTATGAAAAACGGAAGATATATTATAGTATAAATTAGTTGTGGGAGTCGATTGCCTCAATTCCGTGGACGGACAGTTCAGGACCAAGATAAATTCCCGACGGACAGGACCCCGAAGCATGAAACATTTTTTAATAATTCAACGAGTCAGAACTTTATTTGTGTAACCATGTATTTATTTTGGAAACATTTTGAGCTCATAAATACAACTCTCAAATTCACTGACAGGATATAAGGAAAGTGAAAAGTGAGTATATTTTGGATCGTGAAAACTCTAATTTTTATAATTAAACACAAAGTCACTTTTTCTGTTCACACGCTTTACGGGATTTCAAAAATGTAATGAAATAAAATCTTGCATCAATTTTTTTAAAAGATATGACGACCTATAAATTGAAAAAGCATACCATAAAAACTCATGATATCGAGAGGGGGTGGTCAATAAAAAAAGGGAGATGGGCGATCTGTCATTTGCAATTTCCTAGAGCTCCGTTGAGAATTAATCCGGCACTGTACACTGATCAGTGGTTGATGGGCATGATAGTCGAACAAATTCGAATCATGAGGGTGTGACATAATTGGAATTTAGCGCTCATTCTGCAATTATACTGTTCGGAACGTCATCTATTTTGCTCTAAACATTGGGCAAAAGTGTAATAACTCTTTCTCAACTTCATCATCCGCTGTTGGTCCCTAGATTACTATATGTTTTGCTGTGAAAAAAGTCGCCAACAAGATTTCCCTAAATTCGATACACATCACTCGTTAAACATGTTGATCTTTGCCAAACCTCTTAGTTGTAGGGTTGTCTCTTTGTGACTGCAGTAAACATGTTTACTCATTTATTATGTAAATTGAATTTCGGTACTTCCCGAGATTTTACGTATCCGAGGTAGTCTCAAGACCAGTTAAGACGAATTATCGCAAGTCTACTGTTCTTCTCAGCGATGCCATAATTAAATGAACGTTAATAGCCTTTTTGCTGTCAGAAATGATTTGTTAAGGGCAAACATTATACATTTGTTTGAGAATGTTATTTCGAGAAAAACCCTACACACGCGCTTCAAATGCAATTAAATATGAGGTGCTGTCTAAAAAACTAACTAAATTTGGCAAGGAATATTTCTGCATAACCGTTCATGTTTTATTTCAAACCATTCTCAATTGTATGTGCATTATTCAAGAAATGAAAATATTATTCGAACTAAATACTTTTATTTACTATTTCTCAGAATTTCTGTTCGAGATAACCATCTAAGCTACTTTGATTAATGAAGTTTAGTTTCACACTTTGCGTGGCTTAACTTCGCCGTATATTATACAGAAACAATCTATCAACTGTAAACCGCAGCACCGTACTGTAGATTAGTAAGTGATATAACTTCACAGCCTAATTCGTCACATATTCGTCACCGGTTCCGCACCTACCAATCCATTTGCACGTAATTCATCCCTTTCATAACGGAGTGAAAATGCGATTGTACCAATGATAACTAGACCGGGATATGTAAGTATGTGTTTTGTACGTGTTTTTCAATTGATTTTTTTAAACGAGCTGTAAAGATACATATTATGCAACGATTACATGACAGTGATACGCACAGAATTTCTATGTCGTGTGCAACTGCAACCTTTGATGCAGTATCTCAACCAACATGGTTAATACTACGCTAAACGTGCCACGCAAATGTCATGGCTGTTGAAGATTTACGAATTTAATGTTCTACACCTCGCATATTACATGAAACTTCTCGCTGCATGAACAGGATCGATCTACAGGATTTGATCGTTTTTTTTATCAGAAGTAGAACTTCAAATATCCTTAGTCCAATAATGTGAATTTTCCAATGTTCATACCTATGTACGGATACAAATGAGAGGAGAAAATGTCGAAATTCATAAAATGTCTGTAGGCCTATAAAATGGCAATGTTTGTACGTCTGATATTAACATCGTGCTGTTATTTTAATATTAATTTTCATTAATATATATTAAAAAGCAATTTGAGATATTTTTATGAGAACTAACCACAAGTGAACATCCAATAATATTCGTGGAACTAGAGAAATAACTCGGAAATAAATAGAACTAGAGAAATAATGGAAATAAAATGATCCTGGTCATTAAATGTGAAAAACAAAGTTATCGAGTACATAGTCGTTATGAAGACCTTCAACTCAAGAAATTCTAGAACTAAAATGTTAAATGATTACCAAACACTGGTGCAAGTGTAAAATTTGAATGCTACGCGAGAGAGTTTTCGCCATGCGTTTTCTTAGAATTTTCTCAACCCGAAATTCAGTAGGCCTGCATACGGTAGAGGAGGTGGTAGGATTGCACCATTTTTTTCTCCCTAGATATTTTCTTTTCGTCGTTCTCCTAGGTTGTAAATGTCAGTGATGGTTGTTCGAAAGCTTGCAACGTGTGAAAGATATCTGGGTACTGAGGAGTGATTCATGAATTGAGACGAATGAATGTGGATGGGATGATGATTCATGAGGAACGCGAAGTGTATGCGAAATCATCCGTGCCACAACCACATAATGAAAACCAACTGTCTTATCACAATAGTAAGTAAAGATGGACTCCGATAACAAAATATCGATGTTACCAAACATTGATGTTCAAAATTAAAACATTAATGTAAATAAATCATCAACCAAAAAAGAAGGACATATTGTAGTAAAGTTGGTTTAGTAACCTCTAAATTTGTGCACATCAAAAATTTGTCAGTGACTGTGCTTATGAACTTGTAATTAAGATTTAAACGAAAAAGAACTTTAAATAAAAATAACAATTAACAAACCTGAACCTGGGATTCCGAGCGTTCTCATTAATATCGAAGAACCAGACCCCAGTTCGCCGAGGAAGAGCACGTTGTGGTTTACCCTCAGTACTCGCCTTAAATGCGAACTCAACCGGTCTGCACGCAATCGCTTTATTGCGTGAGATGCGAACCACCTACGGCGAGCTGCTGACAACGCGAGACGCCCGCCCTCTGGATCCTTCACTTCCTTTAGTCGTATGTCTGTACTCACCGTTACTTACGTGCAGCGGTAGATATGCGTTAACTTCTTTACAAAAGTTTGCATGCATCCAACTTTTAATCTAAAAGGGCGCCGGTTAGCTCCGGGAAATTTCGGATACCTACTTTGGTATTATGATCGACCAACATTATAATAAAAAAATCATTTGCAATATTACCGTTATTAATTTAATAAACGAAATGAATTAAAATAACGGCTAAGAAAATCGTTGAGCTGAAAACTAGTATCAATAATAAAAACATAAATATCAATTGGCCAAAGCGCGGCCTCGCAAATTATCAGTAATACAAGGTTTACATGTTGTTTACTCTTTCTGTCAATAATGTTTCTCATTCAAGTACGTAACTTGAAGAGTCATTATTCTAATCGTAGCACTAGGAGAGGTGGCTTAGTGCAACTGATGTCACTGCAGTGCCTCTGATCGGGAGGTTCTAGGCTCGAGTCCCCAAAAACAGTAGGATTTTCGACACCAGCATTTTAGCTCGTTCGAATTCAGACATTGTCTCGAGCGGAATTTTAGCAGCCGGCTGTTCTGATCGGTAGTTTTCCGTGGTTTCTCCAATTAATACCAGGCGAATGCCGGACCAGTACCCTACCAAACGGGACACGGATCGCTCGCGATCTTTCCTTCCTCTTCCTAGTCCTATCCTCACCCCTTACACACACACCACTTACACTAACATGAACTACACTACCACATATTCCGGGAGACCGGTCGCGAGCTTAGAGCTTGTCCCGGTTGGGGCGGTGCCCCGTTGGTGGGAGAGACTTGGTTAGGGGGAAACCCCACTAGCCGACGGTAGGTCGGCGCCGGATCTCGCCATCCAGCGGGGAAAGATCACCGCCACCTCCCGATGAAAAACATGTTTCACACTTTCGGGACGAATGACCTCGTTAGTTGACGCGCCCGGAATTACTAACAATCAATCAATCCCAACCGTGGTTCGCTTCTTTTCACGTCACCTTCCCTTTCCTTTTTTCTTTGACCCTTAGCTGGACGTCGACCTGTGAGCCTCCCCACATCGCTAGACAGCAAAGAGGGCCGGTGACCCAGAGGGGCCCCAGACGGTGTGCCCAAACAACGATCGTCTCTCGTTGGCACCTCTGAGCGTCGTTCACAGCTGGCGCCAATGCTGTTTTCGGAATCACGCACACCTTTTGCCTTTCAGTTCGCCTCGGTATCTGGCAGTCTTTAATGAGTGCAACAGATTGAACAGTTCTAGGATTGTCTAACATAATGTCTTCAACAGACCCGGCATGAATTCTTGTCATAAAATCGCGCGATTTCACGATTTCGTAATGGCATTAAAACAAAGACTTCGTCGGCCGAGGTCGGCCGAGATCGCCAAAGCAATAGTGTCGTAATGATCTCGGACCGAAGGGTCGCGGGTTCCCCTAACCAGGACACTCCCACCAGCAGGGCACCGCCTCAGACGGGACAAGCTCGAAGCTCCCGAACGGTCTCCCGGAATATGTGGTAGTGTAGTGCATGTTAGTTTAAGTTAGTGTATGTAAGATAAGAGGATAGGACAAGGAACAGGAAGGAAAGATCGCGAGCGGTCCGCGGCCCGTTTGTTAGGGTCCGGCATTCACCTGGTATTAATCGGAGAAACCACGGAAAACTACCGATCACACCAGCCGGCCGCTAGAATTCTCCTCCAGGCAGCGACTGAATTCGACCTACCTGAAAAGCTATTGTCGAAAATCCTGCCGCCGTGAGGAGTCGAACCTAGGGCCTCCCGGTCAGAGCTCTCTCCCGACGAAAGTATTCACCTCACTAGCGGGACTAATACCCTTAGAATTTAATGCGCCCGACTACAACAATCAATCAACATGCGCCCAGAAACACGATATAAAGAATCAATCCAAGCTGTGCGCAATCAAAGCTGGCTGCGTTTTCTGAATGTAACCGAAGTGAAACTCGGTCACCTTATTGCATCTGCGACAGACATCGCCTTGCGTGTCGGGTCAATGACCTCGACGCACGCAGACTGCGTGGGCGACACGCCACTTCATTTGCGTGTCTCGCCCACACCACTCCAGCCACCGCCCTCCCTCCAACGGCTGACCCCTCCCTCCCCCCAAAAAGAGCTCTTACACGTTTGAGAAACCACGTGCCAGTTTCATCCGTCCCGTTTGCTCGAAAGACTCGAAGGCTCCACAGGACACCAATGTTTAGGACCGGGAGCGGTAGCTCAGTGCATCAACTGATGTCACTGCAGCGCCTCTGACCGGGAGGTCCTACGTTCCCACTCCCCACGGCGCACACTGGTTTTATCGCGGCAAAAACCTGGCCATAATTGCAAAATTCAAAGTGAGCGTTTGGAATTCTGACTTATCAAATCTCGTTCGGAAGACATTGGAGCATACTACTTCAGCTTCAGAAATTTATTTCAATCATTTTTGTCTTCCACACGGTGTCGTAAAGTTACCGTTGCTCGAATGGCTCGAATTCGTTGATTCTTGCCAACGATATTCGTGAAATTAAAAAAAGGGTTTAAAATTTTTTTTTAGGATTCTTTTTGTATATCCGAATATAAGACACTTATGGCTGTAAGTTAAGTATATTTTAGGAAAAAGTGTATAATATTTTATATATGACGCGTTTGAATTCTAAACCATGTAGCGTAACAAAGTTAGTCGTTTATATTGTAGATTATATTTTTTGTCCTGCGAGGTCCTGCCTCAATTATTATTTTTATTTATCAAGTAGAATGTCCTTAATCAGAATAACACAAATTTAGCTGCACATATCTGCATTTTTTGTTTTAAAGCGACTATACTACAATGCTACGTAGTAAGATATAACACTAGATCGCCCCCGATGGTTTCTTCGATGCCACAGGGAATTGATTTCTTGGAATAATTTTTTTACTTCTCCTTCAGATAATTACTTTTAGTAGTAAAATTAATAATATAAACTTTTGGAGGGATTAAACAATAATAACCCAAGCCACCGAGCACTTTCAGATTTTTGGTGTATTTTAAGGATTCTTCTTTTCTTGACGCAACAAACAAAACTATGGGTAACTAAGGTGTAAGAGTGAATTCAATGTGGTCACCTCAAAGTATTGTTGACTAATTTTTGATTCAATTATTCATAATTAAATATTAAATAAAATATTGTTTATTCAATAAGTGCCGACGAAATTAGATCTGTATACATAGATATTGGGTTCCCAGCAGATGGGTGACATTTGTTTGAATATGTTTGAATATATATATATATATATATATATATATATATATATATATATATATATATATATATATATATATATATATATATATATATATATATATATGTTAAATAAATCTTAATGAATCAACAAATTCAAAAACTGTCTTAAATAACATTTTACTTACAATCGATTTCTTTTTCCTTAAATCCGATATTCCTTTTTGAAGCAGCTATTTTAATTTATAGCAATTTTTATTTAGTGACTTCAAAAATAGTACTTAACCATATTTCTGCGCATATTTGCTTCATTTTCAAGCTTCAATTCTGAATTTTGATATTTCTTTCCGATAATCGAAATCAGCGATCTTGAGAACCATTTTATACATATTTCTACGCACATTGGGCTCATTTTTATGAATCAGTTAGCCATTTTGAAGCCGCCATTTTGAATTTTGAAATTTCATTATGACATTTGAAATCAATGACCTTCAGAGCCCCATATGTATATTTTTATATGCATTCTTCTTTGTTTTTAAATGAGTCGATCCGCCATTTTGAAGGCGCCATTTTGAATTTTGAAATTTCGTAATGATATTCTAATTCAGCGACCTCAAAAACCCCTTGATACCAATTTTTACGCAAATCCACTGACATTTGCAATTATGACCAAGTTTTAGGCCCGATTCAACCAGTGTGCGGCGGCTGGATTTTCGACACTAGCTTTTCGGCTAGGTCGAATTCAGTCGCTGTCTGGAGGAAAATTCTAGCGGCCGGCTCTTCTGATCGGTAGTTTTCCGTGGTTTCTCCGATCAACACCAGGCGAACGCCGGAGCAGTACCCTATCAAACGGGTCACGGACCGCGCGCGATCTTTCCTTCCTCTTCCTTGTCCTATCCTCTCCCCTTACACACACGCGTACACTAACATGCACTACACTACCACATATTCCGGAAGAGCGGTCGGGGAACTTAGAGCTTTTCCCGGCAGGGGCGGTGCCACGCTGATGGGAGAGTCCTGGTAAGGGGGAAACCCCACTAGCCGACGGTAGGTCGGCGCCGGATCTCGCCATCCAGCTGGGGAAGACTACCGCCATCTCACGAGAAGCAAACACGCACTACACTAACGGGAGTAATGACCAATGCAGTTGACGCGCCCAGAAACACGAAAAATCCAAACCAAACCGAAGCCATCCTTGATGATAAATTTTGGGCGATTGGGTTTATATGTGTATTTTTGTCGTACTTTAATCACACTCGTAGACCTCACGTTTTATCGTGCCAGATTAGTGAGTCTTAGTTTTACAAAACTTCACAGGTAACCACAGGTGCCAAGTTTTACCTCTCCGATTTTGTGCGCCCATGTTTAACCATACTTGAAGGCACGTTCAGTTCCAAGGAATTATCCGTCCAGGTTTGTGTGGCTTTACCGTACTCCTAGGGAACGCTGAGGCGAATGCTGTATTACCCGTCCGGATTTACATATTTCGTATATATCTTCCTTTGTGTCCGTCTGCTTGTAGCCCCTTGTTATAGCTTTGTTTCTCTCTTGTCTGGACGAGGTTATGTGGCTACCTGTCCTGTAGAGGTTTAATAAAACTGTATCATGAACAGAGTGACACCCAGTCGTTTAGAATTGGCCCATTCACGAACGTTGTTCTCTTAAACAATCAGGAGCTCGTGAGTTTTCTTCGTGACATTCAGAATGTCCGCACGCGTTCGGGATACTTTACCATTCTACCCGTTTGAAGAACAGACTCCCTTTATTTGTCTGGGTATGGGCGACTCATGCTCCCATCTCCACTGCCTGTTTGCACCCCGCCCCCTGCTATACTTTCCAGTACTTAGTCTTTGTTCAGGCGTCACACACGACCTGTAACGGCTTAACGAAAAGAGTATCCACGGCAGATTTGCGCGTACAGACGTACACAGTACGCTCATTCACGATCTCATCTTTAAAATCTACTTGGATGTCCGGAAGACGCCGCGTCTTAGCCAAGGATGCCAATGTTGCGGCCGTTATCCTGTGGCCTTCCTCAGGGCGAATTGTGAAGGTCGCAGCGTGACGGCCGGAAGGTTGACATCTGTAACTAGGACGTGGCCTCTTCCGGGAAGCCAAGTAAATACCCTCTCCGGCCGTGAAAGCCTGCGCTTTACCATAATTGATTGATTGATTTTTTCGTGTTTCCGAGCGCGTCAACGGCTTCGGTCATTATTCCCGTTAGTGTAGTACATGTTCTTTTTCTCGGGAGATGGCGGTCATCTTCCTCCACTGTATGGCAAGATCCGGCACCGACCTACAGTCGCCTAGTGGGGTTTCCCCTTAACCAGGACTCTCCCACCAACGGGGCACCGCCCCAGCCGGGACAAGCTCTAAACTCCCGACCGGTCTCCTGGAATATGTGATAGTGTAGTGCATGTTAGTGTAAGTGTGTGTGTGTGTAAGAGGAGAGGATAGGACAAGGTAGAGGAAGGACAGATCACGCGCGGTCCGTGGCCCGTTTGGTAGGGTACTGCTCCGGCATTCGCCTGGTGTTGATCGGAGAAACCACGGAAAACTACCGATCAGAGCAGCCGGCCGCTAGAATTCTCCTTCAGACAGCGACTGAATTCGACCTAGCTGAAAATCTAGTGTCGAAAATCCTGCTGCCGTCAGGACTCGAACCTAGGACCTCCCGGTCAGAGGCGCTGCAGGGACAACAGTTGATGCACTGAGCTTCCGCTACCGGTTTTAAGATAATGATGCGACAAATTTTTACCCGTAAAAGATGTGTTTGCGAGGTGTAATATAAACGGGTAAATTTCTCATACTCCCAACGTCGTCTTAACCCTGAGTCTCACGCCCCTACCTCTTTGCAGCAACAATGCCTTTCTTTCTACCCATATTATTTTTGTATCGATTCAAATTCGACCCTGTAATCTTTCTTTCCTTTAAGAATGTGAACTTCTTCCCTTGCTTTTATTTCTTCGCATTGTTTTGACCATTCGTACAACTGTTACAAATGTTATCTTTTTTTTTTATAAATTACAATGTCTTCAAGTTCATATCTTCTTAGCTTTCTTCTTCTTCTTCTTCTTCTTCTTCTTCTTCTTCTTCTTCTTCTTTTGCTTTGTATTTTGTATGTGCCTCTGCATTCTACTTTTCTTTGTTTTTCGTTTTGAAATTCTTGTCTTTCATTGGCGATATCAATTTTATGTTCTTCGCAATATTTTCCACCTGCTTCTTTGCTGTAAACTTTTTCCTATATTACTCTCATACTTATCTTTGGCTAAGCTTATTCAGGCCACAGCAGTAAATAAATTAAAAAAGTATAAAGCTGTAAAAAAACTATTCCGTGACGGTTATTGCCCACTAAGGCCGTATAAAATGTTTAATCTTTTCCCCAATCGCATTTCTCTTTCAATAGTTATTTCAAACTTCATTTGGTAGATTCTTCTCCCTTATTAAATATATGAAAAAATCAAATTGCAGGTCTTTATCAAGACGCTTAGTGAGAATTACAAATTAAATATTTCTTAAATCTTCGAGGACACATTCTATATGGGTATTTAATTTTCTTGTGACTATACCTTAACTTTTTAGTAATAAAGGTATTTTGTTTCATGGTATCGTGTAATTTTAAAGAAAGAAGGAAGTTATAAAATTTTCAAACATGACTAGAAAAGTGAGCTCATGCATCATCTTCAATTAAAATAATGGATAATCGGTACAGATACCAACCTGCAGTTTCATTTCAATGCTGTGCTCTAACAGAGTCTACAATCGACTGAAGATTTCCCACGTTTAAGAATGAATATTTTCGAAATATATGCGAATTAATAATCATATATTTCCGTTCGTTCGTCCCCAAAACATCTGGGAATACTGAGGAAGAAATCTGTTTTCGTGACCCGAGCTGTCAGTTTTGGCAGAATAGGATAATTAAAATTGAAATATTAATTCGTGCTGCTCAGAAGGTTAATGTTGGGTTCTCACGTAGAGCCTGCAGCTAGTAGCTAGTTTCGTGGTGCTTGAAACTAGGGGGAGGGCAAAATTGAATGAGATATTATTTGGTGGGACGAAGAAGATATGTTGCTGAAACAATTATCGATTTCTCCGGTAAATTTATGAAATCATTTGATATTTTCTGAAATGCGAGATATTTTAAACATATCGAATACAATATTAGTATTTATTGAATAATTTAAACAGCTTCTTATCTTTCATCTGAGATTTATTTTATTAATTTTCACTACACTTTTGTTCAATATTTATCTACACAAGCACTTGTGCTACAAAATATCTTGTAAAAGCATTATTGTGAAAAGCAAAATGCGAAGAATTGGGTATTATTTACAAATACAATTTGTCATTAAAAATAATTTCGTTGAAAGCCAGTTGCGTTAGCAGGTAATGGGAATGTTTGTATCCATTCCTAAATATACGCTGCCTTAAAACTACTTCTGTATATTAGTGAGGATAATTTTGTATGTTATATTCATAAAGTGAAAAATATTGATGATATTTTAAGGTAAAAGAAGAATGAGGAGTGTTTAACGTATCTTTGAAATAACATATTGTTGTTGTTTTTTCTAATAAATTTTATTTTAAGTCGCTTTAACAACATTCATCAGTGATTGACAGTGCAGGCCATTGCATTGTTTCATGTCCAGTTAAATTCAGTGTAGTGTTAAACTGCGATATAAAGTTATTATCATTAAAAATATTAACACTTTTACATAATAGAATGATTTTTTCTTAAAAATTTTCTGACATTTCTTGAATGACATCAAGATGAAAACATGGTCTTGAAATCATCTTCCCCTAAGTAAAAAAAAATAAATGTTGTTTATCTCAAACTTTAATTTTTTGCATAATGTGAACATTTTTATGCAGGAAATTTCATCAAAAACTTCAAAACGCTTTGATACATTCTTAAAATAACAGCTTTTGGCTATTATATATAAATCCATTATGGAATTTGCTAATGAACCATGAAGCCTTACCTATTCTTCATAAGAAATTGTTTTATAGTAAAATTTAAGTTCATTAATATGATCCGCCATAAGCTCTCCGAATTATGCTGTGGAAGAATTACTTCTATTCCGAGCTATCACGGGTCACAGGAATTTTCAGAGCCGTGGCCAGCCCGTGTGAGATCTGCCCCCTCACGGCCGCAGGGGGCAATAACGATCTGCAGGCAGAGCGGCGCGATTTTAGCCGAGGCCAAGGTGACGCGATGGAGCCCTGATTCCGCGGCGAGGTCACGGCAGCGGCAGCACCCTGGGACCGACCGGACATTCCTTGGCGGTCACCGGAATTGGGGTGGACAGAGACGTCCTGAAAGGTCCAAATTCACTTCCATCACCACTCGCTCGCTGTGTCTCTGCCTGCTGGCGTTCCCATCGAAAACGATCATCCAAACATGAGCTTAGGAATGGATTCCAAAGAATGGTGGGATAAACACTCACCAAAACTGGTGACGTCGATTGGACTGTAATCGAATAACAATTGTATTCTGATCGTACCATACCATAGAAAAACAATATTTGTTTTCCTAGATTAGATGAAAAATCATATCTACTTGTTGATGTTGCTGTCATAAGATCAGAACGTCGTATCTACGGACGCAAAACTTCGTAATTACAAGAGATTGGAAATCGAGATCAGCCAGTTGTGAAGCATGATAACAAAGGTGGTATTTCTTGCGGGTTTTCTATTGGATCTCCGGTTGATTGATTGATTGTTCCGTGTTTCCGGGCGCGTCAACGGCTTTGATCATTAGTCACGGAAGTGTAGTACTTGTTTTTGCTCGGGAGATGGCGGTGATCTTACCCGCTGGATGGCGAGATCCGGCGCCGACCTACCGTCGGCTAGTGGGGTTTCCCCCTAACCAGGACTCTCCCACCACTGGGGCACCGCCCCAGCCGGGACAAGCTCGAAGTCCCCGGTCGGTCTCCTGGCATGAGTGGTCGCGTAGTGCATGTTAGTTTAAATGTGTGTGTAAGGGATGAGGATAGGACAAGGAAGAGGAAGGAAAGATCGCGCGCGGTCCGTGACCCGTTTGTTAGGTTCTCCTGGCGTTGGTCGAAAAAAACAACACGGAAAACTACCAATCAGAGTATCCGGCCACTGGAAATCTCTTTCAGACAGCGACTGAATTCGTCCTAACTGAAAAGCTAGTGTCGAAAATCCTGCTGTCGTCGGGACTCGAATCTAGGACCTCCGGATCAAAGGCAGTGCAGTGACATCAGTTGATGCTCGGAGCCACCGCTCCTGGTGAAAACGATCGCCAAAACATGGGCTGAGGGATGGATTTCCAAGAATGTTGGGATGAGCACTCATCGAAACTCGTGACATCTGTTGGACTGTCTGCTCTCAATCGTAATCGAATAATAATTTCATTACGATACCAGAAGAAACGGATATTTTCTTCTTGTAGTTTCTTGTGTCTTTCAATATCTACTTGTAGATATTGTTATAGAATAGAACTCGTATTCACAGGCGCAAAGAAACGTCTTAAATACAAGAGATTGGAAATCTAGATCAGCCAGTTGTGTAGCATGAAAACAAAGGTGGTATTTCTTGGGGGTAATTATTGAATCTCCAGGAATTGTTCCGCAAAACTTATAGAAGAACTTGTCCAAACTTCATCATTCAATAGACTGGGAAGGGGAAGATATAACATTATTGAAACAGCCCATATTATTGCGCAAAGTTCTCTAGAGGCTCCCAAAGTCATTAGCACTACTTCTTAGGAAACTTGTTTCAATCTGTAGTAGATTTTATATTTAATCTACACTTAACATCTTTAACCGAACATTAGGGGATAGTAATAATAATAATAATAATAATAATAATAATAATAATAATAATAATAGAGATAAATTTATAATATATTTAGAGTACGAGCAACAATAAATGTTTATAGGGAAGTTGTGCCACTAAATAGTTATTTACGCACCAAGGGCGTTATAAGTGTTCTAATGATTGAGCGGCGTCAAAGTCTCTGAGGGCCTTTGGCTCGAGGGCTTTTTATCGCCGGAGGTCATTAGAACCAGATAACGCCCGTGGTATGTACTTACTATTATTTTTTATTTAATTTAATTAATTCAGATTTACTTATTTACTAATTAACTAAATTTTAACTTGACTCTGTTTGTCTTTTCATATATCTCTCATAATTCTCGTTTCAAGAAAACATGTAGCATCATTCAACTGTTTTCTTATTTTCCTCGTAACCACAATCATTTCTATCCATGTAAGTTATACAGTGTATATCGAGCTCCGTGTCGACAACAATATCAAGCTGTAACGAATCGGTAAAAAATGAAATTAATTTACTTATCTCCACGGAATATAGTCACGAGTCACTTGCATTGTGGTAGCATATCAGTTTAAGTAGTACTGAAAGATTAATAGCTGCGGAAAGACTACAATGATAATTCTAGAAGTGATCTTAATATTAGACTTCTAAAAGAAATTAAAGAAACATGTTTCCTGAGATCTCAACGTATTTAGAAACTAAATGACTGAAGTAATTGGACTTCGGTATTAAAAGCACACCACATAGAAGATAACCATATTGTACTTTGCATGGTAATTCCTCTCCAAAATGGTACATCTAAACGGTGATCACCTTTCTTGAAAACGTTAAAAAATACAATTTTAAAGGAAAGAGGACATTTTCAATATTAGGAAACTGTTAACGTAATGAAACTATTAAAGAGTAAAAACGCCAGTCTTAATAGGACTTCGTTATTAATATCAGAGATGCATTTACAATTTATTATTAAGCGTTATTTAATAAAAATGGATTCACGAGCTTTTTGATCTCAATTTTCCTATTTCGTTGAAAGTACGAGTTCCCGAACATGTACTACAGTTGAAACAATACAGACTTACGAGATCATGAATACATATCCCTCATATGTTATTCACCATCGTTATTATTCTATAAACTGATACTTGTGCTTCTAAAGAAAAGTGACGAAAAATAATTTTATTATGTTTAACTTTATATTGAATTTTTGTAATAATTTTTTTTATTTTTCTTCAAAAAATACGACTATAAACTTTAAAAATCTACGGATATGACAACAAATTTGTAATATAGGCAGTATAAAAAGGTTAAGCTGATGCAAAACTTAAGCTGTTAAAAAGTGTGCGAGTAAGTGCTTCAAGAACGATGATAGAAGGGCAAGGAAGAAATCAAAAAGAGGATTTGAGAGCTCTTATGAGCTAAAACTTCAGTGATGAAACTTGGGAAGATCATAAAAACTCGAGTGGGAAGCGAAAAGCAACATCTGCCGTAAAGAATTTCTCTTTACTACCCCGAATTTTATGTTAACCACACTTGTAGCATTTATGTAGCATGTTCATTTAGCATTATATTCAATTTGACTATAGTCCAATCAGCGGTCATATTCTTTCGTCTCGAAAAAGGGGCTGCTGTTGTACTTCTTGGTTGAGCCGATTCTGAGAAGATAATTCCAGAATGCAAACAATGTTCAATAAAATTAATTCAGATCTAAAAAATCCATTTTCGTAGATAATACAAGAAATAGAAAATAGACATAGAATATTGAAATAAAACAGAATAGAAAATAGTTTTCAGCCGGCGTGTACTTGCGTCTATGAATTCAGCATTAATATTAAATACCTCTTAAAACTGCGACAATAACGCAATGAATTGTAAGTTTCCACCTTGTACTTTTTCTGCCTTACAAAAAATATGTTTTATAATTTTTATTTTGTCGTCTAGTGACTGGGACAGCCGGGAGAATTGACGTCTCAAACAACTATTACCACGTGTTTTTGATTAGTGACAAGTATTACGAGTGTCCACTTATAATTTTTTCTCTGCATTAGACTTTCCATTATTCATCCAAGAAGTAATATTAAATAAAATTGAGTTCGAAATAATTCCTTCATACCGTAGAGACTAATAGTTTGCAGCTGGACTGTACGTTCGTGGAGCTATCGCTTATATTACTTATAATCTCTTATATTATTTACAACGGTGACAATAAAACGAGGGATCTTAGAACAACCTCCAACTTGTTATTTGTTCCTGTCTTTCAAATAGTGAAATAATTTTAAGATAGTGCTTTCGCCGTCAGATCACTGGGTTGTTCTCCTGCACCTAAACGCCTTGACCAACCGGGCTTCGCGTGCACAGCTGATGGAGGCGATAGTCCCAGTAAAAACGACGCCGCAGCGACGGAGCAGGGAATGAAAGAAGGCGGAAAAAGAGGGGGCGGGAGACAGGAAGGGGCGGGACGGGCGGGGGGGGACAGGTCAAGGCGCCGTGCCGCGGACCTTCGAGCAGGGAATGAAAGAAGGCGGGAAAGGATTCGGGGCGGATTCGGGGCGGATTCGGGGCGGATTCGGGGCGGGATTCGGGGCGGGATTCGGGCGGATTCGGGCGGGATTCGGGGGATTCGGGGCGGATTCGGGGCGGATTCGGGTCGGATTCGGGTCGGGATTCGGGGCGGATTCGGGGCGGGATTCGGGGCGGATTCGGGGCGGATTCGGGGGGGATTCGGGGGGCGGATTCGGGGCGGGATTCGGGCGTTCGGGTCGGATTCGGGTCGGATTCGGGTCGGATTCGGGTCGGATTCGGGGCGGATTCGGGGCGGATTCGGGGCGGATTCGGCGCGGGATTCGGGGCGGGATTCGGCGCGGGATTCGGGGCGGGATTCGGGGCGCGATTCGGGGGGGCGGGGCCGGGGGGGGACAAGTGTCAGGGGGGAGTGGCGTCAGGAGTGGGGTAGGACTAAACGCGCGGAATAGAACCAAGCGGGGTGGGACATTACCAAACAGATGGGACAGAACCAAACACGGGGCGTGGCCAAACAGGTGAGACAGAATAAAGGCGAACGAAACCAAACAGACGAGATAGAACCAAACGGGCGGAACGGAACAAAGGGGGGGACAGAACCAAACGGGTGGAATGGAATCAAACGGGCCAAAACGTACCAAACGGGCCGATGAGACCAAACGGTGCGGTATGGAACTAAACGGAGCGGTACGGAACCAACCGGTAGAAACGAAATGACAGGGCTCAGCGGGACCAGTAGAGACGGACGTAGCGGGATTCAGAGGGGAAGGGAAAGGCGGGGCCTAAATAGCGGGACATGTGATATGGTGACTGAACACTACTAAAAGGGACGAGTAGGACCAAACAGGTTGGGGCGCCGACCAGCCGGAACAGGACGGGATAGATCATCTTCGAGAAACTCGGAGCATCGAGACAGGACATGCCGGGAGGAACGAAACTAAACAAGGTGAGACAAACTAGACGGCGCTACAGGTGGAGAGAGGGTTAGAGAGAACCGAAGTGGGACGGATGGAGGACTGTGCAGGGAGGAGCGGTGATGGAATCAGCAGAGCCGCAAGTGTGGCGCGGGCCCGGTCGCAGGGGCTCCGAGCGCGGGAGGGGATTAAGGGCCTGCGGACGTCCCTGCGGAACGCCTTCTCGCAAATTGCCAGCCGTCCGCTCGCCTGGGATCGATCCCTGACCCGCGGACGCGCCTCCGCGCCATCAAAGACCGCCTTAGGGGCGAGGCAAAGGGCCTCCACCTCCCCCGTCCTCCCACGCCGTCCCCAAGGTGCACAGATCGCCCCTTCCCTTATAAAAAGGCAACGGTAGCACCGGTTAACAATAGTTGTAGCGTCGCAATCGTCAGCGATGTCAAGGTCAGACAGGGACTAGCTGACTACCAGTCAACTCTTCCCCAGAAATTAAATCTTTCTGAACATCATACTTTTATTATTTATGCTCCAGTGCATCCAAAACTTATGGAAATTTATAAATTATCCACAGTCCTTTTACTATAGCTTCGTGCATCTGCTAAGCAGGTCTGCTTACCTCGACCTCTGAAAGATTTCTGATTATTTATTTTACGTTCCCAACAACGCCTCCTGTTGCTAGGCAGGAACAAACTACTATGTTACAATGTCATTGCAGTGCCGCTGACTGCGACATCCTAGAGTACGAGTCCCCACGATGGCGGGATTTTCGACACTAGTTACATACCTAGGTCGAATTCAAGTGCTGTCTGGAGGAGAATTCTGTCGGCCTCCTGCTCCGATTGGTACTTTCTCCGATCAGCACCACGCGAATGCCGGAGCAGTAACGTAGACAAGCCATGGACCGCGCGCGATCTTTCTTTCCTTTTCTTTGTCATATCTTCACCATTACATATACACTTACACTAACACGAACTACACTATTACAAATGTCGGGAGGCCGGTCGAGAGCTTAGAGCTTGTCCCGGCTGAGGCGGTGCCACGCACGTCAGTTAATTCATTAATTGATTTTTTCGTGTTTCCGCGCGCGTCAACTGCGTTGGTCATTAGTCCCGTTAGTGTAGTGCATGATTTTTCTCGGGAAATGGCGCTGATCTTCCCCCGCTGGATGGCGAGATTCGGCGCCGACCTACCGTCGGCTAGTGGGGTTTCCCCCTAACCAGGACTCCCCCACGATAGGGGCACCGCCCCAGCCGGGACAAGCTCTCGACCGGTCTCACGGAATATGTGGTAGTGTAGTGCATGTTAGTGTAAGTGTGTGTGTAAGGGGAGAGTATAGGACAAGCAAGATTAAGGAAAGTTCGCGCGCGGTCCGTGGCCCGTTTGATAGGATACTGCTCCGGCATTCGCCCGGTGTTGATCGTAGAAAGCACCTAAAACTACCGATCAGAGCAAGCGGCCGCTAGAATTCTCCTCCAGACAGCGACTGAATTCGACCTAGCTGAAACGCTAGTGTCGAAAATCCTGCCGCCGTGGGGAGTGAGAACCTATGACCTCCCGGTCAGAGGCGCTGCAGTGACATCAGTTGATGCACTGAGCTACCGCTCCCTGTAGATAATAAGTACAATATATACATATATACATATGCATTTAAAATTACTTTCCTCTAAATTTTTTACAACAAACTATATTTGAAAAACGCACTATTTTTATTAAAATTTTAAATAACTTTATTTACACTATGAATTATTAACGAAATAATTTACAATTATAGTGACATATTTATAAATATTTTGGTTGAAAACTTCTTGGGTTCCGTAAGATCGGCCACTGCCTGTTTATGTAATAAACCACCCTTGTTAGAAGGTTTTCAATGTGCTTCACTCCTAGTTCAGGGTTTCTAGGTCTTTCGGTGCTGACTTTCGGCGCGCAGATTGTGTTACAGTTGAAATTGTCAACCTGCCAGGACTTTCCTGGTTGCACGTTCGCGTGAAGCCAGCGAGAGATGTCTATCTGGAGTCGCAAGAGGTCACTTGGCGCATTTGTAAAGACCACTGTTACGTCCCTTTCAACTTTTGTCCAAGTCCAGACTACCCAACGCGCTTCAAAGAATATTGTTCTACGCTCACCAAAAACACTTTAACTAACTGAATGTGGCGTCCCTGACTCTGTAAAAGTATTTTCATTGTTGAAAATTTCTAAATGTCTTGAATGGCTTTGTTGAAATAAGTTAAATATCTGGTATTGAGCATACGAATGAATAGCTGGTAATGTTGTACTCTCGTTCAAAAATTCCCATCACCCAATGGCCTTGCTTGTTACCTCGTAATACAGTCGTATTATGAACGGGTAATATTGCAATTTCCAAACTGTAATGGACGTAAGAGAGGACTTACAGATATGGATGATGCCAATAGTCAGAATTTAGTACAGTATATTTTTTATTCTTGTTTTGCTAATATTCACAATATGCGCATAAAAGATCACCTGTGACTGTTATCAACGTTTTCTTAATGGTAAAAGAGCAGTTCCCAACATTCTGTTCAAAATATTCTACAATGACATGATACTTGCCCGATGTGTTAACACTTTCATTTTGGGGGAAGGGTATTGAAAGTCCATCAACATCTAGGTCATTAGCAACCACTATTGGAGTTAACAGTATGGTAACTATGAAGATGAAACAATATGGTGATGAAAAGGGATGAAAGGGCAAACAACAAATACAACTATACCTGAGGCGGGTCTCGAACCCGCGACCCTTCGGTACGAGATCGCTACGACACTACTGCCTCAGCGATATCGGCCACCGGGTCGGCGTCTGTCGTATTTTTGTTCTCTAATTTTTGACGAGTTTAAAATAACACAAACTCAGTTTCATTTGTGTTCCCTTCCACTTTAGCAATTGCTCTATTAATCATTTTCTAGAAGAATCTATATAAACATTCAAAGACAAGTGTTTTGTATATTAATGTGAATAGTGGGTATTCGTTAGGTTTATTATGAATAAGTTGTTAGTCTTATTCATTTGAAAATTGTATATGCCCGCTTAAAAACTAAAATGAAAAAAGTCGAATACGGATGTGCTATCATTCTCTAGTGTTACTCGCACTACTTGATTTCTCTGTATTCCAATTTAGTAAGTGCCCGCGTAAGTACGTAGATTTTTGCAAATTTATTATGAAAAATACAGTAACAGGAATGA
Source organism: Teleogryllus oceanicus (assembly GCA_964035755.1). NCBI lineage: Eukaryota > Metazoa > Arthropoda > Insecta > Orthoptera > Gryllidae > Teleogryllus > Teleogryllus oceanicus. Next base: position 49,155,839 of record CAXIVR010000010.1, on the reverse strand, counting down.
AAGAATTCTCTTCTTACGTATAACTTAAAAACAGCACAACAAATTGATAGTTCTGCCGCGCAATTCACTCAGAGTTGCACATATTTATCGCAAAAATAAGTGTTGCAATCCTCTTGAAAAAAATTATAGTGTCGTGGAGTGAAAATTACCTCTGGGTACTAGGGTTTAATCAACTCCACCTGGATTGATATATCTAGGAGTCGTTGGTTTAATTTACGGTCTACCCAACATGATGGCAGCGCTTGAAACACACAAAAACACGTTTTTGGAAGTGTCTAAGAATTTTCTGGCCGAATCCGAAAACAAATTATCAGTTCCCTACCAAGAGACCAAGAAGCTTCGAATGACATCTCAAATGTCTCGATTGGTGGACGGGAAGGGGTCTAGCTGTGTGTGATGGAACCGCACACCTGAACACCCCACACTCGGGAGTTACTCAAATACTACATAATGAGCCTCGTGTCCTCCAAGCCTCGTGTCAAATTTTTTTAGAAAAGAACATGAAGTCTGTAAAAGAGAATATAAGGAAGTATAAGGAAGAAATGCCTATTTTAAAGGTGACCTTCAGCTTGGTTAATTTGAGTGCTCAATTATTATTATTACTTGCTTCTTTTATGGTCATGTTTGTTTTAGAATTGTAAATGAGTGTCATCTAAAACGTCGTAAATCGGTGTCATTGGGGTCCGTCGTTGTGGCAATAACATTAAACACCAGTACACTGACTGGTAGTTTTGAATTAATGTTTATTACATTGAGGTTAGCAAGAACTTCATATTTCAATGTTTCTCAAGTTCTTTTAAAACTTGCTCCATTAAATAAAATTAATTATTTCCTTAAATAAATATGTATTTTAATCTTTGAAAATAATTATTACCATATCTTAGTTCCTCGTAATATATATTTCTCTCGGAGTTTCCCGAAGGCAGATTTCGTTGAAGAAAAACGAGATATTGTTAAGCAAAGTGACTGATATGAATATTGAATAACAAACTTTTCATGGAAATATCAAACTGTATTATCTCGGAAGCGATTTACGGTTCTACTTCATTTGTTCCCAGGTATCGTTACAACAGATGGAGAAAAGTGTCCTAACAGCTCCGAAGTTATTTCTCTTTTTTTTTATTTATTTATTTTTTTTTGATAACTTCCCCGTCTCTCTAGAATATTTTAAGTTCTGAACATCGGGAATATGGTTGTTACAAATTACTTTTTGGAAAGGTTACGTCAAAGGCGTGACTACTATTGTATTACGATATTATATATTATATTATAATATATTATATCATATTATATTTATATTATTGTATATTATATTATATATTGAGACAGGCAGATATTTTAAAATTACAATTAGAAGGCGTTCTTTGGAATGCAAACATTTAAAACTGCATTTTTAACAACACCTATATGTAGTTAAAGCAAGACAAAACACGAAATATCAATTGTTTTAGTTTTTTACATAAAACCTACAACCACGTACATATACATATGACTTCAGGTATTCTAATGATTTAGTCTCGTTGATGATAAGTTGGATGAGATTGGACGGAAGAGCAGTGTTTAAAGTATAATATAATTATGTTTATGTCAAAAATATACTTGCTAGGAATGGATATAAAAACCCGTATCCTATCGTTCCCATGGCCCCTCTAAAGGGGCAACCGGTAGCGGTAGCTCAGAGCATCAACTGATGTCACTGCTGCGCCTCTGACCGGGAGGTCCTAGGTTCGAGTCCTGACGGCGGCAGGATTTTGGACATTATTTTTTCAGCTAGGTCGCATTCAGTCGCTGTCTGGAGGAGAATTGTAACGGCCGGCTGCTCTGATGGGTAACAATTGTATCGCAGATTCATAACCATTTTGCACTTTGTACGTGATTTCGTATTTTGCAATTGAATTCGTACTTTATCGCAGATTGAAAAATTTCAGAATTAATCTGCACCGCCCGTCAAACACACAATTACTATTTTTTCTCGGATTGGTAACATTTCGCATTTTTAGCAATTGCAAAAAATCTACCATCTCAACTCATTCCTAATGTTATAGCTGTACTCACTGCTCACGACATAGCTGATGACACGAGACGAGGAAGAAAAAAGCTTCAGACGTGTGCGTTTTCAGGGCAGACAATTTTTGCTACTCCGTGACCCCAGTTTCCATCGCAATCGACAACAGAATTTTTGAAGCTGCAGGCCATTATTATTTTTATACGTTCAGACTAAGACGGACACTATGTAAGGAGGAAATTTGCCATCCCGGACAAAAAATCTCAGAACGGCGCAATTTTGTACACAAAAATGACCTCTATAAGCAGAAAACCTGCTTAACGCGGAAACGGATGTATTTTTAGAGAACGTTAAGTGTTTATTGCCTAGCTAAGAAGGAAATGTGTTTTTGTAAGAAGGAAAGTTTTTTAAAGAACGTTAAGTGTTTTTAATACCTGGCTAAGAAGGAAATTTATAGTATTAAGAGAGTGCGGGGAAAAAATAATTTTCCCGCACTCTCTTTAGAATGGAATAGTGTAAAGCGTCACGTCCTGACACAATAGAGTGAAGGACGAGTTTTTCCTTTTATACCTACTGTCAGGAAATCCGGCAAGATCGGCGAATGTTTCGCTGCGACTTTTTTTTATTTTTTTTTATTATTTTTTTATTGATTTTGATGGTAGGTACATAGATTAGTTGTTAACCACTTTACATATGTATTGATTACTTATTAACTAACTTAAAATTAACTTATAATTAACTTACAATTAACTGACAACTATTACATTGGGAGAGGAATCCCTAATGGGTCCTCTAATCAGGTTCCAAATTGGCGAATTTGATGAGAAATGAATGGTAGGGGTATTTATTTGTAATTCTGGTTTGATGGATGGGATTTTTACCGAGTCTGAAAGGCACCAGGGAGGGGATTTGGTTTAAGCTAGAGTAAGAGTTAGTGGAAAGATAAGCTATATACTGTGATAACGGTTCGAGGTTAAATTCCTTATGAAGTTGGAGGATGGATACGAACGGGGTTAATTTTCTAAGAAATTGATTCTGTATTACTTGAATTCTGTTAATGTTGGTTTTGTGGCGTTGATCCATATGGGGCAGGCGTACAGTAGTAGAGGTCTTATAACTGTTTTGAATATTAATATGGAGGAATTGAATGGTACCGAGCTATTTCTGTGAATTAGTGGTTTTAGCTGCAGTAATTTTATTTTGGCTTGAATTCGCTGCGACTTTCTCACGAAGTGTGATTGTCAAGGTCGCAACAAGCGCGGCTTCGACTCTGTCGCTCTGAGTCTTTTAATGTTGGTCATCAACATCCCGATCAATTCTCAAAAGCGTCAGCAACTCCAAAAGAACCCTAGAAATCCCACATATTATCGACTAATTAGTTTACTTTCCTCTCTAAAATCTTTGAAACTCTTACTTTACATAGACCCACACGCTTTTTAACAACCAATAAAATTATTCCCTCTTCACAATTTGGATTTACACACAAACATGCAACAACTCATCGACTTTTGAGAATACAGAAAATTGAACATTATTTCCATGAATAACATACTATTCAATTCTCTTAGATTTTGAAAAGGCATTTGACAAAGTTTACATAATGGTTTCATTTATAAACTACATCAAATTATAACCCCAACATACCTGTTTAAAGTAATCCAAAAGTTTCTAAGTAATCGTACATTCTGTGTTAAAATTAATCATATCTTTTCACAACTATTTTCTTTATCTGCCAGTGTGCCTCAAGAATCGTGTCTCTCTCCCCTTCTTTTTAATATCTGTCTTTACAGCATTCCCACTTGCATCTACTCAGATTTAGCCCTCTTTGCTGTTTATACAGCTCTCTTCATCAGTCATAAAAATATATCAACTGCCAGAGATAGAGTACAATCCGACCTTCTACTTTATACATCTTAGGCTGCAAATTGGCAAATAAAAATCAATATGACAAAATGTTTATACTTTGGAAACCAAACATTCCATCTAAATTATTATTATTATTATTATTATTATTATTATTATTATTATTATTATTATTATTATTATTATTATTATACAATCAACATTTTCCATTGGATTTCTTCTAACACTCCTATCAAATACCTTGGTGTCTCCTTAGATACAAAGCTTCCATGGAATTTACAATTAAAAATATTATTCGTAAAACTTACATAAAATACATAACCTTCACTCTATTATCAACTATAAATCTCTTCTCCACTTCAGGTGTCTATGGCTCAATCTGAATAAAGTTTTTTCTCCAAGTTCTCTTGATCCATTGAGCAAATACCTTGATTTGCTCCTGGACTGTATGTAGCATCACTACTCGGCACGTTTTGTTGAGCTCTTTTCTCTGATTACAATACTAATAGGGATTCTTATATTCTCAGCTATGGAATAACGTAAAATGTGTTGTTCTTATGGCAGTAAAAATATCTTTTCTATTGCTACAATTTCTGGTTCTCAAATGTTCCCAACCACGCATGTTGGTAACTTTACGTTGGTAATACAATAATGTATAGTAAAAGAGTGGAGTAGGTATTCTGAAGCTTCAGAAAACGTGAACAGATTACATTTTCCCCAAAAAACACGTACAGTGTTTACTGGTTTCGACGGTTAATTAAAAATTTAATTTTAAAATAATTCAGGTTATTTCGCCCCTTCCTCGTTGTTGGCAGCGGGTCACGTGATCTTTGGGACACTACTTTTGTTCGTTAAATGCCATGACTGAACTCTTCGCCTAGAATTAAACAGGAATAAATTCCAATTTCGGGCAGGACTTGAGCTTTAGTGCTTGAATCCTGACAGAGAATTAATCCAATTTTACTCTTTCTTAGGTAATCACTATGCATGCTTAGCTATAAAATGGGTGCGTGATTTGATGGCTCAAATATTCGCAGATGATTAAAGGTTATTAGGCATGCTCATAAATATACATGCCTGAATAATGTTCACGCTTGTGTACAGCTTTATATCGTTCTATCTTATTATGTCCATGCGTACCTGGAGACATTTTTAGAGAAAAGATATATGTATGCCATTACTGACTGTGAAAATTGAGATAAGGTGCGTAAATACTGGTTTAACACACAAAAACAAGTTGAGTCAGAATTCGTGTTCCCCAAATATTAACGAAATTTCGCATGCCATATTACATGCTACAGAAACAATATATTGGTCACATACTCACTCGAGAATGTAAAGCCGTAAAAATGATTTACTTTCAAAAGCCGTTTGAGCTTAAAGTACGTTCGTGTACTTCATGAGATTTTACGCGGGCGTTAAGTAATGTAACTTACGTTTGCATTTTTGCAAATGACCTTGCCAACGTTAAAAAAAGGATGAATGTGATCGAATGAATTTGACACCAGGCGAATGCCGGAGCAGTACCCTACCAGACGGGCCACGGACCGCGCGCGATCTGTCCTTCCTCTTCCTTGTCCTATCCTCTCCCCTTACACACACACACACTAACATGCACTACACTACCACATATTCCGGGAGACCGGTCGGGAGCTTACAGCTTGTCCCGGCTGGAGCGGTGCCCCGCTGGTGAGAGTTGCAGAAAACTACTCTACTTCATCCTAGGCAGCTCTGAAATGATGAGCTCGCACATTCCTCAAGTGCATTTCTCGCTACTAGATAGCGCGCATGTAGCGCTATGTGAAATGATCGATCGTGCACAATCGAGTATAAAGTATAAAACACTGCGTCATTTGTTCCATTACTTAATATGACTCCTCGAATATAGACAATTCCCCAAATACTAAACAAAAATTTGTTTAGTATACAGTGAATCTATCTCAATGCGGAACGTGCCTCTGCCGGAATTTTGTCCAAATTTAACATAAACTGGGATTCCTGGCAAAAATAAATGTTATAATTTTATAGGATATAATTCGGAATGCAGAAAAATTATTGGTTCCATACCATCTCCATAGAGCAAGTTTTACTGATATATTGTATGAAAGATTTGGTTCAATTGCTGTTCTTATTTATGTGTAGGAAAACACTTACAATTCTTTCTGGAATTTAAAAATAAAGGAAAAATGTACGAAAAAAAATGAAAAGTCAGTAATATTAATACACTATTAAAAGTAAATAAATTAAATGGAAACTTCAATCACCGTGAGTGTCATTAAACCATTAAATTCATAATTGAATCTAATCATACTTCAATGGAAAAAATAAATAGAAATCTGATGGTTGAGAAATAAGTACGAACCATCATGAAATTAATGGAATCCAAAGTTAAACTATTAATACATTAACTTCCAAAAATACTTACTCAAAAGTTCAGATATTTATTTACTATTACTAATAATTTGGGAGTAATTTAAACGATGTTTCACCGGGAGCGGTAGCTCAGTGCTCAACTGATGTCACTGCAGCGCCTCTGACCGGGAGGTCTGAGGTTCGAGTCCTAACGGCGGCAGGATTTTCGACACTAGCTTTTCAGCTAGGTCGAATTTCGTCGCTGTCTGGGGAGAATTCTAGCGGCCGGCTGCTCTGATCGGTAGTTTTCAGTGGTTTCTCCGATCAACACCAGGCGAATGCCGGAGCAGTACCCTACCAAACGGGCCACGGACCGCGCGCGATCTTTCCTTCCTCTTTCTTGTCCTATCCTCTCCCTATACACACATTTACTCTAACATGCACTACACCACATATTTCGAGAGACCGGTCGGGAGCTTAGAGCTTGTCTCGGCTGGGGCGGTGCCCCGTTGGTGGGAGAGTCCTGGTTAGGGGGAAATCCCACTAGCCGACGGTAGGTCGGTGCCGGATCTCGCCATGCAGCGGGGGAAGATCACCGCCATCTCCCGAGAAAAAAGCATGAACTACACTAATGGGGCTAATGACCGAAGCAGTTGACGCGCCCGGAAACACGAAAAAGTCAATCAATTAAACGATGTTTCTCAGTAACAGGTTGCAGAGACATATGATGTTAGAGAAACAAGCAAGATCCATCCATTTCTTTAATATCTGAAAATAAGGACCAACATTTTCCATAAATAACTTCAGCATTTGAAAAACGGTCAAGGTCAGAATTTTCAAAAGATGAATCGAAAAGCGCAAACAATTTCCCTTCATCCAAATTCCATAAAAAACATTGTATAAGAATAGTGAACAAGAATTAAAAAAATCGCCCAAACGTATTCACGAAAGTGACATAAAAAACTAGAAGAAAAAGAAAAGTTTGGTGCAAAGCTAAATAGAGATGTGAAGAAAACATATTTCTCAACACCACCAAAGAGAAGTGAATTTCCAGACAAAAGTGCGGGAAGGAAATGGGATTGCTGGGGCGAGTAAGGCGCAGAAAGGCGAGAATTATAATCTGAAAGGAGCCGACGTGGCAGGCGGAGCGTGCATTTGCAACTGTCCGCTCGCCCCCCCCGCCCCGCCGCCGCGTCTATCGCGTTTAGCGACATCCACTGTTGCCAGACGCTGGCAGAACGGATTCTTTTCAGAATTCTTTGCAGAATAATTTTCACGACTAGTACAAACGGGATGAAGGGCGACGATGAATTCAATTGTGTGACTGTGTGTTTATTGATTGACAATTGGATCAGTTGGTGTTTGTCTTGCCAAAATGATGTAGATGCACAAAATTTAATAACTAAAAACGGACTGTCACGAAGTTAAATATTCGATCCTACTAGGAACCGAGTCCTGGACTTTTTGTTGTCCAGAATGACCTGAATGATGGAATGAAAAATCGTCCATACGTGCATGGAAAAAATGACATTAACAGCATATTTTCTGAAACGACAATCTTTTTTTGTTCATATGAACGTGTTACTTTTCAAGTGAACGATTTGAAAATTTTCTAAATAACCATCAGTAGAAACAATATTAGAAAATTTCTTTTGATTTTAAATAAATGCATTCATATACGAATTACAACGTAGCCAATTGTAAAACTATACTGCCTTATGTGTCAATGTACGACAATTTCTATATTTCCGGAAAGATTGCACGTAAATTTTATCGTTTCCTTAATAAAAGCTACCCCAAAATTTCCCCGATGTATTTCATTTTCGCCAATACCTCCTTTCAAAAAAACAAAATGTCTCCATTTGAGAGAAAATGTTTCGAATCGGCAACCCTGGCGTGCAGCATAACTGCTATAGCCAGCGAAGTCTGGCCGCCGTTCGTTTCGGCCCCGCACACATCAACCCCTCACTTCGCTTCCGCTGGCTGCCTCGCGCCTTGGAACCTCCACGCCCCCACGCCGTCTCCCAGCAACCGCTGCCCCCACCACTCGACCGCAACAGTACATGCACAGTGGGCCCAAACCATTGTGGCGAACCGCCATTACCACATCACCCCGCGCAAGGCAAGCGGCACGCAGCGTCGCAAAACATTCCGGCAGCGGTCTCTAAAAGTAAATGATCTTGGCTGTCCAGGTGACGCCGCGTCGAAGGCTGTGTTGCCGACGTTTCGACCATCTTATCGTGGTCTTCCTCAGGGCTGTTGTGCTTCCTCAGGGCTTCCTCAGGGCACAACAGCCCTGAGGAAGACCACGATAAGATGGTCGAAACGTCGACAACACAGCTTTCGACGCGGCGTCACCTGGACAGCCAAGATCATTTACATGACTCTGGCCGCGGAAGCCTATGACTTCACTTGGCCTCTAAAGAAGGCTGCCGAATGCAAGTCGGCCCAATATAAACGGGCCCGGCAGAGCCAGAGGGCAGTGGCGGAGAGTGATGAGCAGTGACAGGCAGTGACGAGCAGTGACGGGCAGTGACGAGGATGACGTACGGAAGAACGGGCTTGCTTCTCCGACTGCTGATTCCGACTCCGGACGACTGACGGGATGATGACGACCCGCTCCCAGGGTGTTGCCGCTGCTGTTGCCGCCCCCGCCGGGACGCTTGGTCCAAGGGGGGATGGGATAAGAGGCCGTCGTCAGTAATCTCGACTCCCGAGCACCTCCCTTCAATCCATCGTTCCCCCTGTCTCTCCTTTAATTAATAATAAATGGTGCATTTTTACTGAAAAACGTCTTCTGAGTACGTCGCCCTCCCCCTTCCCCTCAACCTTCCGTAAGTTACTGAATCAATCGCAGTACTCAAGTGACGAGTCAACTTAGGAATACGCTGAAGCCAGTCAGCTCCGAGGGTGGCTCATAACACCATCCTACTTGCTGCGCATATCACACGATTGATTAATAGTGATTCCGAGCGCGTCAACTAATCAGGTCTTTAGTCCCGTAAGTGTAGTTCATGTTATTTCATCGGGAAGTGGCAGTGGTCTTCCCTCCACTAGAGGGCGAGATCCTTAACCGACCTACCATTGACTAGAGGGATTTTCCCCAATCAGGTATCACCCACCAGCAGGGCACCGCCGCAGCCGGGGAAAGTTCTAAGTCCTAGACCGGTGTTTCGGCATGTGTGGCAGTGTAGTGAATGTTAGTGTAAAGGGTGAGGATAGGACAAGGAAGAGGAAGGAAAGATCGCGCGCGGTCCGTGACCCGTGTGTTAGGTTACTGATTTGGTATTCGCCTGGTGTTGATCGGAGAAAACACGGAAAACTAGCGATCAGAGCAGCCGGGCGCTAGAATTCTCCTCCAGACAGCGACTGAATTCGACCTAGCTGAAAAGCTAGTGTCGAAAATCCTGCCACCGTCGGCACTCGAACCTAGGACCTCCCGGTCAGAGGCAGTGCAGTAACATCAGTTGATTCACTGAACAACTGCTCCCGCTGTGTAACAAATGATATTCAAAGAGATTTTATGGAATGAACACTGATCGGACAGCATCCTCGAATAACAGGTCACTTTTTATGGGCTTAGATGGTTGAAGGTATCGGTTAATTCCACTGCAGTGTCTCTGAACGGCAGGTCCTAAGGTTCGGGCGCCGATGTTCAGAATTTTCGGCACCAGTTTTATATCGTATGCTTCCTCTGTTTGGAGGAGAATTCTTGTGACCGATTTCTCTGATCGGTAGTTTTCTGTGGTTTATCCGATCAACACCAGGGGAATGCCGGAGCAGTACAGTTCATACCTTCCTCTTCCTTGTCCTATCCTCACCCTTTACACACACACTCTTTCACTACATCCCTTACTTAAGCACTAGACTACCACACTTATCGGGAGAACAGTCGTGAGCTTAGAGCTTTTCCCGATTGGGACGCTACCCCGGTGGTGGGAGTACAACTGGTTGGGAAAAATCCTCGCAACCCGATATGCAGTTCGGCGCCTTATTTCGCCATCGAACGGGGGAAGATCAATGCCCCACGCTATAAAATCGTGCACTGCACTAACTGAACTAATGACATCAGCCGTTGACTCGTCTGGGTTTTTTTGATTGATTTTTTCGTGTTTCCGGGCGCGTCAACTGCTCTGGTCATTAGTCCCGTTAGTGTAGTGCATGTTTTTTCTCGAGAGATGGCGATGATCTTCCCCCGCTGGATCGCGAGAAGGATTTTCCTAAGAATGAGCCAAAGTAGCAGTTTGTGCTGGCAACATAACTGAAGGTTCTGTGGACGTTGTGTCCTTGAGCTCATTAGATGTCCTTCCTGCATTCGTTCGTTTGCAGTTGGCTAACTTGAAAATGGCTTCGACACTTCTTTTGTGATGTCCTCGTCCGACAAAAATATAGTGCGTTGCAAGAAATAATTAAAATTAGGAAGTGCAGTCCTGTGTGCGCTTCTGTAAATATTATTTTTTATAAACATTACATTGAATTTAATTTTTGTGGGATAAATATGTTTATTTGAAAACCGCGACTTGAATGTGAGATGCGTACTGGTGCACGTTTTTCCCGCTATTGTGCTGTTGTGTGGCGAGCTGTGATGAAGAGCTTTCTATTTACATTCGTGGCAGTTTTCTTTTACTGATTGTGCGAACATTTTAAGAGATTTTCCGCATACATAATTAAATTTAAATATTTTCCGGACACGCGTACAAGCGTATACCTCAGCGAAACTCTTAGACTTCTACATAGGAATGTTTACACAGGAGCCATTAGCACTTTACGAAGAGGCGTGGCTGAACAGCTGTCGCGGCGGAGGGATACTTCTCTGAATTACATGTGACGTTCACTTGTTTATCGAACTGTCACGTTGGCTCATTCTTAGGAAAATCCTTATATACCTACCCGTTTGTCACTCAAGCAGTGCTTTGCAAATTCCATCTCGTCGGGTAGACTTCACTGGCTTCGCAGCATGCCCCATTCTTGAGAATTGCCGAATACCTCTGCCAGAAAGTTTCACATCAACGTTGGTTGTTGTGAAGAGACAAAATGGATTTTTGAACTTGAATTCTTCATTAACAAGCCCAAAAGTAATGGGATACCCAAGTTTCGGCCAAAAGTTTGATAATTATAATAGTTTTCTCTTGAAGAATTTACCGCCTACTGTATGTTAAATCCCGTTTAAACATAAACACCTTGTGATGCATTGATTTTTATACTTAGTTTTCAAGCCATAATGTTTTACCTTGAACAATCTGGGAGCTGTGTACCTTATAATTCAGGCGGTCTATCTTCTCCTCCACACGTTCGGGAATATGAAACGCGAACTGCTTGGGCTCTCCCACCCCATTGCAATCTTCAGCCCTGGCCTGCAATCATATCGCATTTTCCTTCACCCCCCCAAACATAAACACCTTGTGATGCATTGATTTTTTCCTTCAGCCCTCCTCCCCCTCCTACACCACTACCAGCACCGCCACCCCCTCCCACCACACGCCACCCCCCCACCACCACCACCACCGCCACCACCACCGTCACCACCAACACCAACACCACCAACACCAACACCACCACCACCACCACCACTACTTCCACAATTACCACCACCACCACAACCACCACTACCACCGCCACCACCAACCACCACCAACACCACCATCACCACCACCATCTCCCGAGGAAAACCACGCTATCGCTGTCGCTATCTGAAGGAGAATTCTAGCGGCCAGATCGGCTCTGACCGGTAGTTTTCCGTGGTTCCTTCGATCAATACCAGAAGAATGCTGGAGCAATATTCTAACAAACGGGCCATGGATGCGCGCGATCTTTCTTACCTCTTTCTTGACCTGCCGGGAGACTTAGAGCTCATCCATTGGGGCGGTGCCCCGCTGGTGGGAGATTCCTTGTTGGAGAAAACCCAGCTAGTCGTGTCTTGCACGGGTTGGTGCAGATCCCTCGATTTACCGGGCGAAGATTCTCGAGACCTCCCGAGGGAAAACAGGCACAATACTTACGGAACTAATGACGTCTGTAGTTGACATGCCCGGAATCACTAACAACCAACCCGTGCAAGACACGAACATCACGTACGGGACTAATGACCTCAGGAGTTGATTTGTCCAGAATCATCATCAATCAATCCATACACCATCCCCACTTAATTCCCCCGTCCCCCTTACCGCCTTCTTCATTACTCTATTTCCCCGCTCCCGCTACCCGCATCATCACGCCGCCCCTCGCCGACCTGTGCCACGGGCACTTCCGTCGGCGCGTTCGCCCACGCCGGGCCTTCCCCCCGCGCGAGGTGCTGGCCCCTGACCTTTCGCCCCGCCGCTATCTCTGACCGCGCCGCCCCGCAGACGCCTCGCCTGCGTGCGTGGCGCGCTGCATAATGCAAGGGAGGGTCCTCGAGGGGTGCGGGTGGAGGTGGCGGAGACCTCGTGGGAGGCTGGGGCGATGTAGGAGCACACAGTTAACCGGAGAGGTGGTGAAGGCGGCGCGGCGGTGGGATGGAGGAGGCGGGAATGGAGGGGGGGGGGCGTGATGGAGGCAAATTCGCATTCGATTGATTGATTGGTAGTGATTCCGGGTGCGTCAACTTCTGAAGTTATTAGTCCCGTAAATGTAGCCCATGCTTTTCATCGGGAGGTGGCGGTGATCTTCCCCCACTGCATGGGGCCTATCCGGCGCCGACCTACCGTCGAGTAGCGGGGTTTCGCCCAAACAGGCATCTCTCACCGCCACAGTCGGGACAACTTCTAAGTCTCCGACCGGTCTCCCGGCATGTGTGGTAGTGTAGTATATGTTAGTGTAAGGTGTGTACGGGGAGAGGATAGGACAAGGAAGAAGAAGGAAAGATCGCGCGCGGTGGCCCGTTTGTTACGGTAGTGCTCTGACATTCACTGGCTATTCGTCGGAGAAACCACGGAAAACTACTGATCAGAGCAGCCGGCTGCAAGAATTCTCCTCCAGACAGCGACTGAATTCGACCTAGCTGAAAAGCTAGTGTCGAAAATCCTGCCGCAGTTGGGACTCAAACCTAGGACTTCCCGGTCAGAGCCTGCAGGACACAGTTATGCACTGAGCCACCGTCCCCGATCCGACTTCGACAAGCGACGGAAAAGGGGCATTAAAATTTCCTCTTTTGGAGCTATGTCCAAAAAGTTCCTCTTACGAGAGGAGTCATTTCACCCATTTCACCCAGCGAGTGGTACTTTCTAACGCCATCACGTTGCATATCTCAACTATTGTCTTACAAAATCTATAGTCCGCATTTCCATATCACTGTTACCGCTACCATCTGGCATTCAGTGGAGAACAATGGCAGACCACTGTTATATCCTCTAAGCCAAAATCAGAGCGTGATTTCGATAGCATTCTCTGTCGTGCATTCTCGGGGTCCAATTATATCAGAATGATCATCATCCAGGTGACATAAAGGCTTGAAAAATGTTTGTTTCTGTATTGAAAAGAAGGGGAGTAAATGAACGTATGAAAAATGCAAATTAGATCTTGTTAACTGCAATGTTCTCTAAATAGTGTTTTACACTTTACAGAGTGAGTTTTCAGGTAAATATTTACAATTGTGAGGAGTTTGATTTATTACTGTCGTTGTTTACGGAGGAGGTATCCCAAACTTGTAACTACCCCATTCCACTATTTGGTAATATCGCCACTCAGTCCTTTTAATTATATCTTCTTCTCATAAATAAAAATAGCTGTTATTAGAGGTTGGAAAGTAGTTCATCATTGAACTGTTTTACGGAAAGGAACTTGCTAATTACAGGACGATTCTGTTGAAAGCGTCGTTGATGAATTTTTCTTTCACTGCTCTGGCACCATGTGACTGCTTCCCACGAACAACCAAGGAGTATTCCATTAAAATTTCTTCAGTGTTCGTTAACCTGCTATAGGTCTAGTTTGCAATGCATCAGTGCTATTACTTGTGGCACAGGCCACGTCTTCATCTAGCTAAGAAAAAAACTACTAACAGTAAACTGCATGGCAAAGGTTCTATGTCAAAACAAGTCGAGTTGTGTTTTAATAATTCAAAAATGCTCTTATCAATTGATACTTTATTGGAAACTGTATTTACATGAATTGTAAGTGAACAATCTATTAGAGAGCACTTTGACGGAACTCTTCACTTATTTCGGAAAAGTATGGGAGATTCACATTTCTGAGACATGTCTTACCCTTCTTGCATCTCGCCACTTACAAGTACATTGGTAGAATAATTACTATACACTATTTCCGGGATTAACATGAATTGTTACGACTTTATTCATCAGAATCACACCGGTAGCGGTACCTCAGTGCATCAACTGATGTCACTGCTGCGCCTCTGACCGGGAGGTTCGAGTCCTGACGGCGGCAGGATTTTCGACACGAGCTTTTCAGCTAGGTCGAATTCAGTCGCTGTCTGGAGGAGAATTCTAGCGGCCGCCTGCTCTGATCGGTAGTTTTCCGTGGTTTCTCCGATCAACACCAGGCGAATGCCGGAGCAGTACCCTACCAAACGGACCACGGACCGCCCGCGATCTAACCTTCCTCTTCCTTGTCCTATCCTCTCCTCTTACACACACACTTACACTAACATGCACTACACTACCAAATATTCCGAGAGACCGGTCGGGAGCTTAGAGCTTGTCCCGACTGGGGCTTTCCCCCTCTGGTGGAAGAGTCCTGGTTAGGGGGAAATCCCACTAGCCGACGGTCGGCGCCGGATCTCGCCATCCGGCGGGGGAAAATCACCGCCATCTCCCGCGAAAAACATGCACTACACTAACGGGGCTAATGACCAAAGCAGTTGACGCGCCTGTAAACACGAGAAATCAATCAATCTATAAGAATCATGGTAATTAAAACCAATTTTGTAATTAAACAAAATCTTTGAAAAGTTATTTAATCGTCTAAAGCGATTACTTTTCACATAACTTTTTATTGCAATATATTTAAATTACATTTTTATTACGAACTTGCAAAGCATAAATACCACTCTTTAACGTGAAGATATACGCCATATGCGTCACGCCAGAACTAGTTTTAAGTAATAGTTGACGAAACCAATAAGAAAACGTGGATACTATGTAGGTATACCGTTAGTTCTCTTTATTGTTTTCAAAAATGTTCTCCTCGTTTCCTTTTCTGCACTTCTGCTCTTACTTTCTTTAAAACTTGTTTGTTTATTGTATTTTTTTCATCCATTTACTTCTGTATCCTCTCCCTGAGCCGTACAGAATTCATGAGTACCAACCTTTGTTTTTCTTAATTGCAATTTTGTCTCAACGCTACAGCCTGCCGTGTGTTGGAAAGCAGATGGTCTACCAGGTTTATGTTGTTGACAATTCGCTATGTGAAGTTGGAAATAACGATAAGAGGTGACGTGAAAATGGAAAATTAGAGATATAATACTGTTCTTTGTTCTTTTTATTTCGTGTAAAATATACATCCTCATATGCTACTCTGTCCAAAACGGTGTCTCATAGTTTCTGAAAATCAACCTAACTTCTTTCAGTTTTTATGCGTGGTACAGAGTCCCTGTCATCTTAATTGTTGTCATCTTAATTATTTTACCATATCTCTCCTCTTATGTCCCTGTCTTCTACCTCCCCCCATATTTCTCCCATCTCTCATTTTCTTTTTCTCTTCATTTTCTCCCTTTTCCTTTAATCTCTTACGTTTCTCTTGTTTTCCATTCTTTCTCCCCTTCCTTTTTTTTTTTTCTTTTTTTTTATGTTTTGTTTCTTCTTCTCTTTTATGAGCTTAATATATATGATGATTCTCTTCCCCATAAGTCACAGTTTTTTACTGTTTTTGACTAAATAAATATCTAATATATTCAAACGGTATCATTTTCAAACACAAAAAAAAAAACATGTTTCTTCGCAAGATATTCGCTCTCTCCCACTAGCACTCAGTGCGCGAACAACACATTCCCTCCGTGGGCTGTCGGGCAAATGGTGGCTCGGCTGCTGATGCGTGCAAACGGCTGCCGGCGCAACCTCGACCTTCGTCCGCAGCGAGGCGCTTCCGCCGCCCCATATATCTCGGCTTCCGCCCGCCGCGCGGCGCTGCTTTACGCCCCCAAGCGCCCTCCCCTCCACTCCTCACACCCCGTCTTCACAGCCCGGCCTCTTATCCGCTGTCGCCGGCACCCTCCCCTTCAACATCCCCTCTGCCAATCCCCTACCCTACAAACACGATTCCACTCCTTCATCCCCTCTTCCCCTCTACATTCCCCTCACACGACCTGTTTTTGGCCCCCTCTCCACCCTCTCCCCGCCCGTCTCCCGCCCCGTCTCCCGCCCGTCTCCCCCCCCGTCTCCCCGCCCCGTCTCCCCGCCCCGTCTCTCCGTTTCTTTCTGTCTGTCCGTTCACGTCTCACCGTCCCACTAGACAACCCCGCCCCATCGCTCTGCCTTCCACCCCACCTACCACCGCCCTCGCGTCTCACCTCTCCATCTGCTCGCCCCCTTCTCCATCTCTCCGTTGCCCGATTCCACGACTCGGCGTTCCTCCCCGACTTCCCGTATCTCCCCTCTCCAGCCCTTGCGTAATCCTTCCTCCTCCGGCGCCGCGTCGTTGCATCTGCGCAGTTTAGCCTCAGCTCAGCCGGACGCTCAGCGCCGCTTGTTTAGTGCCGGCCTTCCTCCGGGGGACGGGTGCGAGCTGCATCGGCAATGAGGGCTGCGAAGCAGGATTCATGCAAGGAGAGCAGAGCTTGCAATACCTTCGCAGAGTATTCGCCTTAGATTCCTCAAATATAGGGATTTTTTAAAGGGACCAGTGGTTAATAAATCCATCCTCTTTCTGGGTCGAAAATTTGAGGACGAGAACGTTTGAATTAAAATTTTTAAGTTTAGCACTTTAGACAATAGTAAACTTTGGTTTTTGAATGTCGTTAGAGTGTAACTCGCAACTGGTGCCTTTGTTGTGGTGGTCAGATCATCGGCAATGACCAAGGACGGGGAAGGGAAGATCGCGTTCCTTGACCCGATTTTGAAGTAGATTCCGTTATGGAAATCGCTTGGAATTGTTCAGAGGAAACCACAAAAACGGACGATTAGAGCAGCCAGTCTCTGCATTAATTCTCATTCAGGGAGCATTCAGCATTACTCGGTTCCGGTGGCGAAAATCCACCACCGTTGGAAAACGAACCTAGTCCCTTCTTGATGACAAACCTACATACGGTAACTCACTTGGTGAACTTCAAATTATCTTTGTTGGTCCACTTAATCTGTAAAACTGGTAAGAATTTTTTTTTTTATCAGAAATAATTCCCAAGTTGCGTAAGATAAAATGCACATGGGGTACTTAATAAGATTATTCCACGAATGAAATTACCTCCAAAAAAGTTTTAAAATGAACCAAATGCTAACTACGTTATGTTCGTGCTCTAACAGCACACCCTACAGCGTTACAGCTTGATGTATTGCGTCTTGTGATTGGCCAGCAGGGAAGAGGTGGTAAGAAGTCTTAAGAGAAAGCAATAATTCTGGGGGAGACGTAGTCTTGATTCGAGGATACGATATGTATTGTTGAAAGCTGTTGTGTTAATTTCACAGTGAGTAGTCCATAAAATCTTTCTCTACAGAAAAACCAGTTGAGTAGAGTAGCTGGCGATGGTATTATTCTCGGTCTCTGATCGTCGATGAAGAAAGGTGCATCATTACCCCCTTTCCTGACCTGACCAACAGTGCTTATTTGCTCTTGCATTCCACGTGACGGGTGGGGAGTGACGATAAAGGGTGAATTGTGATGAAAGATAAACGATTATGAATGAGGGATGGTTCAAATGTTATTTATGATCGTATGAAAACATATGGTAAAAATATCCATGCCTTACACGGATTCAATCCCGCGTGACATAGCTCCAAATCCGTGCTACCCCGAGGCAGGCTTAAGTCGAGTTACTGAATCGAATTAAGCCTTTTCTTCAAAGAGAACAATATTATTGATGATGGAGTCACCTAGCTACCGACAAAGTTATGGCATTTGGTAGTCCAAAATACACATACTACAGTCCACTTCATCACATACTACACCCCACTTCGTCACATACTACAACTCTCATCGCCACCGAGAGCGGTAGCTCAGTGCATCAACTGGTGTCACTGCAGCGCCTCTGACCGGGAGGTCCTAGGTTCGAGTCCTGTCGGCGACAGGATTTTCGACACTAGCTTTTCAGCTAGGCCGAATTCAGTCGCTGTCTGGAGGAGAATTCTAGCAGCTGGCTGATTGGTAGTATTCCGTGCGCGTGATCTATCCTTCCTCTTACTTGTCCTATCCTCTCCCTCTTACACACACACTTACACTAACATGCACTACACTACCACATATTCCGGGAGACCGGTTGGGAACTTAAAGCTTGTCCCGGCTGGGGCGGTGCCCTGCTGCTGGGAGAGTCCTGGTTAGGGGGAAACCCCAGAAGTGAACGGTAGGTTGGCGATATCTCGCCATCCAGCGGGGGGAGATCACCGCCATCACCGCCGAGAAAAAACATGCACTACACTAACGGGACTAATGACCAAAGCAGTTGACGCGCCCGGAAACACGAAAAAATCAATCAATCAAAAAACCCTCAACGACACGCGGTTTCGTTCCCCCTGATGGTACTTCTGCTCGGCTGCCTACCCCTGACGGGGTTCTCAAGCTGGGGTAAATCTGAGACGAAGCGGTTCCATTAGTTGCCGTTGCCACCTCCACTCCCCCGTACAGAGACGGGGATTGGGAGGCTGGATGGGAATAATGTAGGGTTGGTTTGTGGTGGATATATATTTTTTTTGGGGGGGGGAAAGGGGGAGTTTAGAGGTAGAATTTATTATTTTTATATATATATATATATTTTATTATTTTTTTATTTTTATTTTTTATTATTATTTTTTATTTTTTTATTATATATTTTTTTATTATTTTATTTTTTTTAATTATTTTTATTTTTATTTTTTTTTTATTTATTTTTTTTATTTTTTTATTTTTTTTTTTTTTTTTTTCAAAAAACACAGAGGAGGAGCGGATTAGAGGTAGGAGTTTGGGACAGGAGTGTTGTAGGCGTGTCATTGGTCGGTCTTTTCTGTCTCTGTCAAATGGCCCATCTGTTGTGCACGTATTTTGTCCTTGCCTACTGCAGCTCAGGTAATAGGGGGTGGGAGTTGGAGGATATCGAGGGGATGTTTTTTGCGGGAGTGTCTGGGAGGATTGGAGAGGATATGGAGGTGTGGGGTTATTAGGGGTTGGAAGGTTGGATTGGTGGTGAAGTTTTGGATGGTGGAGATTGCGGAGTTGTGGATGTGGGTAAGGATGTGAGGGATGTTTTGGTTGGAGCGGATATCATTGAATCGGGTATACATAGGAGGGCGGAAAATGAGGCGAAGGACCCTGTTCTCGGTGCGGGTGATATAGGATAGGTTGGTGGGAGATGTGGCAATCCATGTGGGATGGGCATATGTTAGGATAGGTCGGATGTAGGATAGGTAGATAAGGATGCGTTTTTTGGGGGTTAGGTTTTGGTTTGAGAGGAGGGGGTAAAGGGCGTTGATAATTCTATTGCTTTTGGTGATGGTGTGTGGATATGGAGCACCATAGGAGTTTTTGGGAGAAGGTGACACGAGGTATTTTACATGGGATTGCCAAGGATAGGGATTTGGTTTAGGGTAAGGGGTGGGGAGTGGATGGGGATTTTCTGTAGGAGAAAAGGATGGCTTGGGATTTGGTGGGGTTTATGGTAATATTGTTTTCGTTTGCCCAGAGGAGAAAGGAGTTCAGGGCAGTTTGGGTTTGTGCTAGGGAATTTTGGAGGGGTAGGTCGGGTGCGAGGAAGGCAAGGTCATCGGCGTAAAGGAGAGTTTTGACACCGGGGGTCGGTGGGATGTCATTTATGTAGAGGGAGAAGAGGATCGGGGAGAGCACGGCGCCCTGTGGGACGCCGGCCTGGATAGGAAAGGTTTTGGAAGTTTTGGAGAGGTGCCGGACGTGGAAGGATCTGTTGGATAGGTAACTTCTGATGAGGGTAAATAGGTGATCGGGGGCGTAGGGGCGGAGTTTCATCAGAAGTATTTCATGGGATACGGTGTCAAAAGCCTGGGTGAGGTCGATGAGGATTGCTGGTATCTCTTTAGGGATCTGGAGGGGAGTGGCGACAGAGATAGCCAGGTGGAGGGATTGGAGGGCCGCGGAGCGACCCTCGCGGAAACCAAATTGTGTTGGTAGGATTATGGGATCGAGGATAGGAGTGAGTCGGAGAAGAATGGTTTTTTCAAGGATTTTTCCAAGGATGGGCAGGAGGCTGATGGGGCGGAAGTTGTTTGGGTGCCGATGGTCTTCATGGATACGCGGGCGTCTTCCAGGCGGTGGGGAAATAAGAATTTTTAGGCAGGAGTTAAGGATTAGGGTGAGGTGGCGGATAGCGTTTTTTGGAGATGTTTTAATTGGGAGGGGAGTACTCCATCGGGTCCGGGGGCTTTGCTATTGTCAATGGTGGATATGATGTGTCGCGTCTCGTCGTCTGTCGTTGTCCAAATGTGCTGTTGAGTTGGTGGTAGTGAGGGGGTATTTTGGTAGTTCGTATGACTTGTGCGGAAGTGGGATGTTGGCGGGGCGGAAGCGGTCGGCCAGGGATTGGGCAAGGATGTTTGTGATTTGTTGGGGGTCGAAGGTTAGGATATTTTGTGGAGTAAGGAGTGGGGATGTTGTGGTGGGGTTATCGCGCACAGCCTTGATTACTTTGTGTAGTGCATTGGGGCTGCCTTTGTCATTGATGAGGTTATCATATTTGTTTGTTTCGTGTTGTCTTAGTAGTCTTTGTAAAGTGTGTTGGGTCCGTTTTAGTTCTTTTTGTCTTCTTCTCGTCTGTATCTATAGAAATGTTTTTGTAGTTGTCTTTTCCGTCTTATTAGTAATATGATGTTGTCAGGAAGGATTGGGTGGAGGTTTTGGGAGTAGGTGGTGTGTTTTTTATAGGTTTTGATTATTTGGTGTGTGAGGTGTTGGATAGAGGAGTCAATGTCTTCTGGGGATTGGATTTCGGAGGGGGTTTGGATTTTTTTGGAAAGGGTGTGGGAGTAGGATTTCCAGTCAGTGGCTGGAATGGGAGCGGGTTTGGGTGTTAGGTAGGGTGTGGTGGAAGTGGAGTAGAAGACAATTGGGAGGTGATCTGAGGAGTTAAATAGGTCATATTTAGGATAGGGGGTGGAGACATGGATGCTTGAGGAGTGGAGGATTATGTCTAGTATGTCATGTGGGTTGTCGTTTCGGAGGTGTGTGGGTTCAGGGGCTGTTCAGTTGGATAGTGGGATTGTTGTCAATAAATGTTTCAAGTTTTTGTCCGTCGTGTTGTTTGTCTTGCAGCCCCAGGACGTTGACTTGCTATTTAGGTCCCCAGCCAGGATAAAGGGATAGGGTAGGTTCAGTATTATGTTGAGGTCGGAGGTAGGAAGGGGTGTTTTAGGTTTTTTATAGGCGGATATTAGGATTATTGGAGTAGCTGGGGTGCCTATTTGGATGGCTGTGCACTCGAGGGTGGATGTCGGGGGTAGCTGGTAGGGGGCGTGTGGAATGGATTTTCGGATTAGGATGGCCGTGCCGCCGTTTGGGAGTAGGGTTCTGTCATTGCGATAGGGGATATAATTTTGGATGGTGAAGGGATATTAGGTTTGAGGTAAGTTTCTTGTAGGAATAGGATTCCGATGGAGTAGTCTTTAAGGAACTGGGTAAGGAGAGGTTTCTTCTGGTTGATGCCGCCATGGACGTTCCATGAGGAGAGGGAGAGGAAGCGGGGTTTGGGAGCCATTTAGGGGGAGAAGATTTCTACAATTTTCATACCGGCGGAGATAATTTTGGTTAGGATATCCTCTGGGCCACGTAGGATGTCAAGGATGGGTTTTAGGTTGGATAGGATTTTTTGATGTTAAAGGATTGCAGGAAAGAGAACAGGTCTTTGATTTCTTGGGCGGGGGAGGTTTGGTTTGGGGTTTGGGAATTGCTTAGGTTTTGGGGGTTGTTGATGTTTGAGGTGAGGGCAGATGGGGGGTTGGGGGGTTGGATTTTTCTTTTGCTGTTTACGGGTTTCCGGGCTTTTTGTATGTATGGGCAGGAGGGATGGAAAGCTGGGTGGGGTTGGTGACAGTTATTACATTTGGGGAGGAAGTTAGGTGTATTGGTGTTGGGGCAGGTTTCCGTGAGGTGGCATTGAGAGCAGTAGGCACATACTGTAGGTCGTCGGCAGTGGTTTCTTGTGTGATAGAGTTTCTGGCAGTTTTTGCATTGAGGTACCCGGTCAGTTGTCTTGTAGTCTTGTATATTGATCCTGTAATAGTCAATGTAGTGTAGTCTGTCTTTAATCGTTTGTATCTCTTGTCGGGGCACCTCAATTGTATATATACCAAGTGGAGTCAATTGTCCGTCTTCGTCTCGTTTTTTCATCTCGGCGAGGTAGAAGTTTCGTAGTTGGGGGTAGTCCTTTAATTACAAGTTTGTCTCGTGTCTCTTCCGTCTTTATAGTGGTAGTTAATGGTCACAAAAAAAGGGCTTTTAGTCTGGGGTCCGTTCTTATTGGTCAGCCTCTCTCTAATTTTGTTGTGGGCCGTTACTGTCATAGGTTGTATTATTAAGTCAGTCCGTGTGCATTTTACTGTCATCATCTTGTTTGTCACTTTCATAAGGTCTTTTGTCAGGTCATTAGTTGAGAATATAGATTGTAGGTCAATTTTAAATGCTCCTATCTTGGGTTTATTAGGTGCCTGGGTTGGGTTTTGTTGGGGTGTAGAGCTTTGGGTAGGGTTTGGGGGGGGATTTGAGGAACTGTGGGTATTGGGTCAGGGTCATTGGGGTTATAGGTGTAAATCGGTTTTGTAATGGAATTGATGGGGTACAATGGTGGGAGGGGCTTTTTGGGTTTCTTTGCAGGATTGAAATCATTGGTGGGGTGGGGTGGACGTCGGTCCCTGCCAGGAGAGTGGGAGTGGTTGCGCCGCATGGGGTGCGCTCCAGGTGCCGTTGGCATGGTCCTTACCAGCTCCGCCTCGACGTTTGTGATACCACTGTGGTCCATCTGGTCCTCCGCAGAAGGCCGCTCCTTCTTCCTTCTGGGGTCCATTTTCTCCTGTCGCCGGCCCCGGCCGGCGCCTCCGGTGTTCCGTCGGTTCGATCGGGTTTTCTGGTTTTCTCGCCTCGCCTGGTGGAAAGTAGTTGACTTTTCCGGTTTCCTTAGCCACACGGGCGCCAAGCCGCGCTGCCACCGCCTGGATCGTCCTGCGAAACAAAACAGTAATGTTGACTGTGATTCGCAGCTAACAGCGCAGTGCCGCACGCAGATAGCGCTAGCTAGTAGTCTGGTCCGGTGAGCACTAGAGGTCCTCACTGCACCACAGCTACTCGCCACAGCTACACGCGGTTTAAACCCAAGTTCTTTTTGGGATTAGTAATGCCTTTGTTGATATGGCGAGGCCTTTTCTCTCCCCCTTTGTCTCTTTATATGACACGGCATTTTTGAACAGCGCCTCTTCTAATGACCCAAATATCCCTTTTCTCTCTCTTTGGGATTTCTTCTACCACTCTAACCTTGATCCATTTTTCCCTTCCCAAAACCTTCCCCGTCAATACTCCTAACACAACACGGTCTTCTTGTTAGACTTCCTTTAATATATCAATATGCCAATATAGTAGATATACTTGTCTGCCGTGTATTGAATAAAATATATTCATATTTTGGTATACAAATTTTTATCTGAAGAAAATACAAACAATTAGAATTTAACTATTTTTCTAAAAACAGCACAGCGTTTAAAATTCTTACCGAAAAAATTGGTAGCGTCGATAATTCGAATTCCATTCTGGTGAAAAAATGACTCATACCGTATGATTTGCTGTAGATACAGTATTTTTATTCTGTATCTATTGTTCATTCTGTATTTTTTATATATACCATACTTACAGTACGGTATTTTTCTCTGCAATTAAAAGATACTACTTTAAAGGTTTTATTCACCCGCCACACTTCTGTCACAGTCAGAGGAAATATGAACAATTTTAGCAAGTTTACTTTAAGGATGTCTGCCGGATATTTTATTGGTTCTTTTTTAAAAATTGGTCAATTGTTTAAACCGTGAGGACTCCGGTTTCAATTAATCCGTATTATCGACTGTCGACGGCATACAACGATTATCGATGTGTTACAATGTTTCAAAATTTATTTAGCATGATAATATACTACCGTATATGTAAATTATTCACGTAAACATATTATACTTTATACAAAAATGGTAAGATATGTCAATTATATGCTGTAAGGTGGCTCATTGGCAGCATACTAGCTTCCCGTGTGCAAATTTGGGTCGATTCCCAGACGGGGCAAAAATAGAGCTGTAGTTTTCTTTTAAAATCTTCTCAGTTTCTGTAGATGTGTGACGAAGAAAAGCACAGTTCGATAGTTGCAGTAAAGGGTATTTTCCATGTCCGCCACATGTGTCTCTGACCCACACTTCACTTCACCCAAGCGTGGCAATTAGACTCAGACATGGGGGACATTGTTAGCTGGCCAGCAAAGCCCGACCCTCGACCTAAAATACCAAAATTTACATGCATTAATATATATTGAAACCCGTAGCGGTAGCTCAGTGCATCAACTGATGTCACTGCAGCGCCTCTAACCAGGAGGTCCTAGGTTCGAGTCCTGACAGCGGCAGGATTTTCGACACTAGCTTTTCAGCTAGGTCGAATTCAGCTGCTGTCTGGAGGAGAATTCTAGCTGCCGGCTGCTCTGAGCGGTAGTTTTCCGTGGTTTCTCCGATCAACACCAGGCGAATGCCAGAGCAGTACCCTACCAAACAGGCCACGGACCATGCACGATCTATCCTACATCATCCTTGTCCTATCCTCTCCCCTCATACACACACACTTACACTAACATGCAGTACACTACCACATATTCCGGGAGACCGGTCGGGAGCTTGGAGCTAGTCCCGGCTGGGGCGGTATCCCGCTGGTGGGAGAGTCCTGGTTAGGGGGAAACCCCACTAGCCGACGGTAGGTCGGCGCCGAATCTCGCCATCCAGCGGGGGAAGATCACCGCCATCTCCCGAGAAAAAACATGCACTACACTAACGGGACTAATGACCGAAGCAGTTGACGCGCCCGGAAACACGAAAAATCAATCAATCAATCAATCAATCAATACAGACACATTAATATAATACAATTGACATAATACAATTACACAGATGTATCTCTTAAATCCAGATATAATGATATTCGGACGAAAACGATATTCGATGGCCGATCTACGTGAGCTAAATCGGTGCGCCCTCGTTCTTCGCGTCCCCTTCTACCCACAAGGCGTCTGTGATCATCGACTGCGTCTAATGACCCAAACATCCCCTCCCTCGTTTCTTCGACGTCCTCCCACCCCCACCCCGGCCCCCACTCCCTTCCGCTACCAGGAACGCGGCACGGGCAAATGTCCTTGACCCAGATAGCACACCCCCTACATTACGCTCCCCACGCCCTTTATCTCCCTCTGCCAGTCGCTCTCTTCCCGCCCCCGCATGCGCTGCTCCCAATCTCTCCTTTTTTCTTCTTTTTTTCTTTCTTTCTTCGTTTTTCGCCGCGGGCTGCATCCGCCGTTCGTGACGTCATGCACTTGCAGTTGCAGTGTGTGCACCGAAAGTGTTGATGCTATTTTCGTGTAGTTGGTTAGGAATGTTAACTCGTATGAAGAGAATGGATTTCTGTGGTAGATTACGAGTTTATATTTTTTTGGGAATGCCAGCAAAATAAGTTTATTTGTAATTAAATATGTAAAGTAAAAAAGGGAGAATAGAAGCTCAGAAAACTAATCGGAAATTGTATATCCCTTGCATACGTCACATACGGTTTTAGTTTTTGAAATATATAAAAATTAATTTAATAATATTGATAAGAATAATTTACATAGTGATACACAAGAAATAAACCTCAGAATAATTGTACAAATACTGTGCAATTAGGGAAATATAGTCCTATAGTTAAAATAAATGATTGCTTCGTTTGTTCTTAAATGTAAATACAAATAAGGAATATTATAATATGTAATAAATTAATATTAAAGTAAGAGAAGCAAAAAGGCTGGAAATTGGTGTAGATGGGAAAGGTTTAAATTAAAGAATTGGAATTGGAAGAAAAAGGATTGAACATTCGTTTATTTGTTGTTGTTTTGTTTTCAAATCAGAAAATATTTCAAGATGCTAGAATTCAAATATTCCCTCATTATTACAAATTAAAATACATTTATGGACTTTCAAATTTCAAAAAGTATGAAAGACTTTACTGACCACGTTGTTCATTGATCACTTCAGTAATAGTAAACATCATCAATAAGGCAGCGTCTTTTTGTAGGACATTACGAAAGACCTATTATTTTCATCGCAGAAAGGACATTATGAATACATAAGCAAAACAATATCATAATGATGTAGAAACACTACACAATGAATCGATTAGGTGAGAGATTAATATCGTATTTGTAAAAAGTTCACTTTATAAAAAAAATTGATGGACCTCATGTCATTATATTTTAATGTCGGCAAGAGACTGACGAGCTTTAAGGTTAGGAACCAGAAGTCAACGTGAAGGGAAAGATCGGCACTTCCTTTCCGTTGTATAGGGTGCTGTTTCTGTATTCACCTGAAAAGCGAATTCAGGGACACCAGAAACTATCTATTAGATCAGGGCTTAACATACTATGTTTGCTGTCTAAAGCGCAGGTCGCCAATATTATTTTGACGAACTGCTAAGTAGAATAGATAAATACAGGCCTCGTGTGGCCTACTAATCGACACTTCACACTTCATCGGGGGGACAAGTCCCCAGAATGGGCACCTATGCTTTCGTAGCTTTATCCCCACCCCCCGCCAACGCGTGACGCCGACGGGCTGATATCCGGATACAGCCGGAACCCAATTGACCTACGCGGTAACCTCCCCATACAAAGCCTAGATAGGGGCCGCCCTGCCAGCTCACAGCTACTAGCTTTCCGGGCTAGTACCGGAGTCTCGACAATGCGCCACTCACATGCGCCGGGAATAAATTCCCTATCTGAATAGATAAATATGTGCAATGCGATGAATGATGGCTGGTGACACAAAACGTGGTACTTGCTAAATTAAATATTTAAATTAAGTGAGCAAAAAACTCGCCAATTTCATACAAATGTGGTTCAGGACATCACCCTATGCCATTGCAGTGCACCTGACTGAGAGGCCTACGGTTCGAGTCCTAACAGTGGCAGGATTTTCGACACTAGCTTTTGAGCTAGGTCGAATTCAGTCGCTGTCTGAAGGAGAATTCTACCGGCCGGCTGTTCTGATCGGTAGTTTTCCGTGGTTTCTCCGATCTACACCAGGCGAATGCCGGAGCAGTACCCTACCAAACGGGCCACGGACCACCGATCTTTCCTTCCTCTTCACTTAAATATGATGAGGTGACCTGCCTGTACCGGAAACATGTTCTCAATGACTGAGTTTGTGCGTGTATGTACACTCGCCATTGATCTAACGTGGAGATCAATTCCCAGAAGCGAGGCCTCTTAACCTTAATCGCATCCTGAGAGACATCCCTTTGTTTGCCCGTCAACCTCATGTTCATCTTAATTTCGAGTAATTAAACAATGTAGTGTAGGCACTCAGTGGCCAAGGTTCACGTCATGAGAGTTTGTTCTTAGCATTTACAAACTCGGTTGGCAACATTGAAGCACAGTATACTGGTAATTGCTACGCAGGTCATATATCAGTGATAACGATTTCGAAAACTTGGTAACATCTTTAAAATGTGAACTATTATTCACGTTAAAATCATCAAAATGTATAACTGAGAAGGATAAAATCTACATTTGAGTAAGTCCGAGAAATTTAGAAATAATTATCATTTATGTAATTTTGTAAACCTTCACCGGTTAGATTTGTGCAAAAATGGAGAATCTGGAGACGTTTGGGAGATTGTTAAAATTAGGGAATAAACTAATTTTTAATAACGATCATGTTATTTTCTTATTTTCCAAACCGATACACATTCCACGTTACTCAAAATACATTGAACGTTAGATGACATGGATGACGATGTTTCGATCGGGACATTTATAGTGAATCCCTAAAATTTCTTTCCAAACTCACATTATGCTGTAAACAATAGTGACCAAGACTTTAAGCTAGTAATTTTTCGTGTTTATGCCCTTACGTGCATATTTACACCAAATGACATCTGAAACACACCGCTCGATAACGCATCCAAGTTTGGAATACTGATCTTAAGACGAAAAAGATGAAAGCTTCTGCGTGCTGACAATATATTGACAAACCATAATGTGAAGTGCGTGCCTTTTGAAATCGTAATAAAAGTCGTCTGTCCACTTCGTCATACTTGCGGATGAAATGGGGGCAAGGTCCTGTGTAAAACACGCTATGTACACATTTGCTTCTTTCTCCCAGCTACTTGACTTACGCCCAACGTGAATGTGGGGTCGCAAAAGGCTACAAGAGGCTCACTATCCGTAATTATTGACTTTGTGATTAAGGTACATTGTAAGTTTGATCTACCCTTGAAGGTGGTTTTTTCGATCCTGCATTCCTTGAGACAAATTTGGCTTGAGATTTTCCTGGTGGTTTCAGAACTGTATAGGTATTGCGAAATTATTATTGGCGATCCAAAAGCCTACATGCAAATATTGTTTTTACAAAATTGTGTTGTAGCCCGATCAGATTCACAATAAATTTTAGAAATTGTATAACTTTATTGTTATAGACAATTTTAAATCAAAATAATTATTTCAAATTCGTCTTTGTATATCTATTAATTGTATTAATAATTTATTCAATAAAATGAATAAATAAATCTATAACTACTTTAACATAAACACTAATAATAATAAAATTTAAGTGTCTGTGTAATTTACTGGAAGAGGCAGCTTGATAATAATTTCCAACTGGTTGTTCTTAAAAAGAAATGTAGAACTTGTTAAGAGTAAGAGTAGATTTAATAGATCCCATCATGAATAGTCTTTATTTTGTTTCGGCCGTAGTCCTTATTTAGTTTCAAGTCGTGACAACACGTTTGTGCATTAATTGTTTGGTGTTTATCTGAATATGTTACTATTTTATTTTTGCAATTCAATAAGATGATTTTATAGGCGCAATTAAAATGTTTGAGCTCGCGAGAACATGTAAAATATCATGACCCACTTTTAAGCTGCCAGATATATCCCAAGTGTTGTAAGAAAACGTTTCAGAGCTGTTTGAAGGTTCACAAAGTGTCAGAGCCATTTTTGTTTTTGTTCAGTTATCTACAACACGCAGTTACAGACTTCGACTTTTCTATACAACGATTGCTTCAAACAAAACGCATAAAGATCTCGGCAGGCTCGCTCGTGGCGCATAGCGAAGTCTTTCTAGCTGATCTCGTGACACATAACGAAGCTAGCCTTTCACCACTGAGGCCCGGGTTCAATTCCCGTCGAATCACATGTGAAATTGGTTCCAACAAAACGAGTTTTGGCTGCTTCACAAGGACTACTCCAACCCCTGTGAAGTGTCCTAAACCCCACCCCTATCCTTATTCCTTCCCAATTCTGACCGCTGAGTAGTGACGCAGGAACGCGTAGCGGGAGGCGCGTACGCGGAGATGCTACCTGGCGGGCCTATTGACAACTGACTGCGACGAGGCGTGACGGACCTAATATTAACGGAGGATTACTCCAAAAGCGCAGTAATTATGGAGTATTATTCCGAAAAGCGCAAAGAGCAAAGCGCTCAACGCCCCCAAAGGGTCTTGGAGACGCGTTGCGTCAATTTGTAGACGCAACAATTAAAAAAAAAAGAGATTCGCATCAGTGACTGCGCTCCAGCAAACTTTTCACGAAGTATTATCTCTCCCGCTCATTATGTAATCGACGCCCTGCATCTGGAAAATCGGGGACGAATTTTGTAGCAGACTGTTCTAGAACAAAACAATAAATCTCATTTATAGTGTTGTAAATGGGTTTCCACTCGCCGATTCCACCCTCGAGGAACGGCAACGCAAACCTTTTCGCGACCCTCCTGGCAGAGTTCCCAGTACTGCCTTCCTTCTCTGTCGGCACTTCCGTGTGTTGTGACCCACGCTCTTCGCAACCTCAAGTTGAAGTTTTTGTAAGGCTCGGATATATGGCTCGGGGATAAGGCACGTAATTGAATGAGAACATAGGCTAGGTCCGTCGGTGATTCGTTGAAAAAAACGAAAGAAAAAGTTCACCTTCCAAATGCTAGAGCCCAGGTGGGATACTTGCCTGACATGGACGTACTCCATTTACAATCACAGTCTTTGAGCGAGTGAATGAGACGGCTGTTTTTATTTCCTCGTCCTTACTTGGTAAGAAGAGCATGCATTGTAATCGTGCGTCGAAAAACGGAGAATGTTCTACAATAAAACTCTTATGCCGGTTCCTTGTAATGAAAAAATGGATATATCTTGTTCTAATGTGTAGTACGTTCCTTCCACTAATATAGAATTTATATTTTGTGGGTCCTTGATACCGAAAAATCGTTTGACAACAAACCGTCTGTCCGTCTGTCTGTGGTCAGAGCTAGCGCCTAAACAGATTTTTTCCTAAATTTATATTCCCGGATCTATGAAAATGTACTCAAAGTTTGAAACGATTTTGGAGGGTACTTTACATGAAGCCTCAACAAAATTTTCTGAAAAATGGCTCCACAATTGTTTTTTTAAAACGTGTCCGGAGATAGCGTAAAGTACGCTGAAGAGAATGGTAAAGGTCTCATTTTCAGCCCTGATTTTTCGAAAATTTCAAAGGTTCAAAACTATTTTAGCGTCTTCCTACCATTACAATATTGAACAAAGAGATTTTTTCTTAATAAAATCTGTTCTCTAAAGACAGATCGTGAAAAAGATCAGGTACAATTTTTCGAAAATATGAATAGTCTTTGCGTAATTTTGGGTAAAGTGCAGGTAATTTTTATTTTTAAAACAATTATTTTCTAAAATCGGCACCAATCTTTTTCTTTAAATTTTCTCTTTGTATGTTCAGAACTGACAAAAAGACGTCCATTTCAATACTTAGAGGTTCAATCGAGGAGACCTTTGAGTCAAAATTTTTACATGCTTCTAGGTAGATATTTCGACTACTGAATGGAAAATAAAGGAATACTTTTGAACGGAAAAATTGTCCAATTTTAGATTCGCAGATGGTATAATACTGTTTTCAGAATCACAAAGAATTAGAAACCAGTTGCAAGAATTAAAAATACAATGCAATAAGGTAGTCTCCAAATAAATTAAGCAAAACAAATGTTATTACAGCGAAGATACTCAAATCAAGCAAACAAAAAACATAAACTACACTGAGGAATACGTGTAATTAGGTCAAACGGTATCATTTTCCAATAGCCATCAGAAATAAATAAACAGAAGAATCTCTCAAGCTTGGCAAAAATTTTGAAGGTTGAGTTCTGTATTGCTGGATAAAAAAACGATAAAATAAAAGGAGACATTAGACAGCATACTGCCAAAAATATGGAGCACATACCTGGGAACGCAGAGCAGGAAAAGAAAACACTTGAAACACGCGGAAGAAAAGTGATAGAAAAATACTACAAGTAACACTCAAAGATCGCATAAGGAATTCATATATTAGAAGAAGGAGGCAAGTGAGAGTCGCTGCATCCAATGCTCAACAACTCAAATGGAAATGGGCAGGTCATGTAGTAGGACTGAATCATAACCGTTGAACCAACATTAGAACGCAATGGGTCCCGAAAATGGGAAAAAGACAATAAGGAAGAAGATGGGTCTATGAGATAAAGGAAGTGCAGGCAATCTGTGTTCGCGGACCGCGTGAAACCGATAAGAATGGAAGTGCCTTGAACGTTTGTATAGAAACGCTAGTGCTTCAAAACGGAACAGCTAGAGTAAATTTGATGTAGGGCATATTAACAAATGGTAGAAATCAGAAAAATAGCACAACAGTAACGTTATATGAGACAATGACAGAAGTGCGTGTTGAAAGAAACAGATATAACAGCGACAAGTATTAGGCGGAGAAAATAAAGACAAAGGTCAAGTGGTTCAGTGTAATCAGTTAGATATATAGTTTCCAGATAAATTCTATTATCAGTACTATACAGTTGCGCAAGAATGAGTACAATGCAGTGTAACAGTGAACTAGAGACAGAACTATAACATTGAGATCGTTACCTAGTGTAAATAATTGTAGGAAAATAATTGTAAGACCCAAAACATTCCTTAGTTATGGGAATCCTCCATAAGAAGAGGCCATTGCATACCAAGGGATTCTCAGGATTTATTTATTTATTTATGTATCAGAGGACTGTAAAAAATGGTGCTAGTTTAATTTCCATCGAATTCTCTATATATTTGCGAAAATTGCAAAAGATTTCAAAACTACAAAGTTGAAGATATACATTTTTGCTTTGACCCTTTGTGTTTGTGTTTTACGTAGTGAAATAATTTTATAATTTTTGACATAATATGCATGTGACTTTAAAATCAACTACATTTGGAAATTTCATCCGAAAATGTTTCACATCTAGATTTCTCATCCAGCCAGTGGCATCGTCAGACCCTGCAATTTAGACTGAGTCGAAAATCCTCCACTGCTGGACCTTTTTGGGTCAGAAGACAAACAGCTCCTCTTCTATTCTCCTACTTGTCGAAAGAATCCGACGTACTTGTAAATCGCGGGAGACAGGACAATATTCGATTTCTTTTGTAGCGCTATTCGTTAAGGACGAAAGAGCAGAAGCGAGAGAAAGAGTAGAGAAAGGGATATGGTAAGCGGAGAAAAAAATAGAAGACGAGGGAGAAGAATAAGAAAAGAATCTAAAAAGCAATTAGCGGAACGGTCTAGAGGCGTTACTGTCCAAATTCGCTCGTAGCATATGCGTAGCAATCCATGCCATAAGAGCATTAAGCACGGGTCACTTGGTTTCTCGTGCCCCATCGTAAGAACAGAATCCTTGCAATGACGTAATATGGCTAATGGCCTTTCTGAATGTGTCTCACTGCAATTGCACCCATAGAGGCCACCACTATGTCGCGCTTATTTTACTCCCCCGCACGGAGGTCGAGTTCTGGGGCTGTTTGTGACGAAGTCCTTGGGTTTCCTCAATTTCTCAACCCGCAAATCGATCCGGGTAGTGACTCCGCCGGAGAAAGGCGTACGGCAGTGGGCGCTTCAAAACAGGCGAAGAAACTCGAGAGAATGTTACTAACGTATGTGTGCCGAATAGGGTGACGACCCCTCCGGGTATCAGCAAAAGTGGCTCTGGGTATCAGCTAATGTCACTACAGTGCCTCTGACCGGGAGGTCCTAGGGTTCGACCCCCGACAGTGGCCGAATTGTCGACAAGCTAGAGAGCCAGCTCGAATTCACTCGCTGTCTGGGGGAGAATTCTAGCAGCCGGCTGTTCTAATCGGTAGCTTTTCGGTGGTTTCTCCGGTCAACACCAAACGAATGCCAGAGCAGAACACTAACAAACGGGCCACAGTCCGCGCGCGATCTTTCCTTCCCCGTCCTTGTCCTTGACTCGCTCCTTACAACCGGTAGCGGTAG
This sequence comes from Teleogryllus oceanicus, assembly GCA_964035755.1. Lineage (NCBI taxonomy): Eukaryota > Metazoa > Arthropoda > Insecta > Orthoptera > Gryllidae > Teleogryllus > Teleogryllus oceanicus. The sequence goes on along the minus strand of CAXIVR010000010.1, from coordinate 49,122,042 downwards.
CTCAGTGCATCAACTGATGTCACTGCAGCGCTTCTGTCCGGGAGGTCCTAGGTTCGAGTCCTGATGGCGGCAGGGTTTTCGACACTAGCTTCTCATCTTCGTCGAATTCAGTCGCTGTCTGGGGGAATTCTAGCGGTCGGTTGCTCTGATCGGTAGCTTTTCCGTGGTTTCTCCGATCAACACCAGGTGAATGCCAGAGCAAGAACACTAACAACCGGGCCACAGTCCGCGCGCGATCTTTCCTTCCCCGTCCTCGCCCTTTACTCACTCCTTACAACCGGTAGCGGTAGCTCAGTGCATCAACTGATGTCACTGCAGCGCTTCTGTTCTAATTTTCTACACTAGCTTTTCAACTAGGTCGAATTCAGTCGCTGTCTGGAGGAGAGTGGTAGCAGTTGGCTGCTCTGATCGGTAGTTTTCCGTGGTTTTTCCGATCAACACCAGGCGAATGCCGGAGCAGAACACTAACAAACGGGCACAGTCCGCGCGCGATCTTTCCTACGCCGTCCTCGTGATGGACTCATTCCTTACAACCGGTAGCGGTAACTCAGTGCATCAACTGATGTCACTGCAGCGCTTCTGTCCGGGAGGTCCTAGGTTCGAGTCCTGATGGCGGCAGGATTTTCGACGCTAGCTAGAGAGCTAGCTCGAATTCACTCGCTGTCTGGAGGAGAATTCTAGCGGTCGGCTGATCTGATCGGTGGCTTTTCCGTAGTTCCTCCGATCAACACTATGTGAATGCCCGAGTGGTACCATAGAAACGGGCCACGGACCGCACGCAACCTTTCCTTCCTCTTCCTTGTCCTTCCCTCACCTCTTACATGGACATTTGCACTCCCCTACACACTTACAGGCAGGTTTCTGGTAAGAACGGTGTCCCACTGGTAGGAGATACCTGGTTGGGGAAATTCCAGCAAGCCGACGTAGGTCGTCGCCGTATCTCTCTATCCAGTTGGGAAGATCACCGCCACCTCCCTCGATAAAACATTTACTACACGTACGAGACTAATAACCATAGTAGTTGACGTGCTCTCTGTCACTAATCAATAACATGTAGTTAGGCGTTAGTGATTAGTGTTAGGTTAGTGGTTAGGCGGAAGAGCAGGCCCTATGGCCTGAGTCTCGCCCTTAATAAAGACATTATTATTATTATTATTATTATTATTATTATTATTAACAAGTATGCCCCCACCGTTATTAGGAGAATTCACGCTCCCTAACCTGCAATGCCGTAAGAAAACATCCTGCGTCAATGTTCAACTGTGACAATTGTCGCAAAAATTTGAAACTGGTCACTGTTACGTAATCCACTGATGCCTGAAATACGGAAATTAATATCGATGTCCTTGGTTTAACTATAAGGTTAGTAAACGTAGCTTATGCATCCCTTTCAGTCTTCCAAAAGAACCAGTGCTTTCGGACCGGCTTAGGAAATTTAGGACATGAACTGCTGTCACTGCAGTGCTTCTGACCTCGGGGTTCTAGGGTTCGAGTCCTGACGGTGACAGGATTTTCGTAACCAGCTAGACAGATAGGTCGAATTCAGTCACGAGGAGAATTCTAGCGGGCGGCTGCTCTGATCGGTAGTTTTCTGTGGTTTCTCTGATCAACACCAGGCGAATACCGGAGCAGTACCCTAACCAAACGGGCCACGGACCTCGCGCGATCTTTCCTTCGTCTTCCTATCATCATCCCTTACTTACACACACACACTTTCTTGTACTGCACTACCATACATGTCAGGAGACCGGTTGGGAACTTAGAACTTGTCCCAGATGGGGCGGTACCACACCGCTAGGTAATTTGTAGATTGGGCCGTATCTCACTATCCAACGGGGGACGATCACGGCCACCACCCAAGTAAAAACACTACACTTACGGAACTAATGATCTTAGTAGTTGTCGGGCCTGAAATCACGAAATAATCAACCACTACTTTTGGTCAAACGAAAACATTTTCGAGAGCGAAGAGGACAACAGTTCAAGAGAGAATTCGGCTAGCAAAGTAAAGTCAACGAAGCATGGTGTAACCGTAGGAAAGTTCTGGAACTTTTAATGGAGATCAGCTCTCTCCGTGAATACGTAATAAAGGGAAGGCCAGAGAACGTGAATGCGGAGCTACTGCAAGCGGAGGGTTTGCAACGGGAAAGAGGTCTCTAATCCCCCAAAAGACCTCGTAAACGGGAGCCACGAAACTAGCGGCTGGCTCCACCTCCTTATTGTAGCTAAGGTTCTCAATTACTAAAGATGCATCGCCCCAGAAAACTCCGACTCAGGTGAAACTAGGGATACGATCGCTAAAATACGTTAATTTCGAGTTCATCGAGTTTTGAATAAGCATGTTTTTAAATTTACAATTTAACTTGTTTATATTTTTGCTTTATCTTCTTCGCTTTATATTTCTTTCTGCCTAATTTGCCCTCACTTTTTATTAATTCAATTTTTTTCTTCGTGTCCGCGTGGATTATATGATTTGATAGAACTTACACTGACTATAACTTTTTAAATTATTGTTATCGAGTTAATAGTGTTTTATCGCAATTAAAGTTTGTAAGCCTCATTTTGTATTTCTTATAATGAGTAATAAATATAGTAAAACTCTAACTTAGCGCAAGGTGGACGTTATTTTGGTAAAGTTGAATGCAGATCTTTCTTGTTTAATATATCTATTTTGTATGACGACCTTTCTTGGGCACACTTCTTTCTTTGGTTGAGTAATGTTCGGTGTTTTCTGTTCCTTATGGAGCCCAGCAAACTACTCCATACCATATCTTCCACATATGCAGTATTATTGAGTACTTTGGAGTATGGCACCTCTTGGATGCTCAACAATAACAATTATTTTTTGTTTTATCGTGACAAAAGACGGTCACAATGGTTTTCACTCGTTATTTGTGTCGTGTCCTGGTTGATAGCGTCTGCTAATGAGTGATAGGTCAAAGATTTCAATTTTGCGTTGCATATGCCAATGGCTTTTATATGCCATAAGCATGATATGACGCTGTGACGATTTTCCGCCTATCTAAAATCCTCCGCTCCTAAATTAGCTTAAAACTTCAATTCGGGAAGGAATGAGCTAATACCCACACAATTGGATCTGACACCTTGTCTTTCTTGTATTTCTATTTTTCTTCGAGTCTCCTTTGTTGTTTATTTACGCCCGTCCTCGTAATCGCTGCATCCATTTGCAGCCTGCAGGTCCTAAGGTTTGATTTCCAGCACTGACAGATTTTCTAAACTAGCTACACAGCTAGCATTCAACTACTATTTGGAGGAGAATTCTGGCGGTCGGGTGCTTTGATCGGTAGCTTTTCATGGTTTCTCTGATCAGCATTAAGCGAATACCAGGCCAGAACCCTAACAAAATGGTCAAGGACCGTGAGCGATCTTTCCTTCCTCATCCTTGTCTCCTCTTCCCCGTTACACACATGCTTGTACTCAGTACTCTACCAGACATGTCAGGAGACCAGTCTGGAGCTTGATGCTGGTCCCGGTTGTGGCTGTGCCCCTTTTGGGGAAATACCTGGCGAGCGAAATCGTAAATAGGTTTGTTGGACGGTGTCGGATCTCACATTCCAGCAGGGAAGAATCACCCCCACTTCCCGTCGAATAAAAACGTATACTATACCAACTAATCAGTCGCTGCCTGGAGGATAATTCTAGCGGCCGGCTGCTCTGATCGGTAGTTTTCCGTGGTTTCTCCGATCAACACCAGGTGAATGCCGGAACAGTACCCTACCAAACGGGCCACGGACCGCGCGCGATCTGTCCTTCCTCTTCCTTGTCCTATCCTCTCCTTACATACACTTACACTAACATGCACCACACTACCACATATTCCGGGAGACCGGTCGGGAGCTTAGAGCTTGTCCCGGCTGGGGCGGTGCCCCGCTGGTGGGAGAGTCCTGGTTAGGGAGAAACCCCACTAGCCGACGGTAGGTCGGTGCCGGATCTCGCCATCCAGCGGGGGAAGATCACCACCATCTCCGAGAAAAAGAAAAAACATGCACTACACTAACGGGACTAATGACTGAAGCCGTTGACGCGCCCGGAAACACGAAAAATCAACCAATCAATAAATCAATCAATATACCAACTAAGTAGTTGGCGCGCCGGTTCACTCCAGACGCGGACAAGAAAGTATTTTCGAGGGGGGCAATTTCAGTTTAGACCAACATAAATATTTTCCACATTGTATTTTTTTATAATTTTTAACATAAAATAAAAATTAATGATATATCCATATAAGATACTGTCTTGGTTGTAAAATTATATAAGTATTATTATGAAATTTAATTAAAATCCATTTAAACTAATTATTTTGAATAATTGAGTGAAATTATTTTTAAAGAGTTGGGTTTGATGGGGGGGTATGGCGAATGCCGAAGTAGTACCCTAAGAAACGGGCCACGGACCGCGAGTGATCTTTCCTTCCCCTTCCTTGTTCAATCCTCAATCCTTACTTACACACACACTGTACATGCACTACACTAACACACATGCCGGGAGATCTGTCGGGAGATGAGAGCTTGTCCCAGTTGAGGCGGTGCCCTGCCGGTTGGAGATCCCTGGTTTGGGAAAACCCCGATAGCCGAGAATTAGGCCGTCACCATCCAGCGGAGAAAGATCACCAACCGTCCCGAGGAAAACTCGTGTAATATACACTACGGGACTAATGACCTTAGTTGTTGATTGATGATTTGATTTTTTCGTATTTCTAGGCGCGTCAACTGCTTTGGTCATTAGTACCGTTAGTGTAGTGCATGTTTGTTTCTCGGGAGATGGCGGTGGTCTTCCCCAGCTGGATGCGAGAACCGGCGCCGACCTACCGTCGGCTAGTGGGGTTTCCCCCTAACCAGGACTCTCCCACCAACGGGGCACCGCCCCAGCCGGGACAAGCTCTAAGCTCCCTATCGGCGTCCCGGAATATGTGATAGTGTGGTGCATGTTAGTGTAAGTGTGTGTGTATAAGGGGAGAGGATAGGAGAAGGAAGAGGAAGGACAGATCACGCGCGGTCCGTGGCCCGTTTCGTAGGGTACTGCTCCGGCATTCGCCTGGTGTTGATCGGAGAAACCACGGAACACTACCGATCAGAGCAGCCTGCTGCTAGAATTCTTCTCCAGACAGCGACTGAATTCGACCTAGCCGAAAAGCTAGTGTCGAGAATCCTGCCGCCGCGGGGGAGTGGGAACCTAGGACCTTCCGGTCAGAGGCGCTGCAGTGACATCAGTTGATGCATTGAGCTACCGCTATCGGTCTTTAGTTGTTGACGCGACCGTTCACTAATCCATGAATGGGGCTGTTCCTTTCCAGGATCCGCCACTGGTTCACTCTCATCCGCAGTGACCAGAAGACCCTTGCGCTGAGCACGTCGTGATCTGCAACCCCCACCCCACCCCGCTCCCGCATGCTCACCCGCGCTCTTTTTTCGGAGCCCCTGTCACGCCACGGGCCGTCGTCCTTCTTCTCTGCAGCTGACATTACTATTCGGCTTCGATCCCGGCCTTTCCTTTATTGCAGAGGAAGCTATAAGAAAAGATACTCCGGCATGCGATGCGAAGTCACGTTCCAGGGCAGAAGAGAGAGTTTTGGGGAGCTCGATGATGTCCATTCCCGAGCCCTTGCCTAACGCTGGAATGGGTATGGTCCGGTTGGACCGGTGTATGGTCGGATTTTCTCGTTCGACAGAATATGTTCAATTTCTACGACAGGTACTACCATTTGAGCATATGTCTGGTTTCATTCGAAAAATTCTGGTGAACACGGTGGCAGTTCCAAGAATGCAGTATGATATCTATCTGATGCTGTACATTCCGGAGCTTTTCCCTAACGCTCGAATGGATATGATCAGTTTGGAGCGGTGTGTGGCCGGATTTTCTCGTTGGAGAGAACATGTTCAATTACGACGACTAATATCATTAGAGCATCCATCTGGTCGCATTACATTCGAAAAATTCTGGTGAACACGATCGATGTTCCAAGTATGCAATACAATCTCTATGTGATGCTCTCCATTCTGAGGCTCTTGCTTAACGCTGGAATGGGGATGGTCAGAATGGACACGTGTATAACCGGATTTTCTCGTTCGAGAAATCATGTTCAACTACTACGATTAATATCATTAGAGCATAGAGCATAGAGCATTACATTCGAAAAACACGGTCGAAGTTTCAAGAGAGGGTACAGTTTCAAATTGACTTTAATTATCCGATAGAACTGTGCCATTTACCATGGACATAAACAAACGGGTTTCGGTAGTTACCTTGTAAAAGACCTCCGATTTACAGTAAGACGATACAAACATCAACGCAATAAATTTCGGGAGTTATGGGGCGAGATGGTTGCTAATAACTTCTGCCGATCGTGAATCTACCACCATCTATTGTACCAATGCCAGGGGATATCAACTTTCCTCTCCATACATATCTCTCACCTCTTATCAAATCTAGAAGGCATCAACCATAGTTTTCAACGAGCAGAATTCGTTTGATTGATTGATGTTTTCGTGTTTCCGAGCGTGTCAACTGCTTTGGTCATTAGCCCCTTAGTGTAATGCATGTTTTTTCTCGGGAGATGGCGGCGATCTTCCACCGCTGGATGTCGAGATCTGCCGCCGACCTACCGTCGGCTAGTGGGGTTTCCCTCTAACCAGGACTCTCCCACCGGCGGGGCACCGCCCCAGCCGGGACAAGCTCTAAACTCCCAATCGGTCTCCCGGAATATGTGGTAGTGTAGTGCATGTTAGTATAAGTGTGTTGTGTGTGTGTGTAAGGGGAGAGATTAGGACAAGGAAGAGGAAGGAAAGATCGCGCGCGGTCCGTGGTCCGTTTGGTAGGTTACAGCTTTAGCATTCGTCTGGTGTTGATCGGAGAAACCACGGAAATCTACCGATCAGAGCAGCCGGCCGCTAGAATTCTCCTCCAGACAGCGATTGAAATCTGTTATTATATTTGTAAGTACGAATGTCATGAAACTTTAATGTGTTTACTTAATGCAACACTGTAACAATGTTCTTCTGAGTTTCTGGGTACCTGCTGCTTATTGATTCTAGTTTTGTAAAGAGACTGATAGCTGATCGAATTGTACTGCTACAGAAGAATCTTGTCTTATTCAACTTGACAATAAACTGTTACCCTCAAGTATTGATTTAAACATAACAAAATCGACCTAGCTGTCTAGCTGGTGTCGAAAATCCTGCCACCATTTGGACACGAGCTCTAGGACCTCCCGATCAGAGGCCCTGCAGTGACAGTTGAAGCCCTGAGCCAATTTAGCCGGTGCTCCTGATTGATAGCACTAGTGTTTGGCAGGTCTCGTTCCAACGCAGTCGAACGTTGTTTCGTCTAATCGCCGAACATCAAATTTTGTGCAATCGCAGAAAATTGAGTATCGACAAAAGGAAACTGCTTTTGCTTAGACTGAGATACTCTTGGCTGCACGTAAAACTGTTCAGAATTACAACACCTATTGCAGGATATATTACTTCAAGATTACACAACATACTACATGTATATAATGAAATGCAAAGTTGTTAATTACAAGGATTTCAAAACAATTTTCCAAAAACCATCTTGTGTGAATGCTGCTTACAGACTTGACTGTAAACGAACCCCATGTGCAATTAAACAGCATTCGAGTTTTATCGTAATTCACGTATATGATTTCAATGTTTTCACTAGTCACTAAATGTTATTAACAGCATCAGTGGCTAAAATAACTCGATGTTGCTTCATCGACTACTCTGCCTACTCAACAAAAGCGTTTCTAGCCGACAATAATCTGTTCCATCTCGCATCTCGCTGTTGCTGGTTATACGACACATTAACCTCAATATCTCGTTACACTCTTGTCAAGGCATGTGGTCATCAAACGAAGCTATAGTCGCCCTGCAGAAGGTTCAGGAACTGCAATAATGTGAGAGTGGTCGTCCACAAATTGCGAGCGACTATATTAAACGCGAAACCCAAATCGATAGCTCGTTTTCCGTTTCGGAGGATGTTTTTCTGGGAAAAGGTGTTGTAAGTTTCCGCTGGGACGTGTTCATCAACCACGATGTTTTAAAACAAAGTCGATACCGATATTTTTAGGTTTGTTGATGCTTATAGGTCCATATTACATTATATGTGCATAATACATTACCCTATACCTCCCCGTAAGAGACTTCCAAAGTGGGAATTTTGCACTTCGTAAGAATGTTTACTTGTGAGGTTATTGTAACAAAATGCCTCCTTTTTCAATAGTGATTGACATAACACAGTTATTTTGTAACATTGCACATTATTTTTTCACTGACTTTCTATTTACTGATGTATATTGGATGGGTCATTTCGAAAATAACCTGACGGGGAGGTCCTACGATTCGAATCCTGACGGTGGCAGAATTATTGACACTAGTTAAACAGCTAGGTCGGGTTCAGCCGCTGTCTGAAGGAGAATTCTACCGATCGACTGCTCTGATCGGTAGTTTCCCTTGGTTTCTCCTGGCGAATGCCGGATCAGTACCCTAACAAACGGGCGAACGGATCGCTCGCGATCTTTCCTTCCTTGTCCTTTCCTCAACCCTTACTTATACGCACACTCATATGCACAATATTACCAGACTTATCTGGAGATCTGTCAGTAGTTTACAGCTGGTCCCGGATGGGGCAGTGCCCCTCTGGTGGGAGATACCTGGTTAGGGAAAACTCCACTAATCGACGGTAGGTCGTCGCCGGATCTCTCTATCCAGTGGGGGATGATCACCGCCACCTCACGCGATAAAAACACGCACGACACTTACGTGACTAATGACCTTAGCAGTTGACGCGCCCGAAATCACTAACCAATCATTAACAAAACAAAAAGCTTATTATGAATCAGTTGGGAGCTTAACTAATTTTTTCAAAGTTTGAAGATGTGGCCTCCTCGAAATAACCGATTCAATTAGAAAAGATGTGAATCAGAAAATTGTTGGAATATTATAGCCGTTTTTGGAGACAGTTCTTGCGCGATTTGCACGCAAGATCATGCAATCCCGGAGGCAAGCCTTGACCTTCCTGGAAGATGATGCCGTGTTTGCCGCTAGAGGTCGAGGTTTTTTATCTGGTGCCTTCATCACGAGAGTTTCTCTCGCCCAACTGGTGTTAGTAAGTTCTTTTCCTTCGTGTTCGCCTTGCGCAGGCCAGACACGCTTCTGCGTTTATCTTACTCTCGTATTTACTCTCTAGATTTCTTCGTTCTTCTTTCTTATCTTACTCTCTTGATTTATTCGTTCATATATCATTGCCCCTAATATGTTTTTTCTAAATTTACGTATCCTTATCCTCACACCACAATGTAATCTCCTTCTGTGTTAGGAACCTGGCTTTATTTTTACTTCACTTGAAACACTCTTCCGGCCGTGGATTTTTTTTTCGCTTTTTCTCCTACGTATAGCTTTTCTGCCTACAGTGTAGATTCCATGAATAATTATTTTTCTACTTTTCATGTTCTTCAGTTTACATTTATTTATATCTACAGCAAGAAAGCATGCTGTGCAGATCGATAAAATATCAATCCGTCATAGAGAAGGAGATAAAAGAACTGCTTAGGAGCAAACATAAGACACGCCTCTAAAAATTGTAAGCAAAATCGTGTCACTACATTTATGCAGAAATGTTTACTTGTTTCTGTACGATACGAGTGAACTTTTTTTGTTTTCAACTTTTCTTGATTTTTTCTCAAGGGCTAGCTGTAGTTCATATCTCATATTTCCACCATTCATCCATTACTACTGTTTCATCTACTGAATTACATTTCTGCTCAATGACAAATTGAATGTGAGTAGTACTTGAACGTTTTATTAGATTAATTTGCGTATGTTCTCCTTTGGGAGTCCAATACATTTGATCTTGCTGTTTAATTTTCCAGTACACTTAACGATTTTCCCCTCTTTAATTCTCAGCCTTCATTCTGCTCTTTCCGGTTTTAGTGTTGCTGCAATGTTTCTCTTTCTCACCTTTCTTCCTCAGCATTATTTCTTCCCTTTTTAAGTACTTTATTTATGTTTTCTTTTTATAGTTTCCTATACTTCTTCCCATTTCACAGACCTCTCAAGTTTAGAGCAGTATGACATTGGGTCTCCCGATAGTTTATACTACCATCAACATATTTTTAACTTATCACTCCTTTTTCCCTTATCGATTTTATTTTTATTTTTGTAATTTAACTCATTCCAACGTCTATTCCTCTTTCTTTCTCTATTTTTCAATTGATTTCTCTTAAGTTTCTTGCATATTCTTTAACCTTCTTCCTCGTCTGTCATCTCCCTTTTCCTTCTTTCTCCTTCCCATCGACCATACGTCTGTCTCCCTCTCATCGAAATTCTGATGCGGTCACGAAAGGACCTCCACCTGCGCGCCACCTCACCCTCCCCCCTCCCCACCCCCCCACGCGGCGCCAGTCGCGACAGAAATAGGCCTTCCACTTTCCTCCTTTCTTTTAATTTTTCTTTCGTCATTGGGCTATTTTTCGTGATTTTGGTTTATTTTTTTCTTTAGTCACTTGATTTTCTTACTTCACCTCCTCTTTTGCCTATTTTGTCTCCTTATATTTTTTTGTCTTCTCATTTCTATTTGACATTAATTTATTTTCTTTTTTCTTCACTTTTTTATTTCTGTTTTTTCTTTTAAGATTTTTTGTGTGATTTACTTTCTTGTTCCTCTTTTTGCCTTTCCAAACACTTTGCCTTCGCTTGTACGTAATCTCAATTGAGAAGCTGTTATCACGAAAGGCCCAACGCATTTATCTCACCTGCAGCCGTCACCTTAAATCTCCCTCCCGCCTCTTCCGCACCACCTTCACTCCCTCATATACTCTACCCCACTACCGCTTCTTCTGCCAAACCCGCTTCCTCACCGCTTCTCCTCGACCCGCCTCGCCTCGCTTCGCTTCGCCCCACCCCGCCTCCCCCGCCCCGCTCGCCCCCCCCGCCTCGTCCCCCCGCCGCCCCCCCCCCGCCCCCCCCGCCCGCCCTCCCCGCCACCCCGCCTTGCTTCGCCCCGCCTCCTCAACAGTGCTCGCCTACACTTCCGCCCTCACATCCACCAAAACATTTACCCACTACCCTTACCTCCATCGCATCAGGCGCACGGTGGCGGTGGCTCATCCTCCGCCACCCCCACCCCGCTCCCCCCTCCCGTGCGCCAGCTGTGGCGGTGGCCCTTCCCCCCCCCCCCCGCCGCTGCCGCTGGGCGTCCCCGCCGCTCGCCGCCCCCCGCCCGCGTGCACCGTGGTGAGGTCGAGGCCCTCCTTCCCCACGATGATCCTCTTCGTGTCGCCCTTGCTCTTCCTCGCCGCCCTCATTCTCTCCGTGTTCCTCTTGCTTCGCTATTCGCCCTCCCCTCCACTCTCCTAGCGCTCGTTCTCTCCGCCTCCGCCGCCGCGACGTGTTTTTCGTGTGGTGAAGTGTTGTCTGTGTCGTGCGTGTGATATGCTGATGAAGTCGTCCCAGCGAAATTGTCTGCAGTGTTGTGATAACTACGACTCGTAGTCAGGAATGTCAAATTTGTCTCGTACCTTTTGGGGTTTTGGAGTGTTTGACGGACAGTCTGGTGAAACAAGTTTTACACATGTGCTACTTTCCCTCCCGTCCTCTATGACATTCCAGTTTCTTTCTTTGAGTTTCATGCGGTGTTGTGCTATCGGTGGTGTCAATATTGTACGCTTCAAAGGATTCAGGATGTATAATATTCTTAAGCCCATTCCCGCAATATTCTGTTATGTTGTCCTACTAGTTAGCATTGTTGAATATTTCATTCTCTATCTGGTTTTGAGAGTAATTTTGTCATCACATTCGAAAAGTATTCAAAATTCGTGTACTACATTGAAAGAAGCAATTCTTCATTCTCAATGCAGTCTCATGTTTCTGAAATAACCTGATTACCATAAGATTTCTTTATTCATTACTCGACTTCACTGTTCCTTGATGGAACTTCATTTTACAGTCCAGACGTTCTAAATAAACTTTCAATTTTTTTCGACATTAGCGGTAACTATTTTAAATACACTTCTTTAAAGTTTTATTTTTATTTTTATACAAATTAGATCAATTCATAAATAATCAAATCTCAATCAACACAGATGTAGATCATATTCAAAACTTTTGCATCATTATCCATTAAACTGTCGTCTTTTTCTACATCCTCGGTGTTTTTTCTATATCATCTCAATTTTTGAAATCGATATCAAATAACAACATGATTTAAAAATTTCTCACGGCAAGTTTAATTTGGTATTTCCCCCTAGATTTGGAACGTGCATTTCTTCTGTAAAATCTCACGCGCATATCTCATGTGATTATTGTACTTCGGCCGATATACGCCAAGGTGGTTTGTGTATGTTGTTGCTCAAAAATGCGGTTTACGCATTGTATATATATTGCCAATTTTTTCTACGATACATAATTGTTGCTTTAATACACGTAGAGTGATAAACTGGTGTGCAAGAATTACCGGCTTTTTTCTGTGAATTTACCGTGACAGGAACTTCGTGTATGTGTTTTTTTTTCTTCGTGTGAAATATTTGTTACACGAACTGAATGTCTTTGTGAGGTTTGAAGTATGTGATATCCTGGTTCAGTCTTCCATGAACCTCAAGGCACGTAGTATTGCTAGACTTCACATTAGACTGTCGTGATCACCTGTGTACATGTTTGGAGTTCACAACAGTGGGACCAACCGTTGGAATTTGAACATGACTACAAATATAACAAAGTGCGGTAAGTACAAAACTGTCCGTCCAATTCTTTTCTTCTGTAGTATGACTAAAAGTATGAGTACATCCCACAACAAGGCAGTCGTCCAATTTAATAGATGAGAGTAAATTATTCAAGAGTTTTCATACCATAATGAGCGTAAACAAAGCACATAAATAATTGAATGTCGTAGAAGAATAAGTTGGCATAGGACTTGTCCTTGTCTTTTCAGTATATGATTGAGACAGGATTATTCGAAGGTTATCGGAAATTTATGACAACTTCTGTTTACAAAATCTTAAGACAGACGAGAAAAATTGAAATAAAACACTATTAGAAGGTTTTATAGTACTATTGTACTCATTTCATGGTAATGTACTAATTTTGCACAACATAAATATAAGTATATGGATACAGAAAAGGATAATCGCTTGCTTTGAAATCTATCGTTTTTATTCCTGCAGGAACATACACAATAAGTAATGTTATTTAACATAAAATATTATTATAAATTCATTTAATATAAAATGTAACACACATTAGTCATTATACCTTCTCGTCCGGGTATGTTGGAGGTATATACAAGTGAAAATCGAAATTTCGGCACAAGAGAAGTGAAATATGTGTTTTCTAAGTGGTTCAGCTATGCTTTAGTCGGATGTTGTCAAAACCTAGATGAAAATGATGGGATCCGTCTACGACGTACAATGATCAGTTGTCTGTGGTTTTCTCCCATCAATTTCAGACGAATGTCGGATGACTGGTTATCGTTCTTGGTCTATGTTCCACTTGTATCCTGAACCAGCCAATTAGCTGATCTTCCTTCTTCATATGGGAAGAGTGTGTGTGTGTGTGTGAGAGAGAGAGAGAGAGAGAGAGAGAGAGAGAAAGAGAGAGAGAGATTAACTAGTAAAATCCAAGTGATACCTGTCAGTCAAGTTCACTTTAAGACAAGCCAAGTTCTCTATCAAACTAGTGGAGCTGAAACTAGTGGTACTATCTCGCCCTTATTTTCACGCAAAATTACGCAAAGGTCTCAGATAAACAAACAGACGGACGGACAGACAGACAAACTGATAGACGTTTTGCCGTCGATTATTCAGTATCAAGGACCCACAAAACATGTGTTAGATGATTTTTTCTAAAGCAACTGGATTTATTCACTTTTTGTTACCATGGCCTTGTATTAAGAGTTTTCCTACAATAAATTCGTAGTTTTTTTCACATTACATAACTTTCTCTCTACTCTGTAGCGAGAAAGTAAAACGATTCATATTGTACCTCCTAGAGGGTTCCAAAATAGAACACTTGAATTTCCTTGGTGCAAAACAGACGGTGTAAACTCATTGTAACAAACAACACACTGTTTATTCCTTTAAAAAGTCGCACACTTCGTTGCGTAGTGAGCTCAGCGTCCAATCAAGCAAATTAACTTGGAGAGTCCGATCAGAGCTGAGTAGAAATTCCGCTTGAGTTCAAACCATCCCTCCCTACTACAACGCAGACCACACTGCTCACTAAAACGATCTAGGGCAGGATTTCGCGGAACCCTATGGTTCCCTGGAACGTTGACAGGGGTTCCCCATAAGATCACTATTTGCCTGGCCAAAACACACGTAAAATGGAAGTCATTTATACAAAGAATTTTTCATGTGGGAACAGTGTGCCGTTTTAATTAAATATTGGGTTAATATTATATTTTAGTATAAATTACAATATTAACTTAAATTGGGTATGAAAAGTCAGTTGATTGTAGAAATATGTAAGATTATCAATCTTACATATTTCTACATTAAAAATGTATCAGAATAAAACCAAGATACACAAAATATTATTTTTTCAGTTTCACATTTTGTTTTCATTTTATGAATTTATATGAATTTTGTTTACAACTGATGATGAATTAAATTACATTATGCGAAACGTCGTGTTTCAGAATATGTGAAAAATAAAACTTTTTTTGAAACTTTTGTACCATAGTTGTCCAAAAAGAAAAAGGATACATGGGTGTTAAATTATTAATATTATGTGGCAATCATTCTTTTATATATTTTTGACTGCAGATAATTTCGCGAATTTGAGTAGAACAAAACTTTGATAAATTATTTTATTTGCTTCTTAAACATGAGGTTCCTAGAAGAAAATCATGAGCACGAAGGGATCCAAAAGGCTTAAAAGGTTGAAGGCCCCTGATCTAAGGGAACTCACGTGACTCTGCAAAATTGGGGAAGTGTACTCGTGCAAAATTGAGGGAATAATGAAAGGGTTGCATAAAGGCAATAACATATAAATGAGAGAAATTTTTAAAACCCTTTTGTAAATATTTTATAATGAACTTATAATCGTAGTGGTTGCATCTAAAAATAACAAGCGAACATCGATAACACATATTACTTAACATCTTTCTTTTGTTATTACAAGTGAAACAATACAAAGAAGAAATTACTTAGCAACGTTCATAAAAGGGACAAGAGAAAACTTAAAAATGAATTATCACTATCTTAATGAAATGTTGAAATCTTTTAGGAAGAAATATAAGTCGATTTGAGAAGTCTCTTTCGAGTTTTTAAAACTGTCAAATGTAAACTTAAATAGATTTATAACAAAAATAACAGATTTGATTTGACCGGGATAAAATAACATTAAATGAACAATCAAATCACTACAAATTCTTTGTTTCCCTCCCAATAACACTAACACGCTGTATTCTCAATGCTTCATTAAGACCTCTTGGATGTAGTCTCTCTAACAGCTTTTATTTTTTTCTTGTTGGCAAAACAACTTTTATTTTCAAATTTTTTTAGTGTTTTAATTTTTCCTAACAATAAATGAAAATTACTGTTTGAATTATCTCATAAGCAGTTGTCACATCAAGAGCTCTTTTGCCTCAATTTTTCCTCCTTTGGAAATATTCAATTAATTCACTCTGACAAGTAAAACGTTATTTCAAACATAATTTATTGCAAAGATGTCGACGTCTGGATCAACCATCGCCATCACAATCATAATTATCATGGTCACCATTACCTTTCTTATTGATTACTTGTCGTTAGACAAGATTAAATGGTAGACTTTGCCGGCAACCATTGACATACTTTTAACTGCCACTAACAAACTGTTCTGTTGCTGACAATACTTCCACTCCATGTGTTATATAAGGAATAAGACAAAGGGAAATAAAGTCAATTTGTTAATTTAGGGATAATTAAAAAGTAACTAGAACTAACTTATCTACTATTAATTGTAATCATGCCACCGAGCATTAGCTCAAAAGGAATTTAATATCTGTCTATTTTTCTGTTATTGTTGTTATTATTATTATTATTATTATTATTATTATTATTATTATTATGCACACTTTTTAAAAAATATTTTCATGCTTTGTTACCTTAATATAAGACGGAATAAAGGGAATAACGTGTTGTTACTGTACCGATATGTCAAATCATAAGATCTACCTATTTATCCGTTTTTACTTCTACCTCGTACGGCTGTTTACAGCCCCCGGATTTTCATAACTCTACAAAAAACATGTATTTTTCTTACAAATTCTTTTTTTTTTCTTGTCTCTGATTTTACCATATTTCATGTTCTTCTCGATCTTTCCACACATCATCTTCGATTTGGTGTATGCTTCCAGATTTTCTGTGGAAGTTGTTCTGACTATGGCATTCTCAAATTCCGAAACAAAAACCTTCCCTTTCACTTCAATGATTTAATTTTGACCATCTTCTTTAAAGGTTGTTTGCACCATAATTTTATTCATTTTCGCATTTTTTTATGATGAAATAAAGTATGTTTACATGTTGTCAGACGCTATTTTTATTGTCTAATTTTTTTGTTATTTATTCAAACTGTTCTCTCATAGAATGAGTAGATAATGCAGTAATACCACAAAAGTCATCAATTCACCTCTGTGTGTATTACAAACTGCACCAGAGGACGAAGTCATGATGGCAAATTGCCAGATGGAACCGCAGGCCACAAATCGAACGTTTGGGATCCTCTATACCTCGGTGGAATCTGAATGGGCGCTTTCCCACACCGTCCCGTCAGTAAGAGTTCAAGTGAGATACAACCATCCAGAATTGCTACAATGTAGAAGACCATCCAGACTCCTACCATGTGGATACCTTGCTCCCTTCATTGACGTTATAAACCATGTTTAATCCTAACTGCCTGGGAGTTGCTGTGGTGTTTTTTCGTTAATTCGTTTATTCTTCCTGTTCATTATCCAACGTTCTGGAAGGAGATAACACGAAATAACGAACTTTATTTCTGTTTTCTTAATGTGTGAATGCATTTGGTATTTTACGGTTGAATTAATCCCACTTTTGGGAGCTAGCAATGTTCCCAGGCTTGGGACCTGTTTATATTTACTACCCACGCCAGGGGATAAGCATAAAATGTGGCGAGCATGACGTATTTCATCAACGACTCTAGTCTTCTTGGCTGCCGGAGTTTTTATTTGTCACACAGCAGTAGAAGCCGAGACGACGGTATTAGAAAGCTACAGATTTTTTCCTTGACCGGGAATGCACCCGGAATTCCACTATGGATAACTAGAATGATGTCCGTAGCCTTTATAAATAGATAAGGGATGTCGTTCACGGGCTATATATTTTCTTTATTAAATAGATAAGGGATGTAGTTCACGGGATTGGTCAATTATAGGCAATGAAACAATTAGTTTGCATAGCATTTACGTTCGGGCCGTGACCCGATTCAAACGTGTCGCGGGACGAACCCATGTGCTGCAGCAACTCCATGTTGGAGTTGGCTTGACGGTTGGATGTGAAGCTTGTCCTTATAATATTATAGTATTAATATATTAGTATGCCCTGATAAAGGAATTACGAATTCTGAAGCATTGGCAAACTAATTGTTTTATGGTCTATACCCGTGAACTACATCCCTTTTTGCATCAATGGTCGTAAATTCTACAATGGTTAAATAGATAATAGTGTATCCGTCTCCAGACTGAAGGTTTTCTACCTTTCGAGGTTTTCGTCGTAACATATGGTATCTCCATCGTAGCTTTTTTGGGATGAAAAAACACTAGGGTGAACGTCAACTTCAATTATCAGCTCACCGCTTCTATATTTAGCTCCTACATCCTTTTGGCTTTAAGACCTTCGGTTTAGCCACATGTAACCAAGTAAAATGTTTAATCTTTGTAATTTATTATTATCATGTAAAATTCAATGTTGTATTCTGTGAAAATTGGTCACCAAACATGGATATTTCTGGACGAGATGGTTAATTGACTAAACCCGCGCCATATAACGTAAATACTTTTTACAAATGGAAATTTACTTCATCATTCATACGAGTTGCTCGTTCGAATAAAAAACGAAATGAACATCAAAACATCTCAACGGCCGAAAACGCTGCTATAACGCTAAAGTATAATTCGCGTTAACTAACAGACTGTGAATTTCATTTGTGAAATATATTCTTGCGTGGTTTTGTGAAGATATCCGTGCAACTAATTATATTTCAATAATAACAGAAGCACAATTACATAAACGAAAAAAGTTATAACCAAGATCATTAAATCGTGTGTGTTAGGTGTTACAGCTTCCTTGGCTTCTGATTTTTTGAATATGCCTTTAAAAAAGCAAAACACGCGTTAGAGGATTGTATAGATCTCTCAGAATAAACTTCCAAGGAATGTAGGGGAGGAGACAAACACGTTTGTCAATGAATATGAGGTGGAAATTTAATTTATGAATAACTCACGTGACATTTGCCTACCAATCACAGAAAACATATATGATTTTGTTATACTGAATAAGTTCTGACTGGTGTATGTGAGGGTTCCTTCGTCTCTCTATGTATACACGCGTATATGTTTGTATGTATGTATATTTGTGTAATATGTAAGTTTATTCATTTATATGTTAGTGTATATGCATTTTAATGTTTAGTATAGGAATGTAAATGCCATCTGCATATATAGGAAATGACAAACTCAATTTGTTTGTTTATATTTATTTTTTATATATTATTATTATATTTGTAATTGTAATTTTGCATTCTGCCACCGGTCATCATCTGCCGAATTGTAGAATAAATTTCTATCTATCTATCTATATGAAACTTCCTATCGCATGTTCATTGTCAAAATGTGGTCATCATCTACCAACCTAAAATGCCCTACAGTTTGTGACATTTATTTTGAAACATCCTGTACTGTATTTACGCTATCCACTGTGCCACGCGCAAAATGTGGTGCATTGGATGACAACCGGCGCATTGAATCCGTGTACTTGCTTTTTTGTCAGCAGGTCCCTTAAGCATAACTAAGGCCTCATATTTTCAACACCATAGACACTCAATTTCCGCATCAATATAGTAACAGTAGAATTCAATAACATACAGAGTTATCTTAACCAAACAAGACCCTGGTAGCTCTAGCTTCGTCAGCGAAGTTATTGCAGCGATTGCCCTCTCGTCCAAGAGAGCTGGCACTACTGTAGATTGGTGCTTGAATAAGTACGTCTTTTGGGCTGATGTACATTGATTTGGTTTCATTGAATTACCACTTTTTGTCTCCTAAATTAATCAGATCCTACCCATATTCCTATTTTCCAATCCCAACCGTGAACGTCAGAAAGAATATCGCGCATGTATAGAGTATAGAACTAGTACGTAAATGAAATGTAAGTAATCGGCTAACCTTCATCTAGGTAAACTTAGGGTGGTAGTGAGGCTAATTTAAATATTTTTTTCATTCGCAGCTGTTAGTTACATTGAAAGTTTGTAATTTCACATCACAAAGAAACGGCAAAACAGGAAACACTGAAGTGAATGACCAGACTATAGCAACGTACAACCGAAACACGGGATGACATTGTACAGGTAGTTCAAGAGTCGAACCTATCCCTCACTGCAAAAATTCTTTGAATATAAAAAAAGGTTTTTTTGCTTCTGTGTAAAATGCATTAGTGCAAATATAATTCAGTTTATGAAAAATTATGTTAATAATGACCAGAAATATGGTGAAAATCGTAAAATAGAGGGTGTGATTCTTTGTCACAAAAGCCCCTTAGGCCCTATACCATAAACTGCACATCTGGCGCGTTACACCCAAGTTTTACGTATTCCATTTTACCAACAACTGCAACCTTTCGAGGTACCCTTCTGCTAGTTTTTCACTCTTAAAGGAATAAGCACGAGATAACGGTGTTTTATTGCATATCCGTGACGAGGTCGGACCATTTATCACTGGCGTGCTCAGCCCTTTCTATTTTCGTTTTATATAGATTGGCATGAATAAATCGAACGACATTCATTCTAAATGCCCTACTTTCCTCCGCGGCAGGACAAAAGATTTCTATTCCTTTGAAGTGGTTTCAAAATTGTCAGTGTCTTTGTAATCTTTCGTCCCGCTATCTTGCTTCCTTTTTGGTCTACACAATAGTTTCTGTAAATTGAACGTAACGTTTGTATGCGAGAAATATTGAGTTTCGACTTCGAGCTACAGCCTAACGACCCACTAATTATTGCGAACGCCCGTACGAAAGAACGTCCAATAATGTTAGATATTTTTGTTGCCTTTTGACATTGCATTATTGGAGTTTTCTCTAGAAGTTCTTTCGTTCATTTCATCATTTTGTAAATTGAGAGAAATGTGTACCCTCAATGTACACGGTTGAAGATGTCATTAAAATTTGCAAATAAGGTTATCCGATACCTTTTGTATCTGGATTAAAACCACATTATTTTTTGTTTGTTGGTTTTTGTGAGTTTATTTTGTGAGTATGTTTTTGTGAGGAACGAAAACAATTACTTCTGAAGAATGAACAATTTTTGAAGGAATTGCATTGCATTTTATGCGCGCCCTCAGATTGTCAAAGTAAACGTCTGGTATGTTCAATTTAATCATCGTTTTATCCAATGAACATTCTATTTTTGTAAAACTGAGGTGGTTATTCCAGGTACTTAAAACACCAAATATTTAGTTGCGTTCAATATAATAATTAAATCCACGATCTATGGTAAAAAGCATCAAGTCGGTTTCTTTAAAGAAAACATTGGAATATTCTCTTCTATTGAAGGTAAAATTAATATTGTCTTAAATGCCAAAGTTCTTTACAACTTTCACGTGGCAAACAATCACTAAAGAAAAGTCAGATTTTTGTTGAGAATGTGACAACTCGCAAAGATTGAGGATAAAAAGCATTCTATTACTACTATTACAAAATGATTAAATTCCTTGAAGGGGCGGCATTGTTTTTCGACGTTTGTTATAATGTATCAGAAAAAACGGAATAGAAAATAAGAACAACTTACATTTTCCTTAATTTTCTTTTAAATCAGAATTAATTTTCTGGCTCATAGTGCAATTCATTTTCCATTATAAGACGAT
This sequence comes from Teleogryllus oceanicus, assembly GCA_964035755.1. Classification (NCBI taxonomy): domain Eukaryota; kingdom Metazoa; phylum Arthropoda; class Insecta; order Orthoptera; family Gryllidae; genus Teleogryllus; species Teleogryllus oceanicus. Next base: position 49,100,955 of record CAXIVR010000010.1, on the reverse strand, counting down.
TTACATAAAAAATATATTTATTTTCAATTTTTTGATGAATTGTTATCTTTCGGAAACGTATGAAACATAATGAATAAATTATAAATAATGAAATACGAATTTTTGGTAGCTTCCCTTCTGTAACGCGATTATATTATTTGGTTCGGTTTAAGGAGAGAACATGAGTGGCATAACACCCTCCTCTTACTTCACTTAATAAGTATTAGATACGAAGCATAAAACTTTCCTTCGTATATAACTAACTGAAAGTACGACCCACCCCCAAACGGAAAATATTTCTCTCTGCCGTTTTACACAAACAATAAATTTACTTCGTTGGAACACACACACACACACACACACACACACCACACAAAAAATCAACCATACACACACACACACAAATATAGACATACGGACGACACGCATACACATTTGCACACGCACACACATGTATCAGCCCAAGCAGTCATATTGCTCACAGGCACACACAACACACACACACACACACCACATCAAGCACTCATACACAGACACACACGCACAGGCAAACACACACACACACTCATCTCGTGGGCCTTTCAGTACGCAATCGCGTTGCTGGAACCGCGCCAATGCGGCGTACGTGGTCGGCTGCCTCGGACGAACATCTGCAACGCACCCACGGCGCAGCTGGGTGGGGGGCAAGAGGAGGCGAAGAGAAAGTTTGAAACTGCGCTGCAATGGAGAAAACCAAGTAGATAAACGTATATGAATAATAATACTACAAGTATGGAAAAGCACTTTCATTTCGGTTTTTTGAATTTATTTATGTTTTCTGAGAAAAATACGCTAAAGAACAGACTACCTAAAACCTACAGTGGCTTATCTCACCGGGTCCGGGAATAGGAAATCTAACAAGCCCCAATATCAAATCTACCATCGCCTCATGAACTTTCCCTGTCGCCTCCGCCATCCCCGCCATCATCGTCACCACCACCATCCCCGCCCCCACCATCACCGCCCCCACCATCACCGCCCCACCATCACCGCCCCACCATCACCGCCCCCACCATCACCGCCCCCACCATCACCGCCCCACCATCACCGCCCCCACCATCACCGCCCCCACCATCCGCGCCCCACCATCACCGCCCCCACCATCACCCCCATCATCATCACTGCCCCCACCATCACCGTCTCACCATCCCGCCTTGTCAAATCCTTCCCCTCCGCCATCAACGCCCCGTCATCACCGCCTCCTCTCATCACCGCCTCCGCCATCAACACCTCCACCATCTACCACTCTGACATCACCGCCCCTGTCACCCCCGCCGCCCCCGCAGGGCCGCCATCCCCACACTGCTCCTCACCCCCGCTAGCAGCCCGCCCCAACTGCTAGTGGGTGGCTGGCGCCGCGCTTATATAACCGAAATAGGTAATGCATCCCGCCATCGATCCCCTTTGCAGTATGTCCCGCCCCACCCCACCCCCCCCCAGCTCGCTTCTGACGGCTGACAAGCCCAGCGATGAAGTTTTTGTTCTGACCAGGCCGCAATTCATGTAACTCGTCACCTGGTGAAATCGCGAATGACGTTCCGAGTTCGCAATAGAAGCTTCGTAATTCGGGATGCCAAAAATTCGAGTCTTGAGGGTTGCAGATTTTTCACATCACATTCTGGCTCTCTGGACAAGAATTTTAGAGGCCAGTTGGTCGGACCTCCAAAGTTGCCTATGTCACTTCGCTTTCTTGGTACTTTTGTTCATCATTCGTCAGGGGGATATGTAGAGATGTGGAACTCAAGAAAATGTCCGCAGATCGTACTCCTACATAGTCACAAATGATTTTTACTCTTTTTGACGACAATGAATCAAATAAAACACAAAGGTCTTAATAGAAACCGTATGTCTATCGGAACAGATTTTACATGTTTTCTTTTAAACTATTTTTCCTTAACTTAAATACCATCCTCTCCCCGCATCCGGGTCAAGTCTTTCTGACGCGGAAAGGGGAATATGTATCTAACGTATATTTCACAAACAGGTGCTATGCTACACTATTTTCAATAAAATTCATACATAAATAAAATGTAGTTTCCTGTCGTGCGTCAGAAAAGGTTGATTGGGCAGAACTGATGGTTATTTACTGTAATCAACTTCTTGATTTGCATCCTTATTTATTTAATTTTCGGATCTGATAAATGAGACAAGTGTAAAATGTCCATTGATCATGTCGAGCACTACCGGCAACCATCTATTCTTGTTTTTTCAGCACAACAAGATTAATATCGGTTTTTAAAATCATCCGTTATTCTGCCGCACACTTTGCTTCACTAACCACAAACTGAGGGCAGGTGTTGGCTAAATATACTGTTCCAAGGTCTGACATTAGGGTTTCCTCTTTGTATTGATTTATCATTTTGGACTCGGTGCGTGACAGCCATGGCCTAATCAGAGAAGGTTTGAGAACGGCAGGTCATTGCGCAGCGACGGATAAAATGTTCCCAAATAACGAGGAAAGGTGATTCTGACATTCACAGCAGGTCACCCCATTCTCCACGTCCTACAGATTCGATTGATTGATTGATTGATTTTTCGTGTTTCCGGGCGCGTCAACTGCTTTGGTCATTAGTCCCGTTAGTGTAGTGCATGCTTTTTCTCGGGAGATGGCGGTGATCTTCCCCCGCTGGATGGCGAGATCCGGCGCCGACCTACCGTCGGCTAGTGGGGTTTCCCTAACCAGGACTCTCCCACCAGCGGGGCACCGCCCCAGCCGGGACAAGCTCTAAGCTCCCGACCGGTCTCCCGGAATATGTGGTAGTGTAGTGCATGTTAGTGTAAGTGGGAGAGAATAGGACAAGGAAGAGAAAGGAAAGATCGCGCGCGGTCCGTGGCCCGTTTGGTAGGGTACTGCTCCGGCATTCGCCTGGTGTTGATCGGAGAAACCACGGAAAACTACCGATCAGAGCAGCCGTCCGCTAGAATTCTCCTCCACACAGCGACTGAATTCGACCTAGCTGAAAAGCTAGTGTCGAAAATCCTGCCGCCGTGGGGAGTGGGAACCTAGGACCTCCCGGTCAGAGGCGCTGCAGTGACATCAGTTCATGCACTGAGCTACCGCTGCCGGTTACAGATTCGAATTATTAACTATCACCAGGTGTGCTTCTTGCGAGTCCGTAACTGACGGCTCACAGACTAACATGATTCACGTTCGACTCTCTTCGAATATTCTATAAGAGATTCGATTTTCTTTTCGGTCGGAACTGCCTTCCGGTCATGCCCAACGCCCTTCCCGACTGCCATCGGTCGGCACCTGAGAGATCTACCAAGGTGTCCATCGTTTCCCTGGGAACCTGTTTCAGTAGGGTACCTTCTCCTGCTTCCTGAACATCACTGTAATCTAATCACTGAATTTATGACACCAACAAATTATCTGAGTCCAACCTGATCACTGCAGATTTGAGAGTATAAGATTAATTGATTATTTTGAGTTTCCGGTTAGCTGCCATGGACATTAGTAAAGATATATATAGTATGAAACGTCAAAATATGTACATAAATATGTAATGAAAACAGTAGTGATATGTAATAAATATGCAAAATCGGATATAATATGTAACATTAAAATACACTAATTATAATTCACATTTACATAATACGAAATTCCATTTATAAACAAATTCTTTAAAAAATGTTAAAAATAATACAAACGTTTTAAAAATCATTGAAAGCACAAGTATATGCACGATTTGCATGATACAACTTTCCCGTCAGCAGCAAAACCTTCATGACTAACTGAAGAAGCTACTAACTGAAGCAGGCGCGCTGGACTGTGGGAACCTCCGACCGCGTCTTCAAGTAGCGTACGTCGTGTAGACAGCACGCAGTAATAACCTAGGAAAAAGTGCGATTTTAAAAAAAAAACTTTTTGTAAAAGAGTAAGCAATAAAATTGATGAAAATTTATAAAATAAAAATTATTTTGTGAAAATAGCAAAATATGTAATAGTTCGAAATACGTAAAAATATGTAATGAAAAAATTTGATATTGTGTTAGGACAGCGGTGATTCACCAAGATTACAATTTTTAGAACGGTAAGCAGAAAGGCAAAAAATATGTAATTACATAAAAATCCTGTCTCTAGTCATTATTCCGGTGAGTGTAGTGCATATTTTGATCTCTCCTTTTGTGGCGATGTTCATGTATATACAGTCAATTCCCATTGAGGGATAAAATCACGTGTTGCGTAAATGACGCAAAGATTTTTTTAAACATGTAAAATTACATGCGTTTCATAATTAACTTATGAGTAGATAATACACCCTACATAATATGTTATTTCTTCGGTTGAACTAGAGGCGGAATTACTCCAATATACTCTCAATGCGCAAGAGACGTAATACATAAATGACGATCTGATTTTTTTAATGTAAAGTTACGTGCGTTCCATAATTAACTTATGAGTAAAAAATATGCAATCTTCTTGTTTCTCCGGCCGAACTAGTCGAATAACTCAATACACCAATAACGCTCAATGCCCAAAAGGCAAAGAGACGTAATCATAATGACATTGATTTTTTAATGTAATTACGTGCGTTCCATAATTAACTTATGAGTATAAAATATGTTACATCCTTCTTGTTTCTTCCACCGAACTAGTGGCGGAATAACTCTAATACACCAATACACGCTCAATGTCCAAAAGGGGCTAAAGAGACGTAATCCATAACTGACGATCTGATTTGTTTAATGTAAATTACGTGCGTTCCATAATTAACTTATGAGTAAAAAATATGCTACATCCTTCTTGTTTCTTCCGCCGAACTAGTGGCGGAATAACTCAAATACACCAATATAGCTCAATGCCCAAAAGGGGCTAAAGAGACGTAATACATAAATGACGATCTGATTTTTTAATGTAAAGTTACGTGCGTTCCATAATTAACTTATGAGGAAAAATATGTTACATCCTTCTTACGGCCGAACTAGTGGCGGGCATGTCCTGGCAAGGGGGTGGTGCGGGGTCAGGGGGACAGGCGCCAGCTGGTGCCGGCAGCGGCCCAAGAAGCGAACCCGTCGCCCTGGAATCGATGCCCCTCTTCCCACGCCCCCCTCCCCTGACTCCCACGCAGAGCGCGATCGAAATCAGGCGCCCGCGGGAAGACGTTATGTAAATAAGGTGCATCGCCCTCGCCAAGAGAGGCGCCCCGACCCTTCCCATTCACGGAAATCAGTTTCCGGAAGATTCAACACTTGATCGGATAGTGACTGTAATCTGTTCATAAACGATATTCCCTAACCGAATTGTTCGATAATCAATCATGGAGCGTCTCTGACCGGGAGGTCCTAGGTTCGAGTACTGACGGTGGCAGGATTTTCGACACTTGCTTTTCAGCTAGGTCGAATTCAGTCGCTGTCTGGAGGAGAATTCTAGCGACCGCCTGCTTTGATCGGTAGTTTTCCGTGTTTTTTTCGCTCAACACCAGGCGAATGCCGGAGTAGTACCCTACCAAACGGGCCACGGACCGCGCGTGATCTGTCCTTCCTATTCCTTGTCTTATCCTCTCCCCTTACACACACACTTACACTAACATGCACTACACTACCACATATTCCGGGAGACCGGTCGGGAGCTTAGTGCTTGTCCCGGATGGGGGGGTGCCCCGCTGGTGGGAGAGTCCTGGTTAGGGGGAAACCCCACTAGCCCCGACGGTAGGTCGGCGCCGGATCTCGCCATCCAGCGGGGGAAGATCATCGCCATCTGGCGAGAAAAAACATCCACTACACTAACGATACTAATGACCAGAGCAGTTGACGCGCCCGAAAACACGAAAACATCAATCAATCAATAAATCAATCAATCATGAATTTTCCATAGGTTTTTTTCGTAATTTTATTCTTTTACTCTAGAGGCTCAAAAAATAGAGAAATTTAATGTCGTGGACTGAGGCGAAGATGGGAAAAGAAATTATTAAATCTTAGCGAAAGAACAAATCCTTGTTGTTGGTTTTTTTAATGAAAAAAAAAAAGAAAAGCGAAAAATAGAAATTTAGACATTTCTGATGCAAACCTGTTGGAATGTGAAAGTTTTATAGGCAGTTTGAATTTTAAAAGAGAGATGTTTTATCTTCTGAGTATATCGTAAACAGGTTCTCTATGACGAAAGGTGTAAAAATAAATTAAACGTTCAAAATAACTTACCAAATTTGTATATTTTAAATTAATGCTATCGTAAAATCCGAAGTACAGAAGTTAAGTAGATGCAATAACGATATTGAAAAATTATAAGTCAGAATGAAAAGTATTCAAAACGCGACCAAACTGTGAAGATCTGAGCTCTATAATTTTTTTCATACAATATTTTGTGGCGCATTTTTACTACGTACGGAGTAAAGAGACAGTATTTTAATCTAATAGATAGAATAGAATTAATAGAGCTGTTGCTTTCTCCACAATTCTTTAATTAAAGTCATGTACATTTTAAAAAAATAATAGTAGTTTTCATTAAATTTATAGTGAAATATGGCCCATATTAAAAACAAGATTTTCTCAAAAATCGCGACTCATTTCTCTGTAAACTTGTTGAATGGACAAGTCTAAATGGAGTGAGAACTATTAAATAAACGGTATTTTGATGTATTTTGATTTTTTAGTAATTACGCAAATGTAATTTTTTTGAAATATCTCTGACCTCTTTAATGTTCATTTTGCACAATAGTTTGTTGTTTTTTTTTGTAAATTATTGCTTTTGTGAGTTCAAGTGCTTGAAATGGTGTCTTATGAAATTTCTCGAAAGTTCAAAACTTTTCAGTGAAAATGAGCTCAAATTTGCGTTTTTTCAGAAACGCTCAAACATTTTTTCAATAACGATTCCAAAGTTTTCAATACAAACTTTTATACATGACCAGGTTTTCCCCTTCTATCACATTCTTAAATCCACATTTCAATTCGACTATTAGGCAAATGGAAAATTAAAGAAAAAATCTTTAAGGCGCTGATAGCAGCTGGGAAGAGAGTGGATCAGGACCGCAAAGCTAGCCCAGACTAAAGAGATTATGAAACTAACTATTACGAGAAAGTATGCACCATTTAGTAGCACCACTAGTGTTTAGTCGACTTCGTTGTAATTCTAATGATGAAAATTAAATCACCATTTTCTCACTTGATTCACATTGCTTTCTCATTTGTGTAACAAGTTTTATATCTCTCCGGTGTACGATCCTGGTATGGAAGTTTAGCTTCGAGTAGAAATTGGCTTTCACAATTTTCTCTTTTCGTGAGAGTAGTTTTTGTAAAACGCCCTCCAGCTCTTTAGGATCTAGTTTAAAGTTTATATTCATCTTCTTTTATGCTCATCGGGTATTTATTATTTTATGAATCCAGAATTTCTCTTATGTCGAACAAGTAAATGATTGAACTTCATGACTCCGCATGTTGATATTCACCAGGTACTCTTTAAATCATGGTCAGTGATAAAGAACAGAAATCGATATTATTACTTATGGTATTCATCAGATAATATACGTTTATGTGAAGAACTCGAGACCAAAATTTATTTTTCTAGATATGATTGGCAGGTTCATTTGAAATTTCATTCGTTTTAATACTAATTCAACAATAATTGAAGTCATTTTAACATGTTTCACCTTTCTATACATAATATCACTAGCATTTCCGGTTCTAAAAAACACGTATTGGAGAGTATTGAGGAGGGGTAATAAGATATCTTTTCTTTCTTCGATTTTAAACCCTTAGACATGTAGGTCGGTTTTAGTTGGAAGACTTTGTGTTCAATCATTTTTAAACACTATATAAAAATGACATTAGCGTCTTTTAATAATTTCTCCATACCTTTTAGATAATACTTTCAAAGAACACGAATTTCAAACACGTAGGATACATTAATATGTTCATTGAGGCTGTACATTATCAAACGTATTGCCTATGAAAATCAGCGTCTTTCACACAGATATTGAAAGATTTTTTAACCACACTGAGGTTTTAAAAAATCTCTACTTGGATTTCTTGGCGAGCTCTGATCCGTAGTTTTTGCCAAATATGTTACGGGTCTACACTGCCAATATCTCTTCCCAAAGTAATGAGACTTAATAGAATGCTGGTTTGAGAAGTTGAGAAGTCACCTTTCTTGAACTGGAGTAGTATTGAAAATGTTAGGTAAAACACTACAACCTTCCTCAGCCGTTTGAGAGCTGTTTCTGAGAATAAATTGCCTCCAAGACGATCAAAAGTTAGATGTCGCGACATGGTTTAAGATGAAGCGAAGTTTGGAGCAGGGCTACGAGTCCAATTCTGTGCCAAACTCGACAAATTTGATTACTGACGAAGAAACGCAAGTATGTGCGTACGACTACGAGTTTAGGAGACGAAGTTCGGAGTGGCACAGAGCCCCACTTCGCTAGAAAAAAAAAGAATGAGGAAGTCAAAAGCGAGAAAGCAAATTCCTTTATTTCATGTCTTTTTTCATCGAAAGGAAATATTCAAAAGGAATGTGTACCACCTTAACTATTTTTGAATGTTGATTTTTACGTAAAAGCTTCAGTAGACATTGCCATTGGTTCACACATTTGTTGAACTTCCTTAAATTAAAATTTTTTTTTCACAAAACACTCCCAAATATTCCATACCAATAATCACATGACTCTTTCTCTTCTGAAAGATGTTTTTTCTAAAAATAATATATATATATATATATATATATATATATATATATATATATATATATATATATATTTCAAAACTCAAGCCGTTTTGTCAGATACTCTGGACGCGATTCCGGAGAAAGGTATTATGTAAAAATATTTTTTGTTGAAACTGAAACCAGATAAACCAAATTGATAACGTTTTGACTCTGCAGTAGTTTACGTTGAAAATTCTGTGTGTATTTAATAATATTTTCTCTGCTACTCCCACTGCCCCAATCGCTCTCCCTCTCCCTGACCATCCCTATATCTCTGACTCCTTCGTTGTCCTACCCATTCTTTCCCTCTAGCAGGGAGTCTTTCTCTCCTCATCTCTCTCTCTACCCTCCACCCACTCTACCTCCCACCTTCCCACCCCGCCCCCTCCCTTCATCTCTCCTTCCTAGCCTCTCTTCCACCATCTCTCCTTCTTTCTGCCTCCCTATGTCACTCCCTCTCTCTTCTCTCTCCTCTCTCTCTCTCTCTCTCTCTCTCTCTCTCTCTCTCTCTCTCTTTCTCTCAATTCTCGCGGCTGGTACTTGGAGGAGCTGATCTCCTTTCTGGAGGTTGTCGTCACCTTTCGTCTTGTAATCTCCAGCATTTGGCGCACGCCGCGCCTTCTCACGTCGACTTGCTGCTCCCCAGAGAACCAGATAGGGCCCTCTTCGAGCCGGAAATCGAACTGGCGATCGCCTGAATGCGGGTGGGTCGCCCTGCCTCTCTCCACCCCAAGACTCCTGTCGATTCAGCTCCTTTCTTTTCCTCCCGCGTGCCTCTTTATAGACGTTCATTGCTCAACTTGGGAGGAACAGGGTTTAGTATGCGCTTTACAAATTTCAGGTGTCAAAACGGCTGCCTTATATAATACTAGCAAAATACACGGCGTTGCCCGGGCTTTGTTCCTATCAAATTCTTTGAAAGAGGAAAATGGACAATTTTATATAAACCACGGTGTTCAACATTATTTTCAGTGTAATAGATTCAACTTTTAATAAAATACTATAATTTTCTTTCTTTTATTTTACAATATTTTACTATTAGAATTTTATCTGCTCTTTTTCTTCAGTCTCAAAGTGTTTTATTAACTATGCCGAAACGTCGTAAAAGGATTTGACATATCTTACGTACAACATGGATTTTCCTGTACTATCGAAGTACGATCGACGCTGAAGACTATTACTCAGTGTATGATTTCAACTATGAATATAACTAGTTATTAATTATATAACTATTCACTAATTATAAAATTATTGATAAATTCGTGTTAATGAAAGTGAATTCAACGACATGTAACCGACATCGATACTACAAAAAGTAATGTATGAATTAACACGAAATTTTTACGTCTTCTGCAGATTGTCTCATTGTCCTTGTAAAGTTTAGTAAAGATTAATACAATACAAATGCGGAAAATAAATAGTTTAAAGAATGTGTTGGTAGTTGCACCACAATCAATATTTATCACATGTCGCTAAGAGCAGGTTGGTTACCAATATATTCCGCCAGAGGTCAGTAGCAGTGCAGGAGAACTGGTATCTAATGCATTCGTTGGAGGCCTGAAGCAGTGCGTAAGATAAAAATGTTTAATCTAATCGCAAAGTACTGTAAAATAAAATGAAAGAAAATGGTGGTATTTTATTAGATTTTGAATTAATTAGTACATTAAAAATAATATTTTTAAACACGGTGGTTTATAAAAAAATTGGTATTTTTCCTTTTTCAAAAGGATTGGATATGAAGAAAGCCCGGCAATACCGGGTATTATGCTAGTTGATTATATAATTGTTTATTTATTTATAAACGTAAAATACTTATGAGTTGGCTGAGGGTTTTGTGGCCATAATGCTATCCTTTCACTGTGAATGTAGTTGAGATAGAACTTGCAAAATCGCCATCAAATGTTTTCCCTGTGAGTAGTGGATACGTTTTGCTCGCTGCAGTCCATGCTTATCTGATACTGACAGCCTGATAAATCATTTTCTTTGTTTTCTCTGTTGTTGCCAGCCGTTTCAAAAAATCTCTGAGTAATACCTATATTTGTTTTGTTTCAAACCAACGTTTAGTTTACGTTCTTTAATGATTACTGGTTCAGTTTTTAATGTAGAATGAAAAACAAATATCGTTATTAGCATAAATTAGTTTTAAACTGTTGCTCAGACATGTTTTTCCTGACAACTTTGCACGTTTAATGAATATTTTAATATGCCCCGTATGACGCTTGAATATTTGTAATGGTTTTCTTCATTAGGGCTTTTTATTTCGCATTTTATTCATTTGAAACATTTTCACTCTCTATTTTTATCCACTTATTTTACAATTTATGATATGAAATCAAGTGTGTTCTATTTCAATTGCTGTATTTTTTAAAATTTGCTCAATGTTTGTTAAGAGAATGAATTCCATGCTAATATTCAGAACGAAACTGTAAAGCGGGCCATAATGATGAACAAATCCAAATTATACAACCCAGTGTCGGTTTTTGGAAAAAATCGAAATGTTAGGATCGGTAAATTGTCATCACATCCCTGGATATACGCTGTTATATTTAAGAAATGTTTTGAAGAAAACGACTCACGAAAAAACCTTAAATGATTCATAAGACCTCAACGCACTTTGTTTTATTTTTATTTAGTTTTGAAATGTTAGTAAAATGTTTAATTCACGAGGGTTTTCTAGATCACCAGTTAATGTTTTCTGCAGACAGATATACCTCATGTGCCACGTTCAACCTTGCTGATTTCTCCTGAGGAAAATGACCCTGTTTCACTGTAGAGAGAGATGCTATTAAAAGTTTGAAATGAATATATTTGCACATTAATATTGTCTTCTTATAGCTTATTACAAAAGTTTCGTGTTTCTTTTGTGCGAGGAGTAAATGTGGTGGAGATATTTATAACTAATGTAAATATTTTTCAAGTGTTTTACACAATGAGTATTTTTATCGGCCCTTTCAAGTACTAAATTTCTCTGTTTAGGAAATCGGGAAATATACTTAAAAATACGATTTCTTTAAATACTATAAAAAGTTATGATTTTTTTCATATAGAAGCAAAATAAAATAATTGAATAACTAAAAAAATATTCGAAAGTTAGTGTTATTTGAAGTTAAAATAATTGCTCAACTTTGGAATTCTGCCATCTATTGTCTATGAAATATGGTATTCAAATAGTTCAATTTATGGCTCATAACTTACGTAAAGCTTGTTGACGTTTTTATTTAACTCATTTAAACATCCTAACCCAAAATATTCTCACGAACTATCTTAAAAGCATTTCCGTTTGAGTAATTATGTTAACCATTCATGCCAGTGGTAATGACTGGTTCGACTGGTACGACTGCTACGACTGCTAATGACTGGTACGACTGCTAATGACTGGTCCGTATTGCAACGGTTCACACACCAGACGTCATGGCTGTTCGTGATCATTATTCTTCTGTATGGAGTTGAACAGAATATTTCCAGTCCCTTCAGAATACACTTACTCGTATTATTATCGTACATAGTTTGATTACAAAAGCAGTTAACTACCACTCCTGCCACATATCCCAATTCGCAAATATTTGTTGTCTCTTTTCGGGTGTTATTTTCCTTCTTCCATAGATGTTAGTTTACAGCCTGTTCTTTTCAGGATCATCAGTCAAATTTTCCTAAGCGTTTCTAAATGTCTTCCTTCAAGTGTTTGTCGTTCCGAATCCCTACTACCAGTCTTAAAGATTTCATTCTTGATCCATTACACAAACACACACACACAACACACACACACACACACACACACACACATATATATATATATATATATATATATATATATATATATATATATACGGCATATATATATATATATATATATATATATACGGCATATATATATATATATATATATATATATATATATATATATATATATAGTGTGTGTGTGTGTGTGTGTGTGTGTCTGTGTGTGTGAGAGAGAGAGAGAGAGAGAGAGAGAGAGAGAGAGAGAGAGAGTAATGGGAGAGGTGACCAGAAACAGGCAAGGAAAAATTGCGCGCGGTTGCTGCTATTGTTCAGAGAAATCACGGATATATACGGCAATCAGAACAGCTGACAGCTATAATTCTCCTACACACATAGCTGAATTAGAGCTAGCGATATATCTAGTGTAAAAACTTCGCCACCATCAGGTCATGAACCGTACAACCGTCCGGCCAACGACGTTCCACTGTATTTTAGCATCGAACATAATTTGTTTTCTAAAACACTTAACGACCACTTATCCCAGGCCCTGCACTTCACATAACCGTTTTCATCTCGTACCGGGCGTGCGGCTGAAAATAAAATCGCTTCCATTGGACTTTTTCGCAACATTTGCTCAACGTTCCGTGCAGCGGATCATTATCTCGCCCGCGGGCGCAGCGGTCAGGGGCGGCAACCGGAGACTAGGGGCGGCAGAGGGGCCGGGGCGGTGTGAAACGCAACGCCCTCTCATGAGAGAGCGCAGCGTTGTGCTAATGGGCGGGAGGGGGTGGCGGCGCGAGATATTTTACGTCCTTCCCTCGGAATCGCTTGTCCTTCGAATTCACGTGTATGAACTCGGCGTCAAGGACTATCTTCAAGGAGAGCTTCCTTCAATCGCATTTCCAAACCCTAGCGGATCCCTATATATTTTACCGACTTAGGTGGCTCAGGGTATCAATTGATGTCGCTGTAGTGCCTCTGACGGAGTGTTCCTGAAGTTCAACACCCGACGGCAGCAGATCGTTGACACTAACTACATAGCTATGTCGAATTCAACCGCTGCCTGTAGGAGAATTCTAGCAGTTGGCCGCACTACCTTGATCACGGTAGTTTCTTCGATCTATACCAGATGAATGCCGATGCAAATGACTACCAAACGGCCCATGCCACACTCGATATTTTCTTCACTGTCTGAAATTTCTGCATTAGTTTGAATGTAAAAGTACATGAAAGTAATTTTCATGTACGTAAATTAAATTTAATGTACACTTACATTAACTTCAATTACTTTAAAAATGTACAATTAAATTAAATATACACAAGTATGTTAACAGTCGACATTAAATCTACATGTTTTCATTTAAGCATTAAATTTAATGTACAAACCTTAATGTACCAGTACCTTAAAATTCATGTATAGTGTACATTAAATCTACATTAAATTTAATATAATTTCTGCAGTGTTCCTTTTCCTTATCCTATCCTCACTTCCACTTACAAATTCACTTACATTCACTTCTATTACACATGACGGAACTCCAAACGGGACAGTATAGCTGGTCCTGGCTGGGGCGGTTCCCAGTTTGTGGGAGATACCTGGTAGGGGAGAAAGCTCGACTAACTGTCGGATAGGTTGGCTCTGGATCTCGCCATCCAGCGAGGCACCGCTCCCTCTCGCGATAAAAACATGCATTACCCATATGGAACTAAGGACCTTCGCTGAGGACGCGCTCGGAGTAAATATTCGATCAATCAACCAACATTTTTCTCTTTGGACAAATACATTAAAATATATAAAATAAAATCTTGTATATATGCAAACAAATAGATTGGCTGACAGCACTGCAGAGCCTAAAATGTAGATAATTCTTACGATGTATTATGTAAATACTAAGAAAGAAGTTTTCAAAATTCATCTTCTAAATGGGTAAAAAGCGTTTTTGTTGTTTCTGTGTGGTGTTTGTGAAGTGGGAGATTTTTTGTCATTCCGCAGTACCTGAGTATTAGGAGTTGCTGGCGCTATAGCAGTGACTAAGGGGGGCGGGTATTTTTGGTTAAAATAATTTGAAAAGATTGTAAATATTTTAATAATTGTCAATCTTCTATTATCTGTATTTTCTGTAAAATGTAAGCCTGAAATGGTTAAAATAATTTAGCCGAAACGTTCGACTGCCAAGTTATAATGAAAATAACAAGACAGAGTACTTTGTATTAAAACTGAATGTATTTAATTTAAAAGGAGTTGCTTAATTATAAGAGAAGTAACATTATTAAAGAACATTAAAAGATGTGATGCTTGCCCCTGGTGAATAGGCAACGCATCACGCATTGATGTTTCACGGGCACGTCCTCATTTGAAGCTTCCATCACATGTTCATTTTGCCAAAAAATTATCATCTTTGACCTCTTACATGCTCTAAAAGATTTTAACTTTTTTATGAATCAGATGTATATTTGACACTATTAATAGTACCCGGAAGGCCTATTCCTACAATGTTAAATTAAGGACATTATTTCCTTGAATTTAATCCAGTATATACCCTAGATGATTTATTTTTTTACTGCTGTTTATGAGCTACATTTTAAATGTAACACCTATTTTTAAAATTTTTATTTTTTGTTGTAAATATGCATTTTTAAAATTGTAGAATATTTACACCCATATTTTTTATTATTATCGTGTACATTTTTTTTTAAATAGTAAGATATAATAAACAGACTATGGTGGAAGTTGTGATTCGACTTAGTGAAAAATGCCTAAAAGTTTGAAGTGTAGCTCTAATATTTTAGAAAATAATGGTTTTTATACCCTAAAAACTAAACTTTCACGAATCAGACATGTATTTCCAGTACAATCCAGGTTCATATGAAGGACTTTCAATGTCATTCGATACTTACTCCTTTAATTTCTTTTTTCACTGACGACATAGTGTGTTAGGCTTGCTTCTCACACTTCCCTAGTTTCCTTATATTCCTCATTGTAAAGTAAAATAAAAAAGTTGGAGATAATTTCGCATCGGCAACCACGCAAACGAAGGTCTTCGCGCAGCATATTATTTAATTAAAATAATACTTAGAAACAACGTTAAATAAAATGAATCATCGTTAAAGGAGAATATTGAAGATTAATAATTCACCAAAAAGTGAAAATTGATGTGTTTAATTTCCCCCCTGACGGGTCCACCTCAACAGAGTATTTGATTTGAATTTAATTGAATTTGCCTTATTTTACGTGGCGAGACTCAGACCATGAGGCCTGCTCTTCCGTCTGACCACGGAAATTTCGTTACACTCCTTTCACCAATCATGGGAGAAAGAAGGTATTACTTGGGCGACGAAACAGGCGATTTGAATTTAGCTCAGAGGATTCAGGAATTTAGCTCATTTAGGCTTGAGGATCTTTTACATGCAGTAAATGTACTAACATGGGACAGCCGGCTTTATTTCCCCTCCGAAGGAAGGCGTACGAAGGATTTTTTCGCCCTTAAAAATCCACGGCTTCGATCGGGTTTGAACCCGCAAACGTGAGTATAGGAGTCCGATACGCTAACCGCTACCCCATCGCCGCCGCAAGATTGGGGGCCGCATGATTTGGGTCCGTTTTGCGCCTTCCACCCGTAGATTGGTTGCGGCAGCGGTGGTGAGCAGAGCTGCGGATTCCGAGCGCGAGTGCAGCCACCTCTGACCTCTGACCTCCGACCTCCGCCTCCAGCGCCCCCTCCTCCCCATGCCTCCTGCCTCCGGGGGCGGTGCCGTGGTGGCGTGCCTCCATTCAAATGAGTCCCTTCCGCAGGCGGGCTTGCGAGCGGGCTGGCGGGCGGGCCAGCCGGCGCGAATAGCCCGATCAATGCTCCCACCCGCGCGTTCTGGCCGGCGAGACCAGCCCGCCCCCCCCCTCCCCCCGACGCCCCACGGCCCTGCACCTGGCGCGGCGCCCGCCCCGGCCCCCGCCTCCTGCACCGGTTCCTGACCCTAGGTATGCAGGATGTCCGGGGAGGAAACGTCGAAAATTCGAAAATAAGTGACCGAGATGCCCTAGCTTCGAGGTCTAACGGCGATAGGATTTTCGAATTAGCTTTTCAGCTAGGTCGAATTCAGTCGCTTCTGGGGAATCTAGCCGCTGTCTGATCGGTAGTTTCCGTGGTTTCTCCGATCAACACCAGGCGAATGCCGGAGCAGTACCCAATCAAACGGGCCACGGACCGCGCGCGATCTGTCCTTTCTCTTCCTTTTCCTATCCTCTTCCCCTTACACACACACACTTCCACTAACATGCACTACACTACCACTTATTCCGGTAGACCGGTCGGGAGCTTAGAGCTTGTACCGGCTGGGACGGTGCCCCGCTGATGGGAGAGTCTGGTTAGGGGGAAACCCTGCTAGCCGACGGTAGGTCGGCGCCGGATCTCGCCATCCAGCGAGGGAAGATCACCGCCATCTCCCTAGAAGACCACGCATTACACTTACGGGACTAATGACCAAATTAGTTGACATACCCGGATATACGAAAACATCCATCAATCAATCGAAAATAAGCTCTTCAGACACTTTTAAGCATATTTTGCCTAATAAACTACTTGGATGTCGATCCGGTTGTCGAGATTGCTATGACAGTAGTGTCGTAGCGATCTCTGAAGGGTCGCGGGTTCGAGTCCCGCCTCGGGTATGGTTGTATTTGGGTTCGTCCTTTCACCCCTCATCATCACCATATCGTTTTATCTTCACAGTTACCATACCATTAACTCCAATAGTAGTCGCTAATGACTTAGATGCTGATGCGACCTTAACAAATCCAAACAAAATAAAAAACTACTTTGATATTCGGAATGGCTAGACGCAATGAGCATCGAAAGTTGGTTTGAAAAATACTTTCTAGGCAAACATTTGCATTGCAGAAGCATAGAAACAAATAGAAAGAAAAATTAACCGAGAATAAAAAAGCAGTCGAATGATGTAAAATGTGCCTTTTTTATTTCTGGGTTAATTTTTCTTTTTGAACAAATATATTCTTTTTTTGTAAATAATAAAATTTATATTTCTTGGTTATTTTTTCTTTCTGAACAAACATATTTTTTCTATTGTAAATAAATAACAACTTACGTATTTCTGGAGTGTGTCTATGCTTCTAAAATGCAACTTGTTGCCTAGAAAGCGTTTTATCAAACCAATTTTTGAGTGGTTATAGCGGCTCAGCCATTGGGAATATCCAAGGAGTTAATTAAAAAACAAAATATGCTTAAAATTGTCTCAAGTGCTTATTTGCGAATTTTCGGCGTTTCCTCCCTAGACATCCTGTATATTTTTTCTCAATGAGACTTTCACCTCTTTTTCCACTCCTGGCCTCCACGCCAGCCTAGAATCCCCCCGACCCCCACCCGACCCCGCACCCGACCCGCACCCGACCCCGCACCCGACCCGCACCCGACCCCGCACCCGACCCCGCACCCGACCCCGCACCCGACCCCGCACCCGACCCCGCACCCGACCCCGCACCCGACCCCGCACCCGACCCTGCACCCGACCCCGACCTCAAACCCTACACCCCCGACCCCGCCCGCATCCCTGCTACTGACCCCGACCCCACCTCCTACAGCGGTTCCCGTTCCTTCCTAATTATTTCCTGGTTTCGTCACAAACGTTTATAAATTTTGCTTTCGTTTGTGTTCGTTTGTGTTCGTTGTTATTAGTTAACTCACCCCGTTTATTACAAACTCAGTTATGTCATTGAAACACCTTTGTTTTATTTTTATTTTCTTTAAAAAATATCGTATCGAATCCCAGAGGTAAATCCAACTGACGGGTTTCGTGAATATTATTACATACAAAATTCTCAGTAATCTTATCTAGTAATTAATCTATAGTTTGAGTAAAATGATGATAAATGATATAAATATTTTCGAATATAATTACACACTTAAAATAATACAAATATTGTTTGGAGTTCTGCAATTAATAATCTGCAGATCGTCTATAAATCGTTGAAACACAAATAAACGTCCCGATTGATCTCTTCAATAAATATTTATCATCTGTTACCGGCAATGGTTATCGAATATTTTAATACTCTAAAATATTTTCCTTTTTACTTTCGTTTACACATCATAATATAAGTAAATAAATAACACCGAGTTGTATAAATCTTTCTTGCAAAACTGATGTTGGCAACACTGACACTCCCACACTGTGCAGCCGTCTCAGACATCCGATGGGAAATATTTCTGGCCCAGAGTACATTTCCTGAGCAGTAAAATGTGCATTGCAGAGAAGGCGATGACCTCTTTATTTTACTCCACCTTCGCCCACGCTAACTTCTGCTCAGCGCCACCATACAGGAACTGGTGACTAATTTGCATGCGTCTGCCATGGCTTCGGCATATCGCATCGCTTAAAATGCTCAGTTGTGACTTTGGTCAATACGTTGTGATGTGGATGTGAGTGATTCAATAAGACAGTATTTCGTTCTATTTTATTTTCGCTTCAGAGGCGATCGCAAAGAAAATAGCGCGTCGTTGAATGTCACCAGTGGAAAACATCATCGAATAAGTGTTTTGTAATACTCGTAGAATAACGGCGAGCAAGTTAACTAGTCTTTTTATGGATCTGTATAATAACGATGATTGCCCAGGTATTAAGTAAAAAACAAACATAAATCTATTGCAACTAATACAATTCAAAGTACTGAGAAACAGTAAAAAAACCTACTTCAGTCCATATAACCAAATCTACAAAGAACTTCCAGTACTTAAAATATGAATTAACATCACAAACCTGACCCAAAATTTGTCTCTACTCTATCATCAATCTTTTTTTTCGCTTAACTTCAAAACAGGGAAAAATTATATATCTTCTCAGGCTTCTCCCAAAAAGAGGCTCCAATCTCCGTGAAATTAAGTAAAATTAAACTTTTAACTCCTTCTGAGTAGTTATCACTATAACACATATTCGTAGAATAAAACTATTATTCTATTATCAAGTAAACTTGAACTCCTGAAAACATAAAGATACAGAAAGAATCGTTGTTTTAATCCGTGTCGATTCAGATAAAAAATGTGATGAACAATGTCCACATGTCCAAACCAGGACACAGAACAAAACCACACTCGCGAGAAAGTCTTTCCTCTATTAATATTTTTGGAGAGCGTAGCATAAAACGTAATTAACAGTCACGTGACAAGTTGCATGTAAAGTGTAATACACTGCAATACTGAACCATTGCCGGGTTCACTACATAGTAATATGAAATCTCTGCATACTTGTCGCGTTTGAAAGAAACTCCACTGAAATAAAAACAATAAAATATTCAAATGTAGTGAACGATTTTCCGCCTGGTTGGCACACGAAAATCATTACTTTGCTATGCTGGCAATAATAATTCAGCGACTTTTTTTTAAGTTTCAATCTGTATACTTCGTCAAGAAGCGCCTCTAGTGCCAATGACCCGAGTCCTGGGTCATCCTCGCAGAGCTTCGTAGCCTGCGGAGGGGCAATGAAAGAAACAATTGAAGTGCCCTGGGGAACGGCCGCACGTCGGAGCTGAGTCGGCCGAGGGTCGTTCAGGCACGAACTCGTAACTGGAGAAAGAGCGTCGCAAGCCGAAAGAAACCCATTAAAGAGAAAGTAAAGGAAGTGGAAAAGGATGACAAGAATGCGACGTGATGGGACAAGAGAGGGAAAGAATTTCCCACCAAGAAAAGAAGAGGAAATCCTAGAAACAAGTAATTATGTAATACAAAGATCAATATTTGGTTTGTGGGATATGAAGAACTGGAACGGAACATTGGTCAGAAGAGTATATTATTAGAAATTTGGGTCCTCTCTTTTAAAGAGAAAATGAAAAAACATATTTTTTAAAATTTTATTGACTTATCTTTTTTCGCAGTCACTCTTTATTTATTTCCTATCTTATTTATTTCCTATCTTTTTTGTTGTTTTTGTTTCCTTTCAAAATTTAAGTAGTTCAGGACTTAGTGTAGGGATCACAGAATTTTGAAAATGTGCACACCAGTCACTTTTTCCCCATAGCAAGTCATACGCAGTTTTTAACTGTTTTGTTGACGTAAAATAAAAAAATAAAAATAAATAAATTTACCTATATATACCTCCTGTCATATTCATATGACAGAACCGAATTTTGAACGTTATAATTATCTGCACATTTTCGCATTTTTGAGTCCTTCACATCCCTCAATCCCAACCTTCATCTCTATACCGAATAAGGTACTTGTTTTTGGGTTTCCTCTTCTTTTTTCGCCCTTTTTATTTAAAAATGAATGTTACCTTCAAAACTACTATGTCCCATACAATATCCACAATTTTTATTGCCCTTCTTCCATAATATCGATTTAATAATCTTTTTTTCACTTCTTTTAGTAATAAAATAAGTAACGGATATGTTCAATTGTACAAATAAATCTAGATTCGAGTCATCGTCTTCGAGATTCGCATCTTCGCGATTCTAGTTTTCGATGTTCCAGTCTTGGATATTCAAGTCATCGAGATTCGTTTGACTGGGGCTTTTAGGTTAGAGATAAATGCACTGCTGCGACTTGTTGGGGAAGGTCCTAGTGTTTGAGTCCCCACGGTGGTGGATTTTCGATTCTAACATGATAGTTTCAAATTCAGCTGCTGTCTGAAGGAGAATTGTAGCAGCCGGTTGCTCTGATCGGTGGTTTTCCATAGTTTCTCCGATCAACACCAGGCGAATGCCGGAGCAGTACCCTATCAAACGGGCTACGGACCGCGCGCGATCTGTCCTTCCTCTTCCTTGTTCTATCCTCACCCCTTAAACACTTATACTAACATGCACTACACTACCACACATGTAGGGGAAATCAGTCGGATGCCGTCATTAAAGTCGGCGCCGGATCTCACCATCCGTCGGGGAAGGTATACCCCATCTCCATTCACTACACTAATGGAATAATGACCATAGAAATTGACGTGCCTGAAAACATCGGTCGTTTGATTGATTACTGATTCCGGGCGCGTCTACTACTGAGGTCTTTAGTCTCGTAAGTGTTGTGCATGCTTTTCATCTGGAGGTGGCGGTGATCTTCCCCAGCTGGATGGCGAGATCCGGTCCCGACCTACCGTCGGCTAATGGGGGTTTCCCTAACGAGGTATTTCCCGCGGGACACCGCCCCCGCCGGAAAAATTCTAAGTCTCCGAACGGTCTCTCGGCATGTGGGGTAGTGTAGTGCATGTTAGTGTAAGTGTGAGTGTAAGGAGTAACGTCACGCCATCGAACCGTTTTGTCCCTCGACCAGCATCGTTCCCTGGGGCCTCATTCATTATTCTACGTCGACGAAAAAACTCGGAAGCCTGCACGTAAAAACAAAGAAAACTAAAAGTAGAAATGAAATTCTATAAAAATGAAATGAAAAGTAAATGGTATAATACCCTGCCTTCTAATTTCTACAGCTGTCGCATAAAATTTTTGTAAGGGGAAATTCATGAACTTTTTTCCGGCAAAATTCTTGGGTGTCCTAAAGAGAATGTGTAGTCAAAACAACCATTCAAACAGGCATATCTACTATTATATTACTTTCTATCCGTCTTATCCTTGGGTATTTGAGTAGCTTGCAGGTAAAGTATTGGATTCAGTCTAAAACTTTGAGTTCGAGATTTGAGTTAAAATCCGTTTTCAGTGTCCTTGTGATGATCTAAGTGCCCTTACTATTTCCGACGCTTCTTATGGGGTATAGTTAAATAATTGTAATGCTGCGGCAAAAAAAACAGCAATTTTACGTCAGAAAAAATCTTTTTGTGGGTCATTGCACCAAAAAACTGGATAAATCTTCTTCCTATGTGTAGTAAGGTACTTTCTCTAACTTACTTTCTCTAACAAAATAGTTCTGTCTGTCTGGCTTCTAAACTATTCAGATCATTTTCTCCAAAGTGTATATTCTTCAATCGACCTGACAAATCTAGACCTGCAATTTGAAACGGATATTTTGATTTTGGATCCTCAACATTTTCAAAAATGCCTCCAAATTTTGATTATTTTTCCCACGGATAGAGAAATCCACGATTTAAAAAAATGGCGATCTCTTTATTGTTGAAATCTTTGACTTTTCGAAAATTACCAAACTTACATATAATGCGAGAAAGTATGTGCTGGTGTAACACCACTAGTTTAACGCGATGGATGAGTGGTTGGATGTATGTCATATGTAACAAATTGGAAGCTTTCTAGGTGTAAATAGGTGCATACTTGGGAGATAAGATTTTTAAAGCATTGTTTCAAAGATGTTTAAACATTGGTACAAGTGGAGGACACGCATTTATTTTAAGAAATCGGTGCCCAAAACCGTTTAAATGGCTTCTTTACGCTAAAGTAGCTCGTGTGAATTGCGACAATTAAGATAAGACGTAATGTTGGTCCTTTTGCCAATAATTTCTAACACTTTCTGTGTTCCATAATTTTGACACAGGGGAAATTTATTTTCCCTTTTATTTTCTTATGGCAACGCTTTGCTTTCATATAACCAAACTCCGCTTTCCAGCACATTCGTCCGGCCAAAATTGACAAAAATCATTTTAAAACATTTTCATAATACCTATAACAGAGCGTTTGTGCCCAATACATTTCTGTCAATAGATTAACAATATATGACTAAAACATAAATTTAATGAATAACCTTTAATTAATTGTGGATAAAGAAATGACTGCGTGTAATTTTTTTTTTTCTCTACGAGTAAACAAGCAAATAAGATTACAATACATACATTTCTGGTGAGATATTTAGATGTTATAATTAACTCATTCTGAAATTTGTCAAATTTTGAACAAAACTTTTAATTTCAACACGTCCATCGTCTCAGCTGTAGGTTTGTTTCACCCACTGTGTGGACTATTTTGAGAGTAAAATGTGTTCCGTTATTTTAAGTAACGTGTAATTTTTTCGAGGAACAATTATTCGAAAGAAGTCAACCGCAGAATTCGCGTCGTCAAGTGTCCATTTAGATAGAATCAAGAATGTTCTGACTTTTAAGAGTTTGCGTGTGACTTCATTCATGAGTTCAGCAAGTGTATGCACACGGCCGCATGTCCTTTCGGGCCACTCTACCATGCGACGTCTATGTAGTTTCCAACCGTAAAATTGTCACGCTAGCACCAACACAACGGAAAGTCTAACTCTCTTTCTCTTGTCAATGAATTCTCAACCACACTTCAATAACGAGAATTACAAATAAAAAAGGAGAATTAAATCTGCGAAATTAGTCTCTGAAGTTAATTTTGTCTCTTCACAAGCAAATAAATAAATTTCAAAAATTCATAGGTTTTAAATACACTATTGAAATTTATTGTGAGAGTGGGAATATCATAGATAATAAATTAACAGAAAAAATCTGCAATTGAAATATAATGTGCGTGAACATATATTATAGAACTTATATAATACTCTTAATTAATTAGAAATGATCAGAACATACTCTGACCACTTCTTTTTGGCCAATTTACACTGTATTAAAATTTTAATTTACAATTAACTTCGTTCTACAGTAATAACATTTAATTTACAATTAATTAAAAAATTGGAGTTTTTTCCTTTTTTTAAAAACCTTACAAAACAATCATTAATTTTGGTTTTCTTTGTTTCTGCATTTTGCTTGCCGGGGAGATTATAGTGAATATTATTTAAAGCAGACCAAGAAATTTGAGGTCATGGTTTTATTAAAGTAACCATGGGATTAATTTGGTTGTGATTATGTTCCTTTAATTATTTAGTAAAATTTAATTAAATAATTTTACAAATAATTAATATTTTTATATTACTTAGTTCAATATTTGGACAATAGTTTCGGATCAATTTCATGAGCATAAATAATATTTTTTACATCAGCATTTTGCACTAGGGACCTCTAAACACTCCACGAACCGGACCATTATAAAGCGACTTAATTTATTTTGCAGCATTTAAAGCCATTGTTTTGATTTTTTAAATGTTGTTACTGTAAAATAAATACCGTTTAAGTAACAAACAGACCGACAATTTACAATTCAGTTAAATTGTTATTGAGTAAATATTTGACCTTCGAATCTGCATTATCAATACAATTTCCTACATGCAAACTTTTACGTTCCATATTAACTTAAATAAACCCTTGCAGGTATAATATCGTCGCTGACTACGAGTTGAAAAATAACGTCTTAAGATTTTTCAAAGCTTATCTTCGTTTTATGAAATCAGTAAGTCCGAACGTGAACAGTCGAGTATCATAAGAGGTCTGTCAATGAAATAACCGTCTAGGACTTCTGCTTCATTGTCCTCACAGAACGTATTCATCTCGGTCGTTTATAGTATCGACTGCAGAAAATCGATCAACGAAACAAGGGCGCGTCTATTTTGAGAATCAGATTCTACTGTGCGTGCGTCTTGTAAACATGGACATCCCACTAACTGTAAACGCACGATGCCTGTCAACCTTCTGCTCTTCAATCTCTAGTAAAACGAAATTAGCGCTTCTTGTTGTTCGTTGGCGCGATCAGAAAGTATCATTGTATTCGAGTACCTTCTTTTATCATATTACACGTATACAATTAGAACCAAATTTATTTTAAAAACATGTAAATCACATACATATGTGCATCGAATGCCAGATCCCTTCCGAAGGATCTCTCTGAAAGAATACACGACACACATACGTACATATACCGGGAGCGGTAGCTCAGTGCATCAATTGATGTCACTGCAGCGCCTCTGACCGGGAGGTCCTAGGTTACACTCCCCACGGCGGCAGGATTTTCGACACTAGCTTTTCAGCTAGGTCGAATTCAGTCGCTGTCTGCGTAAAACTTTATCTTATAAAAGTTACCAAAGGGCGTAGAAAAAGTATGCAACTCGATGTAATGGGTATTAATACTCTCGTATGAAGTTCACAATTCTCGCTTGTTCTCGCTGTATCTAATATCACACTCGTGTATTAATACCCATCATAAAAATAAAGGTAGAATAAATAAATAATAAACCCAAATAAAAATAAAAGTAGAATAAATCGTTGGCTTACGGGTGAGAGATGTTGGGTCGGGTTTTTGGGTCTTGGGAATACTCTAAATGGTAAAAAATTTCCTAAGTTCTTAAAATTTTCCAATTTGCTAGTTTGTGGAATATTTTAACTGTTAACATTTCCTAAAAATAAATATATTATATCCACATTTTTAATTTTTTTAACTTTATTTAAGAACCAATTACGACACTTTATCATCTAATAATAATTATTATTTCTAATATTAGGAAATATACGCAAAATCATTTACCATTACCTCGCAATGTTTTCAGTTTCTTTCATGACTTGGACACTTGACTTGATGTGTCTTCCCTTGTATGCTGACGAGATTCCCTTCCTTTCTAGTTTTTCTAGAAGTAATTCAAAAATACGTACGCAATTTTAGCTTCTTCAAAACCTCAATGAACCAATTAACAGAACTTATTAACATTTCACTGATTCTTTTTCTCTTTTTCTTTCTTTTTTTCCTTTCCTTTCTCTCTACCGTTCCATTCATCCCGATTCTTTTCCGATTTCCTATCAAACTCGTCCTCCCTCGCTTTCACTCCTGTCATCCATGTGAAAATCTTCATCCAAATTGCGTGCGTATTTTTCATTGAATGACTTCCTTTATTATGTACTATTGTAATATAAATTCTGAAAGTGGTCAGGCGGAAGAGCAGGCTAAATGGCCTGAGCCTCGCCACCAATAAAGACATTTATTTATTTATTTATTTATCATCAACGTCATCGTTTCATACTGTAACATTTTGCTTCCGCCTATTAATAAATTATTAATAAAATATAAATAAATTAAACAAATTAAATAAATTATTAATAAATTGTATTAATAGAATTAACCTATTTATAGATTTCTTGGATATTTTTTTTTGTAACCTTTTCTTTGTCTCTGTTTTTCGTGCCGCCGCTGCTGTCGCAGGCGGCGTCGGGCGCGGAGGGCGGGGCCGGGGGGCTGTACTTCCCGCTGGCGGAGCTGGCGCTGCGCGTGCCGCCGCAAGTGCCGGCCGGCGCGCTGCTTCTGCGCGTGCGCGCGCTGCGCCGCGACGCCCCCCCCCCCCCCCGCTGCGCCCACCGCTGGCGCTGCGGCTGGCGGCGCTGGCTCGGAGCCCGCGCCCGGACAGGTGAGCCACTGAGTAGAATTGCTTTGGTGGATGGGATGGACTGAAGACGAAGTAGTCTGTTTTACGTTTAGATTCATGATGAGATGGGTTAAGTTGAAATAGATTGGAATGAAATGGGTTCGGTTGGGTTCATTGGGTTGGTTGATTAAAATGGCTACGAATGAGTTGGTTTGGGTTTGAATGGGTTGGTTAGGTTGCAGTGGGTTGGTTAATTGGACTGAGTTGGTTAGGTTACAGTGGGTTGGTTAAGTTGGAATGGGTTACTTAAGTTGGAGTGGGTTACTTAGGTTGGAGTGGGTTGCTCAGGTTGGAGGGGGTGGCTTAGGTTCGAGTGGGTGGCTAAGGTTGGAGTGGATTGCTTAGGTTGGAGTGGGTTGCTAGGCTGGAGTGGGTTGCTTAGCTTGGAGTGGGTTGCTTAGGTTGGAGTGGGTTGCTTAGGCTGGAGTGGGTTACTTAGGTTGGAGTGGGTTGCTTAGGTTGGAGGGTGGCTTAGGTTGGAGTGGGTTGCTTAGGTTGGAGTGGGTTGGCTCAGGTTGGAGTGGGTTGCTTAGGTTGGAGTGGGTTGCTTAGGTTGGAGTGGGTTGCTTAGGTTGGAGTGGGTTGCTTAGGTTGGAGTGGGTGGCTTAGGTTGGAGTGGGTTGCTTAGGTTGGAGTGGGTGGCTTGGTTGGAGTGGGTTGGTTGGGTGGGAACGGTTGATGGGATGGATTGGGTTGGTACTGTACGTTAAGATAGGTTGGATGGGTTGGTTGGGATTGTTCGTTTGGATGATTGCTATGGAATGGACTGCGTTGGGTTGGAATTGATTATATTCGAAATGGGTTGTATTCGATTCGGATGACCTTCATGGGGTGGAATGGATTGGTGGTTTCAAATGGATAAGTAACAAAATTTAATGTAATCAGTTGTGATAGAATGCATTGAGATAGGTTTGGATGAAATGGTATATACCTCCATCGCTATTGAGCCCAACACTCGTGCGGCGACGACAGCTGCGGCGACCATTATGAGCCCACGACATCGACAGGAGAAGTGATCGATCTCTAATGACGTAATATAATGGGATGGAATATCTTTAGAGGAATATCTTATATGTGATGGGATCGATGGAGATATATTAGAACCGGATATGGCGTTATTATCGGTTATGTGTTGGCTGGAGGGTGTTAAGGTGGTAAGGAGATGATGTGATACGATGAGGAAATGGAGGACGGGAGAAACGAAATGAGATGAGAAGTGATGCAATAGGATAGAATGGGACTCAGCGACTAATCTGCCTCAGGTGGCGTACAGTTTGCGCCAGCCGGCTGCGGACGGTACAGTCCTTTCAGTCAGCACCAGCTCCGGGGAGCTGAGGCTGGCTGACGGCGTAGCCAGGAAAGATGGTGAGTGTTTCAAACTTAACAGTGGTTGTAATTTTTTATATTGAAATTATTTTAAAAATCAATATTTATTATAATTTGAATCACGCTGGTCATAGCACCACAGCTATGTTTCATTTGGTCATAGGTATCTCCGATGTCCCATATTTGTTTATTTCAGCCTTGAACATTTCTAAGTCCTACTATTTACATCACAATGTTTGCAGCTAATATTTCAACGTTCAGTATGGCTACCCAATATCCTCTTTGTAAATGTAGCATGGTACTCTTTTATTTTCGCCCTCCCGGATACCAATATTTCAAAATGAGTCACTATGCCATATTATTCTAATCAATATTTCCCTTGAGATATCCGGGTATGTCTCAGTATATTGGCATTCCTAGTGCAGAGTTTTTGTTGTTGTTGTTGTTAGATTAGTTTTTACTTAAAGCATACACATTCCCTATCTCTCATCTAGTCCACATTACTTTGGAAAGTAAATTCTTATTGACTTCCATTGTGAAATGTATGTGCGAAATTTTATCAATTGGCCATGCGTCGTTTGTTTCAACAACATTGACGTGCGAGCATCAGTCGTCATTACAATGATCTCCATCCAAAAAGCGATGAATGTGTGGTTGTCAGAGATAAGAAAAAAGTCATTATTTGTCAGTGTGATGACTTTGAGTACAAATAAATACTAGTAAAATATGTTTAGAGCATTTCCAAGGTTTTTTTCTTAGTATTCCTTAATCTGAGGAAATCATTAGAGTAGTTTTGCTATTTTAATATTTTTACATTATTATTATTTACCTACCTCACAAATTATTTTTTACTATTTCAATCATCTATTGGGCATTTCCATTTTCAACAGGAGAATTTCAGACAAATGTTCTACTTCTTGCCACTGAACCTGGGGTTCCATCTGCAGAACTTCGGCTCAACGTCACGTTGTTGCCCTCTGATGGGAAAGCCCTTGACTGTGACAGTCTCACGCAGGTTAGATTCAATCTTTTCTTCTCAGTATTTTCTTAATTGTTGACAATTTTCTTATGCATGCTTGAGAACTTTCGTGTGTTAAGCAAACGTCAATTGAATCGTTATATCAGAAACCCGTCAAACGCCAAAATTTAAAATGCACTTTAGCGGTGGAAAATTGTTCCATGACCATAGACACATCGTTTATTCCATATTTACCTAAACAATATTCATTTATTACCTGTTTTAATATTAAAAAATATTTTGAGTGTTGGGACACTTTTCCGCAATTTTCTCGAGATGAGAAATTTGACGTTTGATGGGTTTTTTAAATAAACGATTCAATTCAAAAGAATATAGTTCCAATGTTCAATTGCTCATTCAGTTATAACGTGAGAAACAGTATTTGTGTCCAGTATTTAAAAGAAATGTAATTATACAGTAAATATATTATTTATTGATGTTAAATTTATTTGAAAATTTAATTTTGAAAGCTCTCAAAGAAACAAATTTCAATTGATCAACCAGAGTTCTACTCGGATATAACCAAAAAGAGGTTCAAATGGTTCCAATGTTACTGTTAAAGAATTTTTCATATTGCTCGAAACTCGCTCATTCAATTGTTTTCCTTGTGGTTGTTGCAGGAACTTTGCTTCTGGCCTGCAGCACTTTACGAGATACCTGAAAATCGTCCATCATCTCTTCTAGGACCTCTGGGTCCTCCTTATTTATCTGACCTTTGCCCTCAACATAATCTTTCTTACACCTTAGGCAATGGTAAGTGATATAATCCAGAATAGATGTTTTATGAGGATGTATTAATCAATTCTCTTGCATTCACACGACGGCGCAGTGGCGCCGCTGTGACGGCACACTCTCACGACCAACAGCACAGATGCGCCACCGCCAGCAGAGCAGCTCTAAAATCGCAGCCTTCACTCTGAGCCACTCGCAAGCGCCACGAAGCTCGTGTTGACTGCCATGCGGCCGCCGAGATCCACAGCGGCGATTCACGAATCCTCCCTTGCCCACGCTCAGTGATTCTGATCGGCGGCTTGTGTGAAGGGGCGCGGGGCTTTTCAGGGATGCTGCCGAGTGACCCTGTGTGACTATAAGGTTGTAACTTATGTGGAATAATAATTATCGGGAATTTTCCCCGTCACTCCTACGATATCGTGTGTGAAGGGGACCGGCACTTCTCAGTGGCGCTACCAAGTGGCCCGGAGTGAAGGCGGACTTACCCTCCCCACTATAACGTTGTAACCTTTCGGGAAATATGTCTGTCACTTATATTCACAAAAACTAATTGACTGCTTTCACTGAAATGTTTCACAATTTGTTCTTATTCGTATCGGGAGTATTTAAAGAGTGGTTTGAATTATATCGGTCATGCAGGCCCATTGTTTTTGCTAAGTTTATCGATGAAGTGGGCGTTTACGCCATTTCCCAAAGGAACTTACTTAAAGTTCGATATGATTTTGAACTAAACGCCTCGCTTCGACTCCTAAATATTGAATAGCATCGAAGTTGCGTTCTATAAATCAGAAAGTCTGAACCAAATGCTGACGGTGCAAACATTATTTAAATATTGTTTTTTAAAGTGTAGTGTGTATAGTATAGTTATACGTCGTTAATCTTCATTGAATAAAATTGGTTTTAAATTGAATTGTATTTATTTAAACAATGCAATTGCGAAGATTCCGTGTCAACTAGAGTTCGCGACAATTCGGAAGACGGTCGCAGACGCAAAATGAAGATAAAAGTGTCAGCCAATTGGCGACGTCCAAGACCAGCGAAGCCAGAATATAAATGAACCTGGTTGGGTATTCCTCTGAGACTCCTCTCCGCCGACGCGCAGCGCTAGACAGCGCCACTAGACTGGTTGCGCCACCAAACGGCCATAATTTCCCCGTGTTAAATCGAAGTGCCAAAGAGTAAACAGTGAACCCAGTAATACATCCAAGGCCCAAGAGCGTTGTGCAATTCCTAGCAAGGCGCCAGACACGAGAGAGCGTCAGTTGGACGCTCTTTGGTTTCAAAATGATTTCACATACATCGATATTGCTGCAAAATCTTGAATATTGAATGTCAATAAAAGGAAAATGTACGAGGACAAGTCAATAAATAAGTCGCAAACGTCAGTTTACCGCATAACATGTTTAAATTATGCGTGCATGTTTTTCATAGCAGCTCATGCTTGTCTTAGAGGTCGCGGGTCATCGTGGTCGCGGCCAGGATCAGTTCGTGGCAGCCAAGACTGCGTACGTACTGCAGTGTGTGTGCTGCGGTGTGTATTGCAAGCGTGTGTACTGCAGGTCGCAAGAGTGTACACCAGTAAAACAGCGTGCGGTCGTGCGTTTTCTGATCCAAAGACCTTCTCAGAAGTAGTGCATCGCAAAATGCTCCCGGTGTTTGATGACAAGTGTTCATCATGGAGAGCAAACGACTTGGCCTCCTGGAGTGCTTCTGGATGACAATGGTCACCCTTACACAGCAAGACAAACTCAGATGCTGTTAGACACAATACATTGGGAACGCTTGGAACACAATACTTGGGAACCCTATAGTCCTGTCTGAGCCTCCAGTGGCATTAATCGCATATGGCCCCTAAAATGTCATTTAGGTGGTCGAAATTTTGAAAATGATTATGTTGTAACTGCAAAGGGTACACGTTTGTGGCATCTGCAACCAAACGATTTCTTTGCTGCCGGGTTTAAAGGACTTGTAAAGAAATGGGACAAGGGTCTGAATATTCGGGTGAATAGAAAAGTGAAATATATTTTAAGAAGTTACGTTTGGTTTGGTTTGGTTTTTTCATGTTTCCGGGCGCGTCAACTGCTTTGGTCATTAGTCCCGCACGTGTAGTGCATGTGTTTTCTCTGAGATGGCGGTGATATTACCCCCACTGGATGGCGAGATCCGGCGCCGAACTACCGTCGGCTAGTGAGGTTTCCCCCTAACCAGGACTCTCCCACCAGTGGGACACCGCCCCAGCCGGAACAAGCTCTAAGCTCCCGACCGGTCTCCCGGAATATGTGATAGTGTAGTGCATGTTAGTGTAAGTGTGTATGTGTGTAAGAGGAGAGGACAGGACAAGGAAGAGGAAGGACAGATCGCGCCCGGTCCGTGGCCCGTTTGGTAGGGTACTGCTCCGGCATTCGCCTGGTGTTGATCGGAGAAACCACGGAAAACTACCGATCAGAGCAGCCGGCCGCTAGAATTCTCCTCCAGACAGCGACTGAATTCGACCTAGCTGAAAAGCTAGTGTCGAAAATCCTGCTGCGGTCAGGACTCGAACCTAGGACCTCCCGTTAAGAAGTTACGTTCACTCATATTGCCTGTATACCGTTTTGCGACTTAATTATTGACTTACCTACGTATATTGCTAAATATTACGAGATCTTTTTCATTTTCTGGTGGTTGTGCCACGTAAGCACGAGTCACGAGATTGGTCTCCAGATGCGCCGAACGGTTCGAAAGGGCTTCCCGGCTGACGCCCCTCCCTCTTTCTCGTTGGCGGCAGGCAGCGCCCCCGAGGAGCAGCTGGCGGCGGAGCGGCCGGCGGGCGGGCGGGGCGACCGCGAGGCCGCGCCCAGCGTGCGCGCCCTGGCCTCGTGCACGGCGCGCGCGCGGCGCCTCCTCCACGGCCACAGCCGAGGTGGAGGTGCTCGTGCTGGACGAGGACGACTCGCCGCTCGAGCTGCAGGCCACGCCCCCCGCGCTCGACGTCTACCTCAACGGGTCGCAGTTGACGCAGGTGGGCGGCTTCATGTATTATGCGTCAACTGCTATGGTCATTATTCCTCAGTGAACGGGACGCAGTTGTCTCAGGCGGGCGGCTCCACAAAGGCTACACTTATTACGCGTCAGCTGCTATGGTCATTACTCCTCTGCGTACGGGTCTCAGTTGTCTTAGGTGGACGGCACCAGGGGGCTTTATTTATTACGCGTCAACTGCTATGGTCATTACTTCTTAGTGAACGGGTCGCAGTTGACGCAGGTGGGCGGCTTCATGTATTATGCGTCAACTGCTATGGTCATTAATTTCTTAGTGAACGGGACGGAGTTGTCTCAGGCGGGCGGCTCCACGAGGGCTACACTGCTATGGTCATTACTCCGTAGTGAATGGGGGTGGGCGGCTCCTGGGGGCTTCATTTATGCGCGTCAACTGCTATGGTCTTACTCCTTGTGGACGGGTCCAGTTGTCTTAGGTGGACGGCTCCAGGGGGCTTTATTTATTACGCGTCAACTGCTATGGTCATTACTTCTTAGTGAACGGGTCGCGGTTGACGCAGGTGGGCGTTCCAGAGGTTCATTTGATTGATGATTCTGAGCGAGTCAACTGCAAGTCTTAGTCCCTAAGCGTAGTGGAAGTTTTTTGCTCGGGAGGGGGCGGTGGTCTTCCCCGAAAGATAAGATGCGGTGCCGACCTACACGTTGGCTGACGGGGTTTTCCCCAACAAGGTATTCCCACTGCGGAACACCACCCCAGCCGGGACAAGTTCTAACCCCCCTCATGCCTGGTAGTGTAGTGCATTTAAGTGTATGAGCGAGAAAGTAAGTGGTGAGAATAAGGCAAGTAAGTGAAAGGAAAGATAACTCACAGTCCGTGGCCCGTTTGTTAGAGTACTGCTGGCATTCACCTGGTGTTCATTGGAGAAACTCTGGAAGA
The DNA here is from genome assembly GCA_964035755.1 of Teleogryllus oceanicus. Taxonomy (NCBI): domain Eukaryota; kingdom Metazoa; phylum Arthropoda; class Insecta; order Orthoptera; family Gryllidae; genus Teleogryllus; species Teleogryllus oceanicus. The sequence goes on along the minus strand of CAXIVR010000010.1, from coordinate 49,067,437 downwards.
CTACCGATCAGAGGAGCCCCATCAGAGGCACTGCAGTTGATGCACTAAACCAGTTAAGCCTGTGGGTCAAAGTGAGAGGTCAGAAGGTCACGCCCTTAGCCAACATTTTTTGTTGTAATTTTACGAAATTGTATGAAAATAATTACCATATACAGTGAGTTTTGGCAGGTGGAAAATAAATCAATCTCAAGGAAATGGACAATTGTTTCTAATGTCATTTTGCTGAGAAACGCTCTTTCTGCACAGCAGTTTCTTGACCATTTCTTTACCTTTATGCCGTCCAGAAGGTTGTGCTTATAATTGGCTGATGCTCTGTCGATAGTTCTAAATACTATCGAAGAAAAAAGTTAATTTTTTGCGTACACGTGACGAAAACAGTAAATTCGCGAATTGACGGAATTGGATTGTTCTATTGATTGTTCACAAGGTTATCGAATGAATAGCTAGGATTGTTCACAGACAAACAAACAGACATTCTAAAACAAAACACATTTTGGTATCAGGGTTCCCAAAAGGTATTACTGTCAAAATATTTACATCCATTTTTTTCAACCTCGCAAAACTTTCTCTTTAGTTCTTTTATTGTAAATAAAGTTGAAAACGCTGCACTTACATCTTCTCATTTTGACACCATATTTCTCTATTTCTCATTTTGACACCATACTTCTGAAATAATTCTTTATGTACTTTCAGGGTACATATGTAGAAGGACCTGCTTTATCCTTTACTGATGCAGATACTTTGGAACCCAACAGTTACACTTTCACAGTCCTCAATGATGATGCGGGGTTGTTCCTGCTTCCTGAATGTGCTCAGGATCAAGCAGAACACCTCGGCAAGGAGAGAACAGCTATTGCTTGCCGTAAGTGTCATTTCCTCCTACAAAATTATGTAAAACTGAACTTCAAGTAAAAGGAAAAATGTAATAAAAATTCCCGATTGAGTAACTCTTATTTCTATATTTAAAGAATTACTAATATTTAATGAAAAAAAAATTTTTTTTAGGGTAAGTGAATTGCTTACTTGAACTGATGATTTATTATTAACAGACGTATTAGATTTTCAGTTGATGTGTGCTACTGATATTTTTGAACCTACAGTAAAAGGTATTTTTGCTGATCTCAAAGTGTTTATCTATGAATTGTAGCTTCATACATTATTGGGTATTAATTTTCATATCTGTTTCTATTCTCTTCTTTTCAAAGGAGAACAGAAAAGACAATAAAGTTTAGAGAATGTTTCTGTACACCACATCAGCAGGTGAATAGGAATATCAATATTTAAAAAAATACTTTCAATATACAGATTTAAGAAATTATTTTTGAAAAGTCAAGAACAAATTAAGACCCATATTATGTGATATAAAGTACACAATAACTTTTCTAATGTCTTTAGATACATAACAAAATGTGTAAACATTTTTCTATTCACCACATTTTATGGTAATGGCTATTTAAAATTATTTGGAACTTTCTCTTGCAAACAAAATTATCACACTATGTTTGTCACAACATTTCTGTAGCATTTCCTTTGTAGATAATCTCATCATTATAAACAATAACAAAATCTCAAAATATTTAAGATATGGAGACATTAGTTTGATTTAACATGGTTTTCTTAAAAATGTTTTAGTTTTAAATTGTTTTTTATTTTTATTTACAAACTACATAATGTTCAAGTGGTTCAAGAATCTGCTGTTTATATAAAGATAGATGCATTAAATCAATCAGTTCTAATATAATTTTCCAGCACTTCTTAAATGTGGATTAACTAGAAATGTTCAACTGAATTTTACCAAACTGATAAAACACTTAAATAGAAGAATTCATTTAATAAAATTTTGCATAATAAAGTTTTCCAGGTAATAAAATAAAAGTGAGAACTCCCAAAAACTTTTGCTGTACCAACAATGCATTTTAATCCCTCTTAATAAAATTCTACTTAATTTATTTATTTATTTTACGTCAAAAAAACAGTTAAAAACTGCGTATGACATGATCAAACGTTATGCGTATGACGTTAATCAAATAAGCCATCTATTAAAATCTAATTTGTTGGCCCTTAATCAAAATTTTCCCTGGTTAATAAAATATGTAGCTGTAGTCCCACTATTAATATTTCGCTGTTTCACCTTGAGTTGCTGTGAAGTCTTTCACTAGTTCTATACATGAGCATAGGAATTTTAAGAAAAAATGGTAAGCTTTTGTGAGTTGGTTTGTGGAATACCTCAACATCTTGTCCAAGTTTTGAATTTGGAACATTAATACTGTTTTGATTGGTTTTCAGCAACATGGTTCTTTTTCTTGCAACTATACAGCGTAGACAAACTACACTACACAATTATTTTGAGAATGCCTAATCTTACAGTTATGTACTAATGTAAATACACATTAAGAAAAATGAAATCTAACTTTTTATAACAGCTCCTTTAATAAAATAAAATCCTAAATTCACAACAATATTTTATTAAGAGGTTTGTACTGTACCTGATTTACGTATTTTTTAAATTACACAGGGAGAGGATTATTTCTAGTGATAGATTATGATCTTATCTACAAAATTTATTTTATTTTGATCTCTATGTACTTACATTATTGAATTTTTTCGAAATGACATCAATGCGCAAGAATTATATATTGCACATTGAGATTAATTGTTCTCATTTTCATCAATACAATAAAGGAAACAATATATTTTATATTTGTCTTCTCTTACAGGTTTGGAAGTTGCAAAAACAGCTAACATCCCTGAGGTAGAGACCCATATTCATTGTGATGCAAGCAAATGACACTTCCTTGACTCCGGTGTTGCCCTGTTAGTCATGTGAGTTACTTTATTATTATTATTATTAATAATAATAATAATAATAATAATAATAATAATAATAATAATAATAATAATAATAATAATAATATTTTATTGCTTATAGACTTGTACAAAGTATCAAGCAAAGTCTGTCTAGTAATTAATTTAAATTACAGGAAGTTAATTACATATTACATATTTTTACTACATACACTTACAGTAATAATTTACAAATTACATTATCTTAATAAAATAATTGATTAATATAACAATTAAAATAAGCTATAATAATAGGATTTAAAATTTAACTTGAATACATTAGTTAATAATAATTGTAAGTGCTTACAGTATCATGACATAATTACATTATTTACTATATTACTAAGTAGTACATTGTCTTATCAAAACTGAGTAACTGGTACATGAAGTGGTCACACTTGTAGCGGTACATGGTTTTAAAATACAGAAAAGTTAAAGCAGTTCAGTTATCTTATGACTGATCCCAGACCCTTATGACAGTTATCCCAGACTGATGAGATGACGTTTAAGCAATGTTTTAAAGTATTTATCATCAGCCGATTTTACGGTGACTGGGAGATTATTAAAAAGCTTAGCTGCAATGCAGAAGGGATCTTTATTAGTTGAAGACTTGTTAATGTACATCCTGTGATAGTCCCTATGTCCTCTAGTATGATAGTTATGTATTTCTTTATTACTCACAAGATATTGATTCTGATTATTTCTCAATAGGAGTATTACTTTGTAAGATTAGAGTGCTACAACAGTCAGTAATTCATATTTAATAAAATAATATTTACAGGACTGTCTTGGATTCAGCTTGAAAATAATTCTGATACATTTGTTTGCTTTCTAATGATACAAACAAAATAGTTACATACTTAATACAGATATTCTTTAAAATGTCTTCTTTTATTTATGATCAAATATTTTTGCTGTGTGAATAGAATTCAAAATCAAGGTTTTCTGAGATCTGTTCTTCTTTTATATAGGTGGATGTAATGATAAATGTTCACTCAGGAGCTGCACCCACAACAGAACCAACAATGATGATGAAATTGAAAATGATTTCTACGACCTCTATGATGATGATGAATGAAATGTCAACCTCAGACATGATGACAATGGAGTCATCAATGATGACCACAGATATGTCTTCAATGATGCCATTACTTCCTATGCCTGAATATCCTTCAAAGGCAAAGGTGAGGAGATGAATTAGAGCAGGTATCTCTAAACTATGGCCCACGGGTCACATCCGACCGTTGGGAATATTATATGTGGCCCACCAACCCAAAACATATTCTAATTCAATTCCCAACCATTCGTAATCCAACACAGATTATAGAAACTCACTTTCATTTCAGACATTGTTGTGTATCTAAATAAAATTAATTTAAAAAATGCAAGGATAAAATAACCTTATATGTAATCTATACACTCATATTAAGGCATTTACACAGAAATTGCCATTACTTCCTATGCATGAATATCCTTCAAAGGCAAAGGTAAGGAGATGAATTAGAGCAGGTGCCTCTAAACTATGGCCCGCGGGCCACATCTGGCCCTTGGCAATATTATATGTGGCCCTCCAACCCAAAACATATTCTAGTTTAATTTAACCTAACACCGATTATAGAAACTGACTTTCCTTTAAGATATTGTCGTGTATCTAAATAAAATTAATAAAAAATGCAACGAGAAAATAACCTTACATGTAACCTGTATATCACGGCATTTACACAGAAAATATTATTTCTAGCAAAAGAGATCGCTACAAATCATTTTCTCACTATCCTACCTGTAAGTTACTAAGTACTGAATATAGTTCTTAGTTTCTGCTTCTATTTTGTTTGGAAATCCTTTCAAACCTGAAAATGCAGTTCAAAAATAGATACGCTGACTTCAATGATAACTCCAATAACATAAGAACCTATTTTCATGTGATATTGAGCAAATCCCAGAAACTATACCAATGGAAATAATTGTCCTTAAAGCAGATGATGTAATGCAGGATCAATTTCTCAAAAGAAATTTTATTGAATTCTACGAACAAATTCCAATGGTCCTTTATCCAAAAATTAAAAACTTTCCCAGAAGTTTCTTGGAACAAGTTATAGAAGTGAACAGATATTCTCAAAAATGAAGTAACTTAACATTTGACGTAACAAACATTTGAAAGACATTTTAATAACAGGGGAAACAAAAATTGATCCACAAATTAACTTCTTGTTAGAGTTTAAAAATCAATTTGCTCTCATTGGGGTATGTTTTAAAATTATTTATCATATCTTAGTTTTAGAAAAGAAACACCTATAATTAAATTTTCAAATTGTAACCTTCATTGCACATTAATGAAGACAAATATTATGTCTTTTATATTTGGCCCTGCAAGGCTCTTAAAAACTTTGTATCTGGCCCCATTAGTAGAAAGTTTGGTGACGTATACATTAGAGATGTGTGAGTAAATGAATAGTAATAATGAAGTATTTTGAAAGTCATATGGCATCTTTGGTAGCAGAAATTATTAAACAGTTGGGAACGAGTACCTATTATTAAGAACAGTTTTGTTTGATAAACGTTATTCATCCTCTTTTCTGATGTTTAGTTTGCATTGGCCATTACTTCAGAAAATCCTAAACTCCTCTCTCATTTTAAATTTTGCCACTAGTTTTTGTAACTATTTGCAGAATAAATTTATCTATCTATCTGAAAATAAAATACAATGAATTTCCAATTATCAAGATTAAATAAGATCAGAAGTAGTCTTAGTGACAAGTTGATTGAATAGTTCGAATTTGAGTTTTTCCATAAAATATGTGTACTTATGTATAAAATAAGTGGACTTAGTAATGGGGAAAAGTGTCAGAGTACAAAGTAATAGCAAACATAGCTGTACGGAAAAAAAGTGAAGTCTAAAGCAAGCAAATTTAGTCATGAATATAATGTCTCTGCCTTATTACAAAAATGGTTTAAAAAACTATAACATTAAAACTTCATGGAGCATACTTTTGAAAAAGCAAGAATTATAGAAATTTAATTTGAATTTGCAAGAATTACATGACATTTCCCACTTTTCTGACAATGGTCTTGAAAATTGGAAGATTTAACTAATATTTGGATAATTGTAATAAAATTGAACATGAATGGCATTTGTAGGTGCTGAGAAGTGCAACAGCTTACGCTCGGGTGGTGCAGCCAGCTGGTCCCTCAGCTGCAGCAGCAGATGTCACAGCTTCTGGACAACCTGCTTTGCGGTTTTGGATACCCCAAAAGGAAGAGCATCATCCATTGGATGTCACGCAGAGAGGTGGCATTGTGTACGTGAGTGATGCCACGGCCCTCCGATCAGCTGCAGATACTATCATGTAAGCCCAATTCCGAAGTGGTATCTTTGCCAAAACGTAAAATTTTCCAAACAAAATACTTTTGAAGAACAATTAAAGTTAACAGTTAAAGTTAACCATTGACTAAAGAAAGTTTTGTGATGAAATGTGATTTTTATTAAGATTAAACCTGCTAAAGACATTTATTTTTTATTTGTAAAGAATACAATTTAGAAATCTGACAATGTTTATACAGCAATAGGATGCACGTAGCTAATTGTAATTCAATGTATAAATAAACTGTAACAACCTCATACATACTAATATATCTATATATCTATATATATATCTATATATCTATATTCTATATATCTATATATATATATATATATATATATATATATATATATATATATATATATATATATATATATATATATATATATATATATATATGAGATATACCAAAATTTTCCTTTCTCTCTACATTTATATCTGCACATACGATATATTATAATCCTTATTACCTCTATAATGGATTATAGGATCCGCCGACTATACAGCGCAGCTGGGAATCTGAAATAGAATGATTCTATTCCTAGTTCATTTCTGTTCGGATTGACTAAATGAAAAATCACTTTCTTTTCTATAGAACAAATTTAACAAAGTTTATTTTTACTTTTTGTCAAACAATTTAATGAATTTAAGTTAGGCTTTTGATCATGATCTCTTTCAATTTACAATTTTACACCGGTTAACTTATCTTTTCTTCGTTGATGTCCCTCGTAGACTTCTCAGTCGAAATATCTTGCGATCTTGCCGTAGTCAAAATTCCAACGAAATCCTCTTCTGCCCTATCAAGCTGGTCTCAAACTATCAAAATTACCAGTCCGATTACGTCCTATGACATAGTCCGAACTTGATTACCACTCCCGACAAAGTTCCTATTTATACTTCAATATTGCTTCCACATGAAAATATCTACGATCAGTTCAGAAGCGCCTTTCAGAGCAGAATGAAATCTTCCTGCATGATTCATCCCTCGAAGACTTCGTATTAAACTACCTTCATTTTTTTCATAACATTTGACCGTCTAAACTTCTCCGCCCAATCCCAAAGTTTCTACTTTCGGCATCAACCCATCTCTTAATGTATTTAGAAAAACAAAAACTACATTGTTTATTCACGGTCGTTGCTATGCTCTAGCTCTCGTGATATTTCGTAATGCATGTTCCACCATATTGTCTCCAAATAAATGTTAATTTATTTTAACGTGACATATCGGTATGTCACAGCTTCCCCTCCAGGCGTCATTTGGTTTGCTACAGCCTAACTAAATGACAAGACTAAAATTGAACACTTTCTTCTTGCTTCTTCACACTAAACGACATTAACACTTTACACTTTGCACTGCACTAGGTCTTGTTACTTGCTGCCTTAAAACTATTTACATTTTCCTTTCGGAATGTCCAACAATAACCATTTCATCAGGTATTCTAATAGCCGTATCTGCCTAATATTTGCTCCCCATTAACTAATTGAATACACATACATTAAATTAAACTCCCTACACAAACTGACAAAATACACATAATAACAAAACAATAACAAAAGAAAACTATTACACCTAATATTTACAACTATTTACAAATCTCTGTTATGACCAGTATATTTAATCATGCGTGTCGTCCCTCATATACGGCTTCATGTTCCTGTAGTTATATGTTCCCATTTGCCGTCCATTTTCATCATTCAAAATCGCGGCATTCTTGCTAATACTTTACAAATTCGATACGGTCCTTTATACAACGGAAAAATTTATAAAATAGCTTCTTATCCACTGACGACACTTGAGGTACTCTAATTAACACTTCATCACCCTCCTTATACTCGCCTCAAGCATTGTTTCTGTTTTAGCTTTCTTTTGGCTGCTGCCTCCTCAAATTGTCATAAATTATTCGCGTATCTCTCACATCATCTGGGATCCACTTATTTCTGGAGGTATCCTAATCCTTCGAAACGGATCCTTTTCTCCTTTCCTACCCATGTGGACCTCTATAGGCGTGCTTCGCGTGCTCCCATGCGGAACATTATTCAAAACATAGTTCAATACTGGAACGGCCTCCATCCATCGGTTATGGCTTTCCGAAATGTAGACTCTAAATAAGCGTGAAATCTCCTTCATAATTCTTTCGCTGGGGTTAGCTTGAGGATTCCGTACCGTCGTGTAACATGTTTGGATACCAATTCTTCCATGTCTTGTTCCATTTTCCACTAGTAAATTGCGTCCCCAGATCACTAATAATTTTTTTAGGTATACCAATTCTTCAAAAATGTGTGGCATTGCGTAATGCAACTCTGTGCATTCGCCTTTCTAATGGGGTATAATTTTGTGATTTTAGAGAAAACATCCATTATTACTAACAAATATTGATTCCCAAATTTGGATTTCGGCATTGGTCCATAAAGATCCACAGCGTATATTTCCCTAGTTGATGTAGGTATTATCGCTTCGCTGCTCCCCTCATACCTTTTATTGGGGTGTTTGGTTTTCTGACAGACGTCACACTTATTGATTTGCTTACGGATTTGTCGCCCCATGCCTTCAATAGCATTTTGATCTAAGTATTACTTCGATTTTGTTACACCCAAAGTGGCCGAAATGTTGGTGAGTAGATAGAATCAGTTCTCGCCTATGCGCTTCTGGTATCCAAATTTGATACTGCGTCCCTCGTTTCCTGATCCGATGTAATAATACTCCCTCGTACATCTTCCACATTGAAAATTTCGGATCATCCTGCCGTCGGTCGTTATCCTCCGCCGAAAAATGCTCAATTATTTGCCTCCCCACAGGATCCTCTCTTTGAATTTTCGATAATTCCTCCTTCGTCCATTTCGGTCGTATTTCCATTAACTGGATAGCATTGATACCGGGTTCCACACTACCTTCCTCTTCCTTTATCCTGATTCTCGATAAATAATCGGGCAAAACGTTATCACGGCCTTCACAATATTGGATGTTAAAATCAAATTGTTGAAGCCATAGTGACCATCTCAACAATCTGTCGTTATTCAAATGACTTCTCATTAAGAAAATTAGGGCCTTGTGGTCCGTAATGACGGTAAATGGTCGTCCAATTAATATAGACCGTAATTTCTGCGTAGCCCACACGATTCCCAAAGCTTCCCGTTCACTGGTAGTGAAACGTCGTTCACTAAGAGTCAACACACGACTTTCTAGGGCGATTATTCTCTGCTTATTCTTTTCGTCGAATTGGAACAGCACAGCTCCCATGGCAAATCCACTACTATCTACTTGTAGATACATTCTTTGTCGAAATCTGGATAACTGATCAAAAATGTTTTCTCAAATAGTTCTTTTAATTTTTCAAACGCCTCTTGACATTTTGCATCCCACGCCCATTTCCTCCCCTTCTTTAGCAATTCTATTATTGGGTGTATAATTTCTGAATAACCTTTGCAGAACCGGGAATAATAATTGCACACCCCAATCAATCTTCTAACTTCCCTTACATTCCGAGGTCGTGGAAAATTCTTAATCAATTCTTTCTTTTATCTTGCATCGACATCCCTTGATCCGATATGACGTGCCCCATAAATTCTATATTCCTCCTTCCGAATTGGCATTTTCCAATATTTAATTTTAAATTATACTTCGAAAGATTTCGAATAGTTTTTCAACTTCTTTAAATGTTCAAACATATTGGTAGAGAATAATACAATATCGTCGACGTACATGAGAGTAGTTTCCTTTAGTTCATCCGGTATTACATCGTCCAAATAACTGATTAAAGCCGCGCCACTGTTCTTTAATCCAAAGGCCATCCTCTGAAAACTATACGTATTGCCTTCAAATGAAAAACGACAAATTTTTGCGATTCTGGTGTAGTCAATTTGCCAGTACGACGCAGTAAAATCAGTCCCGTGAATATCTGAGCTCCTTTTACCTTCCACATCATTTCATCTAATTTCGGCGGTTTTTCATGACGAGCAATGGTCTTGCTATTGAGTTTCCTAGCATCAACACAAAATCTGAATCTTATTGTCTTTCTTACGAACTATCACTATTGGGCTTACATACGGTGTCATCGATTGTTTTATTCTACCATCCTCAAGCATCGTGTTTATTGTTTTACGTACTTCGTTTTTATATACATGGGGGATCGGATATTGTTTCAGATTAAAAGGTTCCTCATCCATCAATTCAATTTTAAATTGATATCCCTTTACCGCTCCTTGAACTTCCAAAAATATCTCTATATTCATTGACTAACATTTCAATAGCTTCACTAGCATCTATTCCGTTTTCGTCGACCGCGCCCTCTGCTGCCGTGTGGATCTGGTCCTGTCTCTTCAATTTGTTCCGCAATATCGCAAATACACATATCTTCGCCCTCCTGGTCTTTGATCCTAAACAATGTTGTTGCCCTTTGTCACCTCGTAACAATACACTCCTGTTACCTATGTCGACCTTGGCGTCACACATTTTAGGCCATCAATCCCAAAATAATTGGACGAATCAAATTCTTCACTACAATTGCCGGAAACTGAATTGTGATCCTGAACTTCCACTTCCACCCAAATTTGCCGACTTCTCGTTTCGATGCGCCTTCCATTAGCTGTCCGAATATCCAAACTCCTGGTGGGTAGCTCATCAATTTTATTTCCCTTTTTCTTTAACTGCTCATACAATTTTTCCGACACTGCACAAACATTAGCACCTGTGTCGATTAAAATGTCTACAGGTATATTCCGAAATATCCCCTTCAAAATTAAACACGTGCTATTCTCCGCCCGTTCGTCCGTATCTTCCCTTAATAAATCTTCCGCCGATACTTCAATGCTATTCAACTCCTTAATAACCATCACGCCCTCATTATCATCGTTAAATTTTAGGTGGCTTGGTATTATAAGCGCCGATGCATGCATTGGTATATTTCCCTGTGAAGGCATCATGAATTCATTTTCTAACTGTTCAATCTTGTCCTTAATGTCCGACATATATTTCCCAGATTCAAATTCTTGCACCATTTTAATGTTTCTAAGTCCCTCCGGTATTCGTTTTTCTAATTTACAATCCGAATTAACTAATTTCGATTCTATGTTTTCAATTGTTTTTTCGCCATGTTGAAGCGACATTGCATTTAATTTATTTACACGCGATTCGACGATTGTCAACTTTTCGCATTGTTGGTCATGTAAATGTCCTAATGTCACAATGTTTTCCTGTGAATGATTAACTTTGGAATTAATTTTATTGCCAGATTCTTTTAATTCCCTCTGCATTTGGTCGACTTGATTATTAAAAGACTCAATTTTACAATGAATAATGTTGAATTCAGCCGATGTATCCGCCCGTAATTGCACTATTTCCTTTTAGCGTTATTTTTTCAAATTCAATATTCATATCTGAAGTGATCCCCTCTAATTTATTATTCATATCTGAAGTGATTCCATCTAATTTAGTATTATTATGCTCAAGTTTTGCGTTCATTTCTGCTAACATCTTAAGAATTAAATTATTAGGGTCCATATTTTCTAACGGTGCAGCCATTATTTCCTTTTCTTGTGGTTCAATCTCAATAATTTCAGCTGAAATTTCTCCTCAGGGTTAGTATTAGCAGACGCCATATCATCTACATTAACATTCTCCATACGCAATTTTTGCTCCTAGTATCCATTTTGAATTCTAATACAAATTAAAATCTCTCTGTTAAATTATTTTAAATCACACCAATGAAATGGTCTTGGCCCTTTCTTATAACTAACAATTAATTTCAAATGTCAATCCATAAATTTCAGATTCCCTTTGGATCACTATATTATAATTTATAAGACTAATTTTATCCGTGTCACCAATTGTTATAAATTATAACAAATTATGCATCACGTTGAGGCGCCATTTTGAGATATACCAAAATTTTCCTTTCTCTCTACATTTATATCTGCCAAAGATCTTAACGTCCGGCTTGCTGGGTCAATGGGTCACGATATATTATAATCCTTATTACCTCTATAATGGATTATAGGATCCGCCGACTATACAGCGCAGCTGGGAATCTGAAATAGAATGATTCTATTCCTAGTTCATTTCTGTTCGGATTGACTAAATGAAAAATCACTTTCTTTCTATAGAACAAAATTTAACAAAGTTTATTTTACTTTTTGTCAAACAATTTAATGAATTTAAGTTAGGCTTTTGATCATGATCTCTTTCAATTTACAATTTTACACCGCGGTTAACTTATCTTTTCTTCGTTGATGTCCCTCGTAGACTTCTCAGTCGAAATATCTTGCGATCTTGCCGTAGTCCAAAATTCCAACGAAATCCTCTTCTGCCCTATCCAAGCTGGTCTCAAACTATCAAAATTACCAGTCCGATTACGTCCTATGACATAGTCCGAACTTGATTACCACTCCCGACAAAGTTCCTATTTATACTTCAATATTGCTTCCACATGAAAATATCTACGATCAGTTCAGAAGCGCCTTTCAGAGCAGAATGAAATCTTCCTGCATGATTCATCCCTCGAAGACTTCGTATTAAACTACCTTCATTTTTTTCATAACATTTGACCGTCCAAACTTCTCCGCCCAATCCCAAAGTTTCTACTTTCGGCATCAACCCATCTCTTAATGTATTTAGAAAAAACAAAAACTACATTGTTTATTCACGGTCGTTGCTATGCTCTAGCTCTCGTGATATTTCGTAATGCATGTTCCACCATATTGTCTCCAAATAAATGTTAATTTATTTTAACGTGACATATCGGTATGTCACATATATATATATATATATATATATATATATATATATATATATATATATATATATATATATATATTTGTATATGGTGAATGAAAGTGTATAAGATACAACAATAAATATAAAACATTCATAACAAAATACACAGAAGAAAAACTGAAAAACAGATATAACTAAATGATAGAAGTATGATAGAAGTTACAGGAGATATGAATCAAGACAAAACTCTGGCAGTATTTCATTAAAAACCTGATAATAAGTCTATTCCATTCACATTATTGATGTTTATGGTGCCAGGTGCCAGGCACCTGTGCCCTGGACGCGGCATCTCCCGGATAGCCAAATTAATCATGACTCCGGCCGCGGAAGCCTACGCTCTCACTTTCTTGCATGATAGAGTATTGTTGTTAATGCATAGTTATATCTTGATTTTTTTAAACATCCTAATTCCTAAGAATGAAAATTGGAAATAAAAGAAGAGGAGTAAATTTGTAATTTATTATGTTTTGTTGCATTATATCACAAAACAGTTATTTAAGTTTTTTCATTAATATTTTTGTAGTTTGTGGTGTCTTCACTGTTAAGGCATTGATTGATATTCAGCTATTGACCCCCAATTGATCCCTTAATCAACATTGGTCCCCCTTCAAAATTTCATTGACCTCCAAGGGGTCTATACTGATCCCATTGAAGACCCCGGCTCTAGATGCTTTCTTTGAGGGGCTGTTGGAATTACCAAAGGCAAAGCAAGCTGTGAGTCAAGTGAGAAAATAAATGGGTGCTCAGAGATCTAGGCTGGGGCAGAGTTGCATGCAGCGTAGGAAAGATACCAAGGGTGATACCGCCAGTGAATTAATGCTCAATGGGGTCCCCGATGATTGCAAATAAGAGGCACCCCCCTCTCAGTTTTTATTGACCAGTCCCCTCTTTCCCACATAAAAGTATAACAATTAATATTCTAATAAAACTTATTAATATTTTAAAACAAACTTTGCAATTAATGATACACAATGAGATTCAGAAGAACTCTCCTACATTTCAGTTCCTAACTTGTTAATAATGTCATCAAAATCAATTTTCCTTAAAATATCAGATTCAAAGCAAAGAAGACTCAAAACATTCCTACTGCTTAGTAGCTCTTCAACTGGTCTTGATTCGTTTGAAATCTGAAAAAGAATGTTCAGCAGAACAATTCATTATCGTTATTGTCAAGAAAACTCGAAGAGCTATTTATCTAAATATTATTTTAAATTTTATCGAAATTTTATGTATATATTATCTAATGACATTATTACATTATTCAATGCTGCAAGATATTATTTGATTAAATTTATACTGATTCTGAAACGAATTCTGAAAATTCTCTGACCCGAACATTAAAATATACTATAGTCTAATATACTCAGAATATCATAGATGATCTTCTGTACCTTGTGATGTGATAACATTCTCAGAATATTAATAGGTTCTTTTAAGATGTTTTCAGTACCTCACGAAATTATATGTTATTAGTGTATGCATTCTCAATTTACACATTAAGATATCTTAAAAAAATTTTGATGCATGATTTTATTTCATTACATGTTTGAATTCCCAGAAAATGTGTCCGCAAAAAAAGTGACTTTGTGTTCAGTAATAAAAAAATAAGAGTTCTCATGATTTCATTTTTCGCTTTTATTATATGCAGTCCTTTCATTTGACAGTTGCATTTATGAGCTCAAAGTGTCTCAAAAATTAATGCATAGTTACAAAAATAAAATGTATGTCTCATTTAATTAATAAAAAACGTTTGAAACAAATTTCATATCATCAGGGCCCCTCAGGTGTTGTCTATCAGGGGCAGTTGCCTAGTAGTGCCTATTGGTTAATCCACCATTGGCTGGGACCCTTAAGAAAATTTGCTGCAAATCTTGGGTAGACTACAAGAGAGGCCAAGCCTCTGCTGCTAACTGAAAAACTGGACACTGCCTGGTTTAGGCAAACATCTTCTTGTGGGGAGGGAATAAATTGTTTTCAAACTAAGTCAAGCTCTGTTGTCATCCAACAAATTTTATCTTATTGTCACACACTACTTATTGACAAAAATTAACCGCTTGGACGTTTTGGAAAATCAATAGACATTATGAACTATTAATTTCTGAGAATTAACACTTATTTTAGGAAGTGAGAAAAGAATTTTTCAACAAATCCTCCAAGCTAACTCTGTGAATCAACATCTGAAATAAGACTTGATACTATCATTGTAAATTATTAATTTAAATTATCAATGTTCTTTGTCGATTCTTAGGGTATAAGTTTCAATGCTAAATAAAACATGAATTTGTTGCAGGTTAGAGATTATGTGGAATAGCACAAGTGGTGGAGGCAGGGGGGGCTCTGCCAAAATTGAAATTACAGTTGACAATTCTTCATCAACAGAATGCTCTCCTAAAATGAAAAAGAACAAGGATACAATGATGAAAAATCTCACATCCAAGGATTCCATGGGAAAAGATGAAATGAACAATACAAAAACAATGGATATGAAAGGTAATGGAGGGAAAGAAATGAAAAACGACTCTATGAAGGATGATACCATGAAGAACAATTCCATGGCAAAAGATGCAATGGGTGGAAATTCCATGAGCAAAGGTTCTGTAGAAGACATGATGCCTATGGATAACATGGATATGCCCCCTACTTGTGCTTCCAGAGGAACTATGAAATCTTGTGTTTCACTCTGTGGACTTGGTACTGGAGCAAAAGGAGGACAAAAGTAAGTTAATATTTACAATTAAGTTAATTTTATAAAAAATAAAGTATGTGAGTATAAAATAAATTAGCATGAAAACAATAAATTATAAATAGAAATATTCTTGTAAGAGCATTTATGGCATAAGAAAGGGAACAGGTATAAAAAAGGAAGGCTGCTCTGAGCACCCCCCCTCTCTTAAAGGAAATGTCCATCTACTGAAAGAGCCCAATCTAGAATCCTACCCACCAAAGGCTCCTCACCTACTCAACCCATATACGTGGAGCACTGGGTGAATGTGGTAGCATTTTAATGTAACTTTCAGTAAAAGGTGCCTTCAGTGGTTCCACAGAGTAGGTAGTCAGCCAAGTGCATCAGTTGAGGCCTGCTGCGGGAGTGTCTCAGCTTATACTTGGGTTTTCGTAATGTGGCACCTGACAGATATCTTCACGATGAAATATGGCACAGCTTTTCGCATCTTTCTCGGTAGTGTCGCTAGATTTTTGCTTGATCTGCAGCACTGATACAGTCGCAATCATGTGACATCCAGCAGCAGGACCGAGAAAGACACAAAACGCTGTGCCATACTCCATTGTGAAGATAAGTCCCTCAGGTGCCATGTTAGGAAAACCCAAGAATAAGCCGTGCTGTTGTGCTTCCCAACTCTGAAAACATGTTGTGTTGTGAAAGTTCATTGCATCTTCAGAAAAATTTGGAAATTTGAGAAACTGGAAATTAAAATTATTGAATAAAAAGTTTATTTATTTGTCATGTAAATCAATGCTTGAACAAAAAAAATTACAATAATTATAAATATTAAATATAACTTACACCAACAATTTTTTCAATTAAAAAGTAATAGTATTATTTGGAGTTCAATAATATAACATGCTACCTAGTTCTTACAAGATGATTATTCAAATAAATCATTGCTCTAAGCTATAAATACTAAGAAATAAAAACATCTATCAATATTAAGACATTGAATCAAAAACTACTCCCAAGAAAACAAAAATTTGCTTTAACACCTGTTCACTAGAAACACACAGTGATCAGTGTCTTTAATGCCACTCCACAAGCAAGAAGAAACCTAGGTAAAAGTCCCTCCCATTTTGAAATGGCTTACTATGAATAACAAATCCATTCCTCCAAGGCATGGTGCACCTGGACTAGAAGTGAAAAGGTATTATCCTCTGGAAACGACATACCATGCTGAAGGGTTAAACCATTTTTTAAAGAAATAATTTTTATTTAACTCAGGAAGTGGAAAAAGGAGTTCAAAATGAAATTGTTCATTTCAGACGGAGTTGATAAGTGTTATAAGTTGTTAACAAACTTTTTTAAAAGTACTAAAATATCTCTACAACACACGTTATTGATAAAGTGATTGCTTTTCTAGTTCTGCCACTCGTGGGGGGTGTGCTTGGCGCAGTCGAAAATCAGGTGCTGGCACACCATCTCAACAATATGCTACTTGTTCACCTGATATTGCTACATGTCCTGATGGTGTATGTGACCCTTTGGAGGATATGCATCCTGGTCTTTGCCCTCAAGATTGTAGCATGATGGAGTCAAGTAAGTAAATTATCAAAATTATGTAATCCTAGAGTTTGTAAAAGTACCCATAGGCAATCACTCAGCTGCCCATTCCCATTTCTTTTCCAAATAATACTTCAATTCAGAAAAAAACAACTGAGTCTATTTTATTTGTCATACTTCTAGAAAATGTAAGGATTCAAAACCCAAATCTAATCTCATCAGGTGACTGAGAAACTTCAGTTACAAAAAAATGAAGACAGAAGATTGGATATTGAAGTATAAATTATTTATTCAGCCAATGAAGTTGCTAAAGCTTGCACAACAAACAAACAAGTAAAAAAGACTGGGACACGCAGACACAGATATTCATATTTTGTACACACACACACTGACAATAACACGCAAGTGGACACGAACACAGAGGCAGAAACAAACAGGTAATCATAGGCCTGTGGACACAGTCACAGGGACACAGACAGATAAACATGTTAGATATGTCAGTGGAAGAAAAGGGAAGTGAATAAATTGAATGTCGTTGTGATCTATTACAGGTTGAATACTTACTATTGTTTTAAAAATTATTGTTGGAATGTTTCTTCTTTCATATTCTGTTCCTAAAAATGTTCATTCAAGAACCAAGATACAAATGAAATTGATGTCTGTTATGTATATTCCCCAAAAAAGTAGTGACAAATGAAAAACTCAATCAATTTTTCTTTACTTGTGACAGCAAGTGCCAATGCAACCCGAGGTATTGTTGGTGGTTCAGGGGTTTGTACCTGTGATGCTACAGCCCGTTGCTCTTGTATGTCTGCAACAAAACCACCACAACATCCTTCTACATCTGCTCCTATGATGCCGTCAACAGTAGCTGCAGCACCACTCAATACAGACTGCCCCAACAAAGGTAAAATGGATTAACATAATTATTTGTTACTTGAAAAATGATTTTGTTGCAAAATTCAATAGTTTTGAATGTTTTTTTCTATTTCTTTTTAAAATCTTATCACCATTAAACTATACAATTATACCACAAAAATTTCAAAAACTTTTTTGCCTTATCACTTCACCAAAAAATTGTATACACACCACTGAAGCGAAAGTTAAAATAAAATGTATTAATTATTTATGTCACTTCATAAAAAGTTCCATTCTTTAGGTCTATGCTTTAGTAAATGAATGTACATTGAAACTAATTGGCAAATGATATTAAATTTTAAATTCCCTGAAGAAATGGATGTGTTCTTCATGTAATTCAGCTGTTTCCAAGAAGTTTGTAAGTTTTAATTGATTGTTTTTCCAAATATTAATATTTTCTTACATTTGCTCAATCTTAGATTTGATGACTGATTCTTTTTGTTAAATCTTCCAACTGCTTTATTCCACAATAAAGTTGTTTATGATTAAGACAAAACAAATGTTTGAAGGCTTTATTGATGTCTTCATAAATCTTCAATTTAGTATTCATTTAGGAATAAAAAATCCTCAATTAAATAATAAAGAATAAATAAAAACATAATTAGTATTCAAACGTCATTGGGTCATTGAATATTGTGTAAAACAGGTTAATGTCATCCACTGTAATAGAAACATTTGAAGGTCTCATTGTTTCTTCTTTATTGAAGTTTTGAATGAGATTCAGCAACTATTTTTTATTTCAACTTCTTGATAACACAGGGTAATAAAAAATAATATAAAGAGCTTTTTGAAAGTCAATACTTGATTCTCGTGTTTCTTTTTGATGCTGTATCCATATTTGATCTCAATTTTTTCTATAAGTTACTTGGAGTTTGATGAGAATGTGACTTTGTTATAAACTAGAAAACTATCACTGATTGGCAACTGTTAATTCATAATGTAATTTTTATGATCCACTAAAACATTAAGATATTATTTGAATTTGCTGAGGTCATTTAATAAAAACTGAAAATAACATTACTGTTATTTATTACTCTTTTTTCCATCATAATCAATAAAATCAATTAAAATTATTAATACATAAATAAAAAATACACAGTATACCTCAGAATCCATGATATGAACTCCTGGTAATATTATGAGTATGTAGGGGCGTGAAAATATCACTTTTTACCAAGGAACATGAGGTGGTAAATCTCTCTTAAAACAAAGTTACATGTATGACATTTGTCCCTGCTTGGTAAAGATTTCCTAACCAAATATCAGTAGTTTCCCATCATTTTGATTTTACAGCAATCTTTCCTTGGCTTTAATATAATTGAATTCGGTACGAATTTCATTTCTTTAAATAACTGGTGTTGGCACATAAAAATTGTAATTGACGAGGCTGTTTTATTGTCATACTTGAATTCAGCATCCTACAAATTAAAAGAATAATGCAAACTCATTCAAAAAGTGTCTTCAGTGTTGATCTGTTATCTCTGTTGCTGAACACCTTTCAATTATTTCACAGTAGTTTCCCTTGTTTCAGGAGGCAGTCCTTCTTGTGGTGGACTTTGTCAACTGTTTCTGATCCTGGTGAGCTTGTTAATAATTGCTGGTGTAATTGCTATTCTCTTATGGCGATACAAGAAGCGACATGGGTCCCTGTCTTGTCCCTCATGTCCTCCATGCCCTCCTTTACCATGTACCTGCCCTCCAAGATTCTGTCAAGATTGCGCCTGCAAGAATGATGCCCTCTTCTCATGGTAAGTTCTCATTATTTATTTTTCTTTCTTCAATTTTCTTTTTCGTTTTTCTTTAGATTAATTGCAAAACACTGTGGTGAATACTTTGCTACATTTTGAGACCACTTACTAAAAGATCATTGATCATTTTATTATTCTTACCTACTTTGAACACCAGGAATGCAAAATTTAAGTCCATACATGCTTTCTTTTCAGTGTGTGAAATACGATCCATTACTCTTCAGTTTCATGCACAATCTCTGTGTGTTTCTCCTTTTTGATTGCTTTGTTTAATTGTTTTAGCTTCTGCTGTTTAACCTGTCTATTTTCTTGCATAACATAGTGCAACAAAACCAACTAGGTTGTTATATTTTAACTTTTATTAGTATACTTGGAATCGTTTACTGAATTTTAATCTGTTTCCATTTGAATAGTTATTTTATTCTATTGATTTTTGTCTGTTTTTAT
This sequence comes from Teleogryllus oceanicus, assembly GCA_964035755.1. NCBI lineage: Eukaryota > Metazoa > Arthropoda > Insecta > Orthoptera > Gryllidae > Teleogryllus > Teleogryllus oceanicus. The sequence goes on along the minus strand of CAXIVR010000010.1, from coordinate 49,047,118 downwards.
TTTTTATGTTACCTTACATTATTACAACTTTTCTGTATTGTTCTAATGATTCTCACTTATTTCAAAATGTACTCAAAGGAAGTTTTGTTAAAGAATTTCAGTTGAACAATTTTATTCTCTCTGTCCCAATAGATCTAGATTTTTAAGAAATACATTATTCATTCTGTTTTGAATGGAAGGTTATCCAAAGGTTAGAGCAAGAAACAAATCAAACATTTTATCAAAAGTCTGCATTGTCTACTTTGTCTAAGGACTAAGCTTAAGGTCAATTGTGAATTGTTAAGTTATTCAGTTTTCAGTTTTTGATAGAAATGTCTCAGATATTCACAATTCAATCTCCTAAACAACATTGTTGTCCACGTTCTCAAAAAAGAAGAGTGAACATTTTAGAAACTATAGAAACATAAAAACATTATACAGTATTTTGAAAATTGTTGAGCATTGTATACTTCCTTATCTAAAAAAGGGACAAAAGCTCTTCAGTTTTGTTATTTTAAATGTTTTAAAAAGAATGTGCTTATTGCTCAGCACTAGAATGCAGAGAACAAACAGGGTTAATTTCCCAACTATGTCCTAGTAATTATAATTGTCCTGGACAAATAATGAAAAATAAGTAAATTGAACACTTTAATTATATATCCATGAATTGTTTCATTATTAAGAGACTAGATGCAGTAAGTAATGTCAAAAAATATTATCACATTCTGCAAGAGCATTAAAATATAGTCATATGCATAATATTTTTTAAATCTGAAATAAAAATTAGTAAAGTTAAATGTGCCAAAGTAAATACATGGAAAACCTTTATTGAAAGGAATTAGCAAATTCATTAACAGTACTCACTCATTACTCATGATTTGAAAATATTTTAATTTTATAATTCACCAAAGAGCATCACTATTAAATGTTTAGTTTGTTAGTAATCAAAATGATATCATTCAGGAATAGAGGTTCACAGAACCTCTTAATAGCCATATTTAACTGTAGATTGAATTTGACAGCTAATGAACTGAAATATGTGCCTTTCTAATTTCATTATGTAGTACATTAAAATGTGATTTTGGACAAGTACAAAGATCTTTGCTTGTCATGCAGGCTTCCCAAACGTCTGCAAAGGCCTCCACCTCCAGCAGTGGCGCCAACCCCAACATCACGTGTTTCTTCAGAGTTTGAGCATTCTGGTCTTCAATCTGTAGATGCTCATCTGCTGCCTTATGGATACATGGCTCCTTTGGGTCAGCTGCACCCGATGCATAAGTGACGTCCGGGCCCGCCGCCGCTCAGTGGGTGTACAAACCCTCCGTTGCCCTTCTTAGGCCCTTTTTAGCCTGGTCTTGGGCTTCCGTCCTTACTATGGAAATGATAGTGACTTATCAACGATTCGATATAAAGTCAGGAGTCCGGATTTTCAATTCAATTTCAATTTGTATTATGACAAATCCTGCTAAACATCAGCATAAAGAAATCATTTGACCTGCAAAATAACATGACGTGCTGAGAGGTTTTTGGTGAAAGGTGTAAAAAATTGCCTTTTCTCTCGTTAGTGAAACTTTTATGACATTGCATACTTCACTTGTGCAACAGAATAAATTGTTTTTTAACTGAGCTAAAGTGTTTACTAGCATTTTGGTTGTGTAATTTTCAGGGCAAAATAAAAAGAACAAAATGAAGATAAATCATTTGACCAATTTTTAATAGACGATTTGTCTTTAGGAATGAAGGAAATAAAAAGAAAAATGTGTTTACTTGAAAACACTTTGATATTCAGCAATCTCAATTTTGTATAATGGTGCCCTAAGTTATGAGTGACTGAGTAGAGAAATCTGCTAATTTATAAAATTATTTAATAATTGTAAAAATAAAGTAAGCCTTGCACTTATGAGATTCAGCAAGGTTTTTTTTTACCCTTTTATCTTAATTTTTTATTTATGAAGAGTGATTTCTGTGATGTAAAAATGTTGCCTCTTTATGGAGGTATTTGTGAACCTTAATCAACATGTTTTGATCCAAAATTGATGAGTACTAGCCTTAACTATTCACTTTTATAATTTTCACAAAAGAAAAAAATGGAAAATTTGATACTAAACTTGCATTTACAATTTTTATTTAAAAAATATTTTTTATGAATCTAAAAACTGTACTTATGGAAGTTCATTTTCCTCACCATGCAAAGAGAAAATGAACAAACTTAAGTACTCTGAAAGATTATAACAAATCTCACTTTTGTGCTTTTTTTATTATTTTAAAAACTAATTTAAAAAAAATTAAGGAGGTCTGCCAGAAATCACTAGATTGTTACAAACAGTTATATTTCATTTTTGCAGGTTTTCAAATCAGAAAATCAATGAATGAAGAAAATCAATGAAAATCAATCAAGTTATACCCTTTATTATAGTTCTGACTTTCAGAAAGGATTATCAAGGCAAACAAGTACATTAGAATTATAAATCCTATTCATCACAAAAAAAAAACCAAACAAAATTAAATAAAATACTTTCTAAGAAATATAATATTTTAATGGCATGCTGTCTATTAGAAGAATTATTCCTCAGTAACATATTCCTTTAAATTTAGAATTCTGTCTTAAATTTGGAGATAAGAACTTAAATGATGTCAAATACCCCTGTCAAAGGATGAAAGGAGCATCTGTAAAATTTCTTAAACGTGATTCAGCATTGAGAAAGCAATAAATATTTACAATTTACTTTAATATCTTAGTGTCTTCTTTAAACTTTGATCTTCTCTTAAATGGTTCCAGATCGTTAGGGCTTTTTTTATTTTGTTTTCAATACTACTACTTGGTTCTTTTTCACATATTAATTTTTCCTTGGATTTCATATCAATCTGTTTTATTATTTGGTCAGTTAGAGAGATTTTTGTATTAACTTTTAGTATCTTCCCCCAATTCAAAGAGATCTCTACTCATGTAGTCTTTCATGAGCTACAATTATTATCTATCGTACATTTGGAAGTTACTCATTTTCTTCAATCTTCTTCTTACAAAGATATGCTCTAGATAAAAATCCCACTGTTGAGTCATCCATGTTTAATAGTACACAATTTACATATTTATCACTCAAAATTTAGAATAGGTATGAGTGCCTTGACTAAAATCATTTCCTAGAGGCAATGTATTTTTGTTGAATTCAGAGTGTGGTAAATGGAGAAATTAAATGCTGATGACATGTACTGAATAATTACATCAATTTGCTTCAATGTTGCAAAATCCCTGGTATGCGAGTTCATTGTGTGCTCAAAGGGGTTTGTGATAGGTGTGTACTCACCTTTGCAATACATAAACATTTGACTATTCATAAAAATCCTAATTAAGAGATTCACTAAAGATTGAAACTTTTACTAAAATGTTTATAGTTTACCTTAATGAAAAAATTAAATAATATTACAAAAATGAGAATATTGGGACCTACATATCATTCTTTCTGCAAGTGATATAATTAATTGTGAGCATGATATTTCTACATGGTCCAGTTAAAAAATCTTTCAATTTTATTATGCTCATTTCCACGAGTACTTCTGGCACAAAAATTTAAGGGGGACATCAAAGGAAGTGTGTAGTTACCCGTCCAGAATTTTAGTTCAAGTCACAATATTTTATTGATTTTTTGAAAATAGCGAGGGGTAAGCAGAAGATTAAAAAAGCCCAAATTATGTTGCAGCTATCAGGAATTCAATAATATACTCTGACAGTTCACTAAGAAAACCACAGTGTTCATGGAGACAATGGTGCAGCAGTTAGACCGGAAGTATAGGGGTAAGCAACGAAGAGGTCCATCTCCCATCTGTTTGGAAGCCTCTTCATAAAATTTTTTTCTTAAAACAATACGTATAAAAGGAATATTATGAACATTTATTTAATATTATGAATCTTTCTGACAGTTTTGTCTTGACTAATGATTCATGACAAAACATTTTTGTATATTTATATTTTATATATTAATTTATTAATGCCAGTTAACAATACTGTGCCTTCGACTGTTTGTATTGGCATAGTCAATTCATTTTTACATATAATAAATTTCTTATTGGCATATTTAAACAGTCAATTTTATGTAGTTTCTTTAGTTAAACGGAATTATAAAACCTTAAAGAATTCTAAATGTCCTAATGAATTTTATCATTCTACATTATACTGACAGTCATTAGAAAAAAAGTGAAAGTAGAATAAAACTTGCTGTATGTACTTGAAAATATTATGAGAGACATCCCCCACCCTACAGAGACACGTGTTTTTAGTTCTGTAGCTTACATTCCCAGACAAACCTGAATGTGTTTTGCTCAAAACTCCCAAAATTTTTATTATTATAAAAATTATGTAATTTTAAATTTCATTAATTCACTTTACTGAATGTTGAGAATGTGACTGCTTAAAAAAAGTGAAGAGTTAACTTAGATCTTTTTTAGGGTGGTTTATCATTAAAGGAGGAGCTGTGGAACCAGAGATATCATAGTATACAAAAGATACAATTCTGATGCATTTTGACCTTAATTAATTCCTTGGGTACACAATGAAACTAAAGAAATCATAGCATTTGAGTTACCTATCTCTGCATGACAAAAACTGTACTACTAGAAAGTGTGTAGTGAATGAATCTTGCTAAGTAGGCAAAAGAGAAGTAGAAGATAGAGTGATGTGTTGCAATATTGTGAATATTAGTGTGGAGTAAGATGCTTTATTTTAGTATGAAGAGCCATATGTATTTTATGTATTTGTTAAGTAAAAATAATAAAGTATTGTATCTATGTACACAAATTTAATTATTTGCTATTACAAATGTAATTTTATTGATTATTAGCTGTTTACAAACTATTGTGAAATCAACATATTTTATGAATTTTTCACAGTTTTAATCATGAAACAATTACACAAACGCACATTCATAATTTTATAATCAAACAAGTCTAGAAAAACCTAGCCTACATATTGCATAATACAGAATGTATAAACTCTGTGAAGTAATTCATCATTCATTTTTCATTTAATTAGAAAAGGTAAAAACAAAGCAACATAACGCACAAGAAAGGCAAGTGAACTGGACTTCCGTCTACAAACTTCGCCGCATCAGAAGGGCCGGCAGTTGCTGCGTCAACCCCACAGGACAATTGTCCGTGAAGGACAGATCCCGAGTTGTATCCGGTTCGCCTGGAGGAGCGAGCCGCGTGATTCTTAAGGCGGGGCCGATTACTTCAACCTCTTTGGTTTTATCCTTGTGGCTCCTCCTCCGTCGTGGTCTCGACGTCCTCGTCGTTGAGATGAATCGGATGCTATCTTCACTTCCGGTTCCGCTACAGTCGTGTGCGTATGCATCCTCCTCAGACCACTCCGACAATACCGACCGTGCTGGCGACGGAGCAGAGCTGGCGGGAGGGGTGACACTCAAGCCGCGAGAATGCGGTCTCGAAAAAGAATCAGCATCTTGCCAGTCTGCAAAAGCATTAATTTGATTGCTTAATTTTTTTTTGTTTTATCTATTGATATGATCTTAGTCCCGTAAGTGTAGTACCCCAAGGCGTCAGTAGTCTTCCTCCCTTGCTGGAACGTGCGATCCGGTCCCGACCTAAAGGTCGGCTTGCGAGATTTCCCCAACCAGATACCTCCTTCAGCAGAGCACCACCCCAAATTATAGTTGAGCAGAGTAGAAAAAACTTCCGCTGCGCATGCGCTAACATTTTGGTAGGCACCTAACCATCTCCCCTTTGTCTTTCAACGAGGTGTCACCAAAGACTTCGCTATCGGTAACAATTGCTCCTCGAGCACGATTGCCTCATCCACGTTGGGCGCCAATTGCATAATATTATTTGTTCATTGCATAGCCCCAAGATGCACCTGCTGAGTCCGAAGAGTCCCTCTTTCTCCTTGCCTCGAGACTCAGGAGCGGTTCCAGAAAGAATTGCAGTGCGAGCAATTTGATTTGGGATCAACTATAATTTTTTTTTATTCTTTGTTTGAAAAAATGTACAAATATATTCATAAAGGGTGTACAGCTTTTGCAGCTAGTGGCAGGTATTGCGACACTAGATAGGTAGCTATAGCAGCTTGTCTGGAGATTTATAGCGGCCAGCCGCTGTGATACATGGTTTTCCATGGTTCCTCTACATCAGGAGAACGCAGGAGCAGTACCCTAACAAACGGGCCATGGACCGCGCGCGATCTTTTCTCCCTCTTCCCATGTCTTTCCTCACCCCTTACTTACACACACTTAAATGAACATGCACTACGCTATCACACATACCTGGAGACCAGTCGGGAGCTTTAGAGCTTGTTCCGGTTAAGGCGGTGTCTCGCTGGTGGGAGATACCTGATTGAGGGGGAAAGTCAAGCCGACGGGTAGGTCTGAGCCGGATCTCGCCATCCCGCAAAGGAAGATCACCTCCACCGCCAGCGAAAAACATAAACTACACTTACGGGACTAATGACGTAATAAAACAATACATGCCATTGGTTTTACCTAAACCGCCAGAAGCAGGGGGGATGATACAACCGTGGTGCTACTGGACCAGTGGCGGCTCGTGTTTTTTTTTTTAGATGGGGAAGTCTGTAAATGCATGGTATGCGTTGTTTTTCTATACATAATATTTACTGATACAAGCATAAGGAAGTAGCGCTCGTACAGCCTATTGGGAAAACTAGTTGATGCTCAATGCTACTCGCTGAGCTGCATAGTAATGCTATCTGGTGAGCACGCCCTTCTTCAGACCCTACGCCCCACCCTTGAAGGCTGCCTGGCCGCAGCCTTCGTCCGCCCGTAAGCCTGTGCAGTGAACGCAAGACGTCACGCCTCGTCGTTTTACACGGGCCTTATGGCGGAAGTGGGAGCCTAACGCTTTTCTCTTCCCTGCCAACAGCTTCAAATGCGATTCGGACGGCCGTTATCGAATTGACAAACAAAACTTTGAGATGACTCTTACATAATAGAACTCATAAAGCCATTATTAATAAATAAATACATTTATAAATATATATTTAAATTTCTTTTGGGGATGTGATGGGCTACCTAAATAATATACTTGTTACTAAATAATAAATTTGTTACTAAACATTTCGCCATCACGAAGGAAAAATTAAAGATATTTCATCACAATGCGGCCGAACGTAACGAGCAGGAAAGTTCTGGATAAACATCCGTTTGGATCTTTGCCTCTCCGCCATCACGTTGTCGGAAAGATTCCACACTGAGCGGGAAGGTATTTAAAGGGACCACCCCAAACACCAGGCAGTTCCCGTCTGCAAGGTGTGTCGACACCCGCGTTGCAGCCGCTCTTTCGAACGAGGACCACCATGACAGACACCGACAACCAGGTGCCCGCCGGAGAGTTGGAGGCGATGGAAAGGAGCAAAATGCCGTCATGAGGGCGCTCGACATCCTCATCCTCGTCATTGTTCCACTGATTCTCTCTCCCTTCCTCCGCTCTATGCCTTCAGCGGGATACAGTGGTCTTGGGGTAGTTCAGGCAGATAATTAAAGAATATTTCGATCCCCTACTATGGCGGTTGTGTTTCCCCCCTCCAATCTTAACCCCCTTCCTCTTCCGGTCACTGATCATTTCCCCGTGATAACCTCTCTTATGTGAATTACGCTCGATAACAGCATTCGCATAGGAGGGGACGTCACAGGGACGATTTCTATAGGAAAGGCTCCACCTTACAGCCTTTAATGACGAGCCGCGTCTGACGAGGAGGTCCTAGATTCGAGTCCTGACGGGGGCAGGATTTTCGACACTAGCTTTTCAGCTAGGTCGAATTCAGTCGCTGTCTGGAGGAAAACTCTAGCGGTCGGCTGCTCTGATCGGTAGTTTTCCGTGGTTTCTCCGATCAACACCAGGCGAATGCCGGAGCAGTACCCCTAGCAGTAACCACGGGCCACGAACCGCGCGTGATCTATCCTTCCCCATCCTTGTCCTATTCTCTCCCCTTACACACACACTTACACTAACATGCATTACACTACCACATATTCCGGGAGACCGGTCGGGAGCTTAGAGCTTGTCCCGGCTTGGGCGGTGTCCCGCTGGTGGGAGAGTCCTGGTTAGGGGGAACCCCACTAGTCGACGGTAGGTCGGCGCCGGATCTCGCCATCCAGCGGGGGAAGATCACCGCCATCTCCCGAGAAAAAATCTGCTCTACACTAACGGGACTAATGACCAAAGCAGTTGACGGAAACACGAAAAAATCAATAAATCAATCAATCAACGAGCCGTGCCTGAACTGAACTTTGCTAGGCCACTGCTTGTCTGGGGTAATGCCAGTCGCGTACCTGCAACGCCGTCGGCTGCGGGGCCGGAGGAGGCGGCGGTGTCGCTGGAGACGCTGCTGCTGACACTGCACTGCCTGACGCGGTGGCGGCTACGCGCCCGCACCGTCCCGTACGCCCCGACTGCGCTCGGCTCGGCAACCCCTGCGCCCGCCCGTCCAATGCTTCTGGAAGCGTTGCTGTTTGGCGCATTGGGTTGTAATCCCAGACGGGAAAAAATTCTCTCCAAGGTCGGGCGCCGCTGGCAGTAGAGGGGCTGTAAACAAGTCCAGTCTTAACTATTATGATAAAAAAAGTTCCCCTTGTTAACAAAGAGCACATTTATACAATACGTTATGTAAATTATTTACTTCATTGTTCTTGGCATAACAAACGTTTTTATCCTCTAGTAAATTTAAAAAAAAGTATTCGCTGCTGAAATTATCGTTTCACTGATACTTTCGTTAAAGTCATTACGTTGAGAGAGAGAGAGAGAGAGAGAGAGAGAGCGCAAATAACTGAAGCGGTAATTCAAGCGACTGGCTGCTCTGATCGGCCGTTTTACGTGGTTTCTCCAATAAATACCAGGCGAATGTTAAAGAATAGCCTACCAATCGGGCCACGGACCGCGCGCGATCTTCCCTTCCCATTCTTTGTCATAACTTTACCCATTACACACATATTTACATGCACTACACTACCACATATGCGGGGAGACCAGTTGGGGGCTTAGAGCTTGACCCGGCTGGTGAGCTGCCTCGCTGGTAGGAGATACCTGGTTCGGGAAGACCTTACTAGCTAACCGTTGGTCGGCCCTGGATCATGCCATCCAGCGGGACCTTCGTCACCTCCCGAGCAAAAAAATCATACATTTCACTTGTGGGACTAATAACCTCATCAGTTGACACACTCGGAATCACTAGTTATCAATTAATTCAAAAAGGCAGGTTTTGGTGGGCACAAGCGGTTAAATATACGACGTCGTGGACGTAGGGAGAAGTCATGTATCACATTGAGCTATAATTCACTTCAATTCAATTTTTATTAACAGATTGGTTGCATACAAAATAGTTATAAAACTATCCGCTGAGGAAGAAACTTCCAGTATACGGGCCTGTTTAATCACGAACATATTAATTTCTTTTGAACTAGTATAAAGTTGTAGTAATGCTATTTATAGAAACAAAAACAACTAAGAACTAAAAAACAACACAAAAACTAAGCTAATACACGATAAAAAGGTGAAAAAGCGTAAGAAAATCAAAAATACATAAACGCCCAAGGACACAAAACATACTAAGAACTTAAAAAACTAAGCTATTACTGATAGAAAGGTAAAAAAATACAAGAAAATCCGAAAATACATAAACACACTCATAATTATAACATACATATATATTTGGTTTTACACATTTTTTTCTAATGTCTTTTCAAATGGAACCAAGTCTAAGGAAAAATTGGGCTCTCGAGAAGGTCACACGGACATACCTTTTGGCCCCACTTGAAACTCTGCATCACGTTAAAACGTGATGAAAGTCAATTACCTCATTCCTATCAACTAAAAAATTGTACATCCTGAATTATCTTCGTACCAGTGAATCATCATTCTCACGCAACCTACAGCTTAACACGACAGCTTCCTTTGGAAGTACGAAATAAGTCATGCTACGCCAATGGGTATTTCCTTTCACACTTGCCATTAACGTCGCAAATGTAAGAAAAGGTTTACCAGAAATAAAATCGGGATGGGTATATGTATCTGATGAATCAACAGACTAACTTTAGAAAACGATATTAAGTCACTTAGTAGTACTAATGATTGAAATATTAGATTGTACTTAAGCGATTACGTTGGGGTTTGTGATTATTTACTTTACAAAATCTCTTATTCTACTCACCGGGAGAGGTGGCTCAGTCCATCAATAGATGTCACTCCAGTGACTCTGACCGGGAGGTCCTAGGTTCGACTCCCGACGGCGGCAGGATTTTCGACACTATCTTAGCTTGTCTCCTAGGTCGAATTCAGTCGCTGTGTGGGGGACAATTCTAGCGGCTGACTGCTCTGATCGGTAGTTTCTCGAGGTTTCTCCCATCAACACCAGGCGAATGCCGGAGCAGTACCCTAACAAACGGGCCACGGACCGCGCGTGAACTTTCCTACCTCCTCCTTGTCCTATCCTCACCCCATACACACACACTTACACTAACATGCACTACACTACCACACATACCGGAAGACCGATCGGGAGCTTAGAGCTTGTCCCGGCTGCGGCAGTGCCCTGCTGGTGGGAGATACCTGGTGAGTATAGAGCGACTTTCCTAAGGATGAGGCAAAGTGACATCCAGTGCTGGCAACATAACTGGAGGTTCCGTGGTCGTCGTGCCCTCGAGCCCAATGGACTCCCTTCCTGCATTTGTTCGTTTGCAGTTGGCTAACTTGTAACGTCGGCTTCGTAGGCTTCGACGCTTCCTTTTGTGATGTCCTCGTCCGACAAAAATATAGTGCGCCGCGAGAAATAATTGAAAGTGCAATGTTATGTACTCTTCTGTAAAAAATCTTTTCTCCTTTATATATATTACGTTGAATTTACTTTTTGTGTGATAAATATTTTGTTTATTTTAAAACCGAGACTTGAATGCGAGATGCATACCGATGCACGTGATTCCGGTCTTTGTACTGTTATGTGGCGAGCTGTGATTGAGAGCTTTCTATTTACATTCGTGGCAGTTTTCTTTTATTGGTTGTGAGAGCATGTTAAAAGATTTTCCACATATGTATTTAAATTTTTTATTATTTCCCAGACTCGCGTACGTGCATATACCTCAGCGAAAAACTCTTAGACTTCTGGATAGTGATGTCTTCACAGGAGCCATAACGAAACACTTTACGGAGGGGCTGAACTGCTGTCACGGCGGAGGGATACTTCTCTGAAATACATGTGATGTTCACTTGTTTTCGCGAACTGTCACTTTGGCTCATCCTTAGGAAAATCGTTCTATAGTAGGATATACCTTCGACAGTAGATCTCGCCAACCAACGGGAGAAGATGGCTGCCACCTCCCGATGAAAAACACACTTCACTTAAAGGGACTAATGACCTCAGTAGTTGACGCGCCCGGAATCACTAATAACCAACCATCTAATTCTATTTACAAAACGTGAAAAATAATTTAAAAACTGACGGCTTAAACTAAAAATGAACTCTACGGAATGTTTTGGCAGCAACATTTAAAAACTTTAACTAACTGTCAGTCACATACTACAAAAATTGATTCAGAGAAGACTGTTTTCTCTGTGAGAAGACAAATTTAAGTTTTGACATTTCTTAAAGAACTTGCTTCCATTTTGGTTCCAGTAGTTGTTATAGAACTATTTTCCTAAGGATGAGCCAAAGTGACAGTTCGCGAAAACAAGTGAACATCACACATATCTGAGGGAAGTATCCCGCCGCCGCGACAGCTTTTCAGTCACGCCCCTTCATTAAGTGCTAGTGGCTCCTGTGAAAACATCCCTATGAAGAAGTCTAAGAGCTTAGCTTAAATATATGCACGTAAGCGAGTTCGGGAAAATTTTAAAATTTAATTACGTATGTGGAAAATCTCTTAACATGCTCTCATAATCAGTAAAAGAAAACTGCCACGAATTTAATAAAAAGCTCTCAATCACAGCTCGCCACACAACAGCACAAAGGCTGGAACCACGTGCATCTGTATGCATCTCGCATTCAAATATCGTTTTTAAAATAAACACAATATTTACCACACAATATTTGGCGGAATATCTGGCGGAACGCGACTCAACGGCGTTCCGATACCTCGGGAATCATTATTAAATTATATTATAAATACATAACTATTTATATTAAATTAATAATTAATTTGGAGAGCATTCCGGAACCAAAATTTTATAAATCAAGCAGTTTCTTCTTAGTCTGGTATGGTTTTGCAGTTTGAGGGATAAGGAACATGTTTTATTGGGTCCTCTTATAATATTGGATGGAGGAAGCAAAAATATTTTTGCATAGTTGATATAAATAAACAAGATACACACTTTCACATGGACAGAAACTGAGGCTGGAAAGGGTTGAGTGAAAGTGCCCTCTGCTATTGTACCATTTTTGCAATCATACCATTTTGATGAAATTCCATTGAGTCAATTTTGTGATAGCTATGGAGGCCAAAACAAAAACATACACACTACGTATTTCGTGTTGGAGGTGTTTATTTTTTTATTTTTTTGCAAAAGCTTCGAAGCACATTGAATAAATTGTTTTAATTTATCCTGTTGGAAGCCATTCTTATATGACACCAAATCGGCCCTCTGATGTTCTAGAAAAAGAGCTGAATAAAAAAATGAAATCCTTATTCGGCAAGAATATAGGCCACGTCAGTTTACTCAGAGAAAGGAAATGTGCATGAACTAAGAAAAGAATGTTTGAGAACCAAAATAATGAACACTAACAAAAATGGCCTCAATGACGTAAAGAAGAAAGATATATACATGTTTATTTATTGATTTATATTACGTAAAAAACGTTAAAACTGCGTATGACGTGCTATGGGGAAAAGTGAATTGGTGCACATTTTCAAAATTCTGTGATCCCTACACTAAATCATATACTACTTAAATTTTGAAAGGAAAAAAACCCTCCCATATAATAAAATCTATTTTCAAGGATAAAAAGGCAATAAATTTTGGCTCTTATCCATGTTGTCCTTCGGGATAATACTTCCTGAAGCGACAATATGGAAACGATAATTTGAATAATTGTATTTCCCACTGAATTCTAGAAGACGTGCACAGGAAATGAAGTTACATTTATGTCCAGAAGAAAAACAAGGGGCCATCTCAGCATTTGCTCAATGGATCAGGGAAACTGGACGAAAAACCTGATCGAGATGGGGGTCATTGACCCGGAAGCTGTAGTACAATAGTTGTTACAGGTTGTTTATACTCATCTATATAGTCCAAATGGTAAATAATGCATTATGTATCATTGTTAAAATTAATGTTACTTTTCTTGTGATGCTCAGTGTAGTCTCTAATTGTATAGAAACAGTTATGCAGCAGAAACGATTTCACTTTGGATTTAAACTTTTCTATCGAATTTAATCGTTCAATGTCATCTGGCAAAGTGTTGTTTAATAATGTGCATGTATTGTATGTGAATTTTTTTGTAATGAGCTGTTGATACTGTCACCTGATGAATGTGATTTCTACGTCGAGTGTTATAGTAATAGGCATCGGCATTTTCTGAAAATATATTCCCGCCCTTAAGCAAGTCATTTCTGACAAAAGCCACTGATTCGTAAATAAGCAGACAAGGTAATGGTAAAATTCCTAGATTAATGAAGAGAGGCTTACAAGAATCACGTGGGTGGGATTTGGTTATTATTCGTACAATTCGTTTTTGTAATCTAAAAGTCTGGAAGCAATAAAATGTATTTCCCCAGAATATTATGCCATGTCTCAGGCGGGAATGAACATTCGCGAATTATATACACAACGAACAGTATGAGGGCTGACTGAATTTGAAAGAATTCTAAACGCGTAGCATAATGAACTTAATTTTGTGTTCAATTCTTTAAATGGACGTTCCATTTAAGGTTTGACTGAATTGAGAGACCTAAAAATTTTGTTGCTTTAACATCAGTCAATGGTACACCGTTCATTTTCAATGGAGAACAGCATTGTTTATTAGAAATGGAAAACTTCATTAAAACCGTTTTCTTTTCGTTTACTATTAATTTGTTATTTCGGAACCAATTTGAAAATCTGATATTGTTCTATTTACGGTTTCTTTATTGCAAAGGATGTTCGTATCATCTGCAAAGAGAACCGTTCTTCCATTTCGAATCGTCGAGGGCATATCGTTTACGTAAAGTAGAGACAGAATAGGGCCTAACATCGATCCTTGAGGAACTCAACGTGCAATGGGCAAAGAGTCAGAAAGGTGCGTACGTAATGTTCCATCATTCCAGTAAGGTATTTCAACTTTCTGAGATCGTTGTTTAAGGTACGAACATAACCAATCAAGAGCAATACCACGGATTCCATATGAAGGTAATTTTGAAAGTAAAATGACATGATCAATGACGTCAAAAGCTTTTGAGAGATCTAAAAATAATCAATAGGTGCCTCGTTTTGATCCAATGATGAAACGACAGCTTTAAGAAAAGAAAATGTGGCTGTTTCTATTGATTTTGATTTTCTAAATCCATGTTGGCAATCTGAAAGCGCGTCGTCTTTACTGAGAAAGGTTTCCATTCGTACGTAAAAAAGTCTATAATATTTTAAAAAACGGATAGAAGAGAAATGGGCCGATAATTTTGAATTTTATTTTTGTAGCCTTTTTTGAGGAGCGGCTTAATTTTAGCTGTTTTGAAAATATCTGGAAACGTTCCGGTGCATAACGAATTAAATATGTGAGTTAACGGGTGTATAATGGCATACGCACATGTCTTTAACAAAGAATCCGGGAATTCATCTAAACCGGACGAATATTTATTTTTTAGTTTACCGATTATTTTGAGAATTTCATAGGAAGAAGTTTCGGAAACGAACATCGTGTCTAAAATTTTGGGTGAACTGTCTGTTTTTGAATTTTGTGCCTGAAGACCCTTAGTGAGGTCGGCAGCAATTCTCGAAAAGTATTGGTTAAAGAGACTAGCCACTGTTGCCGGATCGTTCACATTTATATCGTTATATTTTAAAACAACATTCTCTACAGGGTTTCTAGTTTATTTGGTCGTATTTTTAATTATATTCCACATTGCTTTTGTTTTGTTATTTGAGTTCAAAATATCCTGATCGTGTTTCATAATTTTAGCCTGCCTTATGACTTTTCGTAACAATGATTTGTATTTTTTAAAGTAGATAAGGAAATTTTGAGATACGGTATGACGTTTGAAATGAAAGAAAGAATTCACTTGTTTTTACGAGATGTCCTAATCCCTTGTGTTATCCAAGAATTCTTTTCCGTGAAATATTTATTTTTCGTTTCTGAAGAGGAAAGCAAGTGTTAAAATGTAATGAAAGAGTTGAAAAAAAAGAATTATATTTGTCGTTTGTATCAACAGTATTATAAACCGCTTCCCATGACTCCTGCATCAAGTAATCAATGAATAATTTTATTTTACTTGTAAACAATCTAGTCATACGTGTATTATTTATTGTGTCAGTGGTCGCATTTCTTACAATGGTAGAATTTGTGCATCGTGGCTGTATCCTAAATCTTTTGTTTAACTTCACTAGAGTAGTTTTGTTATTTAATTTGATCAATGGACTTCATAATTTTGTGTGATCCGTGTAGGTACATTAATTGTAATGTCTAAATGTTGACTACTAGGAAGATGAATAGATACATTTTGACTCATAAGTTATAACAGATTTATTTCAAAGTATAATATATCGTATTGTGCGTCATGAAACTATTATTTTCTAATGATTGCAACAGTGCACAGAATTCACTTCTCCCCATAGCACGTCATACACAGTTTCAACTGTTTTTGACGTAAAATAAATAAAAAATAAAATAAACAGTGTCTTAAATACAAAATACTAAAAGATTTTTGTTATTTATGATAAAAATATATTTAAAATCACTATAACTTTGTTTGAATGATAATAAACCTTCATGCAAAATAGTTTGAACCTCGGGGCCGGATTTAAGGATGGACAGAGTGACCGGCGGCCCACAGACCCCCCCGAATTGATACATGAAATACATTTTGGTTTTTAACAAAAAAACATGCTATGATTTTTAATATGGTAACAAATTCATAGTTTTTCGTCATTTAATGCAACATTCTTATTATATTTTTTACATTACAAAAGAAGGAAATATTTTATACTTATATTTAATATTTATATAATGGCTAATAGAAGTTTAAATAATCTATTTGTGATGTCAATGCTTTACAACTCTACATAAAATCAACTTCCTTAACTCATTAACGGAGCAGGCTTCCCTCTCTACTTTAAGGCGGCGAAAAACAAAAGTGGTAGAACATAGGTTAAAAAGAGAAAACACGATGACATTTCAGGGCCGTATGAAGTAGTTCCAGAATCACATCGAACTACAATTTGTTTGAATATTTATTTTGGTATTTCATTTAATTTGTCACGTATTTCACATATGAATAATAAATCATAACAATAAATCATATAATTATAGTTTCAATTTAATTTAACAGAAAAAAATATATTAATAAAAAATTTTAAATTACTAATTACATTTACAAATATGGTTCCAGATATTTATATAATATTTAGACTATACATTTATTTCATACTTCATTAAAAAAACCAAAAAAAATTTTAAATTTTATCTTTTAAATTATTATAATTATTTAAATAACATTACATCGTTAAATATTAATATTGAACGTCATGTAATAAATCACATTTTACACAAATATTTCAAAAATATATAAATACTTACCTGAACTAATGCTGGAATCAAACTTTTACAATAATTATTGTTATAACCTGTCATCAAATGTCATGTCAATTTCATGAAATGTCAAATTCGGTCCTACATTTACTAACACAATCAAACGAACCACTCTTATAGGTGGAGCTCACTCTTATATTAAATGGATAGACTGCACCTACAATGAATTAAAATTAATACTAATTTGAATTTTCCCGCGTATTTTGCATGTGGCGCGGTAATTCAGATAAATATTTAGTTTTTGTTACGTCATGCATGATTTACACCATCAATCGTTGAACCATCTGAGCAAGAAGTTGAGATGATATAGACAATGGATCGAAAAGAAGATCGACATAAAACGAAACAGATGTTTCCAGTGGGTCCGTGTTCGAGAAGCGGAAAAGGGCCAAAGAAACGAAACAGAAATTGGCGAACGTATTGAGACGGACCCCAAACCTAAAAAATTACTTGAGTGTAGTCCCAAAGATTTCATCCGAAAAATTATTACAGGACAATCAACGACAAGTAAGTAATATGTTGTGATTCTGTTGCATACACAAAACCTGTATTATTCGTTAATATATTGTCGGTTGTATATAAGCGATAGTAGCAAGTCTTTCTAATAACTCATCGTGCCAAGAACGTCTTCAATCGTCTCGGTGTGAGCAGCGTGGGAAAAGTGCGCTTGTGTTAGTGCCTATATTTAAATAACGTTGATTGGCGTTACCTGTCATTTGTTTGCGTAAATTGGTGAGGTTAGAGAGGGGATATGGAATCTCGCCCGATGAGTTAAGCACTCAGTAAATATAAAGCCTCTCCAGAAAATATAAATTTAAAACTTCATTATTTTCTTGGGATTAACGATATTCTCATTTCTTTGTCATTAAAGATCGACTTCACTGTTAAATTAATTTACCATAGTCCGTTTGGAGCATGGAATTCAATGTTAAGTTATTGCAAATTATACGCAATTAATTTTTCAAGGAAATTTCGGCGAAAACAATTGTCATTCATCAGTAATTATACATTTAATTCCGAGTTCCAAGCGAAAACACTCATTTAATTCGATACTTAAATCGATTATTAACTCGAGCAATTGGAGTCAGATCAACTGATGGAACAAGCAAGACTGTTCAGAGAAATCAGATTTACAAAGACGATGTAGACGAAAATCTTGGGGTCAATCTTGTTCAATTCGCAGAATTTTACAAAGAATTAGCAGCAGAAAAAGACAAATATTCAATCATGAACATGTGTGAATCGTGAACATTTAGTGTATACATTGATAATTGAAAAACAGGTACAGGACGCTTTTCCTAATGTTGAGTCAAGTTTGAAAATGTGTCTTGTTCTGATGATCACTAATTGCACAGCCGAAAGATCATTTTCAAAATTAAAATGAATGAAAAACAGATTGCGAACGACAATGCCTCAATTATCTCGCGCTTTTGAACCACAATAGCGATATTTCAAGAATGTTAAAATTTGACGACTTGATTAACGATTTTGCGATTAGAAAAACGCGGAAAGTTCCTCTGTAAAGGTGATTAATAGACATACAAAAAATAATATTTATTAAAATAGCATAATATTGTAATGCACCAATGGTATACTCAGTGACATTTAACATGACCCTCTACTATAGGTGTGCCCCATCAAATGTGCTCACTGGCCCCCACCCCTAAATCCGACCTGTTGAAGCTTACTGCAGTTTTTCACAAATACTATATCTTTGTTTATTTTTGCTCGTAAGCTATGCTTGTTGCTCATATCTAATCCATCATATTTAATTTCTACATCTAATTCATGCTCAAGCAACACTTCCTACTTGTACTTTTTCCGTTTAGCTCCTATATCAACACTTCCTACAAGTACAAGTACATTTTCCGTTTAGTTCCTCTAGTCTCGATTTTGAATCATTCGTAAGCACCTATAGTAAATTAGTTATACAACGACCGAATTATACTTGGGTTTTCGTTACCTGGTGCCTGAGGGGCTTGTCTTCATGATGGAATATGGCACGGCTTTTTGCGTCTTTCACGGTCGTGCTGCCAGATGTCGCATGATCGCGACCTATCAGTGCTGTAGTTCAAGCGACATCTAGCGGCACGACCGAGAAAGACGCGAAAAACGTGCTATATTACGTCGTGAAAACAATACGCTCACGCGCCACGTTACGAAAACCCAAGTACAGTTTTAAATTACTTATCTCAAAGAAGCTTTGGCTTTACATGGCATTTTGTATGAAATTGTTTTCGTGTTTTAGAAATTAAAAAAAAAATTCTTAAATGAATATAACATTTCTGAATGTTTAAAAACATCTGGATATGAAATGTCAAAATTTAAATAAAATAGTGCTTACTCTATTTTATTGTTGTTTCCATCTAAATCGTTTTGTTACAAGATAAATTACGGTATTTCAATATTTAATTGTTCATTAAAAACTGCAAAAAGCAAAATGACGTTTGGCGTTCTTCAATTTTCAGCACCTCGCGCAGTACTTATTTCATTTTTTTCTTAATAATCATTGGGAACGCTATAATGACATCACTATTTGAAGTCTGGTTCGATATCGAAATCCTCTCCCTCTTATTATCCGCTTGCTGTCAAAAAACAAATTTTAATCGGACAATAACATTTTCATTACAAAAAATATTTTCTTTTCCCAAAATTTTCCATAAATTTCGAAAAACATTCAAGTCTCACAGGAGCTTTCAGCATAATATATAAATGATCATGTTAAGCATAAATAAGCACCAAATTGCTTTTATATTGCATACTATACATTTTATAATTCTATAATTTGCTAGCTATTACTCAAACCTTAATTACCAGAAATGAGGAGTTAATACTGTTATTTCATATGCATAAATTGTGACTATCATAAATGTTCATAGATATACGAGTACATCCTTCCCCTAATAATTGATGGGACACATTCTTTAATGTGAGTTCGTTAGTAAATATCTAAGAGAACAAGTCTGTAGCCTATATGTCAATATGTTTTTTTATGTCAATAAGTTTTTGATCGAAATGCAATTAATTATTGTAACTAACCTTGCAATATGTCAACCTCGTATACAATATCGCATTTTAAAAATATTATCTATATACTCTAAAATACATTATAAATAAGTGTTTACCTGCAATCTCAGGCTCTGAGCACGAGCTGAGTATACTTGCTCCATTTGCTTTTTGCAGCATAAGCCAAATATTCGACAAAACCCAATCTGATGCCTTACATTTAAATTGCCAGTCAGGACGCGAGTTTGCGCAGTCCTTGACACGAACCGAAAGTATGACTCATGGTAAAATAACATGGGCGAGTTACTCCGGCGCAATGATTTTTACTCGTTCTGCGCACCTCCAGGTTGCGTCACGAACCACGTGACCACAACACGGGCCCTTCGTTTGAAAAGCCTGATCACATGTTGGCCGCCATGTTGCATGGAGAGCGAGAAATGTTGAGAAACATTTTGAAAGTGGTAGAAAGTGACAATTTTCAATGGCAGCCAACCAAAAATAACAGGATAAAGATCTACAAAATGCAATATTTAAAATAAATGCGTCATAAATCTGTATCAATGTCTTGTAACAAGGTGATAATTTCGGTATTTGGCCGCATTTAAAATTACCGCTAATAGTGTGTCGCAAACTTGTGTCTGAAGCTCATTGGCTGAAGTCGGATACAATGCGCAAGAGCATCCACTCCCTAGATGGATTCAAATATGCGAGACAAAATCTTTGAATGAATGCTGAGAATGATTCATGATTTTTATAAAATTTACTTAAGTAGAATTCATCTTACATTTCAGTCAGAAAACTTCAAGCCTATTCTCATATTCCATGTACAGATTCATTTAATTTTTAATCTATTATGTGGCATTGTTTAATATTGCCTATTTTGCAGAAGCCAATAAGCACTTGATCACATGATGTAATGAAGAGAATATTTTCTCCCAAAATATTATATTAAAACTGAACAGACGATTTTCTATTAAATCATTATTTATTCAATTAAATCTGGAATCGATTTTAATTATAATTATGTTCACTGGCACTTGATACCAGATCTAAGAATTTTTATTCATGTGTGGGAAAATGTGAATTTTGGGTTTCAAATGCGAGCATTACTAGCAATCCCAAAAACTTCGTTCATGATGTGTTTCATTTAAATGTATTGTTTCATATCATGTTAACTTTCTAGCATTATTTAAGTACAATCATTATCTAAAAAGACAGAAATATAATAAAAATAGAAATGTGATGGAACCGGGACCGGCAGGGAGTCTCTTGGCCCTTCAACCCCCCTCCCAGAAGCCGTTGACCCGTATTCACAAAAATAGTTTTTGTGAATGACTATAAGCCAACTGCGAATGACAAAAAGTCGTGCCGAATTCCATCTTGGAGATACTACCCTCAGCCACCACGTTAGAAAAACCCAATTAAAAGCACGGTATTTGTTTGAAGAAGCTCACTATGATCTAAAAGATTTTAAAAGTGATTTTGACAAAGCCAAATCCGATGTAGTAGACTTTCCTACATCTTAGAGCGTAAAAGTCGAGTTTTGTGAGAAACGTATAAAGAAAATGAAAAGTCATTTAGACGAACTGTGCGAAGATCAACGTTTATCTGACGACCAAAAACAATTAAAAGTTAATGTTTACTTCGCTTTTTTTAGATACTGTGATTTGTCAGCTGAGCCATCGATTTATTGGTTGGAATCAAATAATCGATTGGCTTGCGATCTTTCAGACATTAACTGTTGCAGTTTTCAGTCGAAGAACTTGCGAATCAACGCGAAACTTTCAGCGAGAAACCCTATGACGACGTAATTGATCACCCAGCAATTATTCTATTCTCTGAAAGATCGAAATTAGAAGATTCATTCAGTCAGAAAGTTGGCTAACTTAGTCCTAATCGAGAACTTCACTCTTTCAGTCAGCTTTTTGTATAGTATTATTATTGTTTCTAACAATTCCCGTGACAGTTGCAACTCCACAACGATCATTTTCAAGATTTAAAGTTTCCAAAAATGATCTGCAAAATTTGATGGGATAGGAGAGACTGGCGAATCTTGGCATATTGTCCATAAGTGAGAGTTAAGTAACGTAAAGGCGAACCTGGGCAACGTTATAGATAAGATTGTCAAAGCGAAAGTCCGCAGAGCTCGAATCAATTTTGTGGTTGATTAAGATTAATAAAGTTTCTTTCAATTAGTTTTCACCGCACTTGTTTTTTTAACAACGTGGAGGCCCCAATTTGAACCGGGGTCCCTGAAGGGCTAGTTATGCCACTGCAAGAGTCCGTAGGTAATCAAAGATTTGAGGCCCCTTCTTTTTAGTTATTGAACAAAAAGCTAAAAAAAATTATACATGGGGAAAGGCGTTTGCACGTCCTGAGAGAAAACGCAGCACCCGTTATCGATTTAGTTATTCGTCGATAGCCAGGCGTGTTAGTGCAGGAGTCGAGTTCCCTGCGCACACCATGCTCTAAGGTTTCTAAACGCCTGGCAGAAGCAATATTATAATTTGTTACATACTTTATAATGTTTTATAATGTCCACTAGTTTATAATTAATGTTGCAGTAATCGAAGTATTTTAAGAGCTGAGTAAATAAATATTTTAAACGGCTGTAGAACTAGTAAAATAATTTTAAAAATGTCTTTCTTATTTATGAACTAAAAAAATTGTTTCAAAATGTATGGGGGTCGAAGATCAAGGGTCGATAATATGCTCCGACGACTGATTGGCATAATAAAGCTCAAGATCCGATTGATTACAAAAATATTTAGAATTTTATTAATATTTTTACTTAGGAAAATCTACATAATAATAATAATAATAATAATAGTAATAATAATAATAGTAAATTACAAATTCGCTCATCTTTTAGAATTTAACATTATTCACATTAATAAGATAAAACGTTAGAACAATTACAAAATGTGACTTTTGTTTTTGAAACCTGTTTATATTAGTAAGTTTAAAAAAGTAATAGTACAAAATATTTTTAAAAAATCTAATCATTTTCCAAACTTGTTCATGATAGCCTAATTGTTGTCTTTAAGCCACTAATGTGAAATTTAATTTTGTTAATTTATTGCACAATTTTTTCATTAAAAGAGGAACTCAGAAAGGTTTGGGAATGTTAAGCAAATGCTTGTAGTTCCCGATTCGCCGACGTTTTGTAAAAATGGTGACTTCTGGCGAAGAGCGTTCTTCCTGGGCGCTGGAATTTTACAAAAATTAGTACTGCAGATGAGCGACGAAAGTTTAAAACTGTTTATGGCAAAGACAACTCTTGCCAAACTGTTTGGAGCATATCTTCAGTTACAGTGGTAGCAACTTCTTCAATCTTACGATTGAGTTTTTGTGGATAACGAGGTAAAGGTGGCACATCATAATCTTTGAGGTATCCCCTTAAGAGGAAGTCACACGTGGTGACATCCGGGGATCTAGGATCCCATCTTTCGAAACACTTATCCATATTCCCTGCTCATTCAAAACGCCGTTGAAGTTTCAAAATTCAAAATTTATTGCTTATTTATCCTTGAAAATAGATTTTATTACATGGAAGTTTTGTTTTTCTCCCTTTCAAAATTTATTGCTTATTTATCCTTGAAAATAGATTTTACTACATGAGAGTTTTTTTTTTTTCTCCCTTCAAAATTTAAGTAGTATATGACTTAGTGTAGGGTTCACAGAATTTTGAAAATGTGCACACAATTCACTTTTCCCCATAGCACGTCATACGCAGTTTTTAACTTTTTTTTTACGTAAAATAAATAAATAAATAAATAGGTAGCTCGCTTTTCAGAAATTCACGAACGTCTTATGGCAAGAAAGTGGGGTCCCATCCTGCTAGAATAGGAACGTTCTCTCCTCTCAAACTAGGGTGGCCACTTCTTTTCTCAGGTCACAAGCAACCAGTTCTCACAAATTTGTCATGCCAAGCGTAAATAGACTTCCCGGTTAGTGCTTCTTTGCCATACTAAGTTCTCAACTTCCGTTGCTCATCTGTAGCATTCTTATTTTTGTAAAATTCCAGAACACAGTAAGCACGCTCTTCACCAGAAGTCATTTTTAAGACAGCAACTACGGCGAATTGGGGAACTAAAAGCAGTTGCTGAAACAAAAAAAATTTTAAGATCCTCTTTTATATAACATACATATAAAAGTTGTATCATGTACAGTTTTTGTGCAATAATTTAACAAAAGTATAACCGGACTTTATGAATATCCCGTATGAGAGAAAAAAAATTGGAAAAGGTCGATGAAGCAAATCTTTGTAGTAAAAAGGGTCGAAGTAAGAAAAAGGTTGGAATCCCTGATCTGGAGGCTGTCTATTTTGTCCAGGCTGAAATCCATTCTTGAGTGTCAGTGAGATATCAAAATATCAAAATCTGCAACCTTTCTTTTAGCTCTGAAAATGAACAAGTCCTTCATTTTATTTTCTTATATTTACTATTTTATATCTATTATTTTTTCACTTTTTGTAATATCATTTGCTATTGGTTTTAATTGTTATGAAATCCCCCCTTAATGTTGGCAAAGGAGTGGGGGTACTTATTCGGGGGTTCAAGAAAACGTGCGCGTATAATACCTTCATCGGAACCTGACTTGGGAGACTCCGGTGTCGCTCACCGGTTGCATCAGTCTATACTCGGGTTTTCGTAACGTGGCGCCTGAGGGTATTACTCCAAGATGGAAAATGGCACGGCATTTCGCGTCTTTCTCAGCCGTGCCGGTAGAGTCGCTTGATCTGCAGCACTGTTTGATACGGTCGCGATCATGCGACATCTTGCAGCAGGATCGAGAAAGGCGCAAAACGTCATACATATTCCACCTTGAATATCCTCAGACGTCACGTTACAAAAACCCAAGTATAGCTACGCTCCTGCCAAAGACATATTTGTACGAGTCACGATGGAAAGACATGGGTGAGATTGTATAAGGTACGAGTATCTTACTTCAGCCCAAAGAGTTTCAGGCATCAGTTTGCGCCACAATTTACTTGGAATTTTAAATGTAGCCATATACCAAAATTGTCGTGTTGCAAGTCATGCTGGATATATGATTTTTAATGCATCTTGTTGCATCCCAGCGATGTTGCCACTTACTCGGATCCCAGACACGTGGTCATGTCGTTCTTGCATAAAAGCACAACAGTAGCAGCAGTGGAAAGAAACAAATCGCAATAAGAGCACACAGCAGACGACACAGAACCGCATACAATATGCATATCCAAAGAAGTAATGAATGGCGCTCTTCAATTTACAGATGCTTCGCGCAATATTTCATTTTTTTCTTCATAAGTATCGGCAACTCTCCAGTGACGTCAGTAAAATATGAAACCTCTGATTGGATACCTGAACCCCCCCTCTCCCCAGTCAGCCGCTAGCTGTCAAGTAGACAGAAAATTTATTCGAACAATAAACTATTCACATGATTTTCTCCAAAATTGATAACCCTTTTACTTTGAAATTATTGACCAGATCGAACTCAATGCCCTGTGATTTTGAATCCGATATTTTAATTGTTGGGGTATTTTACGCGAATCTTGAATAGTTTCAAAATTTTCTCAAAGGTTCCAAATTTTCTGATTAAACGTTTTCCTCGGATAGAGCAAATGACTAAAAATGCAGCAGGTCTCGATTTCGTTTAAATCTCTGAATTTAAAACTGTAAAAGTTTTAAATTTTTTCGGCGTCTTCCCACAGCTGGAATATTGAATTTATAATTTTTTCTCAATGAAATTTGATCTTCAAATAAAAATCTTGAAATGTTATGTAATTTCTTAAACATATTACCTTAAACACATTACATATAAACATACAACTTTTGCGTGAAATGTAGGCAATTTTCATTCAATTATTTTCTCAAAAACGGCTTCAAACGTTTTATTTAAATTTTCTCTTGGATAGAGTATTAGACGCTTGAAAAATAGCGCAATCCACATTTTCGGCAAACACTGCATTTTCGAAAATTGCAATAAATTAACATGGAAAAGTACAATGTGGTTGAGACAGATTTTTCCTTAAAAAATAGATCTTTAAAAAAGGTCACGAATATTCCTTTGAAAAACTGAGTAGTTTTCGTGATTTTTTTTATTGGAGTATAGCCAATTTATAAAAAGTTATTTCTTAAAAACAGTTGTTTTTTTCTTCGGGTAGAGCAAAGGACGCCTAAAAATGGCGCATGCCCCATTTTCGGCGAATTCTCTGTATTTTCGACAATTGAAAGCCAAAAATACACATCGCAAAACAACATTGATGATCGAGATCTTTTTCAGTAATGAAATCTGGTCTTTTAAAACTAGATCTCTAAATGATGTAAATGAAAATATCTGAATGTTTGAAAATTGCACATGCAACTCGTTCTTTAAGCTTCGGAAGGTTGAGTTCAGCTCATTATTATACTCTCTGGTTTAGCTGAGACTGGTGATGTAAGTGTGAAGTCAATGGCGTGCTGACTCTGAGAACGAGTCCGAATCATAGCGCGGAGAAATAAAAATCCTGATTGGAAACTCTTGCACAGTTTCATGTAGTATTATAATATTCTGCTGCCGTTAAAAATAATGCCAGAAAGCATGTGCTATAGTAGTAACACTAGTTTTCTTGAGTAGAACAAAGTTCGCTTAGAAAAATAGTCCGATTTGCATTAAATCCTCTGGACTTGCGACAATTGCTAATTCGAATCTCCCTCGCTACTTTTTGCTGCCGAGATTTTTCACGAAGTGGCTGAAGAATTATAATAAGCATAATAAAAGCGAGTATAAGCATTATTGTTGTACTACGTATCTGTTACAAATAATGCGAGAAAATATGTGATGTTCTAGCTCATCCATCCTTAGTTACACCAATAAACAAAATTCTTCCATGATTAATTCTTTGAAGATAACAAGATTTTTTCGAATACCGCGGTGGTTGATTGTGCTGCGCTCTATACAGAGGTGAACAGAAGTTACGTAATATTGATAAAATACTACGATTCACGAATACTACTCCCACTTCGCCTCTCCCCCTTGTAATGGGCGTAATGCTTCAAGGTCGCCTCGCTTTACCTTGCAATGTCTCCAGATGTTAACTTCAAAGCAAGTGAACCGGGCCTGCTTGCTTCAGTTCTCCTTGCATCATGCGGCAAGATCACTTGTAAGTGATAATTCTCTAAAACCCGAGACCAGCC
Organism: Teleogryllus oceanicus; assembly: GCA_964035755.1. Lineage (NCBI taxonomy): Eukaryota > Metazoa > Arthropoda > Insecta > Orthoptera > Gryllidae > Teleogryllus > Teleogryllus oceanicus. The sequence continues at coordinate 49,020,244 of CAXIVR010000010.1, read as the reverse complement.
ACGATGATGACGAAGGCGATCTGGATAACGGAAGATATGGATGTTTTTTATTGCCGGAATTGTGAACGCAAGTATAATGAGTTCTTCATATCAGGTAGAATTTATTTGAAATCCTGTTCAGGCCTTTGTATTGAGAAAGCAAATATCTAATCATGTTGCTGCATTTAAAGATATGAAGTAATGTTACTAACGCCGTAGTACAATATTTGATTATGCGTGCATTGCACCAACTAAACTTGACCTACTGACCTAGTATTTACTTTTTGCAGTTGAAAGACTATGAATTGGAGGGAAAATTTTGCGATTCTTGTCTAAAAAGGTAATGCCCTTTTGAAGTAAACAAGATTCACTTATTTTCAAAACTTGTTGTATATGGTTTTACAATTAGGACCTATTTTGCCAAAAAATTAAAATTTAAGCGCTTTTTTTTTTTTTTTATTTGAAAGCATTACAGGAAGTATAATTGCTATTGATTGGTCAAAATGTAGAGATTTTGGGACTGCAAACTGCATTTAGTGTGATTTATATATTTTTATTCAACATTTTCTGTTAAAAATAAATGCAGATTAACGATTTACTTTGGCACTTTGAACTGAGGAAATTGGAGATGGTCGTGTGGTAAATATACAATAGGACACAGAAAATTAAGAATGGGTTTTTAGATTGAGGAAATAATGTTTCCATTATATTTTTTTATTTAACCCATTTTTATTAATGTGGGTTCAATTTACAGTTTTAAGGGTTTGTTTAAAGAAATTAACATCTAATATTAGTGGAGGTTAGAAAACAATGAAAATAAATTCCTATTTTGATTTTGTATACCATTGGAAGAATATTTCTTCTGATGATCAACAATGCCAATATTTAACGAAATATCATTAATATAATTATTATATTAATGATATTTATTTTTAATATTGAGGTTTTAAAAAATAAGCTAATTGAAGCAAAAAATCACTAACATTTTTTAAAGGAAATGTGATGATGTGTGTAAATATAAAGTGTTGTGAATTTTAATCTTGAAGTATTGAAGAATTTTATTGTCCTAATTTTGATTTCTCCACTATTTCAAATGATCTGAGATTTCATCTTGCTTTATAGAAGAATGAGGTAGTTAAGAAAGAAGAACAATTACAAATAATTATTTTATTTTATTAATTATACAATTAATTTATTAATTACTGTCAGCATAATCATATCAACTAAAGTAAGACAATTTAAATGAGACTTAAAATTATGCAATTAATTACAGTCGCTCATTTGCTTTTTGTAATTTTAAACAAATCGATTTTTAAGAGTATTTATATGAACCATGGTAAAACCTGAATGGCCAAAAGAGGTAGCCTGTTTTTCGTTTACGATGCCAATACATACAGTTGGTGACAAAGAATAGGACTACAAAACCTAATATGTTCTGAAACTCTTGCTAAAACATGGATAAAATAATATTATATTCTTTCTTTTCTTCTTTCTTTTTTTTCTTCTTTCTTTTTTTTCTTTCTTTTTTCTTCTTCCTTTTTTTTCTTTTCACCTTTCTTTTTTTTTTTTTTTTCTCTTTTCTTTGGAATCTTTCTGCAACTTATTATTGACAATAGAGATTTTTTTCTTTATGAAATCTGTTAATTGAAACCAGATGTTTAATGAAGGTCAGTTTTTGGAAAATGTGAGGAATCATTGTGTAATTTTGCATGAAACAAAGGCAATTTTAATTTTTTTGAAAATTAATAATAGGCCCTATTATTAATTATTTAAATAAGTAATCATTTGATTTAGAATTAAGAGTTGACTTTGATTGAAATTATTAAGAAAAAAAATACATGCAATTTTCGAAAGCATATTACACAGGGCCTTAACCTGGCTGTGGTCCTCAAATTTACTCTCTCTTCGGTCAATGTGTCCAAATGGACCCTTAATAACTTCTCGTGCACATTATTTATTTTTACAATTATCATATGTAGTGTGGAAAACAGAAAATTTAAAATAAACTTTGAAATTTTAATTATACACATTTATTTTCATTTTAAGAATGTACAATAGTGTAAAATAGTGCACACCTGTACAAAATACTTGATAGTTAAATAATCCATATGCAACAAATGCAGAGAAACTGATTTACAGATGCATAAATATTTAGCACAACTGTGATTAGGATGATTTTTACATGAAAAATTTAAATTTGGAGTGGTGCAAAGTACTTTTATTAGCTAACAATAAATATATTAGTATAAACAACCTGTAATATCAACAACAATGAGTATAAACAACCTGTAACAAATATTGTACTACAGCTTCCGGGTCAATGACCCCCCATCTCGATCAGGTTTTTCGTCCAGTTTCCCTGATCCATTGAGCAAATGCTGAGATGGCCCCTTGTTTTGCTTCTGGACATAAATGTAACTTCATTTTCTGTGCACGTCTTCTAGAATTCAGTGAAAAATACAATTATTCAAATTATCGTTTCCATGTTGTCGCGGAAGGAAGTAATAAGAGCCAAAATTTATGGCTTATTTATCTTTGAAAATAGATTTCATTACATGGGAGTTTTTTTGTTTTTTTCAAAATTTATGCTTATTTATCTTAAAATAGATTTATTACATGGGAGTTTTTTTTTTCTCCCTTTCAAAATTCAAAATTTATTGCTTGTTTATCCTTGAAAATAGATTTTACTACATGGGAGTTTTTTGTTTTTTTCTCCCTTTCAAAAATTCAAAATTTAAGTCGTATATGGCTTAGTGTAGGGATCACAGAATTTTGAAAATGTGCACACAATTCACTTTTCCCCATAGCACATCATACGCAGTTTTTAACTGTTTTTTGACGTAAAATAAATAAAATAAATAAATAAACAAAAATGACACCTTCGCCCTTTTTGAGTAAAATCTAACAAAACTGAATTTTGAAGAGGTGAATTATTCACCAGATATTTAGTTTTCCTTACTAGTTCCCTTGATGAAGTAGTTTATGGTAGATGTGTTTTGCAGTTGATAATAGGACTTCTTAATCGTTTTAAAATTTTTGTATAAAAAGTATATTTTTGTGATAATATTTTTCTTTCCAATCTGGATTTATTTTTGTAAACGAGAAATGTTAATTGATGCAAGATATTTCTATTATGTTAGAACAACTACAATAGGAGTTCTATTGTTTTAATTTCAAAGATAAGAACCGTTAATCTTATCTAATATATCAAAAAGTCCCTCAGCAGAATTATGTTATTATTTCTGGTTTCTTTTTGTGAGAAATGCAAACTCTTGCATCATTGTGTAGTGTTCTTTGAAGAATACAACAATATTTTTTTATGGCCCACACGACACTAACGTCATGTCATTCGTAAATGAGAAGGTTTGAAGAGCAGTTTGCTATGCCCTTTGGACAAGTTTTGGCAGCATATAGATTTTTCACGTATAGTTACAAGAGTGATATCTCTTTCCAGAAGCTTTTGACCCCGACCCAGGATGTACAAAAGTTTTTAGAACTTCGATAGTAAATTGCTCAATGAAACTCTCATCATAACATCGTGTCAGACGATTAAGTGTCAGAAGACAATCTGATCCTTCCTTTGGAGACGACTATGAACTTACCGAATTATTATATCAAATGTCTAATTTCAGTACAACACGAGAAATAAGATGTAAGTGACGGGTCTAAATGGACTCGAAGAACTTCTGTGAAAAAATCATAACTTATCTCATATTGAAAATAAATTGACATAATTTTATATATGGGGAGATAAGTCAAACATTAATGGTCAGGGAGTAACAGAACGAATGCACCATTTTCTTAAGATATTAGAATTTCTCCACAATTATTCATTTTATTAATATAGAGGTACAGCAAAATTCATTAACAACAGCTGAAAATTTCAATATTTTTAGTGTGTTAAGAAATCTATTATTTTCAATTGTTTGCTTTGTAGATTTTTCATTATAAATTTCTCTAGATCCTTCTCAGATTCTGCTCTCTCCAACTTGATTCTGCATTGTGCTCTGTCTTAAGTCTCAAAATGCGGTCTTGATACCTTTCAATGCCTCTTGCACTGTTAGAACACAGTCCCACTCTCCAAAGGCCCTTCAACTCGTCTAATAATATAGATTCAATTAATTTCCAGGATTTATTTCCTAATTTCATTATAGCTGAGGTTCAGGTTCACTATAACCAAATTTTCTTATGCTTATTTGTAATGTAAGTGAAATGGGACCAGTGACAAGTTCACTATATCAGAGCTCACTAGAACCGGAGTAGATTGTATTCATGTACTTTCCTGGATCCATGCACCATAAGATTAAAATAAAAAGGTTTCTTACCTAATGTTCTAAGATTTGTAATTAGTAGAGGCAGGATTTCAATGAAAATGCATGTTTTTTAGACCTTCCCAACTTTGTAAATATCTCTTTTTAAAAATGCATACTTGTCCATGCACATTTGCGTGTTTTGGTAATTTTTGTGAGAAATTATTGCATAATGTATGTTTGGATCTTTATGAGATTAATACCTATTTAGACTTCTATCTAGCATACTAGGTATTTATTTATTTCTCTTCTTCTTCTTTTAATGTAATTTGTTAACATTAAGTAACACACATTTGTATAAAGAGCATATTCTTATCTTCAAACAGTTCCTAGACAGATCCTAGCAGTTGTCTTTGCTTATTGTTTTACTACAAATTTTAACCCTCCAGAACACATGCTAGGATTTCCGAAGCGAGTACATGAGCTGTGTTAAGTGAGCAAGACTTAAATGACTCAATGCCAAGAGATTAAACTGCAATGGATAATGAAGATACTGGTAGCTGTAACTCAATATCAAAGGGGAAAAAATAAGAGCAGACTCTTTGGTAATCTTTTATGTGGCACATGTGTGCCAAATAATAATAATAATAATAATAATAATAATAATAATAATTGTACTATTGTACTGTACTGTACTATTGTCAAATATCTTGGATATTTACAAAGATTTAATGTTGACCAAAAAATTACAAAATCTAACATTACCCAGGAATTTAATACACGTCTGAGTAAAATTCTGAAAACTAAACTCAGTGCTGGCAGGAAAATTAAGGCTATAAATACCTATGTAATTCCAGTGCTTACCTACAGCTTTGGTATTGTCAAATGGACACAAACCGAACTAGATGCATTTAATACAAACTGCAGAGTACTTTGCACCAGATTTAGATGTCACCACCCTAAAAGCACAGTTGAGAGATTCCACCTACCTTGGTCTTTAGGAGGAAGAGGTGTCATAGATATTGTGAATCTCCATCACCAACAACTGGAGAGACTGTGTCAGTACTTCCGCGAAAAAGCTAATGGAAGCAAGATACATCGGATTGTAACATACATTGACCGGAAAATTACACCATTGAATTTGTCTGATGAAACAATGAACCTACAAAAGCAAATACAGACCAATGAGATGAAAATCAGCTACTGGAAAGAGAAGCAACTTCACGGACGCTACCCATACCAGAAAGAGGGAGAACTGATGGACCGTAAGTCATCAATTAAATGGCTGTGCTTGGGAGAACTTTTTGCTGAAACAGAGGGTTTCATGGTAGCTATTCAGGACCAAGTAGTATCAACTAAAAACTACCGTAAATTTATCCTGAAAGACAATAACGTTCGTGATGACAAATGTCGGCTATGTGGAGAACATAGAGAAAATATAGACAACATTATCAGTGGATGCAGCTCTCTAGCATCCTCAGAATATACAAAACGACATGACGACGTTTGTGAAGTGGTTTATCAGCAACTATGCCACAATAATAACCTTTTGACCGGTAACCGAACACCATACTATAAGTACACACCGAACCAGTCATTGACACAAATAATCACAAAATGTACTGGAACAGGTCCATAATAACAGATAGGTCTGTATCATCTAATAAACCGGACATTGTATGGCGTGACAAGAAAAATAAAAAGGTGTATCTGATTGATGTCGCAGTCCTGCTAGCTCACAACATCCCAAAGAAAAGAAGTGAAAAAATTCTAAAATATCAACCTCTGGCAAATGAGATAAAGGAAATGTGGAGCGACGTGGAAATGGTGACGATTGTACCAATAATTCTAGGCGCCACTAGTGAAATTCCTAAGTTCCTACATGAATCCCTAGCTGAACTGCCACTGAAGAAGGGGTTATACATCCAGATGCAAAAGATTGTCATACTGGACACATGTAACACCGTAAGGAAGTTTCTGAACATTAATGGTTGATCCAGTGCTGATTATGACAGTTGGAACGTGTATCTCTTGTTCATGGTAACCGAGATGCACGAGTGGAAACAAGTTAAATTGCGATGATGATGATGATAATAACAATAATAACAATAATAACAATAATAATAATAATAATAATAATAATAATAATAATAATAATAATAATAATAATAATAATAATAATAATAATAATTGAAAATCATGTCTGTGGGGGAAAAAAAGAAAATTTAAACAAATTTCGTGAAATTTATATTCATAGCAATTTAGAAATTTGAAACAGAATTAGTATCTCTACTGGACTCGGTAAAAATTCCTGAAGACATTACATTTTCTTACTTTTAAATGGTTTTATGTTTTTATAAACTTGAAAATTATTGCATTGATGACACAGATTTATTATTGAAGATCCAATGGAAAATACTATTGGCAAATCTCCAAAGCATTTGTAAAGAAATATTTGCTGCTCCAAAAGTGAGGACATGTTTTCTACCACACTCGTTTACGTAGAACAGCTAACAATTGTGATATTGATTTTGACCAAAATTCTTCATGTTTTAAAGAAGTGTACACCAGAATTTATTATGAAACTACAACCGATTGATTTATGTGAATAGTTATACCATTATCTGATTCATTAATAATATTGTGTTTTTCTATTTACTGTGTGACCTTCCTGTAAACAAATGAATAAATAAAAAATCCTTTGAATAAAGAAATTTCAAACTGTTTTCTTGGAGCATTGGTTTTTGTCTTTAAAACCTTGTCAAACCAGGTTTGCAATTTAGTAACATATCATTAAAGTATTGATGTATTGTATTCTGTTAAAACTATTACAATTTTAGGTGTCTCATGTTTGTTTTATAATTTCTTTTAATATACGTGTCTCGATTTTTAATACTTGGTTGACTAATTTGAAATTCTAAATCTCTTGAATCAAAAACAGATTTTCATTGTTTTGTGTTGTAAAATTTGAATAGAACTTGCAACATTTTTGTTTCATTGTATAATTTGTATTTGTTGAGGAATATGTTTAATTTTTGTTTGTTTGTTTTCAGGGTCTTCATCATTCTGCATAATGGCAACTTATACAGTAAAAGTTGATTTCTGTTATTAGACTGAATGATGGTGATTATAGCATCAAAGTCTTCAGAGATAGGACTGTGGCTCAAAGTAAAATGAGTTTCATTAGAGAATCACTTGTTCATACATTTTTTGTGGAAAAATGAATGAAGATAATCTTAAAACAGTCATTTAGTCCTGAAGACATACCTCACAGCTTATTATTCAAATAAGACTTCTGATATTCAAGCATATCTTCAAAAATAAATCCTTAAGAAACAACAAATAGTACTGCTGAGATTTGTTAAGATAGCTGTTACATCAGTGTTGTCTAGATGATCGTATGTAGTTAGTATTTGTGTATGTTCTTGTCTGATGATGTACAAGCGTCAACTCTATTCTTATTTTGATCGGACAACAGTAATGAAGAGAGAAAAGACAGTTGAAATATCAGGTGATGGTTTAATGAAGAAAAACTTCATGTATTCATGAAAGATGTTAAGTAAACAAAATAAATTTTAAATTAATGTCTTTGTTGTTTTATTGGTGTTTTGTGGCCACTTAAATAATATGAATGATCACGATTTTCTCTGAAAATATTTTTGTATTATAAAAGAGTTTTAATGTAACAACAATAATTTTGTTGTTGTGGATCTTTATTGTGCGAGTAGATGTAATTGATTTTTCTTAATAAAAGTTCCAATAATTACTTTTTATAGACAGTCACAAATCCATTTATTAAAACAAAATGATTTTTACATTACTATAGTATCTTGAAACAAGAAACAGCGTGGCAACGTTTCAGAGGTCAAGTTGTGTCTCCAAGGCCTTAAACAATATGTCAACTAAAATAAAAAATTTAAGAATTAATATAAATAAAATAAATATAAATAAATGAAAATTAAAACAACTTATATTAAGATAAAGCAAGTGTATTTGACAATATAAACTTATTGTAAGTACTTGAAGTAATTATTGGAACTTTTATTAAGAAAAAACTTATTAACAGACAGCCTATGTTTCATCTTTATAGACGTAATTTAACCACAATTTGTTGAACTTGACAAATAAACAACTGTAAACTGGATTAAATGAGTGACGATTAGTGTATGGGATTTCAATTTTGTGTGGTAACACTTGTAGAGAAAATTGTCTGTAATCATTCATCTGTTATATTAATTTGGTTTTTATCAAAATTAAGTACATGCTGTTATGCTATCAGCAATTCAGTTTGTCATTGTACATCTTGATGTGTACATTTCACTGATATTCCCGAAAACATTACGCCTTAGCTATGGAATGAATGAGCAAGACAGTCATGATCATTGCCAACCTTATTCATTAATCTGGAAATGCTGTCACTGCCAAGAGTATATGTTTACAAACAGGTCATTTATTAAAGAAAACTACTCTTCAATGGATCATAGGATGTGCTTCCACCCAATATTCACTTATACGAAGCATAACATAGCACTTCCATTCAATTTCATGTCAGTCTTATACCATCGAATGAGCTTGTTGCAATTCATGCTCTAATCATCATCTACATTTTTAAGATTGCCTTTTAGCTACTAAGGTCATAGAATGATCATTGTACGTAACTTTGGGAGTAACAGTAGCGGAACTCGCATTCTCCTATGTGGACACCAATGATGTATATGATGATCTTATACATCATTGGTGGACACATGGAAGCATCCATGCTCCGGGTTGGATTTGATCCCGCGACCTTCCGGCATGAGGCAGGTACGATCCGAGTCCTATCTGACTCGTCGTACACGATTGAAATCGTATGTGCGACTCGATAGATATTATTATTATTATTATTATTATTATTATTATTATTATTATTATTATTAATGAAACTGAGTTTTGGGTAGCTAACTAAGCCACATCTTGAAATTAGGTGATGTACAAATTTTTGAAAAGATGAATATTTGCCGCATAATTTTGTGTAAATCTGGCAGTTTTTAAAAGAATTATTTTCTCAAAAACTACTCCAATACCTTTTCCATGGATAGAGCAGAAGATTCTTTAAAAAATCGACATGTCCCCTTTTCGGCGAACTATATTTTCGAAAATTGCAAAAATTCCATGTTGTTAGATGATTGTTTTCCCATAATGAAATATGTTATGAAAATTAATCTTTAAATGATGTCATGTCCATTTCTTAAATCAGTTTGCTTGTAAATTTTGCGTGTGATGAAAGCAATTTATTTTAAAATATGTTTTAAAAAATGCTCCAATTGTTTTCCTCAGTTATAGCAAATGAGGCGTAAAAATGTTGCAGTTTCCATTTTCGGCGAACCGCAAATTTTCGAAAATTGCAAAACTACAATATAATAATACATGATACATATTTTTTTCATAATGAAACTGATACCGGTAAAGGTGGCTCAGGGTATCAACGGAATGCACTGCTGAGTCCGAATGGGGAGTTCTAGGGTCCGAATCCCGACGGTGTTAGAATTTTCGACACAAGCTATAGAACTTAACTTGGGTTTTCGTAACGTGACGAATGACATTAGGTCATTTTTACACCTCCCGCCTTATAAAATGAATATTTTTAATTAATTCGCGAACGCCTTTCACAACGGTGCTCATAGCCTCAAACGTGCTTATCACAGTTACAAAGATTCATTTTATAAGACAGGTGAAAAAATTACGTAATGTCATCCGCCACGTTACGAAAACCCAAATATATAACACAACATAGAGATGTCCACGATCCCCACGCTATCTTTCCTTCCTATTCATTGCATCCTCTCCTCTTACATGCAGCACTCCACACCTTTCGGGAGACCAGTCAGGAACTTTTGTTTGTCCCGGCTAGGGCGGTGCCGCGTTGGTGGGAGATGGTTGGAGAAAATCCCAGCAAGCTGAAGTAAGTCGGCGCTGGATCTCGCCATCCAGTGGGGGAACAACCGCCACCTTCCGCGATAAAGAAACGTGCACTACACTTAAGGAACTGTTGACGCGTCCGCAATCACTAATCACTGAAGTTTGTTATTTAAAACTACGAGATAAATGTAATGAATGTGAAATGATGAAAATGAAAAATATTAGACCGTTGTTGTAATGTAAATTTTAACTTTTCTTAAGCGTCGGGTGAATTGATTTTTGCTCTTGAGTGTGGTGGTGTCGACTTTCTGCATGTCTCATTAGAGCTTGTTCGGCAAACATTGCATAAAGATGGTTTGTATTTATATCCCTCACATCGTGTGAAAAATCTTCTCCCGGAGCACAACGTAAAGGATTTCGATCGCATTTTGTCACTTGTTAAATCTGTACTAATAAGATTGAATATAACTACATAAAACGGACATAGATTCTGAATTTTTATCGGCTCTTCAGGATTGTTACAATGTCTTGTAAAGTTTGGTAAAGATTAATGCAATACAAATTCGGAAAATAATAGCTATTAACATAGACTAAAGATGTATACATCTTTACTCTATGCTATTAACATACCTAGAAATGTTACGAGTGTTATTACTGCCGAGGCCAAATGTTAAAAATCGAGGCGGAGCGTAGCGAAGTCGATTTTTTTAATTTGGACGAGGCAGTAATGACACTAACATTTCGTGGTATGTTCAGCATTTTATGGGTCACCATAAAATCTCATAAATCTTGCGATATATCTATATACAATTTTCGTGTACCGTAGTTCGAGAAAGATGGATGCAAATAATTCTCCTGAACCTAATCATATATAAAGGAACGACGCACGTTCGGTTAGGGAATTGGCGCGTTGGCTTCCAGTGACGAGACTTCCACATCGTCAGTATGTATGATCTCACTTTTCATATTGAGATTTTTAAAAATTTTCTTTTATACAAACCTTGTCCTGGCAATAACGAACACACACACACCAAAAAAAAATTATCCAATTAGGTGCAGTCTTTCGAAAGTTATGCGCTTACATACATTTCGGCGATTCATTTTTTTTTTTTTATTTATATAGATTCAGAACTGCAACTTAATACTACTTGAAAAATAAGTCTCATGTTTTTATAACACGAGCTGAAAAAAACAGGCTTTGCCCGGTTATTTATATTTCATAATCATCTCTTAACTAGGAAAAACAGTTCTATCTAGGGGTCTAATGTAAATTGAAATAGTTTTATTTACAATCCCACCACCATCTTCACCTTCCGCACGCCATCTTGTCTCGTTCCGCTCCGTCTCTCCCCATTCCGCGTCTCGCCCCATCCCGCCCCATTAAAGACTAGAAAATCCAACATTTAGGGGAAAAATCACTAACTTGGGAACACTGATATACATTCCCGTCTGAGATACAGCATAATATTCTTGGGAAGTGTCTGACTGATGTTGATATTCCAACAAGATGTCAATTTCCCGTAGCTTATGAAATAATCCTCCACGTTTTTTGTACTTATTTTCGAAGTTATATAATAAATTTAACTAACAATTTTATAAATTATTTTATTTGTTTAAAATATGTTTAAATATATTGGTATGCTAGAAAAGTATACGCACAGACAGAGAGGGTGTCTGCAGGTATACGTAACAACCGGGATGTCTGCATGTGGGTAGGTACTACTCGCGCAACTTTTCTTGAACGATGACCTTGCTTCCCCTCCCTTGAGCAATAAACAGTTGAAGGCAAAACCTTGCAGTGAGCACTGATGATAACATTCCAAGCATTAAAACTTCATTGGAACGTAATAGAAGCTAGTCAAAGTTAGTTGCTTTCGTAATCGAGAACTTTTGTTCAGCTTTATTACCATTATCTAAAGAAATGGCTGGGGCAGGTCCAAGTCCTTCAAGAGAGGCACCTAAAACCCTTATCTAGTGTCTCTGCTGATGCTTACCCAGAGCGATGACCTGGTCGCACACGTAGCAGATTTTGATTTTCCAGAGGTTGGCATTACTGTAAATACCCTAGTGTCCGACTTTGTAACTAATACCCCCACTCCGCCCGCATTTCTTCAATCTATCGTTCAAGAAAAGTTGTGCGAGCAGTACTAGGAACACAATTAAGGAGAAAACCTGAGAACAGCGAATTGTACGTCCCCCAGTAACTAGATTGATTAATTGATTGATTTTTTCGTGTTTCCGGGCGCGTCAACGGCTTTAGTCATTAGTCCCGTTCGTATAGTGCATGTTTTTTCGCGGGAGATGGCGGTGATCTTCCTCCGCTGGATGGCGAGATCCGGCGCCGACCTACCGTCGGCTAGTGGGGTTTCCCCCTAACCAGGATTCTCCCATCAGCGGAGCACCGCCCCAGCCGGGACAAGCTCTAAGCCGAGTAACTAGAACACCATACAAATGCTAGATGCACTTATGCCATGATGTTCATGAATATGTTCAAAATTGTGAAAGGAGTTGTGATTTCTGCAAGCTTCTCTTCGCTGAGCTTAGCATCGTACTATTGTCTTGCCTATTTATGTCCGAATCTGTAGATTGTGATAAAACTGATTTAAGGGTGGAAACATATTTTCTTGTAATAGAGATATTGATAATTGCAATACACGTCGTAGAAATTATACTCATCGTCAGTTGCCAGATGGCATTATACATTCCAAGTCGATTATGGGATACGTACGTGTGGTTACCACGTAGGCATCCCTGAGAAGTGAGTTTTCTGATCACACAGCAACATATACTAGGACATTGCAAGGAAAATTCACACTATACTCGTGTCCGACCGCGAATCGAACCCGGGGTCACGTCATGGAAAGCGAGTACGCTGACCAATAGGCTATCCGCGAAGGCAAAAGAGACCATACTGACCATAAAAAAGAAAATATTTATTTTAACAGTGATATTTAATTAATTTGTTTACATTGGTGCTGTTTATTTTTTAGAAGACTAAATATGCCTGTAAAAAGCCATGTTCATCTTCAATGTATTTCCATCATGCTTCAGCCTGTGAGTCAACGGCCCCCATTTCGATTAGGTTTTTCGTTCAGTTTCCTTGACCCATTGAGCAATCCCTTTGTTTCTCTCCTAGACTAAAAGGAGTATGTTCTAGACATGTAGCTTTACTATGTTCACGTTATGTTGACCTCCCCATTTGTTGGTTGTGGAACAGAACGGGGGGTGCGGGTTGGTTGCTAGTTTGTTAGCAATACTATGTAATCAAATCTGTAGTTCAATTACTGATGCTAATCAGATTTCAATAACTCGTGAGCGAAAATTTCTAGTTTTCAAATGTTGCTATTCTCGCTTTTTTATTTATATACATCAACTATGTTTAGAAAAAGAATTGGGAATGTTTCTGAAGCCGAAGAAATCGTGCAAATATCGTATTTCTCCCCATACGTCACATTTTTTGAGGAAAATAAATCAAAGAAACGATATTTTTTATCCTTCCAGAACATTTTAAAAGAATTCTCGCAAAAACGACAGAACATTTTGTCAACAGCGCATTCGATTCCTCTTAACAAGAAGGATCCATAAGCGTTAGTTAATCGGGATCTTTTTAGATTATTCTGGAAGAATTCTAAAAAGTATATTTTGATATAAGCAGGGTTACCAGATTTTTTTCCCCAGCGGAGAACACTACCAAAAATGAAAGAGGACGTTTCAATGAAGAGGACTTTTACTTTTTTTATAGTTCACAATGTATAGACAATTACTTACTCAACAATTCCAAACCATTAATAGTCTTTGAAAATCATATTAGACTTTGCGACATTAAAAATGAACGCTTCCGACTGGATAAATTCGCCTCCGCACTCACATTCGTTACCCACCAAACAAACATAAATAAATTTTATATCACAATAAGAATAGTACACTCTCTCCTACAATAAGCCTAATGATCTATTATGCAGACCTTTATTTGAGTAAAAATGTATATATTCAAGACATGACGTCCCTTTAATTAAGTACATTACTTTAAAATTATGCCAGTAGATTTTTAATTCAACAGAACAAAAGGGAGGGCATTCCATGTAAATTTAAAAAAGGAGGGAGGACAGGACGAAAATGTTAAAAAGGAGGACACGTCCTTTGGCGACCCTGATATAAGTCAAGGTACCTTCAGTGGTGAAACGTCAATTACTGTACTGCCTTTCCGGTAAAACGTTAATCGTTACGGATTGATTTATCCGGAATATTTTTAAATGTGACTCTTATTAGTTCACTACTTTGGATTTCTTCGTCCTTTTGTTATATTTAACCAGAATTTGTAATTTGCAGCACACATTCATCAATACGTGAAGGTTAACAACTTTCGCACTTCATGAAAGTAATTTAATAAAAGGTTCTCCCACTCAAAAATAGAAAATCCGATTGACGATAATTAAACCTAATTTGTAATGAATCAAAAATTTAAAAAAATATTTAATTGTTATTTTCATGCAACTTTCTACGCTCAATAGATAAGCAATGATTGTTTAAAATTTATTAACACAAGGATGTTGTAATTTGAAAGTTATTTCTACTTGTCATCTGTGAGTCGGCACAAGTACTGTGTTGACCAATATGGAAGTTATTTTCACGATGCGGTTTAAAATGTTAATTTTCTGCCTATTTATTTGTTGATTCTAATTTGCAAATATGCTTTTCTGAACATTTTATAAAATGTAGATCTGCTACAATTAGGATCTAGAGAACAATATGGCTTTTCCATAAATGTAAATTTGTGTGTATAAAATAGTTACTTTCTTAGCATACAATTTTATAGGAAAATTTTGGATGGTTAATAATATTCCGTACACTCTCCTTTTCTATTCATTTATTCATGATTTTGTAAAGACTGTCGTTGAGAAATATTTTTGAATATACAGTATGGAAATCTTGTTTCAATTGATCCTTTTGCATCAACAAGATAATACAAACATTGAAAAATGCTTTTAGATTTTACTACATGACAAGCGAGCAAAAGAAAGTTAATATTTTTATGTTTTCTTGAGAAGCAGATAATGTGTAGGAGTGGAAATGAAACGGAAATAATATGAATAATGGTGCATGAAGAATTAGAAATCACAAGTTAATAGCTTTATTTCAATTACGAAAAGATATTACGATTTCAAAATAATGAAAACTCAGACGTGGATGGTATATAAATAAATTCATTTTAACAGAAAATGTAATTTCCCGCCCCAAGTATCAGATTCATATTTTACTCTTCTGAATTTTATACGAATACAGACCATACATGCCTAATTTGAAGTAAAAACATAAAATTATAAAGTTATACTCGGTAAAAACAATTTATTCGTTGACTTATGTCGTGTAAATGAGTATACATTTGGATACGTAGAGTTGGTATGATGTGATAATTATTTCAAAGTTCAGTGTATATTCTTAATACGTAAATTATAAAAGCATAAAAAGATTCATTTTACTTTGCAATGATTGTACGGCACAATATTCTAGTATATTCTCCCATTTATCTTGTTAAAAATGCCAAATAATTCTTATTTTACTTACAGACAAAAGAATTTTATATTGATTACTTAAGCCAATCAGGAGAGAGTAGCTCATCTGAAGAAGAAGCGTCGGAATCAGTTGGAATTCTGGACCTAATTGAAAGCACGGATTCTGTTCGAGCAGTGTAGACAGTGACGTTCACTCCGTGAGGTAACTATGGCGGGTGAAATGCGTACGTCCGGGAACCCACCGAGGACAAAAATTTTTGTCGGAAGATTACCAGAAGATGCACAGTCGGAAGATCTGAGAAAATTATTTGAGCGTTACGGCATTGTGGTGGAATGTGACGTGCTGTACAGGTATGGCTTCGTGCACATGAAAACGGAAGAAATGGCGGCACGTGCAATTGAAGCATTGAATAATACCGAATTTATGGGTGTACGAATCAGTGTCGAACAGTCGACTGGAAAGAAGGGTGGTAGAGGTTTTGGGGATGGTGGTTATCGCCCCATGCGGATGCGTGGTTCCATGCGAGGAGCAAGAACGACTCCATATATGCGTCAAGGACCGACGTACGAAAGACGGCCGGGAATGCCATCGTTTGGGAGGGAAGATTACGATTATTATCCTCGTTCTCGTGGACCACCTTTGTATAGCAGAGGTGACAGATTGTCATCATCAGATATTCACGACAAATATGATCGTAGTAGTTTCGGAAGAGGATGCCCTCGTGACAATATGTGGATGGGGCCTAGTTCTTTTGATAGTAGTGATGATTCTGGCCCACAGTTTTCAAACAGCATGTATCGAAGGTAAGATAAATATTTGAAATTAATAATAATATTTTTAGGATGAATAAAAATGTGAATGTGCATTGAAATCGTATGCTTAATGTCGTTAACAAAAGCGCGCGAAAACACTGATTACGAAATTGCATTATTGCGTCACGCACGAAAACAGTTTTCGATAGCTAATGAGCTTAGTTGAATACCGTGTCAATGAAATATTTACTTCAGGCAATTTCATTTCGAAATGCTTTGCAATTCGAGACTAGTTTAACCGACTTTCAGAAAATGCGTAATTTAAAAATACCGTTTTATGTACGAAAAAGCATCGATTTTACAAGAAGCGATTATTCGTTTGCTTATTACTATGTGATAATTTGTTCCTTCATGAAATTGCTAAATGCGTACCGAAGTATTTGGGACAGGAATTTCATTTTTAAGTTGGTATTCGTCTTCAGAGAAGTAATACCGTAGTATAATGATTCAAATAACATTATCGAAAGCGTGTTATTAGTTACATGAATCTGAAAAAATCTATAC
This sequence comes from Teleogryllus oceanicus, assembly GCA_964035755.1. NCBI lineage: Eukaryota > Metazoa > Arthropoda > Insecta > Orthoptera > Gryllidae > Teleogryllus > Teleogryllus oceanicus. The sequence goes on along the minus strand of CAXIVR010000010.1, from coordinate 49,003,287 downwards.
TCAAACAGCATTCGCATAGAAGATATCCTGGATCATTCGCATGTTGAAATAAGCGTAAGATTTTTTGCTAAGATTCCGTTCCTAATGTATTTGCGAAATTCAAAAACGTTTGCATGAGAGGCAGCGTTTTATTATATTCACCATTTTGATTAAACTTGATCACGTTATCGCAGGAGGTCCCCGCCGCCGCCCTCGAGGTTTGGGGGTGCACATTTTGGAGCGGGAAACATGGATTCATATGGACAACCGTTTCACCGTTGACTCGTGGGCGTAATGGAATGGAACATTTGGAGAAGGCGATTCGATTTTGCGTAGCAGAAGAAGAAACTTCCTGTCGACGAAAAAACTTCAGATAAAAATACGAAATCTGCGTCAGTGTTCATTTAGTCAGTTACAGTGTTAGAGGTTGCAAAGTTTTCGGCGAAAGATTTTATATTTTCAGTACCAGCACCTGCGAAAAACGAACAGACAAAATATTTTTGAAAACAGTGTTAGTATTAATTAATTTCAATATTAATAGGATGAAAGTTTTTGCAGAAGTAGTTAAGATCATTTAGGAATTTCTATGTGAATTTTTTTTAGCTTAACAGATGAATAATTACAGTTGTGCCCAAGTTTTGCAACAATAATTTGGATTACCAGTTCGCATTTTGATGGCATTAAGTGATTTTATTAGTTTATTCAGTTTAATAGTTACATTACTTTTCTTTTAAATAATTGCATTACATATCCGCAGAGTTTTGCGGAAATAATTCAGATCATAATTTAAATTTTTTTTTTTTTTAAGGCACATATGATTGCGATTTTTTGTTTCAATAAAGATATTTGAAGCGTAATATAACCTAAATACTTGTAAGTTAGAGGAATTTTTGTAAGAGGAAACAAATTTAACAAACTGCTTATAACCAAAGTTGCATACATTAAATACTAATCGAAAGTTGCTACTTATTGCGTTTAAACAATCTGTGCTACCTTTTAGCTTCCCTGCAAATTTTCCGAAATCACTTCTAACATATCCTAATTATTTTTCCAACGAATTTTCTCAATCTCGTACTTAATTGGAGAATTGACTCCGTCACTCTGAGAATCTTTTTTCCTAAAACTTTTGATTTGCTGCTGCCTAAATTTCCAGTTACCGACCACAAGGAAATAATTTCAATATTCGTCCTTATAAGTTTAAACTGCTGTTTTCTTCAGGCCAAAGAGAACCTATTTTGGCGTTCAAATGCAAAAGATAAAACACTCGTATTCCTAGTTGAAACTCGAACAACAAAGAATAACGATTTTCACATGGAGTTCAATGTGCTGTACCACTGGCAAAAAGAGTGGAGCTGTGTGAAATAAAATACCTCTCATTTGTCAGTTAATGATTGAATCTCGACGGGGTTTGTCTTTAACAATTATTGTTACTAAGACTGTAACAATGCTGTTGCATCATCATACTGAAAATGCATTGTCATGAAGTGCAAGCGTTTGATTCTAGGGATCCAAGCAGGTGACTGTTATCCAAACACATCGTCGTTGATTATAGACAACCTCCTATGTGAAAATAAAATTTGACAGGAAGAAGAAAAAACACTTTTTGATATTAATAATGTACAGTTGGATAAGTTTCGGCATTCTACCCTTTCTATATTATATATTAAATATTTATTTATTGTAATATTTTTCTGAAAGCACCTTACGAAAATCTCCCATGTGTCTTTTACCGCACACGAGATATTCTATTATCAATAAATTGTAAAGATCAGATAGTAAGTTTTTATTTTATTTTTTAATATCGGAATTTCTAGTTTTCGTTGCAAATTTTCTTATCAAACAACAGAACAAGCAAATTCTGAATCATTGATACCAACATATAAAAATCGCCAATTCCGTTACATTGGAGGTTGTCACATCAACGAGGAAATGCAATGTCTTCATTCAATATTTCAGTCGTTAGAGCATGGCTGGGCCTGCGGAGTTGGATTCCGCTGGGATCAAAATATTTGTGACAATCCACATTCAACTCTATGTGCCCTCAGAAAAAAAATTACACTTTCGGCTATTAGTCGAATGAGGCTCCCCGATTGTTCCTCGAACTTCACCATCGGTGCCCCCGCGAGTTGTACTGCCAATTTCTTAAGTGAGAGTCCTCTGAGTGTGCCAGACGACAATTCGTGATACAAAGACATGGTCCTCTTAATGGAAAACGAAACCCGAGTAGATATTTATGTGACAGTATTCTTTAATATTAAAGACAATCAAAACAAATAGTATTACCTTAAAACAATTATTTTATTGGCATCAATTTGATAAGTCGTAACGTTTCGCAACATAATGTACCTGAGGTGTCAGGTGCCATCCAATCGGGAGCTTACACGTCACTAAGGCGACGTTCAATCCTCCGATTGGATGACACCGTTACAGCAGATTTACGTCTTACGCAGCTTTGAATACATCCAAGTAGGGAGCGGATTTTAATGAAATGTCTTTTTTCCTTTCACTTCAGAACAATGCCTTTTAGCGTAGATATTATTTTTATATCATGACTTATGGAAATAACCAATTTTATACGAGTTGGGTTTTTTTTTCGTTGGTTTCGACTAACGTCATTTTTTAAAGCATTTTTCGCTGATTGCATCAATTTTAATATCATTTTAATGGTACTTGCTTCAAATAATATTTACGAGATGCAACAGATGTTTCGTGAGAAGCCTTTTCATTTTCTTTGCTCATAAATTGGAATGTCAGTCGTCCTAAGTACTATGTAATCTGTAAAGGTTCCCGAGACGTGTATCAACGCCATTGTCGGTTCGGCCAATTTCGCGATAAATAAAGACAGATTTCCTTGTAAAGAACAGTCCAAACCCAAAGTTTGTGTGCTGAGTTCATTTGAACGAAAGGAAACTTCGATTACATCGGTAACATTCCGAACTGCTTGAGTTGTTTATCTAAACCGATTTTGATAAAAAATTACGTCATTTTTTCTTTGCTTTTAGGGCATTGTAATGACACTTTCTGGCAATGTTTTAGGTCACCAAAATCTACCCCCTGTTTGTTATTGCTTTCAAGCCACAATGTGTCGCGAAACGTTGTGCCATATTAAATTGGTGCCAATAACACAGTACTTATAAAGATGGACAAGATGTACCCTAATTCGTACGAGATCAGTACATCATTCGCCTGCCTGCTAGGACGGCTTCATACGAAAGAAAGATAAACTACGGCAAATACCAATTCGTTGAGTGAAACGTTTTAAAAATGTAATATGTTCCATATGAGAAACAAACTCCGTAGATATCTATAATGAAAATGATTTCCCTAAATGTGTATCTTAATCTTACCGTTAGGAAATAATAGCAATCTGACCACTTAAAATTACTTCTTAAAGGCGTAATGTGTTCCGTTTGGCTGCAGTAGATATGTGCGAAAACTTACCCCTCTTTGCATTATACGTTCGAATACTCTTTTCAAGAGAGATTGAAGAATTGGAAAGTTTAAATGAAGCATTTCGAAACAATTTTTAAACCAATTTTGTTTCACAAGACTTGGAAATTAATGATTAACTTTATCTATGGCTTACCTCGAAGTATATGCGCCAAATCTATGGGTATCCAGACCCCTCGACTTTCCCCACAAAATTGGGAGTGGCTGTCTCCCCCCCCCCAAAAAAAAAGAAAACTGGATTATAATGAATTTAAAAACACGGTATTGTAAATAAAATATTTGGACAACAGTGGGAGATTTGAGGATAAATCAGGTAGATTAGGGGTTTTTCACGGTTGTTTTTGAGAGGGGTGGATCAAGGCGGGAGGTCAGGCGTCTCCCTCCGAAAAATCGTTAGGGCAATGCGTCCTGATCCGCACCTGATCTTACGATTCACTTTAGGTTGTGCCGCGAATCGCGCGACTCACCACATTTAAATCTTTGAGTACTCACGCAGTGTGTGAACATTTTTTGTGTTTCGTTTGTGCCTCAGAAAAAACGTTATGTAAACCAAAAATCGAAAGAGCGCGGGAGCTTGTAGTGCTTAGCGAGTTTGAGAGCCGAGTGCCGTAAATTCTAAAATGGATAATGTTTTAGTTGAAAGGCTAAAACGATAATTGGAGGTGGAAAAGACACAACTATATTGTGAAGATGCTGATAGCAAGGACTCTGCTTTTGAAACAGAAAACCAAACCCTAAGAAATAAGATAGGATTGGTGACATAACACAAGGGCCCATTCCAATATTTTCATGCTGGCGCCTCTGCATGGAAGTATGTCATATGCTGCCTCTACGATGGCACCAAACTTCCCACGGACGGCCAATGTCTTTCTTTAAATTGTAGTCCTAGGTAAGTATTGTTTTTGTTTTGCTAATTGAAATACACTCCCCATGAATATGCGGTTTTACTCCCTTAAGAAATGTTTAAATAGATTTTTAGACAAAATATATGGGTAATTGGACAAATAACTTTCCGAGAATTAGGGAACATCCTGAAATTACGTAGCACTTGAAATAGAGGAGATTTTTTAAAATTAAGTTGTACACCATTACGAGGGATATGGGGTACCGATAAAGTGTTTTTATTTACTTGTGAGTAATACAAATAATTGTGTAAGTAATTGTTTTTAAAATTAATAGTGGACTAAACCTTATTTCAAATATCCTAGTAATTGATTATATAAATTGTCATATATAGCAATTTCAATAGTACAATAATAATAATAATAATATTATTATTATTATTATTATTATTATGTTATGTTTATTGCCAACCGCTTGTCAAATGCTTTTGAAAAGGCACATGCTAAATGTGCGAAACGTTAAGCAATAAATAAATTTATATGTCTTATATGAATTATACGTCTTAATTTCTGATATCATCGTGGATTGATCCTATTTGGTCCAATATATTTAAAAAGATCCATCATTCCTCTATATAAAAACGGGATCAACAGGAATAATTCAACCATTCCAATATTATTATTATTATTATTATTATTATTATAGTTGTTTTGGAAATACGAGTACTTACAGAGAGCCGGCTAAAAATGTTATTTTTTATTGCCATCAATCAAACTGCATTGTTCTCATTGATATTTTAGAAAACTTTCTCCAGTGTTAGGAAAACTGTACATGAAATTATTTTTGAAGATACAATATTGAGAAATAGATTGCCCTGAGAAAATTAATCTCGCTTCAGTATTGCACTTGATCTTATTTAGGGCGTCAATATTGTACATGACCTTATTTAAAGATATAATTTTGAAGAAAAGATATCATTAAGAAAAATATCTCTATCATCAATTGATTACTATATTTTGCAATGTTAATTTTATGCAATTTTCGAAAATACTGGTAGCAGTGGCTTAGCTTAAGTTGGTGTCACCCCCTCCCAAATTAAATATAATAATATCTACATCTCAATAGTTTATGCATTATTTAATAAAAATACAAGTATATCTGCACGATATTAAAGATAATTTGTAATTATTTTTAATCAAGATTAACGATAAGATAAAGTAATCTCCGAAATCGACTCTTGGACCATTGAAGAATTGGAGCTGACTGCTTATAGTTTCGCGTTTTACTTTACATTATTTTTATTTGCTTTCTTAGTGTATATGATTTAATTGTGTAACCATTAAAATAATATGTACGTAAAATTTTTAAATAAGTCATTAAAACTATAAAATTTTAAATTGGTGTCACCCGGGGCACCCCCCCCTCCTCCCGAGCTACGCCACTGACTGGTAGTTAACCGAAAATGTGACTTGCACAATCTCTTTATAAGCGTAATACAGACATTTAAAATTTGTTACCAATACATGCAAAATTACGCGAAACTACTAATATTTTTGAAAAAATGTGCACGACCCTTTTTAAAGATCTATCATTAAAGAATATATTTAATTTAGAAAAATACTCTTAAATATACGTATAGGCCAAAAAAATGTCAAAACGCCAAAAAAATGAACTTTTGCAATTTTCGAAAATTCTGTATGACGAAGTGGAACCTGGGCGACTTTTATAAGCGTTCTTTGTTCTATTTGAGGGGAAAAAATAAACACAAAATTTCGATGTATTTTTAATAAAAGTTTGAAGATGTTAAGGATTCATATAAAGAACTTCCGAAAACCAAAATAACGCTTTCAAATTCGCAAGGCCTTGAGTTCAGCCCACGGTGTAAGATATCTTACACCGTGGTTCAGCCACATCGATCAGGGAATTTTGGAGAAAGTCTAAAACAGTTTAGGCGCGAGTGAGTGCACTACTATGATAGTGTTGGGCACAAACGGACGAAAACCAATTTTTCGCTTCCAATGACCAACAAAATGTGGATCTTGACTAAACGTGTTAGAGGAAGTAACTTACTACATATTGGATCAAGAAGTCTGCACTCTTTCGGTACCTATGGGGCATCCACAAAACTAGTTTTTTCTGTAAAAAAAAAAAGCCATATATTGCTGCAGCATGCATTACAGTATTTCCTCCATACTACGCAAGTAGCGTGCGAGAAAGTAAAAATGGTATATAATTACCAGGAGTTTATAAAAGGGAAGGAAGCATTACAATATCTAGTAATTTTAGCACACAACACACACGTGCGATGAAGGATCGTGTCCAATGGATTGGAACAAACATTAATATTGGAAATTCAAATAATTTGGTTAAATTTAAGCGATTTCACTGTATGTACATAAGCTCTTAATGAACTCTGATTTTGTACAATTTTTTTTTTACAAAATGGTAATTCTCATGAGTTACGTTATAAATGAATAAGTAATTTGTTCAGATTCGACGAGCAAAGTGTAAAAACGTTTCGTTCCCCCTTATTTCGTACAAACGTTTTTCATTAATTTGTTTTTGTTTTCTCGCTATTTCTTATGCAGGGCGGAGAAAGTATTGTAAAGCTGCGAGAAAAAACGGCGAATTTTCGACAGCAAAACCCTTATTGCCGAGCCCCGATGACGAAAAAGTGGATAAATCTTGTCCATATCTATAGTAAATTCTTCCTCTATTTCGTTATGTAGTCAGAACCCATGTTTTGAGGGTCCGTGATCAGGGGCAAATTTATCCACATCGCCGCCCTGGGCTCCATTAATTTTACCGCCCCTTGAGAATTTATATTATTTATAAAAAAAGAGATAATGGTTTATGTGATACTAATACCCCTGTACTGATTGGGAATAAATATTTTATACATATTAAAAAAATGTAAATCGTGACTAATGCTGTTTCTTCTGAAAACAAAAACTAATACCGAAACTGATTTCTCACTCTTTCATAAATGGGATATGTCTAAGAAAGAAAAAGAATATGGGTTAATTTCAGTTTTTGTTTCAAACGAATGTGATATTAAAAATCAAAATATTATAATTTTTGGAAAATTTGCCTCCCCGGACTATAGCTATACACACACACACACACACACACACACACACACACACACACACACACACACACACACACACACACTATTGCTTATTTATTCTTGAAAATTGATTTTATATCATGGGAGCGTATTTTTAATTCAAAATTTCTAGTAGTATATGACTCAGTGTATGGATTACAGAACTTTGAAAACGTGCACAGAATTCACTTCTCTCTATAGCTCGTCATACACAGTTTTAACTGTTTTTTGACGTAATCCCCAATTGATCTGGCTAATGTTGGGGCCCTTTGAATTTGAAACCGATATTTTAATTGGGGAGGGGGTACTTTACGCGAAACCCCTGAGACAATTTCGAAAAAAGCTCCAAATTTGATTGAATTTTGCCCTCGAATTGCGTTAAGGATGCTTAAAAGAATGGTACAATTCGTTAAAATCCGATTTTTCGATTAGTGCAAAAGTTTACATTTTTTCGGCGTCTTCTTACAATTGCAATATTGAAGTTAGAAATGTTTTCTTCAAATGAAATTTATTTTAGTTTCTGTTGTAGCACCTCAAATTTCAATTCATTTTCATTTTTGATTACCCCCTCCTTTTTACTCATTAATTTCCCTCAGACCCGCCCTCTCCGTATCTGCCATTAATATGACAACTAACGTTAAAATTAATAGTGACAGAAAACTTGTATGAAGGGGGGGGAAATTTCTCTCATTTCCCTCCCGGAGGATCAGCGCCTGATTAATATTTTGAGTTTCTTTGTGGTTACTAATGAAAAAGAGGGGGCTTAAAAACTTCAAGGATGATACACCTACCAAAAATTTAATTAAATTGTTCTGTGATCTCGAATTTAATACGGTACGCAATTTAGATTGTTTTTCTGGGTTATATATCACATGCATTTCATACCTGCATTGCATGCACACTGCAGAAACAAATATTCATTAGGTCGTCTCCAGATTATTTGGAAGAATTAAAATCCTCTCAATTTAAGTTTTGGACACGGGAAACACTAAAGCTTACCAACTTATGTCATGTCATATAATATTGCCTATACCTATTACCTATTGCTTATAGAACGTGCGACTTAGACTTGTTGTGAAACGAGATAAATTTTTTAAATGAACATAAATACTTAAATTAATTTCTCTCCAAAGTACAAATGTATTTTTCAGAGATGTAAATGAATTGTGAATTGATCATCTACTTGCAAAATATGTCTATGTATGTGTTGGCCCTACTGCTTGTTGGCGCCTTTCAAATTTTGGAGGTGTTTGCAACACAGTTTTTAGAGATTCACGCAATATAATTGTTACAGCTTTGATCAGTTGTGATGTACACGTTTTTTATTTTGTGATTTAGCATATTTCAAAAAACAGGTATGCAAATGAATGTTCTGACACTCAGAGTGTCGTGCCCTGTTATTGCTAGATACATTTGGAGCACAATTGACGTTATCCACCGACAACGACAAGTTGCAAATATTGAGCGAATTCGTCGTTACGTAGGCCGTGAGTATGGTATTGGTGAAGAAAAACTAAGAGAACAGTTAAATTATTGTGTTCGTGATGGCCTTCTTGTCATAAAAAGAGAAGTTAAAAAGAATAAGAAAAATGTTGAACAAGAAGGGTATGTGTTTCCCACAATTTTTGACAGGGATGCTCATGATTGGTACTGTTTTGAATGTCATTTTCCTGGGGAAGTCGTCTGCTGTACTTCTTGCTTCAGAGTGTTTCATACGAGATGTATTGGTGTAATTGATAAAAAATGTACTACTAATGAGTTCGTATGCCACCTTTGTTGTAGTAATGTTAATAGTTTAGTATTAAGTGTAGAAAGACTAAATTATTTGCTGGGTTATGAGTTTAAGGAGCTTAAAAAGAGACTTCCATTATCTGCCACTCAGTGGCTAAGAAATGAACCGAAGATATTAATTCAACATTTGATTTACAATCCTATGGATTTAGATGTGATATGGGAGAAGATACATAATACTACATACAATAATATGGTTCAGTTTAGAGTGGATATTCAAACACTTTTGCATAATCTTGTAATATATGAGGGACAAGAATCATCTGTGACTGTAATGGTCAAAGAGGTAGTGAATTCTTGTATAAAAAGTATCAGAGATATTCAGTTGTGTGCAGATTGTTATCAAATGTCCCATGAAAAAAATAGTGAATTTTGGTTTTGTAAACCGTGCGATCCACCACATGATCTTGTGTATGCTCAAGTAAAAGGATATCCGTATTGGCCTGCTAAAGTAATTGAAAAAATCAATGATCAGTATGATGTTAGATTTTTTGGGAGCTATCATCAGAGAGCATTGGTTGAGAAAGATTCTATTATACCAATTGATGAAAGCGTTGATAAACTTCAGAAACTACCCAAAAGTATTTCTTGGCAGAAGGCTTGTAGGGAGCTAAAGCTTCACCAATTGTTACTTAAAAGTGATATTCGAGAAGCTCACGAAATAATAAGATCTGAAAGTAAAAAAAGGAAGACACGGAAAGTTGTGTACAATGATAAAAGAAATGGATTTCTCCTTAGCACTTTGGCCTTAGAAAAAATAAATAAATATGCATTAAAAGCTTGTTTACCATGTAAAAGGGAAATTAATTCTAAGAGAAAGAAAATCAACATGATGTCTCAAAAGAGAAAGAAAGATCAAAATGATGATGGAGGAGGGAAAAAAGACCATTCTCGAAAAAATATCGTCAATAGTAACAAAAAAAATGATTTAAATACTAGTATGAGTTCTGAACGACAGAAAAATGCAGAAATACAAACAACATGCTTTTCAATGCATGGGCATAGAAAATATATTTTTGACTTAGAAAGAAAGACGTCTTTGGAATTTGCGGAGGTGAATTATGATTGTAATGAAATAGTGACTCGTGTTATTAACTCATACAAACAAAATCAGAGTGGAAACAAAAGCAAGTTAGAGAGTCACGCATTTTGCAATGATAATTGCCCATTAAATCAGTGCCGAAGAAATATTGTTTCCAATTTTGAAATAGAAAAGGAGATTAAACAGGTAACAACAGAGGCAGTAAATATCATCAATTCTAAATATGGTGAAATTGTTGACAGAATGGCTCAGAGTTATATGAAGATGGTGCATGAAGTACAGAAAAAAATATGGTGTAAGGTTTGTCTTGGTGAAGCAACTTTACATTGCTGTTGGGGTGTTGATTACTGTAGTCCAAAATGTCGTGATGAACACTGGGAAAGTGAGCATAGTGTAGTACATATACAAGTAGACTGATAATGGGAAGAAGAGACCGATGCTGAAAAAAAATCATCTTTGCTGTTGATCACTGTGAGTACTTTTATCTTTTACTTTATGGAATTGTACCTACGTTTGATTTTGGACGAAGAGTTTTAAGCTTTTAAAAAAAAATTTCTTTTCAGGTTATAACTGTTACTATACTTTAGTGAAGTATGGTGCTCTAATTGTAATACTACTTAAACATATTTGAGTAGAGCAGAGAATGATTTTTTGGTGCTGAAAAGTAATTATTTAATTTTAAAAAATGGCAGCTGGAATGTCATAGTTGAAGCAAATATACATTATTATGTAATGTTTGTACTGTAAATAGAAATGCAAACAAGAAAAGCTGTGAAACATAACTGAAATTTGAATTTCATTTGGTTTCACTTGGATCAAACCATACGTGTTTTCAAAAGTACATGATAATTAATAGATAAAGTCTGTTAATATGTAGGGTCATTCTATTTTGTTTAATAGTCTAAAGCTTGGACTTAGTTCAAGAAAATTAAAAGTAGTGTATTTCTCCCACTTTTCAATTTCTGTATTGTTAATTTACTACACCTTGAGTATCTGAGTGAAAAATTGACAGCTGTTATTTAAAAAATCTGTTACTAAAATCTTCCAAGCATATTAACCCTTCAGAAGTTGTGTGCATTTAGTAGTTGCTTGGTACAATAGGTTTCCCTAGTGAAACCTACCTAATATTAGAATTTTATTATTGTTTTTAAGTAATTTATTCTTAATACTGTTACTTAATAAATCTGGTATTTTATAATAAATCTAGATTTTAATGGGGTAAAATGCAAAACCTAAAACATTACTAATTATATTGCTCTGGTTTTGGGGAGAGCATAATATTTTTTGGGTTGTATTGTAGATATAAAGAATACAAAAATTACTCCAAAATTATGGTGTTAACTGATCTCTTACGAGTGTCATTTTTAGAAACTTCTTTTGCACAAAAACTAGCAATTCCACACAACATTGTTTTACAGTTAGTGTTGGGACCTGTCAAAAACAGTGCCTGTTATTTTACGCCAGTAACAGGAATGAATTTTATTGTGTTGAAAAGGAGGACAACATCTTGTTGAGAGGTACTGAGAATTGTAAATCTGTATAATGAAAATGTTTTATGTTATTGTTATAGGAAATTGTGTAGGATTCATCCCTATAGCTACTTATGATTAATATTATATAACGCATTACATATGTGAATAATTTGTATCTAATAATTATTTTTTTTTTTTGGAGAACTTTGCAAATTTACATAATTTGGGTTTTTTATTCTTTTTTATATATTAAACACAAGCTGCAAATGTTGCTGTCCATCATAGAATTTTTATTTGTTTACTTACAAATAGCTTACAGCTAATTTAAATAAGTTTTGTTTACACAGCATCTTAATTGCAGTATTGCAAAAGAAGTACCTATAAAAATTAACTTAAAATAATAATCCTTTCCCTGTTCTTGAAATAAATTTTGATCATTTTATATAATAAATTAACTTTCTTGGCTACTTTGCTGTAATATATTTGACATCATTAAATTTTAGGTAGTTATCTACAATCACCCCAAGATATTTGTATTTCCTAACCCATTCCAAATTTTCTCCTGAAACACAATTGACTGTGTTGATTCCTTTTCTTCCCTAAGTCTGTGTTGCCCCAAAAACCATACATTTTGTTTTATCAACGTTAACCCTCAGAAAATTCATGTTCAACCGTTCATGAAACAAATTTTATTCTATGTATCAAATCTTGAACATTATTACCATAATGCACCATCAGTAAGCACTCAGAGTTCATCTTGCTTTACCATCCCTGTAAATCATTAGTGTGCATTGTAAACAGTAGTGGTCCCAATTTACTCCCTTGTGGCACTCCAAATAATACTTTTCACATTATACACCATTATTAAATTTAAACTTCTGATATTGGGTCTCTAGATAATCCTGTAACAATTCATACCCACAACCACTTACATTAAACATTTCTCACAGCTTTTTCAACAGTAACTTTCTATTAATTGTTGCAAATGCCTGTCTGTAGTCCAGGAACACTGCCACTACCTCCTCATTTGTATTAATAGCTCATAACTAGGGCTGTGATTTATACGCAATGAAAACAGCGAAATATGCACATATATACGTAAATATATTTGATATGCAATTAAAAAAGGAAAATATCCGAAATAGTGTAATGTAATGTGAAAGTGTAAAAATAAATAAATAGTGTAATAGGAAAATATATTTACTGCAAAAAAGATACAGAAATCATATAAATTGTGACAAGTGACAAATATTCATTTAAGGGCTTAATTTTAAAGAATTTTTGAGGAAAAAAGGGAAACTTCAAAATAAAAAAAATATGTATTGCAACAAAAAAGACTTCCTCTCAATTATAGTAACATCTAGTGACCACATAGCACATGGTGAGAGAACTGTCAGAACCGCTTACATGCAGACGGAACTGTAACTGTTGGGTTTCTTTTCGCGGATGAGGGGTGAATGTGCAACAAAATATGCAAATATGAACCAAATATGAAAACATATGCAATTATGGCAATAGATTTGAAATAAAAATAGCTTAAGCTGATCTAAATGCTTAAAAAAATATACAATTTGTTGAAATGGAATGTTATAGTTAACAGAAAAATTCCATACTACTCTACATAACAAAATCCATACTACTCTATTCATGTCTTCAGCAGAGATTGTATTTTCTCTTATGATATAACCATAACATTTCTTTAATCTAATGATATTTCATCAGTGAATCGACCTCTTATCACATAGTTGTCCCATCACTTACATTTGTAATAGCAAGTGTTTGTTTCAATTTTCTCCCCCAATTTTTTCCTCTTCCCCCACTCTTGCCCCATTTCCATATAATGTTACTTATGTATTAATATTTTTCTACAGTAACTTCTGCAGATTATGGTTTCAATTCCCCCATATACTTGAACCTTCAGTCACCGTCAAGATAATACTATACATATCGAACACCATATCTTGAAAGTCAAATTGTTGAACCATGTCAACATCTGGAGCATGCATTTATAAAAATTAACAATATCTCGATTTCTAAAGTGCACAAACCAAAAATGTAAATTGCATTTTGCAGAACACATGAAATAATTTTTTAAATAAAAAAACATTGACATTTTATTTCTTATTTGGTAAATAAATATATTTTATGTATATTGGTCTATCATCACATGAATATGCAGAAGGGTGTACTAGATTTTAATAAGGAAGTACACCAGTTCCCTCTCTAGTTAAAAATTATCAAAGACATCAGCAGTAAAGTAAAACAAATCATGTTGCAGGCTTCCAACACATTCCAACTCTCTCTCTTTCTCTCTCTTTCTCTCTCTCTCTCTCTCTCTCTCTCTTTCTCTCTCTCTTTCTCTCTCTCTTTCTCTCTCTCTCTTTCTCTCTCTCTCTCTTTCTCTTCTCTCTCTTTCTCTCTCTCTTTCTCTCTCTCTCTTTCTTTCTCTCTCTCCTCTCTACTTGCAGAGCTCCTTATGTTCAGTGTTTGGGATGAGATTTCAGTGCATAGTCGATTGTGTATTCGATCAAGGAATATTCACATTTTGGCAAAGTGCTTGTGTTTTGTTATAACAAATTAAAAAATGATAATTCATCAAAATTACTTGTTTTAGGCAAAGAAATATTAAAAATAGGCATCAGCCACCCTTTTGGGACATTTTAGGCCCTTGTAGATGCTTTAAGTAGATCTACTTTTGCAGGATTTCTAAACATCTGCAATTATTTTCTACAACCTTCTAAAGGAACTAAATAGCCATTTGACCTCAAATTCGAGGTCTACTTATCAAACAAGTGGTTCTCAGTTGCCCAGCATCTTCAAATGTAGCTTCCTTATATAATCAGCATAATTATTATGCTTCAGCATGCCTTGAGCATAATTATTATGCTACACTTCAGCATTATTATTATGCCTTCAGCATAATTATTATGCTACACAAAAGAAAGCATAATTATTATGCTTCAGCATGCCTTCAGCATAATTATTATGCTACACTTCAGCATTATTATTATGCCTTCAGCATAATTATTATGCTACACAAACATTTACTTAGGAGGACAATCACGGGTATGATATGAGAAGAGTATTAAGTTTAAAAAAGAAACTCTCTGAAAGAGAAACCATCACAATTGGAGCACATGGAAGAAAGTTTAGTGATAAAACTGAATTTGCTGACTTGAAGATGTTGAACTTTCTCAAGAGCAAGACATGTATGTAGAGTTGGAGATACAGCTTTACAAGCATTGCTTCTTAATGTATTGAAACCAAAGAGTAAAAGTTCTCAATGTTTGTTTTGACCAACTGCCTTTGAATCTTTGGACAGTAGTAATGGTTAAAGTCTAAATTGAACCCTTTTTACCCTTCTGAACTCCCAGAAGCAGACCAAAGAATTTTTAATTTTGGACATATTTTTGGTTATGTTTAATGCATGATTGTACATTGTTTGTAAAAAACTGATAATGAACAATATATAAGATTACTAAATATACTGAATACAGAAATAAAAAGGATCAAATTAATTTCTTGAAACCATTTCTTTATTCAGCTACAAAGTACATAGAAATTAATATATAAAAAATTGAAAGTAACAATGTTCATTTATTTCTTTCATATCAGATTTGTTAATTGATTCTTTGTATACAAATATTTGTTGGAAACTTTGATCATTGGTTAAAATGGTACTTGAATCAACCAATTCCATTTCAACAATCTTAAAATGTGTTTTAAAAAAATATTTTATTATTAATGAGAATTACTCTACCCAACCTTATTAATTTGATATCTGTGAATTGAATGTAAAAATATTTAACTTTGATAAGAAATTTGCTGTAATCTGAAATGATCAGTTAGAATATTCCATGGATATTAACAACCATGAACTGCGGTTCACTTTATGCTACTTTTTTATTCTTTCTTTTTTTCTTTTTCTTCATTTTCTCAAAATAGCTTAAAATTACATCAACTAAATTGTAATGATTGAATTTGAAGTATTTAAATCATGATTAATCAAAATTATTGACATGAAAATATATAAAGCAAGATTCATTGATTTTTCAATATGAGTTGTGTCTTTCCAATACAATCGTGTACTTTTTAATGTTTCTTCAGCGTGAAGAGATCTCACCTCTCTGTTTCATGATTTTTTCATTACAATCATCATAACATTTTTTTGCATCTCATGAAAAATGTTTCTCTGGCATGACCTGATCAAGGGTACAATAGCCCATCAGGGTTTACAGATTAAGGAACACAGTGGTTACATACGAAGAAATGAATTGGGGACCTGAGGCATGGTAGAAGGGGAAACGTGTGTAAAGCAATATGTTTTGGTATCACTTTGATGGATGGAAGATGTTTGCAAAGACAGCATATGGTTGGAAGGAATTAAGGGGTTGAAAGAAGAGACAGATGGTGTTGTTAAGTTTGGTCCTTCAGTGGGAGATGGAGGTTGTTCCCAGAGGAAAGCTGAACATTTTGAAGTAGATCTTTTGTGAGGTTTTGCCCCCTGAAATGAATGATTTGTTGTCGATTTTCTGACGTGTGGATCTGCCGTCGTGAATGGATTGTTGGGAGTACTTGGCCGAGTATTCATTCTTGAATATCTCCGATTGTGTCCAACCCTGGATGTCATTTCTAGAGGAGGGAACATTTCATTAGACAGAACATTTGGGTGCTTAAAAGAAACGCTTTGGCTTGCATCATATGTTTCTCTTTGAGCAGGTAATGAGTTTTGTTTTGTTGAGCTGTTGGATGTGAGCCTTCCAGGTTTTACGTGTAAGTTTGTGAATTCAGGCGATGGATTCCTTTGAAAATTGTTGGGTCTTGGTACAGACGAAGCTTGCTTTTTTAAATTGAAAGAACGTTCTGGTGGAACGTTCGTTCTGGTTCCCTTGAAAGAACGTTCTGGTGATGCTGTGAATGGGTCCAAGAAACTGGAAGATGTATTCCATTGACCTCTTGAAATGTTCCCGCATTGATTTTCCATTGGAGGATTTAATATTTCAGGTGGCACATGCCAGCGAGTACCTTTGTAGATTCCTTGTGGAGGATTGGAGGTTTGTTCGCCTCCAAAACTTTCGACTGAAAGAGCAGATGTTACTGTTGAAGTGTTCATAAAATCAGAAGTCAAGGCTTTTTTACAAGCTGAAATAAATTTTACTTCATCCTGTGCTGTCAAAGAAAGGTTTGAAAATTCAGAAACCACACTGTCTTGGTAACCAGCGTTGGTCGTTGGTGAAGCTCCTTTAGTTGGTCCATCTATGGGGAAGTTTTTCGAGTTCTCTCCCTCGGACTCCAGCGGCAACGTGTCGTTCCTTGAAGCGCAGGAATTCTCAATATCATTCGAGACTGTTGTCTCGGCCACCATCAGTGGTGGAAAATCTTCATAAGGCGTCGTAGCCAAGTATATTTTACCCATTTTCTTCTGTTTCGTCGCCGGGGCAAAGCGTAACTTCTCTGTGCTAGCGGTGCCAGGCGATGACCTGTTAGGGATCATGGCACGATCAGTTTCGGTCGAGAAGTCATCGATGTGAAATCTCTTTTCCAGTATAGTAAGAATGGCTTCAACGTGGGGCATCATGTCATCTACCGATATGTCTGTCAGCACCGACAGGGCATTTATGTGGCTCTCCATTTTACGTGTAATGTTATAAGCCTTTTGAAGTTACTGTGTTCTTTTTCTTTCTTGTCTCAGTCTATGTCCACTTGACCCCAAGAATTGCGCGTTGGAATTACACGAACCTAGAACAAAAGTTTCCTTCAATCATGTGAGCACAGAATTACGGAACATAGCATTTGTCTAAAAGAGTCTCAACGGTTGAATAATCACGACGGAAATTAAAGATAATGCTCTTACAAGGTGACCTATATCTGAAGATAACAGGGAAAAGCTGGAAAACACGGGGAAATCAAAATGCAGGAAGTATGCAAGGAACAGGCTGGTCACGTCAAAAAATGTACATTCGATTCGGACCTGAATCCTGATAGTCAAGTCGGCAAGTACATTTTTGGGGCGTCCCGGAATTAGCACAGGAACTGGGAGGTCGAAAACTTGAGATTTTAGCTAGTTCAAAGAAAAATGTTTCGTGATCTTTTTCTTGGTAACCTACTTGCCGACTGGATTATGATGGAAAGAATGTGTATTTATATATCACTGGCGAAGTCCTTAAACATGCCGTATGTATTTTATGAGCACATTGTATCTCTTTGTAAACAGAAGTGTATCAATAATTATCAATTTCAAGGATGTAGTTATGCAAAAGTGACTAGTTTACATAATTTGTCCTTGATTCGTTAGTATGGTCCGAATTGTTCCATGTAGTTGGCTGAATGTTTGAGTAGAATAGTGACTAATGAGTAGTAATGAATGACGTCTTTACCAATATTTTTAACTTAAGCAGTTGGTCAAGTCATCTTATATTACCAAATTCGTATTCTAATTCTAATATCACTTCATCAGTAATTCGTGTAATTATAACAACTCCGAGTGCAAATCATTACCGATTACCCACAATAATTACCATGAGTAAAGTAGAACTGCACATTGATTTGAAAACTCAAAATATTAATTGCTCTTGTCTAAATATAAATTCTCTTGATTTTAATGCCTTTCCTGTTCCAGCATTGCCATTGGATCCGACATTTTCAGTGTCCACATTTCCAGATCAAACCTGCTGTCAGAATATAATTTCAAAACATTATTTTTGCTAGATACCGTCCCCTCCGTCAGTAAAATGATTTGGTAATAACCAGATATTCTTTTGTACTGAAGTCACCACTAATCTTATAAAATTTCATTTATTCTAAACATTTGAAATACATTTTCTACTTTACAATTTTTTTATAGACCAACGACCTTAGAAAATACTTCAACATTTTTTTCATATTTGGAATTACAATTTGCCACGAAGTATTACGAATAAAATCTATTTTTAAACAGCGAGTAGCATTTCAAAAATTTCGAAGCAAAATTATGGGTAATTTAAACCGAAAAAAATGGCTGTACAAGCTGGTGAGGATTTCGAATTAAAAAGATTCGAAAAATTCTTATCTTAATAATCGGCTTTGATGTTCTTCAAAGGCAGAAAAATCAGGAAACTGCAGGAAAAAGTAGATTCGGGTTACCAGCTTGTCCACCTTGTCTTTATTTTCATTTTCGTCGTAGGTTTGTAATAACAAAAGGAGCGTATTATAGTCCAGAACCTGGTGTTCAAAAGGTCCGATTCAGAAAAAAAAATCGGAAAGTTTTTTTCTCAACCGTTCTAAATGTTTTTTTAAATGCTGGATTCAAAGTTTGTTAACCACCTCCAAAAAGGTTGGCTTAATGGAAAAAATTGCAAAAAATCTTAAAATTTTTTTTCCCAGTCTATATCCAGAAAACTGAGTTTTATTGAAACAGTCGCAACTTTCAAAATTAAAGTTGACAAAACATCCTGCAAGAAATATATTTTAACTTTAATTTTGTGAAAAACGGTTAAGCCGCTATAGCGCACTGGAAAACAGGGACTCTTTGGCCCTTAGGGCAAAAGGGAGAATAGCTACCTCTATCCCTCCAAACTCGCGGTGGCGCTGGTTTCACTCTTTCATACTTGAAAACAATTGTAAACAAATTATTGACATTGTTATTTGATTAATTCTCCGATACCCGTTTTACTCGCGCGAAGAATCTCAAACCCAGCCATTTTGTAGTCAAATATGATGGAAACAAAAATAGTGGATCCTCAAGCCTAAAAGAAGCCTATGAGCTAAATTCAAATAACTTTGTTTCGTCGCTCAAGTGATATCAGCTTTCTCCGCTAGAAAAAAGCGTAGCGAAATTTGCGTGGTCAGACGGAAGTACTGGCCTGAGTCTCGCCATGTAAAATCATTGAATTGAATTGACCGCCACCTCCCGGGATAAAACATTCTCTGAACTAACGGAATTGACCATAGTAGTTGATGTGCTCGGAAACAAATCAACCGGCTTGCATTAGGATGTGGTTGATCTAAACTTCTGTTCATCTAATTAAGGACAACATGGAGAACTTTTTTCTAATTGAAAAAAATTACGTGCAAACAGAATCTCGCTAACTCACTAATTAGCCCGTTAAGGTTCACAACATCCAAATTCGATGTATAAAATTCAAAGTGGGATCGTCACTGTCCTGATGAATCCTGCGACATGACAGGCGAAACATCGGCTTCTTAGCCAACGACGCGGCGTCACCCGGACAGCCAAGAAGACGGACTCTAGCGGAAGCTTGCGCTTACAAAGTAGGATCAGCTTCGAAGCGTAAAAGTACTGCGGTCTTTAACTGTATGGTGACAGCTCACAGGATTAGACTAGGGTAGATGAAGTTACGTTTCAATGACTAGGAATATAAATTCTGTAATAAACAAGGACTAGCACACCCATGCGAGAACTCTCTCAAGTTTAACCCCATCCCCTTCCCTATTTTTCCACTTCCATATTACGCCTCTAACACATCTTTTTCTTAAAGACCTTATCCTCCGTCACTTGTTCTACATGTCTTCTTGTAATTGATAATAATAAAATACACCCCTGTGTATTTTATTGTTATCAGTTAGAAATAACTGTTACAAATTATTCTTATTTAAAGTTGTAATTACCGAGCAGAGAGGTACACCTGTGCAATTCAATCGTGTACAATATCAAGTAACTGGCTTAATTACACATACAGTTGCATATTCTACAGGCTCTGAACATAGGTATAATCGAGAAGCGTCAGACCAGCAAAAGTGCAATATAATATTCAAGAAGATCTCATCCTATAGAATACGGTGTGGGGAACGATGTTTTGAGGATTTTGTTTAGTGTGTTAAGGCCCTTAAACGCTTCGTTTAAGAGTTAACTATATATATATTAAAAAATCCGGCTACGTGTTGCGGGTTGCATCTGACGTTAATATTTAGATGCGTTTTTAAACAAATACTTCATATTTTTTAAGTCAAAATGTAATTCAACACGTCTCCGTGAAATTCTCTTTCTTCAGATACTATTGTATAGATCGGTTGCGCGTAAGAGCCGCAAAAGATAAAGATTATATATATATATATATATATATATATATATATATATATATATAAAGATATATATACACACACACACTACTGAAATAATATGGGAGGCGATATATCGCTGGTGTGAAGTTTCTAACGTAAGTGAGATGTAACAGATTCTGTGGTGTCACGGTTAACGCATCGGTCTGTTATGCATGAGTTACCGAGTTCAATCAGGATTTTTTAAGGGCAAAAATATCCTTTGGAGGGGAAGTAGAGCCGTATTGTAGATTTACTGCACGTAAAATCTAGAGCCTCAGAGCTACCATCAAATCGCCTGTTTCGTCAGCAACAGTGTCTAGTCTTTTTAACCAATACTTTTGGAGAATTGCTGCCGATCTCACTAAGGGTCTTCAGCCACAAAATTCAATATCAGGCGTGTCCCAAAAAAAATTAACCCCATGTTCGTTTCCGAAATTTCTTCGTATGAAATCCTCGAAATAATCGGTAAACTAAAAAATAAATATTCAGGCGATTTAGATGAATTTCCCACCCACCAACTCACATATTTAATCCATCCTTATGCAGCAACTTTTCCAGATATTTTCAAAACGGTTAAGATTAAGCCGCCGTCAAAAAAGGCAACAAAAATGAAATTCAAAATTCTCGGCCTATTTCTCTGTCAGTTTTTTCAAAAATATTAGAGATTCTTTTTTACGTACAAAAGGAAACATTTCTCAATATACACGACGCTCTATCTGATTGCCAATGTGAATTTCGAAAATAAAAATTACGGAAACAGCCATATTTTCTTTTCTTAAAGATGCCCGGATGTGATGTAGGAGGCTTGTGCAATAAGTTAACAAAAGTGTTACCGGGCTGAACACTAGAAAACATTGTAGTTCCTGCAAACACAAAACTGCTACCGCTCGGACATAATAGGAATCGGATCAAAACGATTTTTTTTTAAAAATTTGTTGCGTCCACTCCTTGACGCAACGCGTCTCCAAGCCCCTTAAGGGGCGTTGAGCGCTTTTGCCCTTGGGAGTAATCCTCCATTAATGGGCATTATTTTTTAATATTAGTCCAGTCTCGTCACGTCGCAGTCAGTCAGTGCCTTTATCCCTTCGGCCAGGGCTCGACGCCGTTAGATCCCGGGGTTCCTGGCCGGTCACCCAACCACGAACCCGCGAGTCTCGAATGCGCTTAACCTTCGTGACTTCACGGAGCGTAGTAAACGCATTCGGCTAGCGTCGCCGGCTATTTTTCGATCTTTCAAAAGCTCTTGATGTCATTGATCATGACATTTTACTTCCAAAATTACCGTCATATGGAATCCGTGGTATTGCCCTAGACTGGTTATGTTCGTACCTTAAACCACGATCTCAGAGAGTTGAAATACCTTACTGGAATGATGGAACATTATGTAGACACCTGTCCGCCTCTTAGCCAATTGCATGTCGAGTCTCTCAAGGATCGATTTTAGGCCCTATTTTCTTCCAACTATACGTAGACGATATGCCCTCGGCGATTCGAAACAGAAGAACAGTTCTCTGAGGAGGATACAAACATTCTTTATTTATTTATTTTACGTCAAAAAACAGTTAAAAACTGCGTATGACGTCCTTAATGTACATGTATTGTATGTGAATTTTTTGTAATGAGCTGTTGATACTGTCACCTGATGAATATGATTTCTACGTCGAGTGTTATAGTAATAGACTTCGGCATTTTCTGAAAATGTATTCCCGCCATTGAGCAAGTCATTTTTTACAAAAACCACTGATTCGTAAATAAGAAGACACGGTAATGGTAGAATTCCTAGATTAATGAAGAGAGGCTTACATGAATCACGTGGGTGGGATTTGGTTATTATTCGTACAATTCGTTTTTGTAATCTAAAAGTCTGGGAGCTATAAGATGTATTTCTCCAGAATATTATGCCATATCTCAGGCGGGAATGAACATTCGCGAAGTATACACAACGAGCAGTATGAAGGCTGACTGAATTTGCAAGAATTCTGAACGCGTAGCATAATGAACTTAATTTTGTGTTCAATTCATTTAAATGGACTTTACAACAAAGAACCCGTAAATAGTACAATATTAGACTTTCAAATTGGTTCCGTAATAACAAATTAATAGTAAATGAAAAGAAAATGATTTTAATGCAGGATTGCATTTCAAATAAACAATTGTGCTCCATTGAAAATTAACGGTTTACCATTGACAAGGCAACAACATTTTTAGCTCTCTCAATTCAGTCAAACCTCAAATGAAACGTCCATTTAAATGAATTGAATACAAAATTAAGTTCATTATGCTACGCGTTCAGAATTATTTAAAATCAGTCAGCCTTCATATTGTTCGTTGTGTATATTTCGCGAATATTCATTCCGGTTGATATATGGCATAATATTCTCGGAAATACATCTTATAGCTCTCAGACTTTTATATTGCATAAAAGAATTGTACGAATAATAACCACCCACGTGATTCTTGTAAGCCTCTTTATTAATCTAGGAATTTTACCGTTACCTTGTCTGTTGATTTACGAATCTGTGTTTTTTGTGAAAGTGACTTGCTTAGGGGCGGTGATATATTTTCAGAAAACGTCGATGTCTATTACTATAACACTCGACGTAGAAATCGTATTCATCAGGTGACAGTGTCAACCGCTCATTACAAAAAATTCACACACAATACATGTACATTATTTTACAACACTTTTCCAGATGACATTAAACGATTAACTTCGATAGAAAAGTGTAAATCCCATGTGAAATCGTTTCTGCTGAATAACCTTCTATACAATCAGAGACTACACTGAGCATCATAAGGAAGGTAACATTAATTATAACAGTGATATTTAATGTATTATTTACCATTTGGATTGAATAATTCTCAACGTGTAACAAGTCTTGTACCGCAGCCTCTGGGTCAATGACCCCTATCGATCAGGTTTTTCGTCTAGTTTTCTAGATTCTTTGAGCAAATGCTGAGATGGCCCCTTGTTTTGCTTCTGGACATCAATGTAACTTCATTATCTGTGCCCGTCTTCTAGAATGCAGTGGGAGATATAGTTATTCAAATTATCGTTCTCCATGATGTCGTTGCAGGAAGTATTATTCCTTGACAAAGGACACGAGGGATTAGAGTCCAAATTTATTGCTGATTAACCCTTGAAAATAGATTTTATTACATCGGAGCGAATACTTTTGTTAACAATCCTTGCAAAAACGCTATTTTTTCTGTATTAAAAATTCAAGTAGTATATGGCTTAGGGTAGGGATATCAGAACGTTGAAAATGTGTCCAGAATTCACTTCTCCCCATATCACGTCACACAGTTTTTGACAAAAAACGAGGATGTTGCATTTTCTATCACAAAGAACAATACATTTAAATCAGAAAGAATCACAAAGAACAATACAAATAAATAAATCAGAAAGGCCCGCAAGGCATTAACAATACCATTACGTGTTTTGAGGTACGTAAACCCAGCAATGAACTAGTAAACCATAAATAACTATTTTCGCACCCTCATCTCTGCCTTGAAAGTAATTTGCTTAACTATTTAACTAATAGACTTAATATGCATAATTTTTTCTCCTAGATATAATAATTAACTTCCTCTATTATGTTGGGTAGACAGAAATTATGTGGGTTCTTGAGACCGAAGAATTGGTTGACGGCAATACATATGTGCGTCTGTTAAAAGTGAACACTCCTGCATCTAAATTGTAGGCAGATTTTTCTTCAAAATTTATATTCCTCTATCGATCTGTAGATTTTGCGGTCCTTTGAATTTGAAACGGATATATTTTTTTCACTTTATATGAAGTTTCAACGACATTTTCAAAAATTCCTAAAAAATGTCTCCAAGTTCTTTCTTTTATTTTTTCCGCGAAAAGAGCAAAGTACGTCAAAAAATAGGTCCAAGTTCGCTTCTCGTTGAATTATCTGAACTTTCTAAAATTGCAGCATTAAAAAAGAAGAGTATAACTAGTGTTGAAAATATACATTTTTCTTCTGAATAAAAACTGTTCTAAACGAGATCTTTAAATATGAGCATTCATAAGTCGTATCTATTTGTGTGTAAAATAAAGACAATTTTTTTCTATGATACTGCAAAGTACGCTTATAATATTGACGGAGGTCCGATTTTCGTTGACCCTTCTGAATTTTTAAAACACAAATAATGCGCGAGTGTATGTCTATGTGGCTTCACTATTTAGTATTTGTTTCTTAACATTTCCTAAATAGTCCGGAGGTGTCGTCACGTTTCAGGAAAAAGTTTCGAGGATATACTAAGTTCTTGATTGATTGATTGGTTTTTTCGTGTCCGGGCGCGTCAACTGCTTCGGTCATTAGTCCCGTTAGTGTAGTACATTTTTTTTCTCGGGAGATGGCGGTGATTTTCCCCTCGCTGGATGGCGAGATCCGGCACCAACCTACCGTCGGCTAGTGGGCTTTCCCCCTAACCAGGACTCTCCCACCAGCGGGGCACCGCCCCAGCCGGGACAAGCGCTAAGCTCCCGACCGGTCTCCCGGAATATGTGATAGTGTAGTGCATGTTAGTGTAAGTGTGTGTGTAAGGGGAGAGGATAGGACAAGGAAGAGGAAGGACAGATCGCGCGCGGTCCGTGGCCCGTTTGGTAGGGTACTGCTCCGGCATTCGCCTGGTGTTGATCGGAGAAACCACGCAAAAATACCGATCAGAGCCGCCGGCCGCTAGAATTCTCCTCCTGACAGCGACTGAATTCGACCTAACTGAAAAGCTAGTGTCGAAAATCCTGCCGCCGTCAGGGCTCGAACCTAGGACCTCCCGGTCAGAGGCGCTGCAGTGACATCAGTTGATGCACTGAGCTACCGCTCCCGGTACTAAGTTCTTATGAACATTTGTATCCCTTACAGATTCTCAGTAGTTGCAGGTTTTTGTGACAAGCCACGGATCATCTTTCACCAAATCGGCTCGACCTGCACAGTGTAAGCCCTCGCAAACGTAACTTGCAACGGTTGCATGTAGATTGGCTCGGGTTGCAGTGACGTATTGGAATGAAAAAGACGTCATGCGACGACACAAAGGTGAGCGGAATTTGCTGCTGTCAATGCCAATGATACATTCTCTTGAACCATCAGCGACAACCCGACGCCATCTTTGTGCAGCCTCGTTGACTGATAGCGAGAGTTCGAGTCCCGGCGGTAGCGGAATAACCACACCATAGCTGGCTATAGTATTATAGCTAAATTACTGGGTCGAATGCCGTCACTGTCTGATGGAGAATTGTAGCGGCTCTGATAGGTAATTTTCCTTGGTTTCTATCATCACTAAGGGAAAGCAGGGGCAGTATCTTAACAAACGGGCTACGGACTGCGCGCGATCTTTCCTTCCTGATACTTGTTTATTTTTTTACGTCAAAAAGAGTTAAACGTTATAGAGAGTTGTGTGTGACGTGCTATGGGGAGAAGTGTATTCTCTGTACGTTTTCAAAATTCTGTGATCCCTCTCCTAAGCCATATACTAAATGAATTTTTAATACAGAAAAAATGAGCGTTTTTTGCAAGGATTGTTAACAAAAGAATTCGCTCCGATGTAATCAAATCTATTATTGTGGAAAGAAGTTGTACTCTCCATCCTTTAACATCAATTGAAACAGCAGAATTATATGCCATATCAATATCCATAAAACAAATATCTAATAACTCTCTTAAATAAAAAATCATGTTATATTTACTGATTCATTATATATTTCGGAATACATCAACAAAAACATTAAAACATCTGAATTATTAAACAATATTCATGAAATTTATTTTAATGAATTTAAATTGGGAAAAATCATGATTGCGTGGCTACCAGCACATAAAGATATATTTGGTAATGATATCGCTGATCTAGAAGCTAAAAGAGCCAAAACAAATGCGCACCAAAACCATTGATCCGAAACCAACAAAGTTCAAGATATTTGGAAATACATTAAAAATAAATTAAATATACAATGGCACGAATCGTGGCTAAACGAAAAATCAAGCAAAATTCATAAAAATATAACTAATTTCTTTGGACTTGTCACAAACATCTCTATTAATCGTCATGATCAAGCTGCTTTGTCAAGAATTCGCTCAAACCATTCTAAATTATCTCATACATTTTTAATTGAAAAAGTTCCACAACCTTCTTGTACCATCTGCAATAGAATTTCATCAATAGACCACATCCTTCTGGAATGGCCCGTACACATCAAAGACAGAAAAAGTGTCTAGGAAATGAAAATTTCTATGAAATCTTATCATCGCCAAGTTTCCAAGGAAAAGTGTTACAATTATGTAAAACTATCGATATTTTCTCAGAGTTGTAATTGTACTACTGTAAATGGTACTAGTCGCTAATGACATATGCAGTTTATGCGACTTAAAATAAAAATAATTTTTAAAAAATCTATTTTCAAGAGTAAATCAATAAATTTGGACTCTTATCCTTCATCATGTCCTTCGTGAAGGAATAATACTTCCTGCCGCGACAACATGGAGAACGATAATTTAAATAACCAGAAGTGCGCAGATAATGACGTTACATTTATGTCCAGAAGCAAAACAAGAGACCATCTCAGCATTTGCTCAAAGGACCAGGAAAACTGGACGAAAATCCTGATCGAGATGGGGGTCATTGACCCAGAGGCTGCGGTACAAGATTTGTAACACGTTGTTTAGAATTATACAGTTAAAATGTAAACAATACATTAAATATCACTGTTAAAATTAATGTCACTTTCCTTGTGATGGTCTCTAATTGTATAGAAACAGTTTTTCATCAGAAACGATTTTACTTGGGATTTAAACTTTTCTATCGAATTTAATCGCTTAATATCTATCTGGCAAAGTGTTGTAAAATAATGTACATGTATTGCATGCGAATGTTTTGTAATGAGCTGTAGGCAATGTTACCTGATGGATATGATTACTACGTCGAGTGTTACAGTTACAGACATTGGCATTTTCTGAAAATATATTCCCGCCCTTAAGCAAGTCATTTTTAGACAAAAATCACTGATTCGTAAATCAACAGACAAGGTAATGGTAAAGTTCCTAGATTAATAGAGGCTTACAAGAATCTTCTCCGGCTCTCACATTCCTCTGGCGGAGGAACACCGCCACCTCCATGGACATAACATGTACTACATTTACAGGTGTATTCCTGTTTGTTTCATTTGTCAAAGTAAGAAATTATTACAGCTCTGACTATCGAAATGAATGTAGGCATTTTATTTGAATTGGACGCTGGGGTAATAGTTGCGAGGAAATGTAATATTTCATTATTGCGTACTTTTTCCAATGTCGCGAGAAAGTATGTGCTGTTGTAGTACCACTACTTTGCTATTAACCCATATAGCGCATTACTGAACCAACTTTACCCATCTACCTCTGAAAACATCTACTTAACAAACGCCGCCACTTCTCGGGATATCACACGCACTACACTTCCTGGACTACAAACTGTTATAAGCAGTTGATGCCTAGGTAAAATAAATATAAAGAAAAAAAATCAATAAATACTTCCTGATTTCTTTTTGTCTTCTACGTGTTATTGTTTGTTTAATATGTATAGTTTTATACTTGTGTTGTGGTTTGTAATTAGTTGTACCGCCTAATAAAAAATTACAGTTGTACTGTTGTTTAGTAATTGAATTGACAAATAAAT
Source organism: Teleogryllus oceanicus (assembly GCA_964035755.1). Lineage (NCBI taxonomy): Eukaryota > Metazoa > Arthropoda > Insecta > Orthoptera > Gryllidae > Teleogryllus > Teleogryllus oceanicus. Next base: position 48,974,903 of record CAXIVR010000010.1, on the reverse strand, counting down.
ATTTTCGCAGGCGGTAACTTGATATTGAGAGACTTATTCAATTACATTATTGTTTGCGATTTTGATCATTTTATTTTCGTCTTTCCTTTAGAGGGGTGAGGCGACATCGAAAGCGTGTAATTTGATGCTTCTACAGAATTAAGGCGGAAATGCGCGACGGCCGTTGTCAGTTCCAAATTACATACCACTGTTCAGAGCTCTCAAAGACAAATAAATCCTTATCGTTTTCTTTTAAACAACGTGCTTTTGCACAAAACAAGCTCAAACGTGCTTTTGCCCAGATGAACTGTCGACCGCGCGGATTTAATTACATATAAAGTACGAAGAAAAACGAAGATTTATTTAATATTTTATTTGAAACGTCCGTATTATTATTATTGCGAGCAACTTGAAAACAATGTAAAGATGTTTTGTAAGCGATAATATCACGGTGAAAGTTTTCAATTCTCATAAATTATTTCAGAACTTCAATGCGCAACTTGACACTTGGTACTATGCAGACATATCATTTATGAATAAAAGGCGATCCTTACCTCACATATACTTGAATATGACAAGCCAGGCAAGCCGTGATGAAAATACAACCATTTGCTCCCAGCTTATTTGTTGAACGACGTGTACATGTGCTGAAATTAACACACGACTGGAGAACGATGAAGTCAGGCTTTTGATCTCGTGGACACTAGGAAGGAACTGAGCACGTTCGATAGTCACGCGTCGATATCTCGGACCCATGGAACTCTGGTGCTCCTCGTAAACGATTCAAGATGCAGTTGTTTGAGAGAGATGATATTTTTTCGAGTGTCGCTTAGCATAACATGTCATTTACACGTTTTCTTGTGTATTTCTGTGGAAAGTTGGTAATAAATACTTGACATGAAAATAAATATGATATTTTAATCTTATGAAAACTCATGAATGACTTCGGTAGTCTCTTGTGGATCATCATAAGTTAAACATTTAGAACAGGTTCTAAGTACGAGTTTTAGAAAATGTTATGGATTCCTCAACAGCTTTCACGGTGATTCGAAATTATGTTTAGAACGCCATGAATGCTTTGTGGTCATGAAAAGCGTTGCGTAGTGACGAAATTTGTAACTAATTGCCATTCCTATGCCAAAGTGGGTCTCTCGACCAAACTAAACACACGACACTGTGAAGAAGTTTCAGGTTGAATAATAGATAGCAGCACATTGCAAACAGAGCGACACCACTTGGTGAAATTAGTATAGGGAGTTTGAGGGACCTGGTTTGGAAAAAATGGGTTCTATTAACTTTCTTTTGAATCTACTTTATAATAATCATAATATTAAAATAAAGGTCATATATAATTTTTCAATTCCATTACTTACGCACTGAGAAATATTTTCCCCTTTGATATTTAATATTACTAAATCTTGATAATATTTTCAAACAATTTTATAACTATTATGAAGGGTTAATCTCTTTCTTTTATCATTTATTTTTTATGATAAATTCTCTAATGTTTTTTTTTTAAATTTAATTGGTTTAAAACCTTCCTTGTGGTTTTTGGCTAAAACCAATTATTGAATTGATGGCAACCAACTACAAATTATCATCTTTTTCAAAATAATAATTTAACATTTATTACGATAATATTACAATTGATATTGAGCTCATTGCTGACGTGATTATACTTTCTTATATACAAAAATTAAAGTCCCGTACGATTCCGATTAAAGTTCATGGGCTTACTGTGATCTTCGCGCGCTATGATGACTTTTCAGACATCTTCCAATCTTCTGGCTTGAAATCGTCCAAAGGATGTTCTCATTGATACTATCGTTATCTTGCCGAACGTTAGAATAGGTTTACAAATGTTCCCGGAGTATTTTAAACTATTTAGTACTTTCATAACATTAAAAAATTGGAACTAAGTTAATTCGGAGGCGCGACTCACCTCAAGAAAACGCTCACAAGTTTAAAGTATTTTTTTCTAAATACCTACCTTTTAGTTATTGTTGGGAATGAAAGTTTTCTCCCTACAAATAGCTCGGATCCACGCACTCCTTGGTTCTTTCTCTTTGGGAAAGCCGAACACACTAATAGTAGGCCCATCACTAGCTGTGCTTCAGAGGAAACACCTAGGCGCGACTCTATCTTCAGCTCAACTTATCAAAAATCCTCCCCATCCTGATCTAGTGTAATATAAATCGCCTTCGAACACGGAGTCTATTGAATTTAAATGACAAACTATAACGACGAGCTACTACCCGCGCAACTTTTCTTGAACGATGGATTGAAGAAATTCCGGGAGACCGGTCGGCATCTTAGAGCTTGTCCCGGCTGGGGTGGTGCCCCGTTGGTGGGAGAGTCCTGGTTAGAGGGAAACCCCACTAGCCGACGGTAGGTCGGCGCCGGATCTCGCCATCCAGCGGGGGAAGATCACCGCTATCTCCCGAGAAAAAAACATGCACTACACTAACGGGAATAATGACCAAAGCAATTGACGCGTCCGGAAATCACGAAAAAATCAATCAATCAATCTGGACCTGCCTGAGCCATTTCTTTAGATAATGGTTATGAAGCTGAACAGAAGTTCTCGACTATGAAACCAACTATCATTGACTAGCTTCTGGTTCGCGCCAATGAAGTTTTAAAGCTTAGAATGTTGTCATCAACGCTAGCTGCGAGCTTTTGCTTTCAACTGTTTATTGCTCAAGGGAGGGGAAGCAAGGTCATCGTTCAAGAAAAGTTGCGCGAGTAGTAGTTTTGTCTTCTTACTTCATACAATACAAAGCTGTCAAAATTAATTATAAGTTATCCGCTTCCCTATCATATAACCCCAGTCTCAACTGAAATAACATTCGTACTGTTCCGTTTGCTTACAAGCATTTTGTTACTCGGCTAGCAAGAGTGACCATTTCAATATTTCTCCAGAACCACGGCTTCCAATGCTATCTTCACACCTGCATGTAATGTTCTCGGGGCCGTGTTTCCCAAATGAATAGCGCTCTGACATCACGCATGGAATATTATAACTTGTTTATTGGTCATCCTAACAAAGTGTATTACTTGGTTTCCAGCGTCTTATCTGCATACATTCACATTGTATCTCTAATGCTTAATGCCGTTTTTCTTATTCAAAATAAACCCGGGTTTTCTGGCTTATCACAGAACTCTTTTGGTGTTATTAAATGGTCAACTACAGATTTTGAAGACATGTCAAGTATTATCAGAAGGCAAAGAAGAAGGAAATCCAAAGTTCTACATGGAACATATGGTAAACAGCTGGAAAGTGGCAGTGTTGTTCGAGAAGCAACAAATCTTAGTTTAAACTTTTCTTAAGAAGGAAAGTCTTTTTGGAAAAAATTACAAGATTTTTTATGGCTATCCGAGACAGTATTGGTAACCAACAACTTTAAAAAATTCGCTCAAAAAGAAACAATCTCTGTGGACAAATACCGCAAATTAAAGATGTCACTAAGGCTTGTCAAGATATTACAGACCCCTGCCGCTTTTTTGCGAGTACGGAATACACGAAGTAGTCACAATTGTGGCAAAGTTTCTACACCGAACTGGGAATGACCACACTCCCATACTACGAAACACGAACCTTTACTTGTCATTGAAATGAATCACTTGAAACACACTGGGACCGTAAAATTAGAACTGATGTTGCTGTATCAGCAAATCGTCCTGATATTCTGCTGGACAAAAGGAAAGAAGTTTATATAATTGATGTCGCATTTTCACTTAACTAATAATATTGGCACTACATAGACAAATACAGTACAAATAAATAACAAAATACAAACTCTTGGCGGATTTTAAAAAAAATATACAATAAAACTTAAAAATAATCTCGGCCTCGGGAATTACAGTCCACTAAATCTCAGAAGAGATGGGTGCAGCAGGAACTTTACTGATGATGCAGAAGTTTGTGATTCTGGACATGTGTCTTGGGAGAAAAGTAATGAGTGAAGACGAAAGTACAATTTAAAATTAAATTGTTAATAATGTCTCCTTTGTAATTGTAATTTTATATATTTTCTTATTGTTTAATTGTTTTCTTAAGTTGCTTGATAAGTACCTGTAATGTTATATTAGTAATTAATCACCTAACTTCTGTGTTTCTTGCCTTGGCCCAAGCACGGTGTTTCATGTACCATTTTACAATTGAGATAAATAATGTAATAACAATGATAATCTGAATTCAATTATTTGAACTTATGATTGCAAAGCACAAAAGAGGAATAATGAAAGATAATCTTAAACACGAATAGAATATTGCACCGTACGGAAAGTTGAAACACTCCAAAATATTAAACTTTTTCAAATTGAAATTGAAATATATTATTAGTTATGTGTTCACCACTTGTTTGTTTCGAGTTTATAAAGGAATGCTTCTTATTAAAAATTTTGGAAAAGTAATGATGATTTGAATCATTATGGTCATAGACCAAAAGATTCTTGGGGGATAGTCATCAAACATCGTTTCACGCAAGCAAGAAAGGTAGAAGAAATATAAAATACCTTTCACATTGACTATTGTTCTTAATTTTTCCTACAGATAATTCAGAAAATTGAAATAGTACATGCAAAGCAAATATACTTGTTAGTTTTTATCTATCTACCTACTTATTAGGTGTATTAATTGTGAAATTAGAATTTATAATTATGTAAATAAATATTAAGTGAACAGTTTGTTAGTGATATATACTAATAAATAAATATTCTTCGTATTGTTCAGTACAAAATTTATAATTATGTAAGTAAATTGTAAAGTGGACAATTTGTATGTGTTATATACTAATAAATAATGATGAATTTGTTCTCCAAGTGATGTTATTCTTCAAGACAAAATTAAATGCGGAAGGTTTACAAATTCTGAAACCAAGCAATCACTATTACTGTGATCACAGAGTTAAACGTGTTTTGAAAATATAATTGAAGTGTTTTATTACTTACCAAGATCTGGACACATGTTGTCGCGGAGTTAATCAGTAAATGTTGTTGTGAGGCAAGATTTTATATACATAAAATCGTATTGCATCACACTTAATAATAATATCTTCAAATTTGTGTGAAGGGACACATGTGTCAAACGATTGTTGTGAATTGAGTTTACATGTACTTACTAATTTTTGTATTTAAGATTATTCCATCTTCGAATTAAATAAACCTCGTTATCTTCGCGCTGCTAACAATAACCCCACATTCACGCTCCTGCTAGCGTTCGACGACTAATCGTCCACCTTTGTACATGGTTTGATTTCAACTCGCACAAAAGAACGATGTTAATAGACGGCAGCGTATATACTATAAAACTGGAAACAATAGCTAGTGATAACGCATCTGGGGCACACTTCCTTTCATTTAAAGGAAAAATTGCGAAATTTGGTTGACAAGAAAAACTCAAATTTCTTTCCAATACACCGGCAAAGGTGTATGTCACTGCAGTGCCTGTGACAGGGAGATTCAAGAGTTCGAGTCCCGACGATGGCAGGCTTTTCTACACTAGGTAGACAGCTAGATTGAAATCAGCCGCTTCTCTCGGAGATCATTCCGGTGATCGTCTGCTCTGATCGGTATCTGTGGTTTCTCTGAGCACGCCGGAGCAGTACCCTAACAAACGGGCCAAGGGCCGCGCGCGATCTCTCCTGTCTTGTATCCTCACCCCTTACTGTCGCTTGCGCTACACTACCACACATGTCGAGAGCGTGTCCCGGATGGAGCGGTGCCCTGCTGGTGAGAGATGCCTAGTTGGGGCATAGACCTGCAAGTCGACAGGGGTTGGCGCCAGACCTCGCCATCCACGGCAACCTCCAGCGATAAAAATGGGATAATACTTACGGGACTACTTGACGCTCCCCGAATCACCAATCAATAAGGCTACGGTCCTTTCTTTCCAAATTGTCAGGGGGAGGGGCACGGTCCCCTCATCCCGTTTGCCACATGCCTATTGCAGGTTTACAAGAAATCACGTAATGTAGCAAGTTAATGCGAAAATTAGATATTTTGATCTCTTCACACAAGTAGTCTTTATCACTTCTTTCCTTTTCTGAATTTACAGAAATATAGATATATGAAGCGACACAATTTTGGCGTGGATTAAAAACGAATAAATACTTCATCTGATTAATCTTAAATATTCAATTCAATATGTAAGACAGTGACCTCGACTGAAGGTTGTAGAGCTTTTCCTAATTTGTATTGGGAAGTGTGTAGGGAATTGAACTGAACAGAAATTATTGTATTATAATAATAAGTACTTCAAAACTAATCCACAGAAAAAAGTGTTTAATAAAATGATACATGTGTTAATACGTTTTTACTATCTAGGTCTGAGGAGTTAAAAGCATACAGAAAGTTTGTTGAATGAAGTGTGTTTTTTGTAAGCATGATCGCTAAGACGTTTTGGGCGCTATTCGTCACTCCTCATTCAAGAAGGAAGGGGGATGTTAATAATTCCAACCCTTAAGTCAACATCTATAAAATACCTTGGCTGTTTGCTGCGGAATCATTAATTTGTCACTCATTTACTTAGTTTTCCGTTGTGTTCCAGTGAATAGAACGATTTAATTTGGATTAAAATTGACTGATTACATAATGAATATTGATTGTTCAACAAAATTTACTTCAACCATGTTACTTTACATGTGGAGATTTGGATTCATTTAATGGGAAGTTTTACTGCAATATAATAAATGGAATTGAAATACAATGGGTAGAAAAATACCATTACGAAGTAACTTACCAACGTGAAGTAATTAATGAGAGTAATAAAAATATAATTTATTAGTAATACAATAGTACAAAGGAGACTAAAAGAAATTAACATAAGCTGGAATATCAAGAAAAGCCATAGCCCATCAGTGTACATATAGCGAGCTATGGTAATATATATAATGTGATAAAAATTATATTGATATAATTTTCACACATATTTCAACGAACTTGACAAACGTACAACCTGAAAAATCGATTATTATATTTTACAGGTGTGCATTTGTTTTAGTTTATATACACATCATAGAGTAGTGAAACTATTACACATAATACATAATCTAATCATCTTTGAAAGTTAATTTGTATGCTATAATATCAAATTGAATCATCGCCTACTTCTAGACCACTCAAATTATTTTTCATCATTAACAAATATTTTGATTTTTATCATTTTTAAGATTGGTAAAAATTGAATCTTAATTTAGCGAATGTTTGTATATTCAGAAAAATCACCTATTATATCTCTCTTCTCCCATCCTTCCGTCCTCGTAGTCGTCAATTATACGCGTTGTTAAAAGTTCCTGCCTAGATACAATTGATCTACTCTCTTTGCAAATAATATCTCCTGATATTGTACTTAGACGATAGTGCAGAGAATACACCTTGAGGAAATGAGCTATTCATTTTTAACAATTTCGTAAAAGGTTCAATTTTGTATTTGATCAGGAAATGAGAATATTTTCCTTACTACATATTGCAAAGAAAAAGCTGAAAGCAAGCTTATAGCTTACGACAAGAACGGCGATTTTTATGAATAATGATCAATGACACGACCAGGTTGAAAAATATATCTGATTCTAGACCCGAATGGAGTGGAGGAATAGAAAGGAAATGTGGACCTCATAATAAGGTGCTAATTTTGTACGAAATAGGAATCCAAACCTTAGTACGAAGCCTATGTGATCAGCTCGTCGTGAATCTATGTTGCTTGCAGTCGGATCACATATACCTTCGTTCGATATATTCGCTCCTACAGCTTCAAGCTAGTAATTTTGAGTATGTCAATCTTAAATAGTGTCTTCTTCGTCTTTCTAATTTGTTTACTTTCATGTACTACCACCATTTTCTTATTTAACAGTTTTCATTTGGAACTTGCTTTAACCACTCCTTTTTCTTGCAATTGATATGTGTAAATATCGTGGGAAATAAACGATAAAGTGAAATGAAAAAAATTACCTTCGCATTGATTACACTAAATCGGTATGGGTTGGTGTTTTGTGTTTTTGTTTTGCTAGAATCATCTCAATTGTTTGAACGTTGTCTTGTGATGGCTAAAAATGTTTGCTTCGACTTCGTGGACTGAAGAGGAACTTGTCAACCTGCTCTTATGGTTAATACTGTTTTTTAGGGTTAGTGTTTAGCACCATCAGTGTTGTTACTGGCTAGAAAACGTTTCTTGTCATACATAAACCATAGCCATCTTTGCCTGCTAACTTCATATAGATTTTGGATCGTCTGAGGTGAGATTCATCTCGACTATTTTGTTACACAAATCTCGATTAGTTAGCTTTAGCGTTACCTCTATTCCGTTTGACAAGTTGAACGCAATGTTCGTTTTCGTCGTTCTTTCTGCTAGATCTTTACAGAAACCGCATCGTAATGTTCGTTTGTTATGAAGTTTTTTCTCTATACTATCAGACAGTGAGTTGTAAGGTACATAACTCAATAACTGGTAGATTTGCTCGGTACATAAGACTTCATCGATTTGGTACGTATCTTCAATAATGTGGAGTAGTGTTAACGTTTAGGCAGAAAGAAGAGTTTGCTGCTAGATGTGTCGCCCCTCAGAAAGTGAACAATCGAATATCAATGTGTGTTCAAAGACTGCCCTATATTGATTTGAAATGACCCGTCAATAGCTGTTGTGCAGTATTAGTCATGATGAAAGTGTAACGCTGAGCATTTGAGGTCTTATTTGGTCTATTGACCTATAACATTTATTCCAAAATGTTACTAATTAAAATATACTATATAAAATGTAATGTAATATAAAATATAATTTTATATATACTGTATATAAAAGTTACTTAAACTACCTTAATGCATTAAATTAATAAACGAATTATATTTTCAGTGCGAGAAAATTCATGTGAATTTGCTGACACATGTTAACGTATTATAATTTACATTATGGTATATTTGTTCAAAATATAAAATGTTTATATCTGCCACAGAAGCCTGTCGGTAAAAATATAAAAACTATCATCCTTATTCTATTAAAAATTTTATAACAACAATCATATCTCACGCACTAGAATCCTATCATTACTCACATTTGATGCGCCAGCGAAAAGCACCACTCGCACACAGAGAAACATGCGGGCCGCCGTTTTGGCTATTTTCGGTAACATCATGGTATTTGCGTTTAAGAAGAAACAAGTTTTTGTTATTGGAAGGGTCATATGTTAAACTTTAGCAGCTAGCTTTCTCTAAAACTGATTTTCTATTGACGTATTGTGCCCTAGTAGATAAGCCATGGTCGTCCGACACAGTCAAGTTAAGATCCTCTATCTCTTCGTCGATTTATAACGTTAAATAGGTTTAAGTTTTCTAAAACGTTAATATTGGTCGTTGCGATTCATTTGTTCAGAATGTTTAATGCTCCATTCGATGCAACTCACAAAATGAACAGGTTGCGAAAATCGGTCTTCTATGCCAGATCGAAGTGCGCTCACCGTTTGTCTATTTCGTACGTATTTAACAGCAAGTTCAATAATGACATTGAAAGAACTTAAGTGTTAAAGTAGGAAGAAGGGTTTGATGTGTCACAGAAACTGATCGGCTCGCGAATGTCAAATGTCGCGGCCAGATTGAAGTTCGCTCGCTCTTCGTGGATTTTACGTCTGTACCGGTGACCTTGGAATAACTTTAACTGCAAAGCAGAGCGAATGGGTCTCAGTAAATGACCAGGTCGCGAACGTCCGTTACCTTCAGGTCGCAATCCGCTCTATCTTAGACAACTTGATGTTTACGACTATCGTGTTCGAAACGAGGTCGCTTTTATGATGACACATCTCTAGCGCTTACGTAAAGCGAATGTGTCTTCGTAAATAAGCAGCTAGCGAATTCCGTCCTTCACAGCCCAGTCGAAGTCTGGTCTCCCTTCGATTCGGTCCGATTGTAACGATCGGTTCATTAATGACGGAAAAACAGTGTTGAAGTAGAGAGTAGGCACGCTAGATCTCGCTAAACGGACAGCTGACGAATGTTCTCTGTCGTCGCCAGGTTCAACAATTCCGAAGTAATTGAATAGGTGGCGAATGTTGTCCTTCACCTCTAGGTCGAAATCCGCCCTCTCTTAACGACGATCTACGTCTGTGTCTGATCTACGTTTGTCGATTTTCTACGTCTGTAACTGACAGTTCGTTAATGACTAGGGAAAAGTGATAAGGAGGAGATTTGAGACGAGAGGACGGATTTTAGTAAATGAGCAGCTAATAAATATCACCCGAGGATCAAAATCCTTGATACCTACACGTGTAACGTAACATTCGGTTCATTAATGACGTTGAAGTAGTGATAGTGTTTGAAAGGAGAGAGTGAACCCAGTACGCAAACGACGTTCATGACCTCCAGGTCGAAATCTGCCTTCCTTTCGTGGATATGGCATCTACCTCTGTAACGTTCGTAACGGTCAGTTCATTAATGGTTTAGCTTGTAGGTACAGAGAATGGGCCTCAGTAAATGAGCAGCTCGCGGATGTCGTCGGTGACAGGCAGGTCGAAGGCCGACTTGCCCTCCCCGTCCAGCAGGCTCTTGTCGGCGCCGCAGGCCAGCAACACCTGCACCACGGCCTCGCATCCTTTGGTTGCGGCCAGGTGCAGCGCCGCGACGCATCAGCACCTCCTCGATCTTGGCACGGTCGTACCACGCCGCTCAGTATATCAATCCTTGATGGCCACATGTGTACTGTCTGTAATGGTCGGTTTATTAATGTCTTTGGAAGAGCGTTAGGGATTGAGTAGGGAGAATGGACCTCAGTGATTGTGCAGTTACAAACAATGCAACGTCCACTTCGAACGTGTGGTTTAGCTTTCAGTCAGGGAATGGGTTTCATTAAATGAATAGCTTGCGAACATCGTCACGTTCATGTCGAAGTCTGCGCTCCTTTCATGGATTTGGCACCTACGTCTGGAACGGTCAGTTCCTTAGTTGGTTCAGCTTGTAGGTAGAGAGAATGGGCCTCAGTAAATGAGCAGCTCGCGGATGTCGTCGGTGACAGCCAGGTCGAAGGCCGACTTGCCCTCCCCGTCGCGCAGGCTCTTGTCGGCGCCGCAGGCCAACAACACCTGCACCACGGCCTCGCATCCTTTGCCTGCGGCCAGGTGCAGCGCCGTGCGCCGGTTGTTGGCCTGGGCGTCCACTTGCACCCCGGCGTCCAGCAAGAAGGCGACACATTGCGCGCTGCCCCCGCGCGCAGCCATGTGCAGCGGCGTCAGGCCCAGGTCGTTGCGCAGCTCCAGGTCGGCGCCGCGCCGCACCAGCACCTCGACGATCTGAGCGTGGTCGCACCACGCCGCCCAGTGCAACGCGCGTTGCCCGTGGGCGTCGGGGGCGTCAATGCTCGCGCCGGCGTCCAGCGCGCGACGCACGTCTTCCGGCCGGAGATGGCGCTGCTCTTGAGGAGGTCCGTCGCCTCGGCAAAGGACAGCGGCGCCGTGGACGCCACGCCTGATTCGGATTCCGAGGAAGACGGTGGTTCGTGAAGGAGGTCCTCCAGCGGATGTTCAGTGGTCGGAGACGGAGGGATAATGAATCGGACTTGCTTCGGCGGGGCTGGCTGCGCGAAGGGATCTTGCATGGAGGGGGGATGTCTGCTTGCGGAAGTTTCATCTTTCAGTATCGATGGTCTGGTGGTCGGTGCCGAGTCAAATAGGTTAGCTTCTGTTTCCGAGCTGGAAGGTTGCAGACTGAGTAAAGCAGTTGGACCCGGGATTTGTTGAGTTTCTAGTTGGGTAGACGGTTGCACAGCCTGTTGTGCACCTGGCAGCGGGCTTGCATGGAGGAAGTTGGAACTTGTTGAGCACCTGTCTGCAGGGTAGAAGAATGGTTGCCCGGGTCTCTGAGCAACAGGAGAAGGTTCCACAATCGATGAAGCTTGACCACCAGATTGTTTTGCTCCTGAAACTGAGAGACTGGCGGCTGAGGAAGATGCGGCTGCACCAGCTAGTGCTACGGCAGATGAAGGAACCATTTGTTAAGCTGCCAATGCGGAGTCTGAGGTAACCGGTCACATCAGGAGCGCAGGAATCGATTTCTTCACGTTGGCTATACGCTGTGCGATCAAAGCCGACTCCGTGAGTTGGGGTTGTAGAGGCTCAAGCCAACCCGAATACACAGAGTAGCAGCTTGACGTGGGATGGCTCCAGTCGACGTGGTCCTGACCGATGGGTCGTGATCAAGTTTGCAATAGAAGAGAGTTGTGCGATGGTGTTGAGGCTGACGTTGCCTGACCTGGTGGGGAGAGTTGGACACGGGTGGTATTGCCTGGCCTGGCTGAATTCCACCTGGGGTGGTTTTGGGGTGCAGGGGTAAGAAATCCATTGGAGGGAGCACCGGCTCGGGTGGAGATTGACTTGGTGCCGCTTGTTGAGTTGCCCGAAGGATCCAGATTGGGGGGGAAAGGACGGATTGGTGTGAACATATGAAGGTGAATTTGCAGTGGTGGCAGTTTGCTCACTCACAGTAGTTGAATACGCAGCTTGAGAAGGGTTGTATGAAGCATTCACGCCGTTGTAGGTTGCTTTTGTGATAACTACAGCTGGCTGAGGTGGAATTTCAGAAGTGGCACGAAGTGAGGTCTCTTCAGATGGAGCGGTGTTGTTGGAAGACATAGTCTTGAGAGGGAATATCGAGGTAGCACTTCCAGTATATTTTTTAAATTTACCCGCTTGTATTGGGGCTATTGGCCCTTCCCTTGTGTGTGCTGGAGCGTTACCATTAATAGACTTACTGGCGGCGGTAGTAGCAGTGGCTTGAGCTGGGGATTGGCTACCTGTTGATGCTGCCGAAGAACGCGGTAGTGGAGCGAAGACTGTATTAAGCAACGGTGATTTCGTCGTGAAGATGTCACCAGCAGCTTGTAACGGATTTGGGCCTGTCGTCGGTGTCTGAGAACTGGCATATTCATTGGAGACAATCCGAGGAGGACTTTGACCGGAGGGCAAGTTAACAGACGTGGGCGATGACGGAGGAGTGGGCAATAAAGAAGGCGAGTTGTTTTTCGAGGGCGAAAGAGGCGAGTCAGCAACGGACGTTGGGGTAAAGTTGCCAGAGAGCGGGCGTCGGTTTCGTTTGGCTGGGTTGTTCCTCTTCGCCGACGTCGGCTGTGTGGCTTCACCTGTTGACGATGGGAGCTGTGTAGCTTCTGCTGCTGGAGGGGTTAGTGGAGTTAAATAGATGGCTGGAACGCGTCGCTCCATTTCCGTGAGAATGGCGTCAATGTGAGGCAACATGTGCTCCAGAAGCTCCTCCGAGCAGATCTCTAAGGCCTTCACGTGCACGCTCATTGCAGGTACTTCTGCGTCCGACTTGAACGCCAGTTGATCCGACCGTCGAGGTTTGGGCTGGGGCTGATCATGTCGTTTATCGATGTTTGCCACTCTGGTTTCCAGCTGGCGCACTTTTTCTTCCATAGCTCTCTCTATTTCCTTGAACTTATCCATTTTCACAATTTGTTCTGGAAAACGTTCGACGAGTCTCCTGCCTTACCTTTTCTATTTTATTGCGAATAGTTTCTCAGGAATCTGAAACAAATGAGAACAAATATTGTATTAAATATGCCGGAGCCCAAGCTTTACGGCCATTCCTGCAAATTTATTTTTATTTAATTTTATTTTACATCAAAAACAGTTAAAACTCTGTGACGTGCTTTGAGGAGAAATGTAATCTGTGCCCGCTTTCTTAAATCTGGTATCCCTATCCTAAGCCAGAGCCCTAACCTGAACAAGTTGAACTCGGAAAGATATGAGCGTTTTTGACAAGAATTGTTAACAAAATAGATGCTCCGATGTAATAAAATTATTTTTAAAGGCAAATCAGCAACAGATATGAGTTCTTATCTCTCATCATGTCCTTCGTGAAGAAATAAACTTCTGCCGCGACGTCATGGAGAACGATAATTTGAATGACTATATTTCCCACTGAACTCTTGAAGACGTGTACAGATAATCAAGTTACATTTATGACCAGAAACAAAAAAGGGGCCATCTCAGCATTCGGTCAAAGGATCAAGAAAAAACTGAAAGAAAAACCTAATTGAGATGGGGATTATTGACCCAGAATCTGAGGTACAATACTTGTTACAGGTTCTTTAGAATTATGCAGTCCAAATGGTAAATAATATGTTATACTTCGGTTTCTATAACGTGTCGTGTCAGAGTCTGTCTTCACAGTGGCATTTTGTCACTGAATTTTGCGTATGTGCGTAAGACGCGAAATGCAGTGACTTAATGTCACCGTGGAGACCTGACGCGCCACGTTATAAAAACCGAAGTATAACTATCATTGTTAAAATTAATTTCCTTTTTAATGGGTAAATGATTTTGACGTATAGTTGATTGTGAACATATATGAATGATGATGGAGCAATTTTGGGATGAGTTGCAGGGATAACGGGATAACCTCAAGAAAACAATCCTCGAATACACTTTCAAACACCACAAACTCCATATTGAACGACTGGATTGGAGCCCTGGTTCCAGCGGTGGGAGGATTCTCTACCACGACTTCACGGATAATATCGGGGAATTCGACGGGTAATAATGAAAATTAAATCATGAAAAAGCCAGGATATAAAGAGCCCGGAAGCTCGGACGTTAATTTTACCTAAAAGTCATGCAAAAAAACATTTATTTTCTAAAAGGAGGGTGCAAAAAGGCACGTAAACAGAAAAAAGTAGCGTTTAAAAGAAGTTAATAATAGTTAAAATTCAAATTTTCATTTACCTCTAAAATTTCATCTGAACTTTATGTGCGAGGAAATGTTTTTTACCTTCATTTCTCTTGATTACCTGGTGTTTTTGCACACTCCGTTTATCAGAAAAATATTCTCCAATTTCATTACTGAAACTTGTTTTTAGTGGCACGCTACATTTCGATACTACGAATTTGTTTCACTCGAGAGAATTTCTACTGCGAGAAAAAAGGGGGAATAGTTATATAACAAGTACAATAAAGTACAGAATTATAAAGTTAGATACAAAACTAAGCTAGGGTACCTGACCACAATATTTGGGTCAACCATTATGATTAAACTAACTTTATGAAATCTCTATCTTTATAACTTTATACTTTATAGTTCTATAATGCAGTAGAAAGGTAATGCTGTTTCTGTGATGTTGGGGTTCCATATCCATTTTATTGGTTATTATTATAAAATGTTTTCCCTCAAATAATTATTCAAATCAAATGTAAATTCACCGCCTTGTTATATAACTATTCCCCCTTTTTTCTCACAGTTGAAATTCTACCCTTTGTATCTTCGTGACTATGTATATTATGTTTTGATTGCTGTGGGTGTATAGACCTGAGCTCCTTTAATTTGTAATTGACTTCTTTTATCTTGGTTGTATTCTAGTGTGTTGTGGGATTTTATACTTGGTCATGATCACTCTTAGCCCCAACTTGGACACACGAAGTGGTTGTCAATTAAATGGTTTTGTCAGGGAATATGGTTTTAAAGTTTCTTTGTTTTCTAAAGTTTTTACTTGAATGTTTTAATAAGTTTAATTGAATATGGGTTGTAATACCTGGGACTATCACTCCTTACACTCTCAAATCTTAAATAGTTATCTCACATCTACATCCAGTGTCAGAATGTAATAATGTATTATTGGTTGGCAACCTGATCTGTATGCTACTGCTACATAACTAGTTGTGGGGAGGGCATTGATAGTTAATATTGTATCATTATTTATTTATGTTACTGTGTCACTTAATAGTTTTGTGGTGGTTATCACATTTAATATGTATTCAAAAAAATCATTCAAATCACATGCAGTTCACTGCCCAGTTATGTCTAGTATATTTATCGATAACAGTGATAACACCACAATTATATCCAATTATACAACATAAATAACTTAATACTGTAGGGATCTTGAGATTTTATTAATTGTATGTTCTTCACTCAAAATTTGGGTCAAAATAATTGATGTTTCGATTTTTATTGTTTTAATTAACATGGGTTGTGTTTGTAGCCCACCTCACATGGTGTGTGGTATTTATATTATATATAATAATTTTTTAAAATTAATATATGAAAAAGTAGATAGGAGGAATTAATATATTAAAAAGAAAAAAATAATATAAAAAATGTTTATTAATAATTGTCTAAATATTTTTCAAACTTAATTCATTTTTTCGGATTTTTTAATAATACATTTTTGGTTGTTTGGGTTGACAATGATGTCCATGGTTTCATTCATAATTATTTTCCATTGATGAATATTGAATATTTTACATTGTGCAAACCCCAGTTGGCACGTGCTTTGATTATTACCATGAATGTCTTTTATCAACTGACCTGAATTTAAATAATATAAAATAATTAACACACATTTACCGGAAGTACGTCAAATTTACGATTTATTTACATTTTCTCTCAGTACAATTATCAAGATGTCAATTAAGGATAGTTTAATAATAATTTGTGAATACATGTAACAGTTAACAATGGTTTTCCTCATTATTGAGTCGTCTGTTTATATTGCTGATTAAACACGTGGTCGACCGGATACGCATGGTTTCTGGCATGGAGTGGATGTAGTACGTGGTCCTACACAACACGTTTTTCATTCCCTTACTTTCGGGCCGTGGCCCTGGTCCGACGTGGCGTGCTATGGACCTGTGGGCTGTAGCAACTCTGCTGGAGTTGGTCTGGAGGCAGACATGAAGTTTGACCGTCTTGTACTATATTAGTAAGGTGTGTATAGTTTATATTACTTTTGTTTTTTCACATGGGTTGATTCAGGTATATATGGTGTGATTATAATATTGTTCAAATAATTTGTCTTCATTCCTTCTGTTTTGTGTTTACTGTAGCCCTGAGGAAGGAATTATATATTCCGAAACGTTGGAAAACTAATGTGTTTTATTAATTGACCAATCCCGTGATCCACATACCACAAATCCCTTTTGTCAGAACTTTCCGTACCTCTGCATTACACTGCGAATAGGGGTAGGCGAAGGTGGCGTTTTATCGAGATAACTATCATATATTAATAATAGGAAAACGATTGCTCAGTGCCTCTAATGGGCTCGAGGGCACAACGGGTGCAGAACCTTCAGTTAAGTGGCCAGCACTAGTTGTCACTTTGGTTCATCCTTAGAGAAATCGTTCTACAACTACTGTTGCCACTGCAACCACTCTGGCCGGTTCGAATACCGACGGAGACGGATTTTGTACACCAGCTGTATTGCGGGAGATGGAACTTTGGGATAGCTACGAAGCACAAGGGGCGCGATTACCAAACTCACAAGCGAGCGATGTCTATTGTCCGAAAATAATTTCTACTTGACAACTGGGGATACAGCGATGTTGCCACTTATGCGAGCGGTAGACCGTGGTCGTTCTTGCATCAGATCACAACAGTTACAGCAATAGCAAGAAACAAATCGCAGTAAGAGCACCCAACAGCAGACGATACAGAACCGCACTCACGATGCATAACCAAAGAAGTAATGTAGGGTGACCAGATTTTTTATGACAAAACAGGACTTTTCTGAAATATGGAAGACACGGGACATGAGCTTACAAAGAAAATGTGCTTCATAAATGCACTGCTTCATTGAGGTAGTACAAATTACTTTTTATACTTAAAAAGACATATTTTGATAACCAACTTTTGAACAACCTGCTGAACATGAACTCATGGCTCATGGAACATCACTATGAACTTTGTACTTATCAGAAGATTTGATAACTTGCAAGAGTTTGCAATTTCTTAATAACAGATTGTAGATTTCCTTACATCTTATGTCTTGAAAATGAGTTTTTAAAATAGCAATTCATTAAATAGTTTCGATTGTAAAACTTTTTTTTCATCAATCCAAACGGAGTTCACTATTTAGAAAATACTCTTTCCACCACAACATTTTTGCCTGGAACAGCCAGAACAAAACTCACAACCACCTCTATGTTTTTTTTATGGATTGCTTCTACTTAAATGTGTACATCACACCATTTTTAATCAATCTCTACATTATCTTTTTCCCATTCCTCAAATTTTCTGGATAAAAGTTTGTTGAAACGTAAGAGCTAGCGAAGTAGCGAAAACAAGAATGCGTTTAGGGAGAGTGAGGTTATAACCAAGAACGTAAAAACGGAACATTTCGCGTTCCGTTAATAATTTGTTGGTACAATGGGACACATAATGAAAAAAAGGACAATCCGGTTAAAAATGGGATGTCTGGTCACGCTGAAATAAAGACGCTCTTGAATTTACAGTTGTTTCGCGCTGTAAGAGTTCATTTCTTCCTTAATAAGTATTGGCAACTGCAGTGACGTCAGCAGAATTTGATGTCTCTGATTGGATAAGGGAACCCTCTATCCCCAGTCCCCGCTAGCTTAGAAATATTTTACAATCAATGTTTTCAGCAGAAATGCCCTCATTGTCACGATCACCGGAATCCCGAAGTGAAATTATGAAAAACCTTCAATATCATACCCTCATTTTTACAGTAGCAGCTTCTATGATAATTCTTTCTGGATGTTCAAGTTTATTCCAGATATCAGATGAGATATGGTGAAGAGCTTCTGATACAAGTTTCTGAACCTTGGAAATCGTGAAAGTCTTTACCCTACGTGCCTCTTCATGTGAGCCCAAATATTTTCAAATGGATTAAAGTGGCAATGATTTGGAGGTAACATTAAAACCTTAAACCAGGGATACTACAATGAGCCTTAGCGAAAATATTTCGCCTCTTTCACTCTCCCGGAAACACCTTCGAAAAACAGTGTCTTTGAACGACCCTTCAGAATGCCGTGTTGCTCTTTATTGAAGACTATTATATCAATAGGAAGAATGTAGAATTGGAGTCTCTAGAAATTAGGAGAGTTAAGACTCCGTGCCCTGTACAAAGCGTATGCCGGTTATCTGGGTTGGAAAGATATCTACATCCGACTGGGTAGACCTTCGTACTTTAGTAGGGGGGATCACAAGCACAAAATTCAGTTTAGGCCACAGAGAACAGATGTTGGAAACTTTTCATTTACAAATAGAACAATAACGGACTGGAATAAGTTACCTGCGACAGCCTTGGAACCCTCTAGGTGTTCAAAGATTTAAAAATAATTTAACTAATGGCATTTGTAAACTTTATTAATTTAGTAAGTTGGATATCAGTTATTATTTGATTATTGTTATTTTTATTGCTATTATTATTACTTTAATTACTATTAAATGCGATCCTGTATGAAATATATAATTATATTCAAAGTAGTATTACATTGAAGTGTGGTGACGTGTTGTGCAGTATAACAGTAGAAAGAGAAGTAAATTTCAAATGTTGTGAAGTGAAGTGTAATTAAAAGTCGTGTAGTCGTGTATTTAATAGTTTAAAATAACTGTGCAGGTCAGCCATAAAATGTAGTTAATTCTATTATTGTTAGCATATTATTATTATTATTATTATTATTATTATTATTATTATGTCTTTAAATAATTTAACATACATTGTTTAGTAATTTAAAGTTAACATTTGTAATATGTAAATTGTAGTGTTCTGCCACCAGGTTGTATATACCTACCTGCAGAATAATAAAGGATAAAGATAATATAAAAGGATAGGATATCTATGTATCTATCTATCTATGAACTGAGCTCTCGGCAAGCTGTGTGATGGAATGAGTTCCATGTTTGAAAAGATGAGCATCGTAAATCCTACTCATCATCGGCTACGCGAGTCGGAGGATTCTGACGTAACTGACATCCAATTGGCCCAGCGGATGCCGTCACCATGGTAACGTATGGACGCCGCCTAACTGTCAATCCCAAACTCTCATCTCCCGTAATATATGTCGGATTCAGCCGCTGCCTGGGAGAGAATTCTAACGGCTGACCGCTGTGATCAGTTCCAGGAGAATGCAGGAGCAGTACCCTAACAAACGGGCAGCGGACCATGCACACGTGTTTGCTTTCTCATCCCTGATCATCTCTCTCGCACACTTTTCACTACAATACACATCAGGAAACCAGTTTATTTATTTATCTAGTCAAAAACTGTATGTGACGTATGGGGGAGAAAATCATCTGCCACGCTTTCTTGAGCTTCGGAATCCCTTCCCAACAATTTATCTATTAATAGTTGAAAGATGATATAATAATAAATTTAAAAAAGCGAGAGATTAACATTTCAAAAACTAGATATTTTCGTTGCTGAATTATAGAACTTACTTGTAACGGTAAACGAATGAATAGATTTGATTTTTCTGTATTGCTAACAAAATAGAAACGCCCTAAGCTCTACTACCACTACAAGCAAAAAGAAAGCTCAACAAAACGTGCGCATAGTGAAGCTACATTTACGTCCAGAAGCAAATAAAGGGGCCATCTCAGTATTTGCTTAATGGATCAGGGGAACTGGACAAAACCCGATCGAGATGGGGGTCATTGACCCGGAAGCTGAAGTACATTAGTTGTTACAGGCAGTTAGAAGTTTAGAGCTTGTTCGGAATGGGGCGGTGCCCCACTGGGAGGGTATATCCCCGAAAGCCCACGTATGGTTTGACACCGGATATTACCATCGAGTGGGGGAGGAACTCCGCCATGCACCACACTAACGGGACTGATCAGCATAGCAGTTGGCACGCCGGAAAACATTAATCAAAGGAAAATCAGTCGAGTCGTCAAAGAGGAGAAAAAATAAAACTTTATATCTTTTCTTCAAAGTGGCTAATAGAATTTCGACTTGGAGGTCACGCATCGAAGAGGAGGGTTTCCAACACCCTGTATAAACACAAATTAATATTATAGAGAATTTTGAGAAAAATATCTAAAAAGTGTTCAATTTCGAGTTACGACTAGTGTCTACCTAATACGTAAAGAATTGAATTCAAAAAATATTTAGATGTTTTAACAATTTTATTAAGTACATTGATGTATTGAAATATACTTACATTTTTGAAGAAACTTTTTCACAAATATTTTACACCACTACTATGTCAGCATTGTGATAAGTGGGGTCACCCGGATATCCGAGATTATTTGCAATAGCTTTCCAATAAAAAAAATTGTGGGTATTTTCCCTAAATTATCTCAGCAACATGGGCGTAGCCAGGTTTTTCACTAGGGAGGGGCAAATCATAATTTGTAATTATTAAATACTATAAGGTTAATATAAGTGAAGTGAAATTATAAATAATATAATATTACAACTAATAATAAATAAAAATATATATATTTAAACAATAATATTAATAAATAATCAATGAAGTTTTATAAGAATAAAATTATATAATTTCACTAGTTTATTATAATGTTATAAACAATATACACATTTTGTAATACAATGAAAGCGTTACAAATCTTACAAAACTAACAAACTGTTAAACTAAAATTAGTTTTCGTGGATTTTCTGCAAATCTCTTAAATATTTCTTTTTTATATATTTCCTCTTTTTTATAAGAATAAAATTATATAATTTCCTTTTTTTAATTTATAAACAATATACACATTTAATACAAGTGCCTGTGAACACTCATTAAACATAAACCATTTAATCGTTCTCCTGTCATTGTTGATCTTAACCAGATTTTACTCTGCGTAAAGTACTGAATGATCGCTCTACAGTACAAGTGGTGCATGGTAGAGCAAGTGAAATGAGTAATGCTTTTTTTGTTTCAGGGTAAAAAAATTCGGCTTCTTTAACTAAATCCATCATTTGGATATCTTTTACTTGCTGTTTACTCATTTTTTTCTCCCTCCACATGGAAATTCGATTTCAAAATCTAATCCTTGCAAATCATAAAATCTTGAAAACTGTTTTTTTTTTTTTTTTTTTTCTAAAGTCATCAATTGTCATCTCCATCATATTCTGGGGATGAAGATTCAGTAGTGAAAAAGCAGCTGAATGGTCTTCCAAAAACGTTGCTCTAATGACAATAAAAGAGAATCCAAATAAAGGATTATTAAGGATCTTCTCAATATTCTTCTTTACTAGATGCTGGAGGATTTGAACGATGCTTTTGTTTTCCGACAATTCTTGTAGCAACAATTCAACATCACATTTTTCAGCTATTGTATTTGCATGCTCCGTGAGTTCTGCTGCAATTTGCTCAGGATTGTTACGATGAACTTTATCACACGAGAATTCGCTTAATGTGATCTAAACATTGTATTAGATTCAAAGATTTTGATTGCAGAGCATTTACCACTGGTTCTAGAAGAGCAGAATATTTTGCAATTAAAGCTACAGCAACAATAAATTGGGCCGTAGTTGAAGCTGCATGTAACTGAAATGCAGTTTTTCTGGTGTGGTTATTACCAGTCAATGACAGTTTTTTCAGCGCTGCAATTATACCTACAAAATGTTCGTTGAAAACAGAAATACATTTGTATTTTTGAGACCAACGTGTTTCACAGAACATTGGAATATTCGGGACATACTTCCGTCTTAACACAGATTCTCTAAAAACGCAATAATGTCTTTCACTGTAGAAATTGTGTTACGTATTTCTGGTACACTATTCAAGTCATTGACAACGAGATTTAATTTATGCGATGCGCAATGAAAAAACTGGGCTTTTTTATATTCTTCTAATACACTTTGTACTCGTTCTCATTACCAGCCATAGCTGCACATCCATCATAACCTTGGCCTACACTTTCTCTGGATCAAGTCCTTCCTGCTCCAAAAAATGGTATATGGCCCTGCAATTGTGTGAGCATCGAAAGCTGGTAATTCAACGAATCCTACAAATTCTTCCCGAATTTTCATCTGCTTTTCATCAAAAAATCTTAATCCGATTGACAATTGCTCTTTTCCCGATATGTCAAGTCTCATCCAAGTACACTAAATGCATACGCTTTTTTGTCTTCTATTACGTCATCTTTGATGACAGCACGCACAAATTAATAATTTCATTTGTATTTGGGGAGACCTATATGTTGCATTTTTTTAAACATTTGATTCGTCAAAATGCTGTCTCAAGTTTTCGTCGCCAGCCTCAATTCGAAATTGAATCAAGTCTTGAAACACACCTCCATCTTGCAGTTTTCCTCTTAAAGGCAGATCATGGGACCCGCAAAATAAGATTGTGGAGATTATTGATTTTACAATTTTAGTATTTTCTTCAACAACTTTTTTGTGACCGTGTAAAAGTTGCACATGCATAGGAATTTGTCGCTTTTTTGTCGCTCCAGACTTTACAAAAACAAATTTTGTCGCTCTTCAAATATTAACGAAAAGCATTTTCGAAACGCGATCCAACTTGATATCAAGTTAGCATCGCAAACAAAAACCAACTAATTACAGACATAAAAAATAACACCATAGGAATTTGTCGCTCCAGACTTTACAAAAACAAATTTTGTCGCTCTTCAAATATTAACGAAAAGCATTTTTTCGAAACGCGATGCCAACTTGATATCAAGTTAGCATCGCAAACAAGAAAACCAACTAATTACAGACATAAATAAAAAATAACACAATAGGAATTTGTCGCTTTTTTGTCGCTCCAGACTTTACAAAAAACCAATTTTGTCGCTCTTCATATATTAACGAAAATGCATTTTTTTTCGCAAACGCGATGCCAACTTGATATCAAGTTAGCATCGCAAACGCAAGAAAACCAACTAATTACAGACATAAATAAAAAATATCACCATAGGAATTGGTCTCTTGTTTGTTGCTCAAGAGTTCCCCAAAAATTTGTTTCTTTTCTGTAAATACCGGAAATGCGAAATTTTACTATTGGATATTATAAAGACAACAAGTTCTGAAATATTAAAAGTACGTCTATATGGCTGTTATGTCATTATATGCATTTCAATAATCCGCATTAACTAAATACGGTAACAAGGGCCCACAGTTCGTAAAATCTCATTGTAAAACGTGTAAGGCGAAGTATATTACATATATTGGAACAGAATTTATCCAATTTTTCTTTTGCATGTATCCACTATATCAGTTTTCCTGTAAAAACAATTCCATTCTTTTACCGCACCATTACGTAACTTTCTGCACACTACGCATTTTAATTCGTATGGCTTACATACGTACTCTCTCTATGGTACGTACATGAGAAAATAAGACGGTAGAAGAATTAGATTTCAAATCATTGTACCCAGTATCACCGTTTCATTATTGTGGATAGAGTAATGTTTCGAATTAACGAAACGTTTTTTAAAAGCAACGAATCAATTCGGCATCGCAAGCCTTAAATTTATAGAAATGTGGAAATTGCAACGATTTTGTTAGACTTCTAACGGCAATTTGAAGTTGCTATTATTGAGCATTGTAGTCCAATAATTAAACATTACTGACCGTAAATAAATTTAATTATACCAAAATCCATTGCAGAATTGAAAGCAAACGTCAAATTAGAAGTAATTTTTAGTCATTTCATTCGTTATTACATAGCATTACTGCAAATTCGAATCTGAAAGGTAAATCTTAACGCCCGGCCTTTCGAGACGGATGTCATTTACAAAGCTTTAGTGACACCTGCCCTGGCGAATATAGACAAGACTTGCCGGAGATTAGCTCAATGGATGGAAGGCTCGGGACGGAGGAGAGGTGGACCGACGCCCCCATGTTTTGGAATTTCCTGAAAGCTTTTATATATTTTACATTCCTTAGTTGCCATTTGCTAGGCACAAGCGTCTCCATTATTTGAAAGTTCATTCTTCTCTATAGGAACATCCAGTCCTCTTTCGGTACTTAGAATTCAATGCCAGGAACATTTGTCAAGTTGGTGCCCGCACTTCTCTGATATTCGAACTAAAATATTCTATAATATTTTTACCAATTACTGTAAGTACTAATTTCATATCGCAAAAAAAAGTTGTACTACATTATCAACAATGAAAAACGTCGTGAAAAAGTAGGAGGCAACTTCACGTAAACCTGACACTGCGATAGCTAAAAATTTAAAATTGTAATAATGCCACAATTATTTACTTATTTTGTACCGTGATGTGAATTACTACATTATGAAATATTAAAACAAGTGCAAACGTAGATATTTCACTTACACCTAGTAACCCCTCTTGGAAAGATTAAAAAAATCTCTACAATAGTGCACTAATTAGGTATTAATTTCCTACCGAAATAGTTTTTTTACTTTATTCTAAGCAAATAAGAAAGGAATAATGCCAGGTAAAGGTACAGGAGCATCTCATGTCAAAAAATCTCATGTCATGCAACCACAAATACGATACAACGCGAACGAAATTATTCATTAACTTTTTATCAAAATAAAATGCTTTGTAAACTGATGCATACAATTTTTATTTTCTCGCTACTGCATATACAGTATAGAGGAAAGTATATTCTAGAATGTTTCATGGTTGTTGGTCATTTCATTAAAAAAGTTTCTTAGTTCGCCAACGTTTTGGAACTTTATTGTTCCTTCATCAGGGCTTGCTAAGGATGAATATTTAAGAAATTATTAAGTGAAAATGAGATATTATTTGCTATGATTATTAGAAAAAGAGAAAATATAGCCGTCTAAAACTAGTAGCGCCTAGAAACCAATCTCACCCAAACTATATTCAAAATGAGAGACTAATTTGAGGTAAATTACTCTTTAAAATGCTCTATTCCTGAATTTAGGCTCAGTGAATTACCCAAAAATTGCCGATTTCCAAATCTGGAAAATACAAATTCGCAAACTAGGAAGACAATAAACAACTTAGTTTTAAACTCTAAGAAAAATATTCCGCATCTATATTCCAAAATTAGGGCTCTACAAATAGAAACAGTTAACATGCGTTCTTATGGAAGGAAAGGATGGTTTGATTAACAGTAAGTAAATATTTATATTAGAAGATTTTGAAATAAGTACTTCTGTTTCATTGAATAAAAGGTAAGTACTGGATTTTAATTGATTGTTTATCCACCTTGATTGTCTAAAAGTGAAACGAAAGACGAATCATCTCTGGTTTTAAGAGTATTTTATTTATGCATTATATTAGTTTTCTGTACTATATTTTATATTTATTTTTATACAATATTTACATGTACTAGCAGCCCGACCTTTCTTCACTATTGCAAAAGATATTTATATATAAATAATAATAATAATAATAATAGCTATAATAACTATAATAATAATACATTTGAATGTCATTATCAATTCATTTATTCAATGAACATTTCTAACAAAATTGTAAAGAAAAGAGGAGTGAAGATTGTGAATTTTCGCTGACGGAAAAGCTGTCCTTGTAAGAAGCAAGTAAGAAAGGACTTTTCATTGGGCTTTCTACCTGCAGCGTCCTGCAACCCTTTTAATCTCGCAATGCTACCTGTCGCACACGAAGCGACCCCCCCGCCCCCTCGGCTGGGCGAATGAACTCAGGTGACGTCAAGTACTGTGCTCTGGAAAAACCTTGTGTTGTTCATTGTGGCGCGGATCCGATGGACAAAGGCGGCGTTTCTCCACCCCATCGTGTACTGCATTTTTCACACGAAATCTTGAGAACCTTGACGTGCCAATCTACCTACAAATTATTGCGTCTTTCCACCTTCGCACGATATTTCAAATATTTTTTGATTACCTAAAAATATTCGCCAAAGGGTGGTGCATCTTTAAAAGTGCATGAAAGTGAAATGTCTCACGTTCTCGCATTTTGAAATGCATGAAAGTGAAATGTCTCACGTTCTCGCATTTTGAAAGTAGGAACCCTTTATGTTGGCTTTCTCAGTCATTCACATTTTAAATACTGAATTTGACATAAATACACATATTTATCACGTTTTCTTAATGTTTCACATCCATAACGAACCAAAACGAGACTATCGGAATATAATAATATGCCATTACACTTTGCACCTCATAATTATGGAGTGCATGTTAATAATGTCATGTTTTTCCTTTTCAATTTAGAATAGAAATGCATTTTATATTATGGCAAAAGGAAATTTTTATATACATTTTTATAAAATTTTACCGTTCCCATCTTTTTTTAATGCTTTTTTTTTCTGTTTCATCGACTTTAATTTCATTCATTTTTAATTTCATTTACAACAAATATTATCCACAGAATTCTAAGAGACTATTTCATTTCTTCGCTCAGAAATTGTAATGTCAGCCATTGTATGTGACGCCTAACAGCGCCAATGTCGGTTCAGCCGATTTCGAGGTAACTAAAGCGAAATATTTTCAGGTAAAGAACAGTCCAAACCGGAAGTTTGAAAGTTGACGTCATTTGAATGAAACCTGGATACATAGTAATATATCCAACAGCTTGAGTTGATCGTCCGAACTGTTTTGATAACATTTTTTACGTCGTTTTCTTTGCTTTTATGGCTTATTAAAACATATTAAGAGCATTGTATTGATCATTTTTGGCGATATTTTAAGTCAACAAAATACGCCCCTGATAATAACTATTGGACTATAGCAAGAACTGAGATACTATTGATACACGTTTTTAAATTTATAATAAAACAATTAATTTAAGACAGGAAATGAAACCAAACTATACGATTTTCGGCAGACGTCACAACACTTACAGTAGGATCTTCGTTTATTTGTCAGAAATTTGTCGCAATACATCTCTGAGTTGTATTTTATTGACTAAATATATTCATTGAATAATACTTTATTGTTCAATTTTCATCTATAAATTTAAGTATTAC
Source organism: Teleogryllus oceanicus (assembly GCA_964035755.1). NCBI lineage: Eukaryota > Metazoa > Arthropoda > Insecta > Orthoptera > Gryllidae > Teleogryllus > Teleogryllus oceanicus. The sequence goes on along the minus strand of CAXIVR010000010.1, from coordinate 48,947,346 downwards.
GTAGTTAGGCCGAAGAGCGGACCTGATGGCCCAAGACTCGCCACATAAGTAGTAATTATTATTATTTTTATTACTACTACTATTAATATATTATTATTATTATACAAAATTTGTTTTTAAAAAAAGCGACAAATTCCTATGGTGTTATTTTTTATTTATGTCTGTAATTAGTTGGTTTTCTTGCGTTTGCGATGCTAACTTGATATCAAGTTGGCATCATGTTTACGAAAAATTGCATTTCTGGTAATATTTGAAGAGCGACAAAATTTGTTTTTGTAAAGTCTGGAGCGACAAAAAAGCGACAAATCCCTATGGTGTTATTTTTTATTTATGTCTGTAATTAGTTGGTTTTCTTGCGTTTGCGATGCTAACTTGATATCAAGTTGGCATCGCGTTTGCGAAAAAAATGCATTTTCGATAATATTTGAAGAGCGACAAAATTGGTTTTTTGTAAAGTCTGGAGCGACAAAAAAGCGACAAATTCCTATGGTGTTATTTTTTATTTATGTCTGTAATTAGTTGGTTTTCTTGCGTTTGCGATGCTAACTTGATATCAAGTTGGCATCGCGTTTAAAAATTTTTTTAATTTAATTGGTTTGAATGAAAACAAATGTTGGTTTTTCAAGATTACGAATCTTAATACCAGGGTCAAATGAAGAGCGACAAATTTAATTTTGCGTAACAAATTAGCGACAAAAAGCGACAAATGTTGAGCCTAGTTTCAATAATTTTGAAAACTTTGCGATTCTAACTTATGGAGGTGCCGCCAGCTGGGGGTGTGGGCGCAAACAGGTCATAAACCTCGCCCTGTCAATGGCGGGGTTTGAAGCGCGCCGCGCCAAGCCTCGATGGTGGTCGGTCGGCGGAGTGGCAATAAAACTCGCAAACCGCGCCGTATGTATTTCGCCGACAAATGTCTTTGTCGGCGAAGGCCCCGCGCATCTTTGCTTGGGGGCTGCAGCCGCGCAGCGAGCGAAACACGTGCGGCGGCGCTGATATTGAATGACAAAGGGACATGGGCGGGCGCGCGAAGGGGCCCGGCCGTTGGCCGGCGCGGCCGAAAATGAATTTGCGTGCGTAAACAAAGTTTAAGTAAAAGGATTACATTTTTTATATGTTTTCTGTTTATTTTATATATTAAAATTGTATTTTTCAAATATTTTTCTTCTTTCTTAGAATGTTTTAAAAACACAATACTTCGATTTGTTTTTTATACAAAATTATAAATGTCCTAAGATTTAGGGGGGGGCAACTGCCCTCCCCTGCCCCCCCCCTGGCTACGCCCATGCTCAGCAAGATAAAAAAAACGATCGTTTTTACAAATCCGCCGTAGGTTGAAATTTATCACTCCAGATAGCAACTTACTCACCTCACATCCGACTCTTATCTGTAGCTTTGCAAGGTCATGGCCCTGGTCTTGCCACTGGTTATCATCTGGTAGGTACAGGAGTGTTGTTTTTTTCATCTGAATTCTGTTTATTATCGGATGTGCTATCGTCTGCAGTTCCGAGGCTGCATACATAGATCGGTTCGATCATCGTTTGTGGGGGATATTGAACATCAAATAGCTGTAGTATCCCTAATTTTTATACATAGGTCATTTCTCCTCCATGAAATTTCCACTCCGTGTTAGCCATCGCAATATAACTGCAAGTTACATCCATGCACTCATTTTGTGTGTTCGATTACAGATAGCATTTGTAAACGGCTTCATCATTCTCTCATGCAATGTCATCGTCCTGCAAACGACCTTTCAAAGTAGAGTAACTTCTCTACAGCAAAGTACGGGAAGCTAAATGAGGAGGCGATGAATAGATAGGTCTACTAGAGATCTGGCGGAAGGCCGTTTGACGACTGATTTGTTTCTCCGAGCGTATCAACTGCTTTGGATATTCTTCCCATACGTGTGGTGCATGTAATATTCCGGGAAGTGGCGGTGTTCCTCCCAGCTGGTGCATGAGATACCGCGCCGACCTACATGGCTGGTTGCTTTTCCCCTCCACGTCCTCAGCTAACAATGCTCATGTAAAAGGGACGACACTCACAAAGAAAGAAGGTAACCAAACACAAAAAAGCATCAACACTTTTTTATAAATTTTAGATTAACATCAGCTCTACTTTTCTTCTCTCCATTTGCTTTTCAGGTGAAAAAAAATAGTTCACGAAATGTAGATGATGTCTGAGTGTCTCTTTTTTTAATCGCTATATAGACACACTATCATGCTTGTGCGTGGGTCAGCTTTCATAAAAAGCATATTTTCTGTTCAAAATCAAACAATAAACGAAACAACGTAGCAGATGTTAGTCACGTGGTAACATAAATGACAGCAAATGTTAAAAAAGTATTAAAATGAGGACATTTAAAATACAAAGAAGGACGAGAGGAAAGTTGACGTTAATGGAGGATGGTTGGCAACCATAAGTGTAAGTGTACGTTACATGGGAGTTTTTTGTTTTTTTCCTTTTTTTTTTCTCCCTTTCAAAAATTCAAAATTTAAGTAGTATATGACTTAGTGTAGGGATCACAGAATTTTGAAAATGTGCACACAATTCACTTTTCCCCATTACCGTTACAAATAAGTTTACCGTTACAAATAAGTTTTCTATAATTCGGCAACGAAAATATCTAGTTTTTGAAATGTTAATCTCTCGCTTTTTTAAATTTATTATTATTACTACTATTATTTTTTCATCTTTCAACTATTAATAGTTAATTTGTTGGGAAGGGATTCTGAAACTCAAGAAAGCGTGCGCAGATGATTTTCTCTCCCATACGTCACATACAGTTTTTGACTAAATAAATAAATATAGTATCGAATAAAAGTAAAGAATGCTATTACGATACGAGTGAGAGTTCTGGCACCGGACGATCACGCACATTCACACGTCTTGACTTCCTGTCATCTGTGCACACGCAAATGGCGCCCTGCCACCTCCGTTGTTTTTGTTTTGTATTTTTGTTAAATTGCATTCTTTCATTAATGTACAAATCTTCGTTTTCCATCGTTTGTAACGGAACAAAGTAGATTTCTCTTCGACCAAAAACTACAAAATCATGTAATGTCATCGACGTTATGAGACATTCTCATTGTCCTATAAGTCCAACTTATAAGTGCAATACTTTCGCCATTTTATTTACCTAGGCGCTTGACACTACATTTCCATAAAAAACACTTCAGAGAAATGCCTAACCATGTACTGCCTACGTATGTACTGTCTACGTACTGTATATGTCTTCAGAGTTTCAAATATCTAAGGTAGTTAGAAACACAAAGAACTGGTGTTAAAAATATATGCCCGTAGAGAATATAAGTTAACACAAAAAGGTAGTCAAGCGTGTAACACAAAAAGACTAGTGATGCTAAAACAGCTCGGACTTTCTCTTTGCAAAATTACGCAAAACAATACTCAAATTTTTGAAAAGTTGTACATGATCTTATTTCAAAACCTAACTTTAAGGAACCTATTTCATTAAGGGAAAAAATCTCCATCTTCATTAGATGTAAGAGCCGAATTTTTGGAATTTTCGAAAAATCAGGAGTTTTTAACGAAAATGCCCCTTAAACCCAAGGAAAATTTAATAAAAAAGAGTAGCCATTTTTTTTTTTAAAAGTCCCAGGAGCTTCATGTAAAGTAGCTCCCAAAATTAAAATATCGGTTTCAAATTCAAGGTGTCGCGACGTCAGTCAGATCGATCGAGGAATATCAATTTTGGAGGAAATCGACTGAACGGTTTAGTCGCTAGCATTGTTCACGGACGGACAGACAGACAGACAGACAGACAGACGACTTTCTGTCATTCGATATTTCGGGATCAAGGACCCACAGAACATGGATTCTGGCTTCACTACGTGTTATAGGATTTTTTTTTCTAAATTTAGCATCTGGATTTGTTCACTTTTCCCTTACCAAGGCCGTGTAAGAGTTTTTGTGCCGCAAATTCGCTGTTGTTTTTCGCGCAGGTTTATATAACTTTCTAATGTGTAAGCGGTAGAAGAAAGGAATAATCAAGCTACGTACTCACCTGTTCAAACTCTTGGCGTGCCTTACACACGGAAACGCGACCACCTCCGTCTCGCACACACATGCAACTGACTGCAACACGAGCGATGCGTCTAAACTCCTGATTGGATCGCGACAGCCTGCGATAAACTGGCGAACAAGAGCTCATATTCTGATAAGCGCGTTCGCATATCTTCTCTGCTGCGTACAACCTGCATCAAAAGTTTTGCCCTGGATTTTGTCCTACGTTCATCCTGTCGTTACAATGTATGAGACGTTTTTAAGGTCTGTCCCGAGAGGCAGTATTCAAACGACTTATGGGTGCAATGTAGATTAAAAGGACATAAATCGGGCATCAAGATAAGGAAAAATTCTTCCATTAAACGTCCAAGTCTGTAGGATTTGTTTCGGTTTGTATGCGTAGTATTGTGATGGTTACAGAGTTGTTCTCAGAAGAGACGACAGTCAAGCGGTGATATTGTTTTTATTGGGTGATCTCGAAGGCCTATTCTCCAGAACCGTATAACTTCGTTTTAATGAGCGAAGTATTTGCAAATTGAGATAGCTGCGTTACCTGATGAGAGGAGGTCAGTTACCTTTACAACCAAACACCTTTCATACAGCTCGTGACCGTATGCTGAAAAAGAGACAAAATAATTATAAGGATTAAACTGAAGATTTTTAATTTTGTTTTCTTATTGTCTTAAATTTTTATCGGTTTTCAAAATGTTCACGCAAGAAATTATAATTTTTTTTCTGCACAAAAATTGAAGCATTCTTTGTGAACTATTTCTGAGACTCGTGCCCTACACGTATGTTCATTTCTCTCCTGACTGATGTGTTTATTTCTCTCGTTCAAGAACCACTTTCCAGAAAAACGATAAAACTCGTAGACTTCTCCTTTCTGAAAAAATGGAAGAATTTGTGGAAGAAACTATAGGAATCCGAGAATTTTTTGCGACAAGTATAAAACCATTATTACTGCGTTATTTTTGGCATACTTTCATTTGTTAAACCAGTATTGTCCGATTCGGCTTTTTAATGCGACAAAATAGTAAAAACCGTGCAAGTCTTGCTTTCATTTAATTCATTAAATAAAGTGAAATACTTAACAAATAATATTAGGGAAAATAAAAAAAAAGACATTGGAAAACCGAAAAAAAATCAGAAAAATTTGATTCAGCAAAAGAGTGGCTATCCAGAAAAAAAAAATGAAAATATGTTCACATACACTTTCGCGTAGACATATCATCTACAATTCTTCCCAGATCTCGCAGTGTCAATCGAATTCTGCCGATGTAGAAGGCGCCAGTAACCTCAGTCTCATTATAAAGGAATATTATCTCACGTCTCATTGTTGTAGTGATAACTTGACGTGACCTAAAGCGTTTCACATGCAATAAGCTGAGCAACCACCCGATTGAAATATTAGGATGACAGATTACACACGTTTTTGCTGAAGGTGTTATTATATTGGATAAAATCAAATATTCGAATTAATATTCTACTGACACCTCCTCTTATAAAAATGATAAATTCTGTAATTACTCTCAGATATGGGACGGTCAAATTGCTTCTCAGATCTGTGACTTTTTAATCATGGAATTCGGTTTTTCACTATCTACAGATCTGATTCACGAAGTCCTGTCACAAGACGTAATCGACGTGTTGAAGTTCGTAATCATTGCGATAAGGGTGAACAATGTTTCTGACTCACGTGCGTACGAAATACGGTACACATACGTGATCTAAACAATATGATTTTGTGTATGGAAATATTTCCATTTAGATAATTCTGAGAGGCACGACATTATGTTTTATATATGTTAATTTTTATTTAGTATTCCATTTATTAAAACTGTTAAACACATTGCAATACACTGTGTGGCTAGGCTGAAGTGGTAATTGCGACAATATGTTTTGTACAGACTCCAATTTGAACGGAAAAACAAATCAGCTCATGATATTGGAAATTACTTTGTATTTTTGGCCTCAGAGGGAGAAAAGTCCGTAGAGTTTGTTTTTTTATTTAAAAAAATTGTGGCAACCGGAAGTTTTGCCAAATTACGATTGTCAAAGGGGCGCTGAAGACTCGGAACACAGTCTACCTACCTGTGAAGACTAGCTGCAGGGGCTGAACTTCGGCCGCCGCCGCAAGGTTGATTGATTGATTGATTGTAATTCCTGTTCACGGGCTCGTCAACCGCTATAGAACCATTTTCCTAAGGATGAGCCAAAGTGACAGCTAGTGCTGGCAACTTAACTGAAGGTTCTCTGGTCATCGTGCCCTCGAGCCCTTTAGACTCTCTTCCTGCATTCGTTCGTTTGCAGTTGGTTAACTTGTAAATGGCTTCGACGCTTCCTTTTGGGATGTCCTCGTCCGACAAAAATTTAATGCGCCGCGAGAAATAATTGAAATTAGGAAGTTCAGTGTTATGTGCTCTTCTGTAAAAATTATTTTTTTCTATAAACAACATTTAATTTACTTGTGTGTGTGATAAATATTATGTTTATTTTAAAACCGAGACTTTAATGCGAAATGCGTACCGGTGTACGTGTTTCAGGCTTAAAATCATTTTTCTTTCTATTTACATTCCTGGAAGTTTTCTTTTACTGATTGTGAGAGCATAGTGATGTCTTCACAGGAGCCACAATCAAACACTTTACGAAGAGGCGTGGTTGAACAGCTGTCGCAGCGGAGGGATACTTCTCTGAATTACATGTGATGTTCACTTGTTACGAGAACATTGGTTCATCCTTAGGAATATCGTTCTATATTGACATTAGTCCCGTACGTGTATCTCGGGAGATGGCGATGTTTCTCGCTAGGTGGATGGCTGATTGATTTTTTCGTGTTTCCGGGCGCGTCAACTGCTTTGGTCATTATTCCCGTTAGTGTGAAGTGCATGTTTTTTCCGCGGGAGATGGCGGTGATCTTCCCCGCCGGATGGCGAGATCCGGCGCCGATCTACCGTCGGCTAGTAGTGTCAGGACTCTCCCACCAGCGAGAACCACCAGTCAGGACCAGGACTCTCCCACCAGCGAGGCACCGCCCCAGCCGGGACAAGCTCTAAGCTCCCAACCGATCTCCCGGAATATGTGGTAGTGTAGTGCGTGTTAGTGTAAGTGTGTATGTAAGGGGAGAAGATAGGACAAGGAAGAGGAAGGACAGATCGCGCGCGGTCCGTGGTCCGTTTGGTAGGGTACTGCTCCGGCATTCGCCTGGCGTTGATCGGAGAAACCACGGAAAACTACCGATCAGAGCAGCCTCCGCTAGAATTCTCCTCCAGACAGCGACTGAATTAGACCTAGCTGAAAAGCTAGTATCGAAAATCCTGCCGCCATCACGACTCGAACCTAGGACCTCCCGGACAGAAGCGCTGCATGACATCAGTTGATGCACTGAGCTGCCGCTACCGGTCATACACTTACGGGACCTTAGCAGTTGACGCACCCTGAAACACGAAAAAATCACACCGCAGGCTGGCCCGCTTCAGCAGACGAGGTTGGCGAAATGGCCGGGCGCCCGGTTTCCTTGCACACAGCAGCGTGCACCGTTACTTGCACACGTGCAGCGTGCACCCGCAGCGTGACCGTTACTTGCACACTGCAGCGTGCACCGTTACTTCACACGTGCAGCGTGCACCGTTACTTGCACAGTGCACGTTACTTGCACACGTGCAGCGTGCACCTGACACGTGCAGCGTGCATCGTTACTTGACACGTGCAGCGTGCACCGTTACTACACGTGCAGCGTGCACCGTTACTACACACGTGCAGCGTGCACCGTTACTGCACTCTTGCAGCGTGCACCGTTACTTGCACGTGCAGCGTGCACCGTTACTTGCACACGTGCAGCGTGCACCGTTACTTGCACACGTGCAGCGTGCACCGTTACTTGCACACGTGCAGCGTGCACCGTTACTTGCCCACGTGCAGCGTGACCCTTTATTGCACACGTGCATCGTGCACCGTTACTTGCACATGTGCAGGGTGCCCCGTTACTTGCACACGTGCACCGTTACTTGCACACGTGCAGCGTTCCACTGTGCTTATGCGGAGGAACGATGCTTCTACCACACGGCCGCCGCCGGTCTATGGGTATAGAGCGATTTTCCTAAGGATGAGCCAAAGTGACAGCTAGTGAAGGTACTTCTGGTAGAAACAACCCAACACAGTTTAATGCAATAGTTTTCTAATAGGCGCGGTGGCATAAAGTCACATGCGCGATACTAAGTGACCCCGGTTTGCAATATAAGTAAAAACTACAATACCTGTTCGCAATTATGGACGGTTATAGACGCAGCATGGCTCAATATTTCTGCATGGTACTTTCAACGACTTGAGTCCATGCCACGTCAAGTAGCTGCACTTCTCCGGGCACGATATTAAGAGGTCCACGCTTTTGTCACATCAGTGTATTATTGCCGATTTATTGTTTAGTCAGTCATTCCCTTTTCAAGGACTTGACCTAATTAGCAACCCTATCGGCAGATGGGACTGGCAACAAAAAAGTGGCAAATAATGTGATATTGATGTTTTGTGTTTGGATGAAATGGTTGTGCTTAATTTCAAGGATGTGTCTCCATGCATATTACCAAGACTCTGATGGCTTTAGCTGCGCGGTTTAGAACCAAAGAACTTGGTCGAATACTCCCTGATGTATTTTCTTAATGATTAATGTAATATAGCATCGCAGGCTTTCACGGCCGGAGTCAATATGAGTAAAGGTTTCCGGGCTGGTAGGCCGTGGTCCAGTTGGCATTTGGTTCTTCAATGCCAAATGGACCACGGCCTACCAGCCCGGAAGCCTTTACACAGATTAATGTAATACTGTGTTATAAATGAAATGTCGTTGGCGCAGCTCCTTAAGGAAGTGTAATCCCTAGAATCTACGACTACGTGAATATATGAGTCAGAATTCGAGATAATATATTCCAGATAAATCGGGGAATCACAGGTCGCTTGTATTCGCACTCAGTAACAGAGTGATTTCGTCAACGGTACCACTCGCGCAACTTTTCTTGAACGATAGATTGAAGAAATGCGGGCGGAGTGGGGGTATTAGTTACAAAGTCGGCTACTAGAGTATTTACAGTAATGCCAACCTCTGGAAAATCAAAGTCAATGTGCTACGTGTGCGGCCAGGTCATCGCTCTGGGTAAGCATCAGCAGAGACACTAGATAAGGGTTTTAGGTGCCTCCCTTGAAGGACTTGGACCTGCCCCAGCCACTTCTTCAGATAATGGTAATAAAGCTGAACAAAAGTTCACGATTATGAAAGCAACTAACTTTGACTAGCTTTGACGCGCCAACGAAGTTTTAATGCTTGGAATGTTGTCATCAGTGCTCGCTGCAAGGTTTTGCCTTCAACTGTTTATTGCTCAAGGGAGGGGAAGCAAGGTCATCGTTCAAGAAAAGTTGCGCGAGTAGTACTGATACGAGTAGAACCGCTGGAACTCGCATCATTCTCTCATTACGCCCTCGCCGGAAAACTGTTGATGTTTTCTTGGTTACTTAACACAATTATCATACTTTTAATCATCTCAGCCATTTACATTTTAAGCGGATGAAAGAAACAGATCAAACGATTCTTGTAACCACGCATGAAGCTAAACACAACATTTTTACGAGGAAACAATTAGGGTTGTTTGTACTTTGCACAAACTACTCTTGCCACTTTTTACATCGACCCTTTACAAGGTTGCATTACACACAACGAACATGTTACTAACAACAGCGTTATTTTATACCTGGGCTGTCGGGTGATCGGCCTTTGTAATTTTTGGACCCCTCCCCTGGCCCCACCCATCTCGGAGACATTCGAAGGGTGTAATAGAAGCTGCCTGGCCTGACAAAGAGAGAGTCTCGACCTCTTACATGCGGAAGTAATGCAATGGCCAGAAACGTACGTAAGGCCCCGCAGTACAGGAAAAAGGACTGACAGGGTTTGGGCAAAATACATTAAATGTAGTTTTTTAATACTTCACCAACATACTTTGTAAATAAGTATTTAAATAATACTCTGAATACATTATTTTCGATTGGCCAAAAACATACGTATTTAAAATACTTGAAATACTCAAAATGCAGAAAATATAATAGGTTTTTAAAACATCTTTTTATTGTAACAATATATTGTAGTTGTCAAGAACAAAAAAGTATTTTCAGTCATAAATTTATGAAGAAAAAAAACTTTTATAAATATATGTATAAAATTTTCAAATATAAAATTATATAAAAATATGTCTAACTCAAGTAAAAGGTATTTCCTTTAAACCGACTAATTTTTTTAACTAATCATCAGGCAATAAATCGCTAGTTAACGAGTGTATAAAATCTGCAAAGCAAAACAGTCGTCAACACGAATGAACATATACTAGTGTTATGACGAATAAACACCTCATGTTCCCTGATATTTATCACAATTAACCCGTCTTGCATTACTTTTAATGTAAAAATACATTAAAGTAATTATCGTGTACGTACATTAAATTTAATGCACGTACATTCAATTTACTGTACATATACATTAAATTTAATGAACCTATGTACATTGAATTTACTGTAGTGTACATTAAATTTAATTTACACGTATTCCTTAAATTTAATTTGCACGTACTTTAAAGTTACTGTACGTGTACTTTACTTTTAAATCCCATGCTCATAAGACATTTCATGTAAGGGCAGAGGGACGTGTCCGCAACTGTCAATTGCACATCATCTTTTTGTGTGTTGAATCTGTAACCTTCGATCACTCATTGAGTGTCAAATTATCAGGAGAGAGTTTCTGCTGAGTTTTGTCTTGGCGATCAGGAATCGTCAACAGGAAGAGATAACGCATTCTTTTGGTATCAGTACGCTTTTATTTGGGCACAGGTTGTAATTGCCTTGGTGTGGGAAATTATTGAGCACACAGGCCAGCAAACACGTATTTATTTTATATATTAATGAAGTATTTGAAGTGTTTGCAAAGTAAATAAATGGATCCATGATTGTGTTATTAATGTATGCACGTTTCCTTGGGTTCAGAGGGAAGGAATTGGATATTTACAAATAGTCGTTTTCATGTTCTCGCGGCAGTAAGTCGATTTCTTCACTTAAAAGTAATTTCGAAAATCTGTGGCTTTTCGTCTTTGCAAACAGTTCATACGAGAGCGAATATTGTATCTGTGCTTACGAAAACAGCTCGTCTCCACCGGTATTCTTAAATTAATAATTTAACTTGTATCGTAGAGCTAGGAGAATTTGATATTTATTTAGTCAAAAACAGTAAAAACTATGTGACGTATGGGGAATCGCAGCTTCTGGGTCAATGACCCCCATCTCGATCGGGTTTTCGACCAGTTTCCCTGATCCATTGAGCAAATGCTGAGATGGCCCCTTGTTTTGCTTCTGGACATAAATGTAACTTCATTATCTGTGCACGTCTTCTAGAATTCAGTGGGAAATACAGTTATTCAAATTATCTTTTCCATGTTGTCGCGGCAGGAAGTGTTACTCCGAAGGACAACATGGAGAGCCCAAAATTTATTGCTTATTTATCCTTGAAAATAGATTTTATTACATGGGAGCTTTTTTTCTAATTCAAAATTCAAGTAGTATATGACTTAGTGTAGGGATCACAGAATTTTGAAAATGTGCACACAATTCACTTTTCCCCATGGTACGTCATACGCAGTTTTAACTTTTTTTACATTAAATAAATAAATCATATTCCATGATGGAATGATTCCAAAAAAACCCAATTTTGTCAAATAAATAAAATTTATTAATTTGTTACGTATCTAATCTACTTATGTCCCGCAACAGTGTATGCACCCATAGATGCCCGCGATCGTTGACATCCAATACATTCAGCTGCCGCTGTTTTTTACTTACCCAACGTCACTCTCTTTACTTACCCTTCGCCTCTCTCTTGAGGCAATTGTAAGTAAAAAATGTTTCGTTCTATCACAAAGAAAAGATGTTATTCGTGAATTCAGTTTATCGACATCAATCGGTAAACTATTACTTGATCCGCTTCCGCGGATATCTTGTTCCATATACACTGTCAGAAATTTCTGCATTATTTTTAATGTAAAAATACATGAAAGTATTATTATATTATTATGTTTAAATTTTAAATTTAAATATAATTACTTTTATGTACTTTTACATTAAAAGTAATGCAGACATTTCTGACAATGTGCTTTCTACTTCTCCTTCAAGTGTAAATTCTTCTACTCCCAAAACGACATGGCAACCAGTACAGATGATGTTACATATTTACAAATTTCGTATTTTTCCTATGGAATAATGAAATGATGAATTGTAATTTACAGAACAAATAGAGTCAAGTTAATATGTAGTTAATTAGAGCAGCAGTAATCCTGAATCATTGAAATTATGTTAAAATTAAATCTAGGTGCCACGGGCGTTCAGTTGTTGTAAGGATCATGGGTGACAAAAGTCCTTTTTATTGCTAGTATCATTAGAACCCATATTAGCGCCCTTGGCGCATAAATAACCATTAACTTGTATACCAAATATTATCGAATTAATTTTATGAAGAATTTATTTAAGGAATATGGAAGAATGAATAAATATTTTACTTTTATTAATAAACAAAAATTATTTTATTCAAAATTACAAAATAAATGCAAAATTCACAACTTATTACAACATACTATTTTTGTATTTTGTCCATGGTTTTTGCCAATTTAAAAACTGAGAATCAAATTTTTTCCACCTTTTTACGGCCTTCTGTTGATTATTTTCATAATTTCCCTAAAAGTAATAATTTTATTGTTAATAAATAATATTTATTCAGCATTATCTTGAATTCAGCGTTATCTTTTTACACAGTTAAACAAATAACAGCAAAATGAAGGCAATGAATTTAAAGTAACACGTTTCATGTCCTGATGTGCATTAAATCTATATTGATTGTAATTTAAGCATTAAATGTAATGTATAAGTACATTAATATCACCTTAATGTGTAAGGTACATTACGTTTCATGAACTGTAGTACATTAAATCTACATTGATTTTAATTTACGCATTAAATCTAATGTAAATTGTACAGTAACCACTTTAATGTACAAGGTACATTAACCTTAATGTGCAGTCGTACATTAAATTTCTGACTACTAGAACCACTGATTAAAGTTATTAAATACCTTCCTCAAGGTTTCGCCAAGCTTTCAATTTCTTGAAGACGATATTATTTGGGTATTTAAATCAGAATATCCCTTAAAGTATCTCGACCTACATTCATGCTACCATTTCTTACGACCTCAACATAATCTCTCCTAACAAACTTGCCTTCATACGCGACATCCCTTCATTGTTTCTTTCTTACGAGATGATACACTCGCACCAAGTTTTATATGTTTATATCATAACAAATTGAAATATGTTTTTCCTGGTAAGTTTCGCGTTTGATTTTATGTTATTATAATTCTGGATTTTTTTAAATTTCAACTAAAGGTTTTAAAATAATCTTGATCCGAACATGTACACACATTTGGTAATTTAACTTAATGAGATATGCAGATATGTTAACTGACGACTCATCAATTAATTACTTCTGTTAATACTTTTTCTCTAAATATCGCTTTATTGTTCGAATTTAATATTCCATCTCATTTGGTAGTATTTTTTACCTTTCTTGCACAACTGATTCTTATGTGCTAATCATAACTGAAATAAATAATTTATTTCACAATCAATTTTTTTAAATGACCCATTATGCTTTGTTTTATTGTGTGAGTAGGCGGAAAAGCGAAAACAATTTCATTGTTTTTCTTCCAGATTCTACGTATTACAATTGTAATATCTGGTTTGTAAAGCCAGGGACCTCCCACATCTTGAAGTGGATTCAGGTTATTACCTCCTGATAACGACGGTCTATCGCTGCAACGACATGATGCTTTTTAAGATATGTCACTATCACTTCTGTATTGTGAGGACAGCACTCCACTGTATCAGTAAGCCCCAGGTTGTGTTCTGGTCAGGTGAGTCTAATAATAATAATCTATATATTTAAAATAATAAGGTATTCTGCCATGACTTCGTTTAGAGCTTCTACTGAACCGATTGTAGTATTTTTTCTTTAAATGAAAGAACGTGATCTCTAGATGTGTTATCAGATACTGTTAGTGTTGATTCACCAACATTTGCGGTGTAAATTAATTAATTAAATCATTCTTTAATAGTACGCTTATCAATAGTCAATTGTTTTCTTCCAAAGCTCCTTCATGGTGGCGCTGCTTGATGTTTTGTTTTGATTGTTGAGATTTGTTTACAATTCGTCAAGGTTTTGTTTCAGTGTAATACTGTAATTGCATTGTGGCGTTGATAGTTGGCATGTATTTGCTTTTTTGGTGTATTTTTAGAGAAATTCGGACAGTGGGTTTTGCTCGGTTGTACTCAAGTAGTGAAGTTGTACCATAGACTAAAGAGGTATAAATCTTTACTCTATGGTCGTACACAGGTTATGTCGATTGTTGCCCACGCGCCCCAAAAGACGCACATTTAGACGTACATTAAGTGGACGCAGGGAAAGAGAAAATCAGCGTAGAAGTCATGTTAGTGAGGTCATTTCGTTCTCTGTTGGGTCGATGTCTATGAAATGTCAGTTTTGTTCTGCTTTGCACTTCCCATGTGAGAGAAATTCTGCAAACGACTTTACTCTGTTGCTTAAATGGGAAAATAAGTTAACCTTCGAGCAACATGCCAGAAGAAATCAAAGTTGTTTATAGATGATGACACATCAAAAAACTTTAGAAATAAAAGAAATAGTATAATAGTGCTCTTTCTTTTGTGTCATTTGGTGCCGATATTGCATTGCCACCTGGTCATGAGCCATACATGTTCAAAATTTTGGAAACTCTACACCTCTATCTTCGTTATACCCTAAAGATCCAAACAACGCAACATATTGTGAACATTAGTCTGGGAACAATAGTCTTTACATTTATCTCAGATCTCACCGTCAAATTTTTGACGGGTTTTTTTACTAGTAATAATAATAATAATAATAATAATAATAATAATAATAATAATAATAATAATAATTAGAAGGAAATAACGAACGTCATTTTATGTAAGTAAACGGCTTTTGATGCAAGTAAATCGTGTTAATTGTCAGAACGTATAGGCCTACTGTCACTCTTACCAGAACTTTCAAACGCGAGTTTAACCTCAGTAAGTATTAAAAACATTAGTATTTGATCGCCTTTTTATTTATGATGACCTTAGGAATTTAAAAAAATTCTACATTGGAGAGACTATTAGTAATTTGGGGCAACTTCAGAATAAAAAGAAAAAAAATTGGTGAAATTTTAAAATCGCCTACTTCTGTCAGCGTAATCCTATTCGCTTGAGAGAAATAATTTATAAGGCAAATTTGTAGAGGATTTTATGATCTTTAAACGTGTACATAACTATTTTTTCACTAAGATCAACCTTTGAAAAGTTATTACGCAAAACCCAAAAAATGCCCCCAAAAAATTTGGTTTTTTGGCTACCAAAACTTTTCCGGAAGTATTTCGAAGTGGAAAACGACTTTACTCCTGGTTACCCTTACTGGTTTTGTTACTAATAACGATATAAACGAAATTAAAAAAAACTTCTACCTCACCTTTTCCAAGGCAAAATAACTTATCGACTGCACTATAAGTTAACATCTGAGTTCTAAACATTGAGTTGTTGTTTTTACTTTTTAATGTGATTAGATGGGAAGCTTTTTCAGATGTGAAGTAGTAGTGTTAAATAGGGTATATTTGTAAATAGGGCAACATGTGCGAAAGCTTTCAAAATCTGGTCCCTGCTGGTAGCGTCTCCTCGGTCGACGCAATTGCGCATGCACTGATCATGTCGGAAAAGATTCGTATTAATTCATTACAACGTTTATTTTATTTATTTTTTTATTTTATTTTATTTTATTTTACGTCAAAAAAAACAGTTAAAAACTGCGTATGACGTGCTATGGGGAAAAGTGAATTGTGTGCACATTTTCAAAATTCTGTGATCTCTACACTAAGTCATATACTACTTAAATTTTGAATTTTTAAAAACTCCCATGTAATAAAATCTATTTTCAAGGATAAACAAGCAATAAATTTTGAATTTTGAAAGGGAGAAAAAACAAAAAAACTCCCATGTAATAAAATCTATTTTCAAGGATAAATAAGCAATACATTTTGAATTTTGAAAGGGAGAAAAAAAAAAACAAAAAAACTCCCATGTAATAAAATCTATTTTCAAAGATAAATAAGCAATAAATTTTGGCTCTATTACTTCCTGCCGCGACAACATGGAAACGATAATTTGAATAATTGTATTTCCCACTGAATTCTAGAAGACGTGCACAGAAAATTAAGTTACATTTATGTCCAGAAGCAAAACAAGGGGCCAACGTTCGTATTAATAACGGAAAATATATTTCATGTCATTATTGTATTTCAAAAGCTGGTTTCTCGGAAAAGCCATCCGCATAATCCTCTATCTTCTAGCAGAACCATGTGAAAGTATAGGGGCAGGGTTCACTTATATTATTAACAAAAATACGGGCCGCCTAATTTTTTTCCTGAAGGTAGTTCTCAAAAATCACAAAAACGCATGTCAATAAACAGGACCGGGGGATTTTGTCCTTGGAATGTAACCGGTATTTTTCTCTTGTTTATGTGTAAAATAAAGGAAAAAGTACACAATTCCAAAACTATGCTTTGGAAACCGGAAAGCAAAAAACTGAATTGATCTGCCCAAAAATTTAAAATTTCATGTTACATAACATTTGTTCATCTGTAAACAACTCTCTTTAGGGAAAGCTCCTTCATTCCTTCAAACAAAGAATAGATCAAAGTGGAATTAATGTCATGTGTTTAGCATATTTCCGTTTAAAAAATGTAAAGAAAATATCTGGTGCCGTTTTCGAGAAAATGAAGTTTGAGCGTTTCTGAAAATGCGGAAATTTGAACTCATTTTCACAGAAAGATTTTGAGTATTCGAGAAACTTTATGACATATTTTGAAGTATATGTTAAATAAAATAAAATATACATAAATGCAATAATGTATACATTTTGCCGATAATCTAAATATCAAAGAAAAGAAATTTAACAATACGTCTCCCTTAAGAACAATGGAAACAAATGAGTTGGAGCTAAAGACGGGGTATTCTTTTCAAATCTCCTCTTTCTTGCATCTTTCTCTTTCTAATGTCTTATTTTTATGATTTTTTCTTGTAAGAAAATAAGTTATGAAAAGTATTGAACGACACAGCCAATATCACAATAACGAACTTAGATGGTTATAAACGTCGACCGGATTTGTTGTGTAAACAAATGTGTGTAAATATGTGTTGTGTAAATATGACGTCAATAGACGTTCATATTTACACAAACTACCAAGAAGTCGCTTTCTGCCCTTGCTTGGAACCCAGCATGTCTCATGTTTTCACATGTTTAAGTTAAAAGTAAATTTTTTTCTGTTGCATAACTGTTTCTATACAATTAAAGCCTCTACTGATCGTCAAAAAGAAAAATAATGTTTATTTTAACAGTGATATATGATGCATTAGTTGACATTTGTATTTAATATTTTTTGAAAACGATTTAATATGCATACAGAAAGCATATTTAGTAATTTTGCGAGGAGTTGTTTGCAACTCCTCGCAACATGCTTTTTATAGGCATATTAAGTCATTTTCAGCTTCCGGGTCATTGACTCGGTTTGTCCAATTTCCCCGATTCATTGAGCAAAAGCTGAGATGGCCCCTTGTTTTGCTTCTACTAATAAACATAGCTTCACAATGCGCACGTTTTGTTGAGCTCTCCTTTTCATTGTCTTGGTAGGAAGAGAGCCGGGAGGGTCGATTCCGGGGGGGCTATTTTGTTAGCAATGCAAAAACTCAAATCTGCAATTTGTTTACCATTGCAAAGTTTTTTATAACTCGGGAGAGAAAATGCCTAATTTTTTCGTCTTGCTAATCTCGCGCTTATTCAATTTTTTATTAATTATTATTTATTTTAATTTTTTAACTTTTATTCATCTTGCAACTGCTTATAGTTAAAGTGTTGAGAAGGGATTCTGGAGCTCAAAAAAACGTGCGCAGATGGTACGTAAGGGGCACATACAGTACCTTACGGCACATACAGTATTTGCTGTGCTTTGACTAAATAAATCAAATCAAATTGTTTAAGTGTGTTACAGATAAAAGGTGAGAACTATGAGCAACATAGAAGGTCGACATGCATTGTGGGAACCGTGGGAAAATGCGGTGTTGCAGAGCTCGATGTTATTGAAAAGGGGGTTAATGGAAATGGAGGGTACATTCAAAAGCGTTATAAGCACAATGGAAAAAACGTTAAGCGAGAAAGCTGAAAAATCTATCAAGCAATTTGAAGAGAGATTTAAGAAACTTGAATCAGCTATGCAAAGTATAAAAGACAAAACACGTCAAAGAGAAGAGGAAGGGGAAAAAACAAAAAAATTGGAAACGACCATAAACATTGGAAGAAAGATTACAAAAGAAAATACAAGAAGAAATTCTAAATGTACAAAAAAAAATGAACAGCTGAAAAGAAAAGACGCAGAAAAATATGATGGAAGCTCTTCGAGTAGTGGAAGGAGGAAGGAAACAACTGATAAAAGAAGAAGTGCAAGCCATGGAGGAAAGAACTGCAGACAAAATTGAACAATCGGTACGTGCAATGGAAGTGAGTATGCCGGAGAAAGTCGAACAAACAATCCGCGAAAATGACGACAGAATGAAAAGACTGGAAAATATGGTCCGTGGGAGAGAACGCAGAGCCCATGAGCTACTACAGAAAATAGAAGAAACCTTCGTCCAATCTGAGAGGAAATCGTCCAACAGCTCGGAGCCAACAACTCGGAGCTCTTCAAAACCAACACCGGATGGGGACGGGGCCGATAAACTAGAAGATCGCATGGCAAATCTGGAGGCCTTCGTGAACACATCCATGAATTCTATGTTCTCCCGGGTGGAAGCCGTGATATCCCAATTAGAACGACATCCCAGCCAAGGTCGCTCGCATCAGACATCGCCCTCATCCGACGCCAAGACCGGACCGGATGAAAAGACGACCTTGCGCGCGGCGGCCAGAGAAGGCGACATCGCAGCCGTCAGGACGGCCCTCTCGGCCGGGGCTCCCATCGACTGCCAATGCCCCAGTGGGCTCACGGCGCTCACTGGGCGTCGAGGGCAGGCCACACCGCCGTCGTGAAGCACCTGCTCGACGCCGGAGCGGACCCCGACCAGGCAGACAACCACGGCTGGACCGCGCTGTTGGAAACGTCGCACAGGGGGCGGACCCAACGCCTTTCACTGGCCGGCAAGAGGAACCGCGTGGGCGAGACGCCGCTCGACGTCACCTTCAGGTAGGGTTCACCTTGACGTCCTCAAACCGGAAGCTACCGCTTCCAGACTCAGTGCACCAACTGATGTCTCTGCATCCCCTCTGACCGGGAGGTTCTAAGTTCCGAGTCCCGACCGGATTTTCGACACTAGCTTGTCAGCTAGGTGGAATTCAGTCGCTGTCTGGAGGAGAATTCTAGCGGCCGGCTGCTCTGATCGGTAGTTTTCCGTGGTTTCTCCGATCAACACCAGGCAAATGCCGCAGCAGTACCCTAACAAACGGGCCACGGATCACGCGCCACCTTTCCTTCCTCTTCCTTGTTCTATCCTCACCTTTTACACATACATTTACACTAACAAGAACAATACTACCACACATGCCGGGAGACCGGACGGGGACTTAGAATTTGTCCGAGCTGGGGCGGTGCCCCGCTGACGGGAGATACCTGGTTGGGGAAAACCCCGCTAGTCGACGGTAGGTTGGCGCCGGATCCCGCCATCACCGTCACCTACCGATCAAAAAACGCGCACTACACTTAGGGCACTAATGACCTCAGTAGTTGACGCGCCCGGAATCACTAATAATCAATCGTCCTGTGTAAATGTCCTCCTTTTAGTGTTTTTATCATATGTTTCCATTTATTTTATCACATAAATAGCAGCTAGCTTGTATTGTTTATTGTTTAATTTAAAACAGGAAACATGAATAACCTTTTTCTGAACGCTGACACACGCATGCATGATAGTGTCTGTTTAGCGACTAAAATAAAAAAAAGTTCAGACCATCTTCATCTGCATTTGTGAACGAATCTTTTCACTTGAAGCGTAGATGGAGAGAAGAAATAGAGCTGATGTTGGTCTAAATTAAATATTTATAAAAAGAACTGTGTTGATACGTTTTTTTTTGTCGCGAATTGGCCATGCTCACGCAATTGTCAGTTGTACTCCCGAGGCAGTCTTATTTTTCCTTGTATATTTATGCCACATGTGTGTGTGTATGTATGGGGGTCAGCATTTCTATGCTGAGACCATTTTTATACACCATGGTTGTTACCCCTGGTGGATAAGGTATGGAAATGATGGATGAATTTGATTGATTGATTTTTTCGTGTTTCCGGGCGCGTCAACTGCTTTGGTCATTAGTCCCGTTAGTGTCGTGCATGTTTGTTCTCGGGAGGTGGCAGTGATCTTCCCCCGCTGGATGGCGAGATCCGGCGCCGACCTACCGTGTGCTAGTGGGGTTTCCCCCTCACCAGGACTCTCCCACCAGCGGGGCACCGCCCCAGCCGGGATAAGCTCTAAACTCCCGACCGGTCTCCCGGAATATGTGGTAGTGTGGTGCATGTTAGTGTAAGTGTGTGTGTAAGGGGAGAGGATAGGACAAGGAAGAGGAAGGACAGATTGCGCGCGGTCCGTGGCCCGTTTGGTAGAGTACTGCTCCGGCATTCGCCTGGTGTTGATCGGAGAAACCACGGAAAACTACCGATCAGAGCAGCCGGCCGCTAGAATTCTCCTCCAGACAGCGACTGAATTTGACCTAGCTGGAAAGGTAGTGTCGAAAATCCTGCCGCCGTGGGGAGTGGGAACCTAGGACCTCCCGGTCAAAGGCGCTGCAGTGACATCAGTTGATGCACTGAGCTACCACTCCCGGTATGAAGGACGAAATTGACATTCACAAACATACATACACACACACACACACACACACACACACACACACAAGCACAACCATACCCGCTATCGTCCGGTCCAAGATCGCCACGGCACTACTGGCGTAGCGATCTCGGGTACCCGGATCAACTGTTGCTGTTTATATTTATTTATTTTTGCTAACCGAGAGCCCTCCCTTTTACATGAACATTGTCGGCCACCCTGCTTCCAGAGTCGCCATCCGGCACCTCCTGCGCCAACCCGCCGCAGACGGTGACGAAGGGACTCTCGCGCCAACAGCGGCCGGGACGGCGAAGTTGAGGCCAACGCATCGAGACACGATGCGTCAGCTCCGCCTGGCTCTGCAGGACGACGGCGGCAAACCGGCGGCCTCGGAGCGACCCCGCGATAAGAGCTTGGGCCGATCTCCGCAGAGGACTCCGCGAGGTGGCCCCATACATTTCAAGGCGACTCCATACAGAGGGAAACAGTTTTTTCTGGGACGCGGAGGTTCCAGCGGCCGGGGACGTGGTTTTTCGTCAACAGAGTCACTTCAAGACGATGGTTTTTATCATGGCTTTTAATGGTTATTTATTAACCAAGAGCGTTATAGATTGTTCCAATGACCATCGGGCTTTTTGCGGACCGAAATCATTACAAGTTAACGCCTGTGGTGCATATAAGATTTTATTTTTTTACCTGATTTTAGTGATTCATATTTACTTTTTACTAGATGTTGACTCGGGTTGCAATTTTCTTATTTCCCTTCCATAATTCCTTTTCGTAATTTCCTCCAAATGAAAGCAGTTACGCGACTGCTTTCATTTTTTCCTGGTAACCACGAACATATTTCCATTGAGGTAAGTTATGCAGTGTATATGAGCTCCATATCATAGGCAATAACGTATCAGTTAAATAAAAAATATTTGTTAAATAGTTTTGTACTTTTCGGAGTTGAAAAGTAAATGTCAAAAAAAGCAATTTACCATGCATGATTGAGCGTGATGCTTGGATACTAAAAAAGGGAGTTTCGGCCTTACGTCGGCAACTTAACGAGATACATAAAATAGTTAAAAGTAGTCGAAGATAGGATTTGTTTTATACCGAACTCATAACTTTACACTTATCTTTTAGAATAGATCTCTATTAAATACTGACTTCAAACTGTTGTAAAATGTTTTATATTGCTATTAAAAACATTGACACATCGTTTAACATTAGTTCTTCCACCATTAGACTGAAAACCTTACTTTTATAAGTTCAACCTACGACTTTTTTAAAAATGTATTTATTTATTTTCGTCAAAAACAGTTAAAAACTGCGTATTACGTGCTATGGGGAGAAGTAAATTGTGTGCACATTTTCAAAATTCTGTGATCCCTACACTAAGTCATATACTACTTAAATTTTGAAAGAAAAAAACCCTCCCATGTAATAAAATCTATTTTCAAGGATTAAAAGGCAATAAATTTTGGCTCTTATCCATGTTGGCCTTCGGAATAACACTTCCTGCCGCGACAAAATGGAAACGATAATTTGAATAATTGTATTTCCCACTGAATTCTAGAAGACGTGCATAGAAAATGAAGTTTCATTTATGTCAGAAGCAAAACAAGGGGCCATTTCAGCATTTGCTCAATGGATCAGGGAAACTGGACGAAAAACCTGATCGAGATGGGGTACATGGGGTTTTAACAGTACATAAAGCTAAGAATGAAAACGAATGTACTGAAGTGTATTTACTGGTTTGTTATTCCTTGTTCACGAGTGTATAAATATATTTTTCTTCTAGAAGGAAAGAATTCATTCTAGAAGGAAGGAATTGAGTAAAATTTTGATGCGGTGTGGTACTATGCAGAGGTTGGAGGGGTCGCCAGGGACGGCGAAATTTCACAATAAATAATACCTTGTAAACATTTGCACATTTCATTTCATATTTTTGTCGTACCTACGATTCGGACCGATTGAAAAAAGTACAGAACCTGTCATTACTCATTCTGTGACTTCTTTAAATTACCTGTAATAATGACACCTTGCTCATTGTGGCGACTGGCAACACCGTCAGTAGGCCCTAGTGTTTTGTAGGGATTCACTGTATTTTATATTGTGCTTTGATTGTTTATGACATAGTATGCGAGAATGGCTCTTATCATATGAAGAATAGTGTTCAATATCGTATAATAACGCCTGCAAATCTTACATATTATAGTGCGGATAAGTCCCTTCAGGAAATTCCGTGAGCGATGCTCTGAAAATCCAAAGAAAGTTCCATCAGCCGTCCAATTCACATTAACTGAATCGTAACGTCGTGTACCGTCGACGTGTACATCATGTAACGTCGTGGGTAGGGATCTAAACCACAAAGAAACAGACACGAGTGGGTATTTACAATAAATTATTTACAGGAACTAAAACCTCACTCTAAGGCGTTTGTCGGAGCTACCTGCCTCTCCCAACACGCGCCTGCGAGTAGCCAACTCGGCCGATTCGCAACTGGGCACCTCATGTTCCTCGGCAGACCATCTGTCCTTGAAGTATAAAGCATACTTCACCGTGTCCGAACCTCGAACACCTACTCGTGCCTTCAGCACTTCTGCGCCAGACTTGGCCGGACAAGTTTTGCGGTGTTTTTTTACCGCGAGGAAACCAGAAACGTTGCTCCCGAATGGTCCTGCGACGCACCTTAATATAGGCCCGAGTCACACGACCTCCTACGTCATCTGCCCCCCACGCACTCGTCTTGAAACGAGTGCCACCGACGCCGCATTTTGTGCCCGGCGTCTGGGATTTCCGTGAGGGGTGGCCTTTGTTCGGGAGCCTATACTTGGCTCCCTCATACCCATACCTTGCAACTCCGGAGCAGGAAGTCAAGTCTATGACGCTACAATATGTACACGCTTTCGAACCTGTGGTTTTAGTTTTCATGAGTAGGTGTAGTAATTGTTAAATTAAGGAATTTTGTTGAAAATTGTAATGTTTATACGCTCGACTATGTATCAAATATTTTATTTATGTAATTGTATGTTTGACTCTCTGCTACGTTGTTCAAGCTTGTATATTTTAGTCTTTTACATTGAAGTACCTAAATAAAATTTTCCTCCGCCCAGGGCTGCTGACACCTACGCTATACGCCACAAGAAATGTTTGACTTAAGGCATACTCAATTCTTAATTATTATTATTATTATTATTATTATTATTATTATTATTTAAGGGCATAAAACTATAGAAGATTCCTTAAATAACTGAAGCATTCTAAAAAAATTGTTTGAAATTGCTTGAGACCATAATAAAATTGATGACGTAAAATGACGATGGTGACTATTTAAATAGATATTTTTATTTAAGTGCTAATAGAGCTCGCACATATTAAGGTGAAACATATTCTCATCATGAAGACTTAAGATTGACTTACATTTTTAGAAAAAAATAACTAATACTAGCATTTTTATTAGAGTTCTAAGAAATCCAGCATGATTTTATTGGTCGATCTGCTGTTCCAAATTTAATTTCCTTTGTTCAGAATGTTCTAAGTAGTTTATATTTTAATCAATTGACAATATCTCTAAGGAAGGTGACCTATCGACCCCCTTTAGGGACGACAGTAGGTAGTCTGTTCTAGGTTCTGTCCTTCGAAAACTGTCCTTCTACCTGTCCTTTTATTTACTATGTCAATCTTTCTGAATTCAGAGATGCCGCACAGAACAATACCCTTCACGTGACAATACAGTTAGAAAAGACGCGATTACGTTGTCAGATCAGACGAATTCCCGCCGCTTTCAGGATAATTTTGATCAAATTCTGATTTAGATCTGAAAAGATTTTTGGAGAAAAGAGAAATCAAGATTGAATTTTCATACTCTAGCTGCAGCACTTCCCGTAAAATTTAATATGAAGGATACTTCTTGCTCCGAAATTTCTAATATACTGTTAGAAAATGATATATTTACAAAAAGTATTTATTCAATAGAAAAATACTTGTTTAATTAAAAGGGATGAAAGCATAATTATTGTATTTTTGTTTTAATTAATAAAAATGTTTCTTTAATTTACGTTGTACGTTTTTCTTTAAAGTATTCGCCTTCCTTTTCATTGCAAAACAAATTTGTCACCGTACTCTAAGGGTACGTCTAAAGCATTTAACAAGATTAACCGTAATGTAAATAGTTATGCGTTTTCAGAAGAAAAAATGTTAGAATGAATGAAATTAATATTAAAATGAGTAATACTTAATAGACAGCAGTTTGTAAAATTGTAATTCGTAAAATTTTTAGCAAGTTGTATTTTAAATTACATTTTTACTTTCTCATATGCATACGTGAATGCGATCTGTTTAGGAAAATACCTGGAAGCATTAAATTTCGCGTCAAAAATGCCTTCGTCCGAGAGTAGAAGTATCTACGGGTAAAAGTCTTCCGTGATGCCTACCTACGAAACTGAATCGACGTTAATTTTTGTAATGTTGCTTTCAAGTTTCCATAATATTGTAACGAATATTGCATCACTTGACGGCACCACCACGAACTACCTGTATGCGCGGATTGCGTCATCTGCCGCCGCCACCACGCGCTGCCTGTGTGCGCGATTTGCGTCATCCGCCGGCGGCTCCTCCACTAGATTGTCCCAGAATGTTCGCGGGGCCCGGAAAGTTCTCGACGGCTCCCGCCGAGTATAAATACGCGGCGGCCGGCGACCACGAGTCAGTCTTAAGGTTGAAGTGGAAGCTGAGCTGTGAAGTGTTCTCGGTGACAAACCGTGGTCAGTGCATCGAACTGTGGTTAGTGCAGTGGACTGTGACCAGTGCATCGAACTGTGGTCAGTGCAATGGACTGTGGCCAGTGCATCGAACTGTGGTCAGTGCTTAAGACTGTGTGACAGTGTAAGAGAAGTGAACAGTGTGAATAAATAATCAAGAGACGTGTAGTGTAAATAAATAATCAAGAGAAGTGTAGTGTAAATAAATAATCAAGAGAAGTGTGACGTGTAAAGAATAATCAAGTGTTTTCAGTGATTGTGTTAAGAAACAAATAAAACGTTTTTGTTAAAATAATACCAGAGTTTTAATTTACCACCTAGAATCGTAACAATTCACCACCTAGAATCGTATTGTTATAAGAGAAGCGCTAAGGCAGCGAAAGCTTGGTGTTGAAGTGTTGTTTGAGAACTGGAGGAGTGGCGGTTTCGAGTTTGGGTTGACACTTTATCAAGACGCAAAATTTCAGATCTTTTATGGGGGGGACGAGGGTCCTCCCGCATACGATAGTAAAAAATCCTCTGCATCAAATGACATATAGTAGTTACACTTTAATATAAAAATAGATTTTTGAAAGGCCAACCCCGTCCCACCACCCACACCCCTCTACAGCCAGAAACGAGTTTTTTAAATTTTAATTATTTCGTCAATTTTCACTATTTTATCTGATTGAAAAATATGAAATATAAGAAAAAAAATTTTACTTTCTCGTATGCGTACGTATATGCGGAGTAATATACGTAGTATAGAGAAATTTATGTAATTCTGCGGAAAATCTATACGCGCACGTTCTGGCGTAGATATTTTTCACATGCGTAATATTTCGAGACTAGTTGAATATGACGTCGCCGATGCTGTAAGCTGTTTTAAAAATTTTTCATGTGTTGAAAATTTTGTTCATGCCTAGCTTTGTTCAAATATGTATTACTGGCATTGGTCTTACCAATGAATCGTATTAGCTGTTAACACTTTGTTTATTTACTTGGTGCGACAGCCCGCGTACGGACCATGGCCTTCCAACAGTGTCCCTGACTCGCAGCTATGGGTTAAGGGGGACGTGTGGTTAGTATGAAGACATCCCCACGCTGTATTCTGATCTTCTCAACCTGAGAAGGGAGTTTCGTCATCGTCACACATATACTGTGACATTGCAAGGAAAACGCGCATTATAATTTTGGACGACCGGTAATCGAACACGGGGTTACGTCATGGAAAGCGAGCATGCTGACCAATGAGCTAAACCGCGAGGGCTGCTTATGTTAAACTTCCGTTCAAAACTTCCCAACACCCACTGGCCTTGTACGATACCTCCATGTATCCATACAGGATATGATCTGGCTGTATTGCAATTTCAAAATTATAAGGGCCGTAAAAAATATTCGCAGGTATGAATAATACGAATAGTTAGAATTTAGCACAACTATATTTTTACGTTTTGTTTTCTAATATGAACATAAACGACCATCTGAAAGCTGTTTTTTCTGCGTTATTTTCTATTCCTATTACAAGATCATTCTCAATTAGTTCGGAAAATTCTGAAACAAAAGCTCCTTCTACTACTTTGGATTCCGCTGAGTTGACATCCATGTCCTCTATTTTTTTAAGATTTTAAAACTCCACAAACTCAGGCTGATTTGTTGTGAAAGCGAATACGTACTGAGATATACAAATTTTTCTCTACATTAATATCTGGCAAAGATCTTAGCGTCCGGCTTGCTGGGTCACGATATATTATAATCCTTATTACCTTTATAATGGATTATAGGATCCGCAGACTATACAGCGCAGCTGGGAATCTGAAATAGAATGATTCTATTCCTAGTTCATTACTGTTTGGATTGACTAAATGAAAGATCACTTTCTTTTCTAAAGAACAAAATTTAACAAAGTTTATTGTTACCTTTTTAGCAAACAATTTAGTGAATTTAATAAAATGATTTGATGTTATGCCTTTGATCAAGATATCTTTGAATTTACAATTTTATACCGCGTTAACTTATCTATTCTTCGTTGATGTCCCTCGTAGACTTCTCAGTCGAAATATCTTGCGAGCTTGCCGTAGTCCAAAGTCCCAAGAAATCCTCTTCTGCCCCTATGCAAGCTGGTCTCAAACTATCAAAATTATCAGTCCCGATTACGTCCTATGACATAGTCCCGAAATCTATTACTCGATTACCACTCCCGACAAAGTCCCAATTTATGCATCAATATTACTTCCACATGCAATATCTGCAATATCATTTACTGTCCTTAAAATTTCACGATCTGATAACCCGATTCTGACTATCTGTATTATACTCGTTCCCTCTCACGAACCTACGATCAATTCAGAAACGCGATGCCGGTCAGAATGAAATCTTCCTGCATGATTCACCCTCCAACACTTCGTATTAACTACCTTCCTCTTTTTTCATAACATTTGACCGTCCTTATCTCACCCAACCAATCGTTCCACCCAGCCACGTTCGTTATATTTTGGTGTAGCTGACCTTTCGATCGTCTAAACTTCTTCGCCCAATCCCAAATTTTCTACTTTCGGCATCCAGCCACCTCTTAATGCATTTACAAAAAACAAAAACTACATTGTTTATTCACGGTCGTTGCTAAGCCCTTGCTCTCGTGATATTTCCTAATCATGTTCCACCATATAGTCTACAAATAAATGTTAGTTTATTTTCATGTGACATATCGGTATGTCACAGTACATATGTGTTGTTTTTTGTTTATGTGAATAAATATTGTCACATTAAATTGAAAATCTTTCTTTGCACTCTTAAGAAATGGATTCTCTAGTTACTCTACTATTATTCTGATTTTCGTCTTATTTACTTCATATTCTTCAAATTCAATGTTCCCAGGCAATTTGAAAATGTATTATAGAAATACCCTTGAATTACTTCGAATCTTACAAATTCACAACAAATGCTGCCGCACGGTTTTCATTTCATATTGCTGGTTTGTAAACAATCAGAGTGCCAAACTCCTGGAAGAAAATTACAGTGCCGTGGACTGAAAATAACCACGGGGTACTGGGGTTTAATGAATGCCACAGACGTGGATCCATTTAGGAGATATTGGTTTCATTCTCCATCTACCCATTAATATCACAGCGCTAAAAACCGCGAAAGTACGTGTTTGGAAATTTTTTTGAATCTTCAGGCCGGATGCGAAAACAAAATATCAGTTCCCCATCAGGAGACCGAGGCGCGTCGAATGTCACCTCGTATGCCTCGATTGATGCACGGGAAGTGGTCTATAGAGCGATTTTCCTAAGGATGAGCCAAAGTCACAGCTAGTGCTGGCAACATAACTGAAGGTTCTGTGGCCGTTGTGCCCATTAGATTCCCTTCCCGCATTCGTTCGTTTGCAGTTGGCTAACTTGTCAATGGCTTCGACACTTCCTTTTGTCGTGTCCTTGTCCGACAAAAATATAGTGCGCTGCGAGAAATAATTGAAGTGCAGTGTAATGTGATCTTCTGTAAAAAAAAATTCTTTATATATTACATTGAATTTACTTTTTGTGTGATAAATATTATGTCTATTTAAAAACCGAGATTTGAATGCGAGATGCGTACCGGTGGACGTGTTTCCGGCTTAAAATCATTTTTCTTTCTATTTACATCCGTGGCCGTTTTCTTTGTGAGAGCATGTTAAGAGATTTTCCACTTACATAATTAAAATTAAATATTTCCCGGACTCATGTACGTGCATATACCTCAGCGAAACTCTTAGACTTGTGCATAGAGGTGTTTTCACAGGAGCCATTACGAAGCACTTTACGAAGGGGCGTGACTGAACAGCTGTCGCAGCGGAGGGATACGTCTCTGAAATACATGTGATGTTCACTTGTTTTCACGAAATGTCACTTTGGCTCATTCTTAGGAAAATCGTTCTATATCCGTGGATGACGAAACCGCACATCCGAACATCCGCACACTGGGAAGTTATTCAAATACTGTATAGGGTCTGTTTAGAACTCTCTACCGGGCATTCAGCGTGGTTTCTTTCGTTTTTTAAAGATTTTTCTTACTCTAAACCTCTCTGCTTTTCTTAAACTCTCTCCCTTTTCTTACTCTCAACATCAAAATAAAATAATACCTAATTGTTTTTATTTAAAATCAATCAGAAAATACACACATTGACGTGGATCATATAATATTTTGTGGAAGTAAATCTTGACAGACAGATAGCACTAGGTTTTTAGTCTTCATCCTCAGTCACGGTCACAGGTAACGCCACTATTCTCTCAAGCAACGTGATATCCTCAGAATACTTTGAGACCTGCAACAATACAATTCGAACTTCTTAGAAAAATAATAATGCCTGAATTGAAATTACGTAAGTTAATTACATTTTTTAACTACATTCTCTTACAGTAATAATGTAATAAGTTTACATTATCTTGATAAATTATGTTAAAATTGTATTAATATGTTATAACAGGAATTACATTCAATTACGTAACTTACAGTAATAATTCAAATTGTTTACTTGATAAATGACACAATTAATAATTATATATCATTATTAATCATGTAATTTATCAAGTAAACAATTTGTATACTATTGTATACTATAATATTATATTGTATGTATACTAATGTATACTATATTATATACATTATTTAATCGGCTATATAATTAAAAATGTTGACGATTAATAATTTCTAAACTCCAGATATAAAATATTGTTTAATGTTCTATAAATAACAAAATTGTGATTTTAATGGATTATTGTAATTGGAAAATTAAAGGATAAAAAAATAAAAAATTATAAATTTGATTGAAAATGAACGGTGTACCATTGACTGATGTTAAGGCAACAAATTTTTTAGGTCTCTCAATTCAGTCAAACCTTAAATGGAACGTCCATTTAAATGAATTGAACACAAAATTAAGTTCATTATGCTAGCGTTCAGAATTCTTTCAAATTCAGTCAGCCTTCTACTGCTCGTTGTGTATATTTCGCGAATGTTCTTCCCGCCTGAGATATGGCATAATATTCTGGGGAAATACATCTTATAGCTCCCAGACTTTTAGATTACAAAAAAGAATTGTACGAATAATAACCAAATCCCACCCACGTCATTCTTGTAAGCCTTTCTTCATTAATCTGGGAATTTTACCATTACCTTGTCTGTTGATTTACGAATCAGTGGCTTTTGTCAAAAATGACTTGCTGAAGGGCGGGAATATATTTTCAAAAAATGTCAAAGTCTATTACTATAACACTTGACGTAGAAATCATATCAGGTGATAGTATCAACAGCTCATTACAAAAAATTCACATACAATACATGTACATTATTTTACAACACTTTGCCAGATGACATTAAACGATTAAATTCGATAGAAAAGTTTAAATCCCAAGTGAAATCGTTTCTGCTGCATAACTGTTTCTATACAATTAGAGACTATACTGAGTATCACAAGAAAAGTAACATTAATTTTAACAATGATACATAATGCATTATTTACCATTTGGGATGTATAAATGTGTATAAACAACCTGTAACAAGTATTGTATTGCAGCCTCCGGGTCAATGACCCCCATCTCGATTAGGTTTTTCGTCCAGTTTCCCTGATCCATTGAGCAAATGCTGAGATGGCCCCTTGTTTTGCTTCTGGACATCAATGTAACTTCATTATCTGTGCACGTCTTCTAGAATTCATTGGGAAATATAGTTATTCAAATTATTGTTTCCATTTGCGGCAGAATATTCCTTGACAAAGGACATCATGAATAAGAGCCAAAAATTTATTGCTTATTTATCCTTGAAAATAGATTTTATTACATGAGAGCTTTTTCCCCCCCTTCAAAATTCATGTAGAATATGACAGTGTAGAGATCACAGAATTTTGAAAATGTGCCCAGAATTCACTTCTCCCTTCTCACTAGCACGTCATACGCAGTTTCAACTGTTTGTTTGTTTTTCTGACGTAAAATAAATGAATTGAATAAAAATGAGAAGATACCTCGGGATGGGAATCAATTAACAAGAACGAATTCTAGTAACTCGAAAAGTTCTATGAATTCATTTTCAAAATCTGTCCCCCATTCATCTAGATATGTTCAGCCGTCGTTTGTGGGGCAACATATTCGTAATGTGAAATAGGGGGGGGGGATTTACATGTTCATTCATAAATGAAGTAACGATTTAACTCGATAGTTTCATTTATAAATGAACATGTAAATCCCCCCCCCTAGTTTATTTCCGTTTGATAGAAGATACGCCACATTTCAGCATTAAATGCCTAAATATCTTGGGAGAATTTAAAAACATTGACCGAAATTGAACATAATAATTAATCCGAGCTATTAAAATATAGCAGTATTGATTTTGCTCAGTGGTAGAATACTTTCTTCCGGAACTTCACGCAGCAGGATCAAATTCGGTGAAAAACATTGTTTATCAGTGATTTTTTTTGTCAAATTAACTGTATTACAATATTATTGTGTATTGTATTTTGATTCTAAATCAAGGGAGCCCTGAAAAAGGTCTTTCTACGAAATATTTTTATTTTTTCCAAATTATGTATTGTTATTTTGATTTTAAATCAAGGGAGCCCTGAAAAAGGCATTTGTCTTTCTACGAAATATTTTTATTTTTTCTTTGAAAGAAGCATTACTAGCACTAAAGAAAATACTAGTGTTCCCTCAGAAACATATTTCAAAGAATATAACAGAGCAAGAGCAAACTACAAATGCACTATAAAAAAGCGAAAGATGAGTTCCAGGTAAGAGAAGAACAGAAACAAATAGAGGAGGCAGAACAGAATTGGTACAAAGCCATAACACATAAGTAGCCACACTTCACAAGAGATATATCGATGAAAGTGTGAGAAGCTCACTTTAAGAAAGTACTACAAGCGAAGGAAACATGGCCCCAGTACCCAAGGACAACCACAGAAAACATGGATGAAGACTTCAAAAAATTCCCAAAGGAAGAGGTAGAATGAACAGTCCTAGAAACAAAAAATAAAAAAAGCATGTGTACCTAATGGAATATACAAGGAGCACCGCTCGACTCCTTAAAGAAAGCTGGACCATTATTTTTAACATTGCTTGAAAGAAGGAACAATACCTTGGACCTGAAGACATGCCACTCTTAAAATATTATACAAAGGTGAAGCACAATATTTAAAGTACTGACAAGTCTGTTGACTAGAAGACAATAAAAATTATAGAAAAATTCTTACCAGAGAAACAACTGAAATGTACCAAGGGAAAATCAACTCTACAAGCTATAAAATGCTTACAAGATGACATTGAAGAGGCATTGAGGTATCCAAAAGGAAAGCTGCGTTTTTTAAAATTTCCTCGTAAACAGAATAAAGCTAATAGAAAAATTGGACAATGATTGGTAACAACAATTACAAAATTCTAAATTTATAGATTACATAAAAGTCTTTGACCTCGTAAAGAGCTAGCAAATATTCAGATGATATAGACAAATCGGACCCCATAGAATAGAGAAACAGAGTCCTGTAAGGAGACCCGTTAGTCCACTCTTGTTCATTGCTGTAATGGCAGATATTCATGAGAGCATCACAACAGAAAATTCTAAAATGTATGCTTATGCAGACGACATGGTTCTTATCTCCCGGGACATTGAAAACTGACAAAGCACCTTTAACACTGGTAAAATGGGCCAACAGTAATGAATTGGAACTAAATCAGGAAAAATCCATGACATTTAGGAAGGGAGGAAGAGTAGCATCTACTGATAGAATCGATTAATTGATTTTTTCATGTTTCCAGGCATGTCAACTGCTTTGGTCATTAGTCCAGTGAGTGAAGTGAATGTTATTTTCTCGGGGGATGGCGGTGATCTTCCCCTGCTGGATGGCGAGATCCGGCGCCGACCTACTGGGGGACCTACTAGTGGGGTTTCCCCCCTAACCAGGACTCTCCCACCAGCGGAGCCCCAGCCTGGACAAGCTCTAAGCTCCCGACTGGTCTCCCGGAATATGTGGTAGTGTAGTGCATGTTAGTGTGTGTGTGTGTGTGTGTGTGTGTGTGTGTGTGTGTGTGTAAAGGGAGAGGATAGGACAAGGAAGAGGAAGGAAAGATCACGTGCGGTCCGTGGCCCATTTGGTAAGGTACTGTTCCGGTATTCGCCTGGTGTTGATCGGGGAAACCACAGAAAACTACCGATCAGCCGCTAGAATTCTCCTCCAGACAGCGACTGAATTCGCCCTAGCTGAAGAGCTAGTGTTGAAAATCCTGCTGCCGTCAGGACTCTAACCTAGACTGATAGAATCCTCTGTGAAAATAAGATATTAACACCTGCATCACATTTCCAGTACTTTGCAATGACACTGCAAAAACCGGAAATATGTACTCCATACACATAGAAAAGAAAATCACAGCTGTCATTACTGTTATGAACAGCATCTGTAATTTACCAAAGTATTGTTTATACCACCATGAAATGTTTTCAACTTAAAATCACTCCCATAATTACATATGATATCCATTTAAATTGGGAATACCTAGAAAAAATCCTAGTAAACATAAAAAAGTTAAATTCCTAAAAGAAGCTAGGTTTGTCAAAAAATACACCCTCACGATTAGTGTGTGAACTATCCTGGGAGCAGTTTTACATACAAGATTTAAGATATCAACCTACTGCCTTCTACGGAGGCTAAAGGAATCTACTATAGGGATTATAAAAGAAAAAGAACGCGATATGGTTGGAATTTTACAGCACAGACGCTACGATAAACACAGAATGGATGAGAGCCCAATACGACTTAAACATATATGACTTGTTTCGTTGCACATGGCTTCCACCACCAAATCTGCAAAAAGGAAACCTACCACCAACCAGAAGAAATGTCTGCGTAAACTATGTGAAATTTTTTGGGATAGATATCATGTAAAAATATGTAATAGACAGACATTATCACTAACAAAATTTTGTGAAAGCTAAATCTGCACATTGTACAAAAACTATTATTATTATTATTATTATTATTATTATTATTATTATTATTATTATTATTATTATTATTATTATTATTATTATTATTATTATTATTATTATTATTATTATTATTATTATTATTATTATTATTATTATTATTATTATTATTATTATTATTATTATTATTATTATTATTATTAAATTTTTATTATTATTATTATTATTATTATTATTATTATTATTATTATTATTATTATTATTATTATTATTATTATTATTATTATTATTATTATTATTATTATTATTATTATTATTATTATTATTATTATTATTATTATTATTATTATTATTATTATTATTATTATTATTATATTTTTATTATTATTATTATTATTATTAATATTAATATTATCATCATCATCAAATATTAATACAAAAATTGAATGAAGTGGAACTCAAAGATCACTTTCTAAAGCTTTTTGAGAGTTACAGGAAGTTCATTGTTAAACTTGCTAACACAGAAAGTTTCTTAAAAGTGTTAAATATGGGGTACCACAGGGAAGTCAATTGGGACTAGTTTTATTTATTACTGTCCTGTATGCCCTATGTGAATAACCTGTTCAGTAGAATTAAGAATTGTAAACTATATGTGTATGTGGATGAAGCAATACTATTCTCACAGAAACTTAAAGTTGTGCCAAGAAATCATTTCAACTCCGTGCTAAAATGGTCATACAACCATTTTGTGAATCCAAGTAAAACTAAATGTACTTCAGAACACCACATATGCAAACTCCAAAGATTGAAGGGACTAAATTTCATGTGCATAAATGCATAATTGAAGACCAAACTGTACTATGTAATTGTGCCAGACTCAACTTCACATTGAATATAATTATAATTATCTAGGTGTAACTTTTGATCCACATCTAAAATTCGAAAAGCAAACTAACATAGTATTTGACAAAATTAAAAGAATATCTGGCTGTGTCTATGCTGCAAAGGATTAATTAAACAAGAGAAGTATGCTTTTTCTGTATAAAGCTTCAGTAGAGTCGATTCTAAGATATGGTGTTAATACATGGGGGGAACTAGCTATAACCATCTGTCTAGTATAACTAATTTGCAATCCAAAATATTGAAAATGATCATGGATAATAACAAAACAGGCATCAAACAACTTCGGAAGGAAGCTGATACTTTGACTCCTTATGGTTTCTACAAATTTTATCATATAAGTAGTCACTACAATAACCAATTCAAAACAATGGAACAACATAATTATGAGTTCAGATCAAAAAAATACATGATCCTGAACACATATAATAAGTATGGAGAAAGATCATTAAATTATTTAATACCTAAATTATATAATGAACTTCCACTAGATGTAGAACAGTGTCCAAATTTTTAAAAAATTTAAAATAGAACTGAAAATGTGGTTACAAAACACATAAATAGGTCAATAAATATGTTTGATGAGATAATTGCAGAAAATCAGTATTTATGTGTAAACAATGTAATAAGTATTGTTGAATAGTAATGTTATTTGTTAATATTGGTTTAGGGATTACTATGTATTATGTGATCAAAATAAATGACTATCTTTATCAGAAATGTGAACCACAAAGCACCTATGTGAACTTATATAGTAATTATATGTATTATATTATTAAAGATATAGTAACAATGTAGACATAAGAGCAAAACCTAAAATATTTGATAAAAAGGTAAAATCAATGTTTTTTTCCCTTTCTTTTGTTATTTCTGAAAATACACACAAAATATATTCTGATGTTAACCATTACTATAATCAAGGTAGATTACATTAATGTACAACCCAGTATTGTAACTGCTGCTACAATTAGGAGTACTACATGTTTTAAAGTTACATTTTAAACTTGTAGTAAAAGAATATCAAAGAAAAGATTTTGTGTTGAGAATGATATAGAAAAATCTTGCACTTGTGTAACATTGAAAATTATGGTATGTAATGTTATAAATGTTTAAAAAAAAAAGGAAGAAAGAAACATACTGTACTATTTATGTAATTATGGGCACCTGATGTTAAGTCAGTTGACTTATCAGGACCCACAACAAATTTGATGAAAAATAAATATTCTGTTCTCTTCTATTCTATTATTATCATTATTATTATTATTATTATTATTATTATTATTATTATTATTATTATTATTATTATTATTATTATTATTATTATTATTATTATTATTAATATAATTAAAGTCTTTATTTTATATGAACAATTCTTTATATGATAGTTCTTTTTAGAGAACATGTTAGTTTTAATCTTATACATACTATTGATCATAATTCAACATGAAAATATCAAAATTAATTGTATATTAAATATAACAATGAACAATAACAGTAAACTAATGAAATAAATAAATGCTAGTGGGCTGCAGCAGCATATATGCTGCTGGCTGATATCACACAAAATGATTATCCTTAAAGTAGCACCTGCTCTAGAAAAGAAGTAAAATACTCTCTTATAACAATTATTATATTATATACTCTCCTATCAAATATTGTAGAAAACGCCAACAAATTCTGCAGTAAGATCATGTAGTATATTTAAATAAACATTGCAACAGTTTTTTTCATACCAAGAATGTTCTATAATGCAACATGTGAATTGCAATAAATTTCATGAATAAAATCAGCAGTAGCTGTAATTGTAGACTTATTTTTTTCTGAATCCATGTTGTGTATCATATTGTTTGTTTTTTGCTAAGAAGTTACATATTCTTATTACAATTACTTTTTAAATAAGTTAAGTTAAGGGCAAAGTTAGATGTGTGTGTTATGGGCCTACAGTTTTGCGCTTCATAATTTAGTCTTTCTTGTATAGAGGTCTTACATGACTAATTTTCAAGATATCTGCAAAGACACATTCATTTATTGAACTATTTATTGGGTGTTATAGTATTTTTAAAATGGAGTTTTTACACTGTGTCAGTATCATTCATGATTCTTATCCCAACCTGATGATTTACTATTTTTTGAAGTGCCTATATGATTTTTGATCTTCTTCATATTCAGTTTGTGAGATAGAGTGAGTTTGCTATGTTTGAATGGCATGTTTCATGGTTTCCATGTTTATTACTTATTAGTAGAACCGACAGGCCTGTCCTGCCCCCTCTCTCTTTTTCCTCTTTCTCTCTCCCTCCCTCTTTTCACTCTTAACTTTTCCCTCTACTTCCTTCTCTCTTTTTCCCCTATCTTACCCCTTTCCCACTTTTCTCTTTTTCCCATTCTTTTTCCCTCTTTTTCCTTCCTTTTTTCTCCTCCCCCTTTTCTCCTTCTTTTCCCTCCCTCTTTTTTCCTTTTCTTTTCTTTTTCCCCTCTCCTTTTCCCTCTTTTAATAAATTGTTAATATATTGAATTAATATATTGAAGATCTCATAGTCTTCTGTCTCATTCACTCGCTCATTTTTCATATTATAAGATTTTTTAAATTTTCTGTTCAATTTTTAAAAGAAATTCTTGTATACAAACCTTGTCCTGACAATAACGAACACACAAAAAAAGAATTATCCAATTTGGTGCAGTCATTCGAAAGTTGTGCGCTTACATACATTTCGGCGATTCATTTTTATTTAACATTCCCTATTTTTAGGAGAGAATAATTAAAAATGTCACAAACAACACTTATTATTTTACTTTCATGATGTTTTTGTACATTGATTGGCTTTTTATTTCCATTTACTATATGCCAAAGAGCTTTGGATTTGTTTTTATTTTATTTTATTATGTATCCTGACAATTTTGGTAAACATGAATGCTTTTCTATAGGCTTTTTTAAGTATGTTATGTTCTTTTTGTAATTTTCATAATTAGTGCTTTTGAATAAATTGAATATATCCTTCATATTTTCCCCATATTTGGGGTACTGTGTTTGGGAGTTTAGTTTCGAAATCTTTTTTTATGGTTAGTGGTTTCCTCACAATTAGGCATGCAGAGTTCATATGTTTATTAATATGCTAAGAAATAAATTCCACTTTTTGTGGGCCTTGCTGTTGCATGGCCTCAGCTGTGTCTTCAGTAGTGATGCATGAAGTATGAGAATTGTTTGGTACACAAAACACAATCAAATATTTGCATTTTTTAGACAAATTTGAAACTTTTATTATTTTTATACACATTTTTTGTACAATTTTTCCCAAGGTCTAGGTATATAATGATATCATGGGCTCTCATAGGCTGCTTAATTTTCTCTCAATTTCTGCATGCATACAAAATCAGTAATACGTATTACATACAGTATATCTGAATCTATGAAGTACAAAGTGAATGACACAATAATTACACATATTTAAGAAAGGAGGAACTTATAGAAGACTATTTGGAACAAGGGATGCCAGATTTTATATGAATCTATGTTCTAAAGCAGTTATATACTTAAATAGTATAGATATTTCTTATAACACACTTGTAATAAGGAACTTATAAAACATCAGTCAACATTATAGAGTAGGAGTTAAATAACAAAGTAACAAATTTTCCAAACACAATTTTCCCTTCTGTAATTAAATACATAGACTAGTGCAAAACAGTGATCAAACAAATTGCAGATGGTGGATGCCACAAAGAATGCCCAGATACCTCATTAACATATTGAGATACCAATGTGTCTCAATGAAACCTAATACAATTCAAACACCACAATTTTTTAAATATAAACTAACTTGATACCACAGATGTCTAACGGCTTACGGAGGATCAAATAAAAATGATACAAATACCTGGTTTCTACTAGGCTGGTTACTTCTGTTGTAGGACCAAACACACCAATATCAATCATACATGCATATACCTGGCCAATAACTGCGATTCCAAAGTAGTAAATGAATTCAAACAAATAACATGCGACTCAGACATAGAATGCTCAATTGTAGAAATTCGAAAGCTGAACATTGTTCTCCTAAACATTTGCCAAGCACCTGATGTAAATCTTCAAATATTCTTAAAAACTTAGAAATAATCTTGGATAATTTAACAAAGTGGACTCATTACTCTATCATAATCTGTGGCAATATAAACGTTAACTTCCTACATACAGCTAGTATCATTCATGAAAAGGACAGAATCAAACTAATAAACTTAGTACGCTCCTACAATCTACATGCAGTAATCAACACACCAACCAGGCAATCAAAGAACTCCCAAACATCAATAGACCAAATAATAACAAAATAATAATAATAATAATAATAATAATAATAATAATAATAATAATAATAATAATAATAATAATAATAATATTTTATTGCTTATAGACTTACAGATAGTATCAAGCAAATTCTGTCTAGAAATTATTTAAAATTACAGTAAGTTAAAATTTAAAACTACATTCACTTATAGTAAAAAAAAAATTTTTATTTAGAAAATTATATGCTAAAAATACATAAATTTTTAAAAACAGTTTCTTGGTAACTCATAAATTCAAAAAAATTAATTAATTACATTTTAATATATATGACATTATTAAATTAAGAATAACATTAATAATGCATTGTATTAAGAAACTAGCAGATTATGATACAGCGAAAAACAACAACTTACAATTTGTGTAATTCACATTATCTTACAGTAATATCTTAATAAACTTACAATAACTTCTATATGAATATAAAATATTTACTATTTTAAATAGTACATTGTCTTATTGATACTGAATGACTGGTACACAGTGGTCACTATTGTAGCAGTACATGGTTTTTAATTTCAGAAAAGTCAAAGCAGTTCAGATATCTTACATGGACACACACTAATAAGATGGTGTTTAAGCAATGTTTTGAAGTATTTATCATTAGCTAATTTTATGGTGACTGGGAGATTATTAAAAAGCTGAGCTGCAATGCAGTAAGGATCTTTATTAGTTGAAGACTTGGTGGTGAATATCCTGTGATAGTCCCTAAGTCCTCTAGGATGATAGTTATGTACCTCTTTATTCATAACAAAGTATTGATTATGATTATTTCTCAATAGTACATAGTATTTATTGATTAGACAGATTAGTTTCTAGAAGACAAAGATTTTGCCCACTGCTTATTAATGTTGTATCATCTGCATAAGAAATTACGGAGAAATCAGAAGAGCTTGGATTATCATTAACATATATTAGAAATAACAAAGGTCCAAGCACAGGTCCTTGTGAAACACCTGTGGTAGTTGTATCAAAATTTGATTTAACTTTGGATAAGAAATTTTCACATTGCCAGAAGATCTCTGTACATTGCTTATGCCCAGTGAGGTATGATCTAATGAGGTCATTAACTCCACCCCTTATTCCATAATCATCTAGTTTTGTCAACAGTTTTTCATGAGATACACTATCAAATGCCTTTGAAAGATCAATGAATATACCTGCTGCTTATTTGATTCCAAGTTTCCAATGATTTCATGAATAAATTCCACAACAGCAGTGGTGGCAAAGAAGTCCTTCCTGAAGCCATGTTGTGATTTATTAAGGATATTATTAGATTCAAGAAAACAATTAAGCCTTGCTAATATAACTTTTTCATAGAGTTTGCCAAATACTGAAGTTAGGGTTATAGGTCGCTAATTCCTAACATCTTGTGTATTGTTATTCTTAGTAAGTGGCCTTACAATACTAATTTTTCAGGATACTGGGAAAGTGAATACAGATAGAGATGAATTTATGAAGTAAACTAGTATATTAAGAAGAGCAGCTTACATTTTTTAAGAATTATTGTAGATATTTCATCATTACCCGAGGAACTACTTTTGAGGAAATTTATTAGTTGATTAACTGCATTAGCTTTTGTATGTTGGAGAAACCTAGATTTTGAAGTTCCAGAAGATAAAGTATTATTAGTATTACAGTGTTCTGCTTTGAATTTAAGAAATGGCAGTTAAAGGTCCTACAAATATCAAGAAGAATGCCTTTTTGTAGTAGGTGTATGTTTTTATGAGTCTGTGTTTTATCATTGTTAATATATTCCACAGTGTTTTAGATTTTTTGTTGAGTTGTTAACTTAATGAATTAATTGATAAGCTTTCTCATTCATCAGTTTTAGCCTATATTGTTTTTTATACAGTTCATACTTCTCATTATAAAAGGGGTTCTAAGTATTGTTTTCATCTTTTATTTAGTTGACTGTATTACAAACATTGAAAATGTTAAAAATTGTGTGGGATTGTGCTCTATACCAAGACACAGCAAACTCATGTTTTTAAATTATCGATAACTGGAATTCAGACAGACTTCCATAAAAGTTGTGGAAAAAATACGGTTAACAAGAAACATTTTAAATGTATATCATTGTAGTTTTTCTACAGTTTTTGTAATATTGTGCCGTTAGAATTTTCTTGCTATTGTTTTTACTACTTGCATTAATGTGGTAATTTTCCCCGTGTTTTGTGCTGAGACATTGTTCTCTATGTATCCTTTATTATTATCAGTTATATAATGGTCGCAAAACTATATTTACTATGTGTTCCCTCTATATTTCCTCATATCCCTTTCATTTCATCCCTTCCTTCGTTTTCCCTTGCTATTTTTTCTTTTCCTTTTGTTTTTCACTCTCAACTCTGATCTTGCTTTGAAGTTCGGCTTTAAGCCGCCATCCTGATTAAGGTTTCTTC
Source organism: Teleogryllus oceanicus (assembly GCA_964035755.1). Taxonomy (NCBI): domain Eukaryota; kingdom Metazoa; phylum Arthropoda; class Insecta; order Orthoptera; family Gryllidae; genus Teleogryllus; species Teleogryllus oceanicus. The sequence continues at coordinate 48,905,012 of CAXIVR010000010.1, read as the reverse complement.
TGGGTTTACTCAATCGCTTAAGGTATACGCCGGGATGGTCCCTAGTTTTGTATCCCAGACATAAATTTAAACTTACACCCTCCTTTTTGTTGATTGTTCATAGTTGAGGACTTCAGGAATAAATGATGGCATCTGACATTTTGGGCGAAATTAGAATTAATGATATTCTTCTTTTTCGGCATTTTCCCCTTAGGAGCTTGCTGTTTTCACCCTCCACAACTCTCGATCCTCCCAATCTCGTGGTCTGAGGTCTTTATACTTCATATCTTCCAGGATGTATTTTTCCTATGCTAAAACTGGTCTTCCTCTTTTTCGCCTCTCAGGTGGTTGACACTTTAAGATCTTGTGTGGATATCTGTTTTCCGACATCTCTTAATATTTCCATACCACTGTAGTGCTCTATTTTCCATAGAACAAATTATATTCATCCTTCTCCATATATTCTCATTTCGCACTCTGTCCTTGCGAGTAAGTTGTAGGCATCGTATCATGTAGTCCATTTCCACTGTCCTTATCTTATCTCTTATTTTTTGTTTGTGGCCACATTTCCGCTCCATATAGTACTATAATTTTTACTACACAATGGAATATCCTTCTTTTGACATCTTGCGGATATTGTTATTCCATAATATGCCGTGTAAAGCTTTGGTTGCTTTCTTCCCCATAATTTTTCTCGAGTTTATATGTGATTAATTAATGATCTTAAAGAGTGATAATATAATCACTCTAAAGATTTTCATCTTTAAGAATTTTCGTGCTCTATAATTCAGGAAATTTAAAAAAATAAACAACAAATGGCAATAAAATTCTCTTGTATGTTATGGATTGCACAGCTAATTTCATGTGGATGGTAGTACCAGATTGAATTTTCTTTTGTTACATGAAATTTATTTATTTATTAATTTTTTATAATTTATAATTTAAATAAATTATTACAATCGTCGATCATAAACACCTTCAATTACTTAAAAAATGTCTGGGTGAAGAAACTAAATCTAGGGGCTTCGATTTATCTTTAAGTATCCTAAATTAATGTTTAATGTATGAAAAAAATTGTATTTCTTTGGAGTTGTACCCACTGTTCAATAAATTTTATTTTTTATTATCATCATCATCATCATTATTATTATTTCTGTAATTCATGAATAAAGATGTTATGAGTCGGTTGAATATAAAATCTAGTCCAATCAGCTTCCTAAGATGCAGAACTAGACTGTCGGTGCCTCTACAATACTGTCCCCAAATTTGTGGGCTGTTCGCAATAAATCAATACCTTGCACTTTCCAGTCTTTTGAATCACTTGGGAGTTTAGGCAAGTTCTTACACCCATTTTGCGGAACGCTCCTATAACTATTGGGATGATCTGTGCTTTTACATCCCACATTTGGCTGATCTCGATTTCCAAACTCTTGTATTAAAGGCGTTTCTCTGCCTCTTTGGTAACGACGTTTTGATCGCACGCCACGGTAATATCCAGTCCTCTGCCAGTAGATAGGCCGGGGCCTGTTCTTATTTGAATTATATTTGAATTTCAAATTGAATTCAAAATTTTGAATTCGAATTCGAATTCCGCCATGTGGGGCCCTCCGTGGGCCAATAGCGTCGAAGGGCGCAAAGGCGCGGCGCGCGAAATCTACAGGACAGAACCGGCAATCATTAACATGCTTTGTGTGTAAACGAAACGGTTTCATCTGAACGTTTTTGCCAGAGCTTTTGTGTTTTAGCGTTTGTGTGTTTCTGCGTTTGTGTTTGTCGAAATGCCCCAATTTAGGCGTTGTTGGGTACCCAATTGCTGATACAACTAAAATAGAAGGAGTGAACAGCAATTCTTTAAGTTTCCAAGATATCCTGAAAGGTAAGCGATATGAAATGCTTAGCATGGTTCTATAACAATTTTTTCATGTACTATTTAGTGACGTAGTAAATTAACTATGTCACTAAATAATACATGAAATTAATTTACATAATGTAATTATTTGCGAGGATATTGTAAACACAATTATTATGAACATCTAATGTATTGAAGTCATGAAAGCACTGGTTGATTTAATAATCATGTAATTGATAAGTTATAATAGCTATATTAACATTAAGGTGATTTTGATATAACTATAATAGCTCAATAATACATTACTAATTTTATTACAGGTGTTAAATGGTTAAAGCAATTGGGGACCTGACTTTGGCATCTGCCATGGAAATTCTCATAAAGGTTGAGATATGTATGTAGGAGCACTTCATGCTGGAAATGTTCACTGCAGCAGGCAGACTTTATGCAAAAGGGCCATAATTTTGCTGATGTCGTCCTGAGTTTCCGGAGGGTGCACTCAGGTCTTTTATAGAAGCTTACCACAACAAGGTGTACGTTTCTATTATTATTATTATTTTTATTATTATTATTATTTATTATTATTAGCAACTAGAAGGTGTATGAAAACTTTTTGTTTTAATTTAATTAAACATCCTTATTTATTTGCAGGATCTGCTCAGCATGTAGTGGACAACATTTCTCCTGAGTTCTCAGTTTGCAAATAAAGAAAAAAAATCCTGCAACACGTTAGTGTATCAGAATCTCGGTTTTGTGGGATTTTGATCCCGAAAAACCAACTGGAAGCAACGTCTGTAGTATGTGAACAAACATAGCGCCTAAACCATCGTAAATTTTTTCAATTGAAAACCCTGTCAATATGTATCTAGTAAAAGGTTAGAAATTTTAAAACCTTCTTAGTTTTAGGGAACTTTATAGAAGCCGTAAGAAATGATTCAAATTTTCTCAAAAATGGCACCAAATTTTTGTTTTAATTTCTTGTAAGAACAATTAAAATATTTATAAAAGGTGGTAAGGTCAATTTTCAAGATTAACTCTGAATTTTCAAAAATTTTTAAAAAGTGTGCTTTTATCATCAACTACAATTACAATATTGAAGTTAAATTTTCCTTGAATTAAATTTGATGTGCATAAATAGTTCTTCATTTAGGTGTGAAGATTGTTTTGTAAATATTAGTAGTTTTGTGCAATTGTGGGTGAACTATTTGGAATTTTAAAAATGACAAAAAGATGATTTTCTGAAAACAGCCCCTTTTTTTTTCTGAACAGTATTATATTTATGAGTACATGCGCTTTAAATAATGTCAAGTAAATTTTCTCGAAAACTCAACCCTTTTTTGTTCAATTGAGCTCAAAATTACTCGTTTTCAGAATAGCTTAAACACCATTTTCTCAAAGGTGGCTTCAATTTCTTTCTTTAAGCTATTTCAACGAATAGTGGTAATGGTACTGTTTAATATAATATAATGTAATGTTCATTTTACGTATTCTTTTTTCCCCAAAAATTGCACAAATGTTTTATTTCTTTCAATATCTCATGCCAGTAATATGTACTTTTCAATGGATATATTATTGAATTTGTGAGTGGAAGTTCTTCAAATTACTTCAAATGAAGTTTTCAAAACTCAAATAGATTCCAGAGAAAAGAGCTTCAATTTTGCATTTACAGTAGCTAACACCCTTTTTTTAATGGCTTCAAATTTTCAATGAAATTGCTATTTAAGACAAGGGTTTTACTTCTTTAATACTCTTAAAATAATATTTCAGTTCTACTATTTGGTAATCGAAGGATTGAAAATGGCAAAAAAATGTATTTTGAGCGGTGATAGATGCCAGCTGGCAAGAGGATGAGGAAGACCATAGAGCCCGGTCCATCAGAAATTAGAAACTTAATTTCGAAAGGCTGTGCTATTCTGTAGCACTTCCTGTTACTTATGTAATTTAGTAAATCCAAACTGCAGGACCACTTGCATTTTGACATGTACCAAATTGAAGTTTTGGGATTCAATTTAATAAATAACAAATTGTATTTTTGAGTGATAATCATTTGGTGTTTCTGTTGCAGTAAATTTTAATCTCAGTTTTTGTTATCTGTCTTGTAGAACTATGTATAAGTCTTTGTGTAACAGTTTGGCATTTTACCAGGAAGCATTAGCTATTTTCTAAACATATTTCTGATGGTTCTTGAGATGTCTGGAGGTATAATCTCCTGAGAATGATAAGTGCTTTATTTAGTTATATTGTTTTGCAGAAATTGTGTATAGTCACATAACATGATTAGGAAAGACATGAAAATATTTTTAGTATTGAAAAACTGTTTAATACCTGTATCAAATGTTGAGTAATTCTGGATATATTATCGACCTTTGGATTTTCATCCACGATCCCTTGAGCAACTAGCCATGCTTTTGGACAAATATGTAGCCTGTGATATCGAATATTAGTGAAACCTGCAAGTCCTAAAACTCTGCTTTGAGATTAATGAAGTTGAAGTAGAATCATGTAATTTTTTACTTGTTCATCCTTGTACTAGGTAGGAGTAAAACATGTTTCTGTAATGCAGTTTAATGTGTAATATTGCTTTTTGAAGAAAGCAAGCAAAAGACAGATTTGTGGACTGTTTGTGCAGATGCAAGTTTCTGTTTATTTATGAAACTTATCAATAATATTCATTTTATTTACCTTATATGCAATTTTGATAATAGCCTGAAATTTGACAGGTGTTGATAGCTGGAATATCATTTTAATAATGATGCAATATTAAGAAGTAATGGTCACTAGTTATATTTCGACAATTGTCAAAATTCATGGTTTCAATATTTAGTCAATGGCAAAGTAAAATAATCTTTATGTCTGATTACTTGCTCACATTTATTTTGTAAAAAATTGTATTATTGTTTATATTGTGTATGACTATTTACATAATTTAGAAATAAATATTGTGTTTATAAAATAATTTTTTTTTTTCTACCTGGAATAATTCCATTCAGTGATTTAGGTTTCCCAAATCCTAATATTTTAGTCTTCTTAATTGCCTAGCGATTTTATAAAATAATGTATTCATTTGACGCCATTTTGAAAAACTTCATTTTAAATGTCCGGTCGTCAATGCCGCCACCTCCATGGTAGAAGCCTTCGAGCTTTTGGGAAAATCAAATGAGATGGCGCTTCCCCCTCCATAAAAATTAGAATTTTGAATAAGAGCCTTGGGATTAACATTGAGTGCCGTCTCTATTAGTATACTCTCTGGTAATATCTACTGCGATACATTATCACAAGGGTTTGTTAATAGGAACGATACATTCGAAGAAATACATAACCCGGAAGTCAGCAACAATGGGTGACAGAAAAAAAAAAAAATACAAGGGAATGGCAACATAATTGATAGGGGGAAATAGAAAATAATGGGTAAATATAAAAGTGAAAGGACACATGAACAATTTCCGTGAAAGAGAAAGTAAATTAGAAAAACCATTACGAAGCAATAACCAAAGAATAAACAAATACAGTTCTAGAGTGCCAGTGACCAATCAGAAATTACGATATGTGCTAGAATGAGAAATGGCACGCGCACTCGGACGAAAGACACAGGTTTATTTATTTATTTATTTATTTACGTCAAAAAAACTTAAAAACTGCGTATGACGTGCTATGGGGAAAAAGGAATTGTTTTGCACTTTTTTTAAAAATTCTGTGATCCCATTTGTCATATCTATTTAAAATTTTTGGGAATTTTGAAAGGGAAAAAAAAAAACCCCCATGTAGTAAAAATCTATTTTCAAAAATAAATAAGCAATAAATTTTAAAAGGGAGAAAAAAAAAAAAAAAAACCCCCAATTAAAAAAACTTTTTTTAAAGAAAAAAAAAGAAAAAATTTTAATTTTAAAAGGGGGAAAAAAAAAACAAAAAAAACCCCCATGTAATAAAATCATTTTCAAGGATAAATAAGCAAAAAATTTTTCCCTTTCTTATTAATTCCTGCCGCGACAACAGGGAAACTTTAATTTGAATAATTGTTTTTCCCCCTAAATTTCCCTAGAAAGTCCCAAAAAAAATGAAGTTACATTTATGCCCAGAAGCAAAAAAAAGGGCCATTTTAGCATTTCTCAATGGATCGGGGAAACTGGACGAAAAACCGTCGAGATGGGGGTCATTGCCCCGGAAGTTGAAAGTACAATAGTTGTTAAAAGGTTGTTTATACTCATTTATACAGTCCAAATGGTAAATAATGCATTTTTGTATCTTTTAAAAAAATTAAATTTACTTTTCTTGTGATGCTCAGTATAGTCTCAAATTTGATAGAAACAGTTATCAGCGGGAAACGTTTTCACTTGGGATTTAAATTTTCTATAAATTTAATCGTTTTTGTCATCTAAAGTGTTGTAAAATAATGTCATGTATTGTATGTGAATTTTTGTAATGGCTGTTGATCTGTCACCGTGAATATTTATTTCTACGTCGAAATGTTATAGTAATAGACTTCGTCATTTCAAAAATATATTCCCGCCCTTGAGAAGTCATTTTTACAAAAACCCCTGTTCGTAAAAAAAGAAGACACGGTAATTGAAATTTCCCAGATTAATGAAAAAGGGAAAAACATGAATCACGTTTGGGATTTTGGGTTTTTATTCGTACAATTCTTTTTTTTTAAACCAAAAATCTGGGAGCTATAAGATGTATTTCCCCAGAATATTTTGCCATATCTCAGGCGGGGAAAGAACATTCCGAAAAAATACACAACCCACAAATTTTGATGGCTGACTGAATTTTGAAAAATTTGAACCCTAGCATAATGAAATTTAAATTTTTTGGCAATTCATTTAAATGGGTTCCATTTAAAGGTTTTTTGAATTGAAGACCTAAAAAATTTTTTTCCTTTAACTAATTAATGGTACCGTTCATTTTCAATGGGGCACAAATTGTTTATTTAAAAAAGGAAAACTGCCCTTAAAACCCTTTTCTTTTCGTTTTTCCCTTTTAAATTTTTTTTTCGGGAACCCAATTTGAAACATCTGATATTGTACTATTTACTGTTTCTTTATTGCAAAGGATATTCGTATCATCCCAAAAGAACCGTTCTTCGTTTCGAATCGTCGGGGGCATATCGTTTACGTAAAGTAGGAACAGAATAGGGCCTAAAATCGATCCTTGAGAACTCCACTGCAACGGGCAAAGTCGGAAAGGTGCGTACGTAATGTTCCATCATTCCAGTAAGTATTTCAACTCTCTGAGATCGTTGTTAAAGGTACGAACATAACCAATCTAGAGCAATACGAATTCCATATGAAGGTAATTTGGAAAGTAAAATGTCATGATCAATGACGTCAAAGCTTTTGGGGAGATCTAAAAAATAATCCAATAGGTGCCTCGTTTTGACCCAATGATGAGGCACATCTTTAAAAAGAAAATTGGCTGTTTCCGTTGATTTTGATTTTCAAATCCATGTTGGCAATCTGAAGCGCGTCGTGTTTAGTGAAAGGTTTCCATTCGTACGTAGAAAAGCCCCTCTAATATTTTGAAAAAAACTGATAAAGAGAAATGGGCCGATAATTTTGAATTTCATTTTTTGCCTTTTTGAAAAGCGGCTTAATTTTAGCTGTTTTGAAATATCTGGAAACGTTCAGTGCATAAAGATGCATTAAATAATTTGGGGTTTAAAGGGTGTATAATGGCATACGCACAAGTTTTTTAAAAAAGAATCCGAATTCATCTAAACCGGACGAATATTTATTTTTAGTTTACTATTATTTTGAAAAAATTTCATAGGAAGAAGTTTCGGAAACGAACATTGTGTCAAAATTTTGGGTGAACTATCTGTTTTGAATTTTGTGCCTGGACCCTTAGTGAGATCGGCGGGAATTCTCGAAAATTATTGGTTAAAGAGACTAGCCACTGTTGCCGGATCGTTCACATTTTTTATCGTTATATTTTAAAACAACATTCTCTACGGGGTTTTTTAGTTGATTTGGTATATGTTTTATTATATTCCACATTGCTTTTGTTTTATTATTTGAATTCAAAATATCACAGTCGTTTTTCATGATTTTGGCCTGCCTTATGACTTTTCGTAACAATGTTTTGTATTTTTAAAGTAGATAAGAAATCTTGAGATACGTCATGACGTTTAAATGAAAAGAATTCGCTTGTTTTTACAAGATGTCCTAACCCCTTGTGTTATCCAAGAATTGCTTTTGTGAAATATTTAATTTCTTTTTTGAAGAGGAAAGCAAGTGTTAAATGAAATGAAAGGTAGAAAAAAGAATTATTTTGTCGTTTGTATCAGCAGTATTATAAACCGTTTCCCGACTCCTGCATCAAGTAATCAATGAATAATTTAATTTATTTTTAGTAAACAATCTAGTCATACGGGTATTATTTATTGTGTCAGTGATTGCATTTCTTATAATGGTAAGAATTTGTGCATCGTGGTCACTGTATCCTAAATCTTTTGTTTCAACTTCATATCGAGTAGTAGATTTGTTAATTATAATTTGATCAATTGCCTTCATTGAATGTTGTGTGATCCGTGTAGGTACTTTAATTGTAATGTCTAAATTAAAGGAATTAATTAAATTGAGAAACTTTTCTTTCTCGCAAGATTCGACCAGAAAATCAATGTTAAAATCTCCGCATACAACAATGGATTCAAAAGAGTGATTTCTGACTTTGTTAAGTGTTATCTCCAGGTTTTCTAAGATCGAAATATAATCTGCAGTTCTCTTTGTTGGAGGTCTGTAAATGCAAAGTATTATCACTTTTAGTGAAGTAAGATGCACAACAGAAATTTCGAAAATATTTTCAATGGAGAACAGGTTTTTTGGGTACGATTTCGTGCAGGGAAAACAAGCGAGGAGCGTGTAATATAAAGAAACGGGGCAGATGAGCTTCTGACGCGGTGAGGGGCGGATGCCGATGATGTTGGTAGTGATGAAGGGAAATGTTATAAATGGACATAGAAATATAATCGCGTGTGTTGAGGAAGCAGATGCCATTGGTCTGGTCAATAAAATGGAACGGATCCAGGAGGATGCCGTTCAAGCAGGCACCAGTTACGCTAAATGAAAGTGACAAAACAGGAGACACTTAACCTATTTTTTTGTGGAAAAATAAAGTTTTGTAATAAATTAAGAATTCCTGAATAGGATTTAAGAATGATAATGACCATGCATGTAAGGGGAGAGATATAGAAACAAAAGAGTTCACAATAATGAGGGTCTCATGATAATATTTTTTATCTGAAATTGTACTTCTCGACTCATGTTTAAATGTACTGTGTATGTTTTGCTGCAGAATATAGATGGAAATGTTGTTAACTCCCCTATTATTATTCCTGGGTAATAGCAAAAAGAGTTCCCAATCCCACGAGAGGAGAAGTAACTGACATAAATTTCTCATCACCGAATATCTGTATAGACCTACTAATAAATATAATCATGACGGAACAGCTTTGGCACACCCTTCGAGGTACTGTCGGGAGAATGATCAAATGGAATTTCAGGCAGAATAAACAAGTAAAAAGGTACCAGATACACACCTCCGTTAGACTACAAGAACACACGATTTTTCTCCAAACCCGGATAACAATAACCGGTTTGTTTGTCGCACTCTTGCGATCGGTTTCAAATTGATGGTCGCATAAGATTGTACACAGTCCAACAGCCCTCACCAGTTATAGTATCATTTGGAACATGTGTTTGCAACATCGAGAGCATTGCAGATCTGCCAGTGGAGGGAACTACACACCCCTCGTGTCTTTTCAAGATTTCGGTCTTTGCTACAGTTGGACAAGCTGAGACGATTTGATCGATGGTTTCTACTTGTTCTGGCACACGCGGAATTTATCATCTTGGAAAATTTTGGAAACCATTTTATCATAACGTGTTCCCAACTCGTGATCCTGGGCAGCTATTACAACTGTCCCGATTCTGGTTTCGTTCTTGCCCTTTTAAGCTTGTAGGCTTGTGGGGCAGTGCAAGGGTGCCAAGGCACCAGCAACAAAAAGGAACGAACACACAATTTTCACCACAAATATGTTTCCACAAAGAAAAATATCGTTTCTTCAAACTTTTTTTCGTTGTAGTAATTTAGTTGAACGGGCGTTTAGTCCTTCGAGTCCGTGTTTGGTGACATTTTAGGGACATTGCAGAGCAACACGAGATGATTCAACTACATGACGATTTAAATAATATTTACGATTGGGCAATAGCTAATAAAATTACTATAAATGGAAAGAAAAGTAAAGCGATCACATTTTGTAGGGCCAGAGCTCTTCAAACAATAACTAGGTAATGACGTAGTTCCGAGAGTCTCGAGCTGTAAATACCTTGGCATTCTCCTGGATAGTAAATTGGGATGGGAGAAACAAACGAACTACGTAGTGGGCAAAGCTTGGAGTTCTTTGCATTTCGTCAAGATACATCTTAAAAATGTAATACGAAAGCAAAAGAAATCGCGTATACCTCGCTTGTTAGACCGGTAATAGAATACGGAGCAAGTTTGGGATCCGTACAGAATAGGACTTAAAAAGAGCTTAGAGAGGATACAAAACAGAGCGGAAAAAATACACATTTCTGACAAACACACCTGCGCATTGGGAATCATTAGAATGCCGGAGGAAAAAAGACACGACTTTGCGCGCTGTATAAATAATAATAATGACTTTATTTTATGTGGCGAGACTCGGGCCATCAGGCCCGCTCTTCCGCCAAACCACGTTGGCGGAATAAATCTTACGTTGGCTCCGCATGACCGGAAAGTCGGGGAAGGCTAGATAAACCAGATTATTTAAATAGATTTGACCATAAATATAAAATTAGAACAAGAATCCAAAGAACGGACGTAGAGAAATTATCCTTTGTAAACAGAACTATAGTAGATTGGAACGATTTGCCTGCGGCAATTTTTGAGCCCTATCCTTGCTCAGCGTGAAGTTTTAGAAAAAAAATAGAGAAAATTAGTCATTAGGGTGAAAATGTACAATGAAGTGAAAGGTACGTAGTCTACAGTAAAAAGTATGGAACTGTTAATATATAGATAAAGTGATATGCAGTGCAGTGAAGTGAAGGGAAAGGAAGTGATTTCATTCCTTTCTGTTTGTTTCGCTAGTCGAAAACGTCTTTCTATTTAGACTATGCGGACAAGCGGTATTTATTCATTTATTTGTTTACAGTAAGAAGTGTTTTACGTATAAGAAATGTAATAATTATTATAAGCATTATATATTATTATAAGCATTATATATTATTATCCTAAGGTGTTAAGTGAAAATGTGTAGCCATATTTGTCTGAATGTGAATGAATAGTGCAGTTGGGTGTATGCGAGGGTTCCTTGGTCTGTCTATGTATCTACGTGTGTATGTTTGTATGTATATTTGAGTAATATGTAAGTATATTTATGTTAGTTTATATGTATTTTCATTTGTAGTATAGGAATGTAAATGACTTCTGCATATCTAGGAAAGGACAAAGACAATTGGTTTTTATATGGATTTTTTATACATTATATTAATTGTAATTGTATTTGTAATTGTAACTGTACTTTCGTATTTCTGCATTCTATGCCTCCGGGCATCATCTGCCCATTTATTATCTATCTATCTTCTATCTATCTATCTATCTAATCTATCTAATCTATCTATCTATCTAATCTATCTCTACTACCTTTGATCCGATAAAGAAGAGGCGCTCAATCCACTGTCACAGAGTTGCCGAGAATATATTTCAGGCATAACCTCTCACCATGGAGGACGCAGTGGCCGACGGTTTTCACATAAAAACTTGATTGTTAGTGATTCCGGGCGCGTCAACTTCTGAGATCATTAGCCCTGCAAGTGTAGTGCATGTTTTTTCTCCGGAAGGTGGCCGGCGATCTTTCCTCGCTGGATGGCGAGATCCGACGCCGACCTACCGTCGACTAGCAGGGTTTTACTCAACCAGGTACGAGCGCCAGGAACCAGCGAGGCACCGCCCCAGCTGGGACAAGTTCTAGGTCCCCGAACGGTTTTCCGACACGTGTAGTAGTGTAATGCATGTTAGGTGTGTGTGTGTGTGTGTGTGTGTAAGGATGGATGGAGAGGAGAACACTATTATTCATTACGGAGCTCTGATACCAAATATTTAAGTCCTAAAGAATCCCCCCCCCCTCGAGTGGTTGACAGTGTAGTATTCTCCTTCCAGCTCCTGACCTTGAAGTGCAGCTATGTTTAAATCGGAGTATAGCCTACAATTTTTTACTACTTTTTCGAAATCATTTAGTAGTAATTCTAAAGCATTAATTACATAGCCATCACACATGGCGACTCAGACGCGTCTCTGTGCTCAGCTGTTTACAAAAAAACTACCTTGTTTTCGTCGGCGCCTACGGTGATATGAGACGCGAATCCTTCCTTTCCTGCGCCTAGTGGGGCTGGTCGGTGGCAATGTGTGAAGGGGCTTGGCGCTTCTCCGTGACGCCACTTTATTTATTTATCTATTTTACGTCAAAAAAACAGTTAAAAACTGCGTATGACGTGCTATGGGGAAAAGTGAATTGTGTGCACATTTTCAAAATTCTGTGATCCTTACACTAAGTCATATACTACTTAAATTTTGAATTTTGAAAGGGAGAAAAAAAACAAAAGCTCCCATGTAGTAAAATCTATTTTCAAGGATAAATAAGCAATAAATTTTGAATTTTGAAAGGGAGAAAAAAAAACAAAAAAACTCCCATGTAATAAAATATATTTTCAAGGATAAATAAGCAATAAAATTTTGAATTTTGAAAAGGAGAAAAAAACTTCCATGTAATAAAATCTATTTTCAAGGATAAATAAGCAATAATTTTGGCTCTTATTACTTCCTGCCGCGACAACATGGAAACGATAATTTGAATAATTGTACTTCCCACTGAATTCTAGAAGACGTGCACAGAAAATGAAGTTACATTTATGTCCAGAAGCAAAACAAGGGGCCATCTCAGCATTTGCTCAATGGATCAGGGAAACTGGACGAAAAACCTGATCGAGATGGGAAAAACCTGATCGAGATGGGTGAAGTGAAGGAGTGAAGACTGAGTGAAGGAGTTCTAAGCTATCTCGCCTCTCCTCCTTTGCGTCAGTCTCCCTTAACCCGTCACGTGGTGACTCTCAAAATGCGACTGGGTGTTGCTAGATAAAGAAATAAATTGTCTTCCGTTCCAATATAAATAAGCGTTTTTCGCAATATATTGGTAAAATATTTCGAATCGAATATGTAGAATGTAAGCAAAAACTTCAAATACAACAAAGCAAAATAATTTGGTAGGTGAAATCTAAAGGTGAGTACTCATGTTTCAGTGTATCAAATCACATTAATAACACGCAATAACCGATTGTTTTGATCACAATATCGAGACATGGTAATAGTTTTTCACGTAACAACATCATATTTTATCCATTTATTATAGTGCAGAATCATACAAAAGCATATTCATAAGCAAAAGTATCATAATTATACCATAATTTAGTAGACTTTTATCGTAACGTTCTGTACCATAATTTCATCCTCTCTGTTCCATAATTCTAGCCACCACAATTGACAACCCTAATAATGTTCTACTCCTAGTTATGAACTAGTTTTAAACTTAAGGTCTGATATTATGCGGGCATAAATTGCGGTATTATAACATTTCATAACCTTTCCTAATTGCAAGAAAACACGTATTTTCTAGCACCGCTAGTTTTTTGTGTCCTTTTCTTCGTTTTGTACTCAGTTCCTATGTACAGGTAAATACATTGCCCTTGTATGTTCTCTTTTACTCTTGTTATTTATTCCTATGTAAAAAGTAATTCTGAGTAAATATTATTAATATGAATGAACAAAAACATTAGATTAATGGGAAATGCATGGCAAGCGAGCGAGCTCTCTATGCTGTGTCCTCCATCCATTCACTGATGAGGCGAGTTCATAAGTGGTTGAAATGATAACTGCGTTACCTTACGAATAAATGACTTAAGGAGTAGTGACCTGTTTGCAACGGGTCTCTGGAGTCATTGGCCATGATACTGGGACTGCATGGGCTGTCTGTAGTCTCACTGAGAGTACGTTAAATTTTTTTATGAGTAAATTCACAAACAAACTATTTTTGCAATTATTTCAATTTCATGTTCTTAGCCTTTGAAAAATAAAATAAGTTCTTTTGTTTATTTTATTATTGTTTTCTACGAAGTAACAATACGATAAAACAAATAATCCACATCAAAATTGATTGCATAAAGAAAATAAGAAGAAATACATGTAAACAGTAAATATAATTCCCAAGCACAGCTTGAGTACGAACTCGAGGGTAACTCATGAGTAAACATTTAAATTTTTGAATCAAACTTTTTTGCGTTAAGCGATGAGAAGAATATTCTTTACCTTCTAACTACACCTCTGTTTTCACTAAACAGCAAAATGTATGTGGTTGCAATTTGACAAGCTGATTCTTTTAATATGACGAGACAGAATAGTACATGCAGAAGTAGCACTTCCATTGGTAGTAGTATTTTACTTTCAAAACAAACCGAGAATCAATATGAATTACATAATGACATGATACTAACATTTGAATGGCATTATGAAAAAAATCACTAACAAAATGGATTAATACTTGGTATACATTTATAATTCGTTTTTATTAAATTAGCATATTTTGTATTTTTTTCTGGATGATATACTTTAGCATCTTAAAAAAATGAGTGGCTATGGCAAACGCAAACATTACAGTTAAGAAATTGCAACTTATCAGTCAAGAGGTACAGGAGCACCCGACTCAACTTTAAAAAGCTCGTCGAGACACACTCCTGTGTTATTTTGGCGACAGGGTGCTTTAAACCTTTCCGAATAGGCTCCACCTCCAATAGCCGAATTGTCGATCTTACAAGTATTGGAATTAACCTTCTTAGGATGAAACCAAACCCTAAACATGCGAGGAATAATGATGTACCGTCCATACTGGTTCCAAACGATATCCCCTGGAGCTTCAATTTGAATTTTCCTATCCTCGTGGCACTCCCCATCGAAGAACATGCGTTTGTAGCCCTTAGGGCAGCCGCCTCGCACGTGCACACACGTGCCCTCCGCTCGCCCTTCAGTGGCTGCTTGGAGATCCAGTGCCACCACGTGGTCTTCTGCACATGGACCTTGCTCAAGAAGAGTATGACATCCCTCATATCCTGCAACAAATACCTTCTCCTCTGAGAAACAAGCGGCTTGATCAGGATTGCATTTCAATAGTGGCGTTTTTTCCTTGAAACTAATAGAAGTACGAAAACCCTCGAAGCCCTGGATTTTGGCGAAGGAATGGTTGAAAAAAGAAGATCGTTCGATGTCGGGAAATCGAAGGTCTGGAATCAGACAACGTCCTTCATCTTGGGGCTGCTGGATGTGGATTGGTGTGGCAGGTGAAGCTCGGCACTCCACTCCCTCCAGGAAGTGACGTGTGGGTTTGGCCTCGCATCCGCAGATGACGTCACGCACGACTTCCTTCCGGTAACAGCGGCCGTCGTAGGCCATGCGGTAGCCTGTGCACGGGTCCTCATAAGGTTTGCACACGCCGAGGAGACGGCCAGAGCTGAAGAGAGAGAAAATAACTGCATAACTAAACAATTGAGCACCGCTAAGAAATTGGAAACCACATCAAGAATTACAATCAGATCGTTTTGCAAAAGAATTGTTCAAGGAGAGGGTACCATGAAGTGTATCAAATGATCGATTTTCGTTTTATGATTAAATATGTAGTTTCACTTTCCAAATATATCAACATTTTACTTTTAGGACACTATTAAGTTCCTTTAATCCTTATTTAAAGGTCCTAGTGCGCATGAGCCACGCCCCCTTTTTTGACACTGCATACGATTATAGCTCTCTTTTTGTAATTTTGTACGAATGTTGGGTTGTTAATGAGTTGCTGAAACCTGCTCTTGCTCATATGTTGGTAGCATTCGTCTTTTGCGCTGAAGATGATCCGGATTACGGAGCAGACATGTTCTAGCAGAGGAAGGTAAGTAGAGACTTTTTCCAAAGGCATTTTTCGAAAATATACTTATTTTGTAATTAGATGCACCGTTTCTCAGACACTATTATTTACAATTTATTAAAGGGGTTTTATAGTATTGGCAATAAATTGACAATTTTTTGTAAACATTATTCAATATAAAAATACAGAAATAAGATTTTTTTCCAAAAATGCTGAAAAATTACCGCAAAAGTTATAATTAAAAAATAAAAATTATTTATAGTCAGCTAAAAATTGTCAAAACAATAACAATGGCTGTATCTTTAAGTGCACCAAATATCAAAATTGTCTAGTTAACCATTTTCTAGGAAAGATACATCAATAGTAGCAAATTGAACAAGGGTGGTATACACGATACCCTCTTAAATCTATAAACAATTGGATCAGTTAGTATCTCATAAGTTGCTAGAGTGAACTGAAGATACATGATTACTTAGTTTCCGAGCACATCAACTGTTATGGACAATAGATACACTCGGGATCTTTTGTTACTTGTTATATTCCTGGAGGTGGCGGTGTTCCTTTCTGAAACGAGATACACGTCTCCTCGCGGATTATCCCACTCGAGGTGTCTCCTCCACGGTAACAACTCAGGCTGGACATGATCTAAACTCCCGTCATGTGTGATAGTGTAGTGCAGATGAGGATATGACAAGGAAGAGAGAGAAAAAGATCGCGCGTGGTCCATGGTCCATTTGTTGAGGATATTGCTCAGGATTTCTCCTGTTGTTAATCGGTGATACCGCGGAAAACTAACAATCTGAGCAACTGGTCGCTAGAGTTCTCGAAATAGAGGTTGAATTCTATCTCGATTTGTAGTTAAGAGTCGAAAATCCACCTTCGCCGAAACTCGAACTCTAGGACCCTTCGGCCAGAGACGCTACCGGACAAATGTAATACGCCAGTTAGCAATCTCTCTGTTTAAACCGATATACGAGGCTTAGGGCATCAATTGATGTAACTGAAGTGCCTCTGATCGGAAGATCATAGAAGATTGGAGATCCGACGGGTTGGCAGGATTTTCGACACTACAGTTAGGTCGAGCTCAGCAGCAGCCTAGATGAGAACTCTAGAGCCCGGCTGCTCTGATCGGTAGTTTTCCGTGATTTCTCTGATCACCACCAGGCGAATACCGGACGAGAACCTTAACAAACGGGCCAATGAACGGGCCTTTCCTTCCTCTTCTTTGTCCTAGCCTTACCAATTACACACACGTACCTTACTTGCACTACACTACCACATATTTCGGGAGACCGGTCGGGAACTTAGAGCTTGTCTCGGCTTGGGTCGGGCTGGATTGTTTTTTTTTCGTGTTTCCGGGCGCGTCAACTGCTTTGGTCATTAGTCCCGTTAGTGTAGTGCATGTTTTTTCTCTGGAGATGGCGGTGATCTTCCCCCGCTGGATGGCGAGATCCGGCGCCGAACTACCGTCGGCTAGCGGGGTTTCCCCCCTAACCAGGACTCTCCACCAGCGGGGCACCGCCCCAGCCGGGACAAGCTCTAAACTCCCGACCGGTCTCCCGGAATATGTGGTAGTGTAGTGCATGTTAGTGTAAGTGTGTGTAAGGGGAGAGGATAGGACAAGGAAGAGGAAGGATCGCGCGCGGTCCGTGGCCCGTTTGGTAGGGTACTGCTCCGGCATTCGCCTGGTGTAGGGCGGGCTGGATCGATGCCACGCTGGTGCAAGATACGTGATTGGGGTAAACACCGATAGTCGACGTATTGGTCGGCGCCGATCTGGCCATGCAGAGGAGAAAGATCACCGTTACCTTCCTCGGAAAATGCACTGTACTTACGAGACTATCGACCATAGCAGTTGACGCGCTCTGAATCATTAGACTTTTTTGCAAATCGACGCTTAAAGATAAGCGGACCCGGCGATTGTCATGCCATGCATGGATCACTATAGTCTCTATAGCAAAAATAACCGATAACCGGGCTCGGTTCGATAAGCTAGGCTTCGTAATGTGTACACAATCCTAAATACATAAAATACATGTTTTTGAAGACATACTCCTATACGTAGCTCTCACGCAAGCAGTAGGTATCACATCATACGCCATCTCGGCGCCTCTTCATAACCATCAAACTGCACCGGGAGCTGTGGCTCAGTGCATCAACTGATGTCACTGCAGCGCCTCTGATCGGGAGGTCCTAGGTTCCCACTCCCCACGGCAGCAGGATTTTCGACACTAGCTTTTCA
This sequence comes from Teleogryllus oceanicus, assembly GCA_964035755.1. NCBI lineage: Eukaryota > Metazoa > Arthropoda > Insecta > Orthoptera > Gryllidae > Teleogryllus > Teleogryllus oceanicus. The sequence goes on along the minus strand of CAXIVR010000010.1, from coordinate 48,886,967 downwards.
GCTAGGTCGAATTCAGTCGCTGTCTGGAGGAGAATTCTAGCGGCCGGCTGCTTTGATCGGTAGTTTTCCGTGGTTTCTCCGATCAAAACCAGGCTAATGCCGAAGTAGTACTCTACCAAACGGCCCACGGACCACGCGCGATCTTTCCTTCCTCTTCCTTGTCCTATCCTCTCCCCTTACACACACACTTACACTAACATGCACTACACTACTACATATTCTGGGAGACCGGTCGGAGCTTAGAGCTTGTCCCAGCTGGGGCGGTGCCCCGCTGGTGGGAGGGTCCTGGTTAGGGGAAAACCCCACTAGCCGACGGTAGGTTGGCGCCGGATCTCGCCATCCAGCGGGGGAAGATCACCGCCATCTCCCGAGAACAAAACATGCACTCCACTAACGGGACTAATGACCACAGTAGTTGACGCGCCCGGAAACACGAAAAAATCAATCAATCCATCGATTAACAAAAGCAACTCCACTCGCCAAAGCTAATTGGGCTCCAGCACACACTTGCACTGACCGTCGTGACGCCCACCGAACGTCACTCGCCCAGCCTAATACTTGCCAACATTCCTACAGGTCAAAGGTCGTTAGGTCCAAAGATATTTGGTCTAATGAGAGAAGGTCTAATGCCAGAGGTCTAATGCCTGTAGACCTAGTTCTCAATAGACGTCCTGTTCATTAGACCTAATTAGTATTAGACCTGTCCGTAACGACCTGAAACCTTCCTACATACCGTTCCTTCGATGGGGGAAGCTGTCGCCGCACATTAAACTGTAAGTACCGCTTCTACGAGTGCAAGCGTTTCGAGGAAGGCCCATGAATATTGCACTAATGAACTATAAACATTCAAAGGCCCAGCATGAACTATTTGTAAAATCACAGTCCACTGAGATCTTTCGTTGGTTGGTTGGTTGGTTGTTAGGGATTCCGGGCGCGTAAACTACTGAGGGCATTTGTCCCGTAAGTGTAATGAATGTTTTTTAATTTTCCTCGGGAGTTGACGGTGATCTGCCCCAGATGGATGGCGAGATCCAACGCCGACCTACCGTCGGCCAGCGGGGTTTCCTTCAACCAGGTATCTCCCATCAGCGGGGCACCGCCCCAACCGGCAAGCTCCGACCAGTCTCCCGAAATATGTGGTAGTGTATGTTTGTGTGTGTGTTGTGTGGGGTGTGTGTGTGTAAGGGGAGAGGATACGACAAGGAAGAGGAAAGAAAGTTCGCGTGCGTCCGTGGCCCGTTTGTAAGGGTATGCTCCGGCATTCGCCTGGTGTTGATCGGAGAAACCACGGAAAACTACCGTTCAGAGCAGCCGGTCGCGAGAATTCTCCTCGAGACAGTGGCTGAATTCGACCTTGCTGACATGCTAGCGTTGAAAATCTTGCCACTATGGGAACTCGCACCTAGGACGTCCCAGTCAGAGGCACTGCAGTAACATCAGTTCATGCACTGAGCCACCTCTCCCGGTAGATCGTTCGCGAATTTGAAACCAACTCTAACTTACTTTTTTTATTATAAATATGTTTTAAAGAATTATTAAAGTTTGAATAAATACACATTTATTGACCCAGAATATCTCCGAAACGTTTTCCTGAACTCGCTGTACTTTAGTATGCAAGCGTAGTCTCAGACGACCTAATAATTCCTCAAACTAACTGCGACTTCTTATTGACACGTATTTGGGATTGACCTGTTAGAAACATTCCTGCTCTTTCAATTTATTTCAGGCTACCACATTGTGTTTCTGCCTACACCAGCCATGGGTTCACACACAAAAGTAATGCACCTCACAACCAAAAATTATTTTATTTTGATTTTATTCTGATGTTTCGTCCAACATTGTGGACATCTTCTAATTATTATGCTTAGAGTTGAATTTTTTAGCATTTGCTGATTATAAAAATTTGGTTTCATTTTGCTAGTTATCACTTTGATTACAAGTATCCTCTTTGAAACATCAGTAAAATAAAATATGAAATAAAATCTAATATGAATAATAATTCAATAAATATGAATAAAATATGTTATATAGAATGAAAATAACTTTTTAAAGCTGAGAATTTACGTGATGCGTTATGTCTTTGTCTACATAATTTAGAAACAGCTGTTTATTGTATCTACCAGCGATATCAAAGAAAATTTCACTAAATTTTATCGAAGATTTTTCTTTCGGAAACACTTAATATCTCGCGAAATTCGACACAGAATCTGGGGTATCTGTTGTCACTATAGCTTCCGGACTTTATGTACATTATTCCATCTTCTACAAGTATCTTCCAATATCTACTAGTATTTAAACCGTGGAAAGACTACAGCTATGCTCACCCATGCTCGAATTCCGTTCTGTTGGGCCGCAGGTCGCAATTGTAGTGACGGCCCTCTCCTAGGGGCTGACACCTGTCTAGAGTGGGGTCGAAGATGAGGTTGTGCCGGAAGCAGATCTTGTCGTCTCGGGTGCAGGGCACGGGGCGGCCGATGAGGGAGTCGTTGGCGAAGTAGCGCTTGTAGCCACGGAGCCCCCAGGGGCGGACTTTTTGCTCGATGGGACGCACCGCCCAGGGTCGTCTAGGGGCGGCAGCCCGGTCAGGCTCTGCCCCTCACCAGCCGCCCCCCACGCACTCAGGAGCAGTCCTCTGCCGCCACACTCAGCAGCAAAATCCATTGCACGCTCATCACTAGAGACTGGAAGAACATATTGTATGAAACACAATAATAATAATAATAATAATAATAATAATAATAATAATAATAATAATAATAAGCAATAGAGCATCAATTATTGGATGAGTCGACACCGCCATTCTATAAGTACACCCCTCCTCCAGTGCTCGAAACAAGTTCCACCCTTTTGTACTGGGGCAGACCAGTTTTAACTGATCGTACTGTCGATTACAATAGGCCAGATATTCTCCTTATAGATAGAAAGAAGAAAGGAGTAATAATAGACATCGCAGTACCATCGAAATATGAAAACGTATCTTACGAACTAAAACATGTTTGGAAATTAAATGCTACCAAAACATACCCACTCGTGATATCGGCGCAAGTCCTGGTCAGTAAAAACTTCCCTAAAAACGTAACAGAACTTAAACTACCCAAAAACGTTCTGAACATGGGACAGCGCGCAGTTTTATTGCAAACAGCCCATATCGTAAGAAAATTTTTATCTTAAGTCTAGATATAAGATGAAGTTCTTCTTCTGTGACCGAACCTGTCCCCAAAACAACTCCGGGGAAGGTGAGCACTTCTACCACCAAAAATAGCTGAGAAAACCTAAAATGATGATGATGATGATGATGTTAATAATAATAATAATAATAATAATAATAATAATGCTCTTATTGATATAAGCTCGGGCCATCAGGTCCGCTCTTTCGCCTAACCACATGTCAGATGTATACAAAAAGTTCAAAAACGTCATATCATATACAAATGTAAAAGTATATTTAAGTTGTAAGTAGTTAGTGGAAAACTAAGTATAATTTAAAATCAACTTATAAAAAATTAATATTGTAATGATTTATAATCAACCAAATAATTATTTCCTTTAAATGAAAAAAAATCCCTACAAATGAAATAAATTATACCTGAAGAGGCAAATGACGGCAGCGCCGCGCACGAACATTTTTTCTAAATTAAATGAATGCGCGGAGGAATGGGAAGCACAACGTAAACATTTGATGAAGCACAATTTTAGGAATCATTTGCAACAATAATCAACAAAATCGGACCTGGGGTTTGCTTAATTCGAGAATTTTAGTAATCATGCATCTCAGTTTAATAAAAAAGAGCATGTAGACGCCATTGTTACCGAGAAGAAAATTACGACTAGTGTTTTTCATAAATAGTAAGAGAACGCCTAAAGGGGTCGGGTTAAGATTTGGCAGAACAAAACAGCAAAAATTATAGAAATTTTTTAGAGTAGTCACAATTTTGGAGGACGCCTAGGAGGCGAAATCAAAATTAAATGTTAAAATTGTTATTTAGAAAACACATGAAACAAGAGACACATTGTCGTGACGTCATGATAAGACGAGCGGCGAATTGTAATATTTTATTTACATAAGGCGCTGAGAGGCGAAGACAATATGACAATTGTCAGAGAAATTTCGGACATACTTTTCGGACAGAATTATGACAAAAGACAGGGAAGTAATACGATTGATTTATTTTAGTTGCTGCAAAAACGCATTTCTGTCCAAGATCAAGTCATGTTAGATTGGTCAATAAGTTGTATTGCGAATGCGCATTCGGTGTGAATGAGATTGTTTCTATAAAGTTGCAGAGTGAATGTTTTTCTTTGTTTTTGTGTCAAGTGAATTTTGTTAGTATGCCATTGAAGGTTTTTTTATGTGTTCATTGTTGGTGTTTTAAGAACGAGAGAGTCAGTTAGTCAAGATAGAATAAATCAATATGAACACAATCGTGTTTATCGATAAAACCCTTTAAATGACGTATTGTGGTTAATGGCGTCTAAATAGACGCTGACCCACGCGCGCGTTGCACGAGTATTACAATTCGAACCCTGTACAGGGCCCATCACAAATCCACGACCCCATAAATCTTCAGAATTACGAAAAGTTAGCTAGCAAACGGGCTATTAACGTATTTAATAGAGGGAGGAGACAATTTTGTTACAATATAAAGGTTAAAATGGACACATATATTACAAATTTCGTTTGAAAGAATTATAAAGTCATAGACGGAAATTAAAAACAATTTGAATTGAATAACTTATTATGTGCTCCAAATGTTTCGACGCTACCCGTGGTATTCACTCCCAGCAATCTTTTAATACAGGAGCACACCACCTCACTTGCCGCTCGACCCTGGAGGAAAACCCGCTATTCGGGAAAAACCCACAAGGCAGGCTGCGTCCTAATACAATAGTGAACTAAGCTCGGAATGAAATATGTAGATAAATATGTAATGAAAAGATTAATAAATATTATATAATAAATATTATGTAATAAATATCTAAAATTTGATATATTAAGTATTATTCTATCAGTCTGTCTTTACTGGACAACAGTCCCTGACGGGGATCAGCTAGTGGAAAACCAAGTATAATTTAAAATCTACTTAAAAAATATAATATAAAGGTTAAAATAGACACAAATGTTACACATTTTGTTTGAAAGAATTATAAATTCATAGACGGGAATTAAAAATAATTTGAATTGTGATTCAAATGTTTGTGAGCCACGCGGCATCCCCGCCTTGCGGTCATGTGTTACAGGGTACGTGTGGTTAGCACAGATACATCCGTACGTCGTATTCTGGTCTTCTCAACCTGAGACATGAGCTTTCTTTTCGTCACATGGCAACAGACACGAGGGCATTGCAAGGAAAGTGCATACTACAATCTGCCCCGACCGGAAATCGAACATAGGGTACCGCCATAGCACGCTGAACAGTGAGCTACCCGTGGGGATATGAATTATTAAAATACACTAATTATAAAAATCTACATAATACGAAATTACGTTTATAAAATATCCTAAACAATTTTAAAACTAAAGGAAGAAACCCAAAAGTACTCAAAATTTCAAAATATTGTACGTGACATTATTGCAAAATATATCTTTAAGGAATATATTTCTTTAAGGGAAAAATATCTATCTTAATATTTTAGTTGTAGGAAGACTCCAACAAATGTTGAACTTTTGCAACTTTCGAAAAATTAGGAATTTTAACTAACAAGAGACCTGCAGATTTCTCTTAAACGTCCTTCACATTAAGCAACAAAATAAATTAATCAAAATCGTTGGAGCCATTTTTTTTTAAATTTTGAAAATGATATAGGGGCTTCATGTAAAGTATCTCCCAGAATTAAAATATCGGTTTCAAATTTAAGGGTCACCGATCGATCGGGGAATATAAATTTTGGAGAAAATCGGCTGAACGGTTTAGCCGCTAGCGTGGTTTGTCATCATTCGATTTTCCGGCATCAAGGACCCACAACACATGGATACACTCTACACAACGTGTTAGAGGATTTTTTCTTCTAAATTTAGCAACTGGATTTATCCACTTTTTCGTTTCCAGGGCCCCGAAATAAGAGTTCTTCTGCCGAAAATTCGCCGTTCTTTCTCGCAGCATTACATAACTTTATCTCTATTGCGTAAGCGGTAGCGAGAAAGTAAAATGTAAATATTGCTGCTTATTTGTGATAGTATATAGTGAATCAAAGTACAACAAGTCTCCTAGTATTTCCACTTACCGAGTGAACAGCGTAGTGTTGTGGCTAGTAAGATTGTCGTTCCAGCACTGGGCTTCCTTGTTTCTTGATGGCCGGGCGGAAATCCAGAGGTAGAAGGGTCCCCGTGCGTCATTGGTCGTCGCAAATTCCGAGGCCACCAAGACCACGTCCGAATCGTGCACTCCCCCTCCCGCCAGGACACCACCAGCTGGGCGTTGATCCCGCCTTCTCCTCAGCGTAAACCGGTTCAAGGCACCAGCTGATGTCACTGCAGTGCCCCTGGCCCGGAGGTCCTAGGGTTCGGGTCCCGACGGCGGCAGAATTTTCGACACTAGCTTTTCAGCTTGGTCGAATTCAGTCGCTGTCTGGAGGAGAATTCTAGCGGCCGGCTGCTCTGATCGGTAGTTTTCCGTGGTTTCTCCGATCAACACCAGGCGAATGCCGGAGAAGTACCCTATCAAACGGGCCACGGACCGCGCGCGATCTATCCTTCCTCTTTCTTGTCCTATCCTCTCCCCTTACACACACTTACACTAACATGCACTACACTACTACATATTTCGGGAGACCGGTCGGGAGCTTAGAGCTTGTCCCGGCTGGGGCGGTGCCCCGCTGATGGGAGGGTCCTGGTTAGGGGGAAACCCCACCAGGCTGCTCTGATCGGTAGTTTTCCGTGGTTTCTCCGATCAACACCAGGCGAATGCCGGAGAAGTACCCTATCAAACAGGCCACGGACCGCGCGCGATCTGTCCTCCCCTTCCTTGTCCTATTCTCACCCCTTACACACACACTTACACTAACATGCACTACACTACCATATATTCCGGGAGACCGGTCGGGAGCTTAGAGCTTGTCCTCGCTAGATACAGATCTAGTCCGAATTCAGCCACTGTCAGGAGAAGAATAGCGGACGGCTGCTCGAATCGGTAGTTTTCCGTGGCTTCTCTGATCAACACTAGAAGAATGCTGGAGCAGTCCCCTAACACTAATATCAATAATATAAAAATACAGATCAAAATGGTCAATTCGCTTTTAAGATCTTTTTTATGCGGTAATTACTTGAAAATGAGCTTTTAGTTCAAACGCATAATATAACTAAAATATAATCTTAATTTTCACAAAAGTATGTTGAACATCTTGGTGGAAATAATACATATTACGTCAGGAACATAAACTTTTGTCGTGGCTATGGTCTGTGAGGCGTATGTGTTGTTTTGACCTGGGGAATTCTCATCCATAAAACGTGTGAAATGATTGACACATGGTCGTTTCACGTCCAAACGAAATACGTGAATCTTCAATTCACGTCTTGAAATTGAAAATTACGAGTGAATTCATGAAAGATTACCAACTGATTTTTCTTCATTTTCCTATTTCATAAATACCAGCCATGATCTGAGAACATGGACGATACACCGAGGGAACCGAAAATTTAAGTGGAAAGAAATATAAATTCCCAGAAGGTTTCAGTGCTGCTAGTGTTGGACTGCCAGTCACATCGTTCAGATATCCTTCTCCGCATTCAAACTGATTTTGTCTCCCAGTCGTCGAAAATTTGAAATTGTGATCCTTGAAAAGTTACTGGTAATATGTAAATATTAATGGAAACTATTAAGAATAAAATGTAGAAGAGTTGTAAATATGAAAATCTAGTTTTACATTAAAATATACGAACTGGTTTTGTGCATTTAAGTTAACAAAAGAATATAGACAAAAATTACAATTTCAATTTTATTGTGTATGACTCTTTAGACAGTGCCTTTTTACTCCTTATTCTTGACTTTTTCAGCGCCTTTTTAGGCGCCTAAACGACGATTTTTTAGTGCCTAAACATACGATGTCTTGTCATGACCAAAGGACAGTCTTTCTGTTGCAATAAGCAATAAATTCTAAGTTTCTTTTTCAAAGGAAAAAAAAAAAGATTTTCATTAGCCAAATCGAACTGATAAGTAGCTAGATAAAATATTTGTTTTCAGATTGCTCGCCAGTCTGTATGGATGGCAGATCGGGTAATCGGCTATCAATAGGTAATAGCAATTATTTCAGACGCAACCCATCGACCCAGCTAGCGAGACAATATTTAGTTTTCTTTGAAGCAATAATAGCTAAAAATATTATCGTAACCTTTTTCCTGGCGCCCATGTTAACATAAATTCGGAAACGGGTTACGACGAAACGCCCAATAATTGTGAGCAGTTTGTGGGTATGTTTCAATATGTATCGGTTGGAAAACTGACACTACTAGCTTTGCGAAAAGGGGGTAGCTTAATAAGGCAGTGAAAAGGGCCCCCAAACCAAATCGATAACCGCGATGCTCATATGAAAGAGAATACAAAATGACGTACATTCACAAAAAATCTGCCTCCTAGGGCAATCTGTTGCAGAGATACAACGAGAAACGTGTCTTGCATGTTTTATCAGCCTCTATTGCGTGTATCAGGCTGAAACAAATTGCAGGGACGGGGAAACATAGTTTAATTTGAAAGTATTTTTGTCAACGAATTTTGACGCCAAATTTATATAGAAAAAATTAATAAATTTTTGAAATTAATTGTTGACGTGATAACGTGGAAGTACTGTCTCAATCTCCCCTCCCCTACAATGGGTCTTATAACATTCTATTCCATATATTATTTTCAGATTCTTAAGCAATGTGGACGGTAGTGAAAAAAATTAAAACCAATTTTTTCAGTTTAAACATTTGAAATTCGCGCAAAATATGATTGAAAAACGTGTTTATATTAAAATTATTGAAAGGTCTAGCGTTCCAGGATAATTTGGAACTTTTTGCTGACAAAATTTGTCATTAAACATTTAATGTTTGTTTTGAGATTTATTTTTATTTAATCAAATTACTTAATTGTGGATTTACTAATAATTGACAATTAGGCAATCACAGATAATTAATCATTGTCACCTTCAATAACTGGGATCACGCATTTGTTTATTTGTTAAGTCTACTCAAGATTTCTATTTAAAATAACTGTTTAACAATTTTCGCCAAGTAACTAGCGTGTGCCAAATGTGTGTTTAAATGAATTTAAATTTTTTAAAACTGAAAAAATTGGTTTTAATTTTTTTCACTGCCGTGCACATTGTTAAAAACTCTGAAAAAATATATGCAATAGAAGGTTGTAAGAACCATTGTAGGTGAAAAATTGAGTCAGTACTCCAACGTTATCACGTCGAAAATGAATTTCAAAAAAAAAAAAAATTATTTATTTATTTATTTATTTATTTACTTATTTATTTATTTATTTATTCTATATGAATTTGGCGTCAAAATTCCTTGATAAAAATACCATCAAATTGAGCTACGTTTCCCCTAAACAGCAATTTTTCAGTCTTATATACGCAATAGATGCTGAGAAAAAAAAAGTAAAACACGTTTCTCGTTGAATCTCTGCAACAGATTGTCCTTGGAGACTGATTTTTTTGTGAATCTACGTCATTTCGTATTCTCTTTCATATGAGCATCGCGATTATCGATTTGGTTTCGGGGGCACTTTTCACTGCCTTATTCGGCTATACCAATATTTACCAATAAGACCAAACAATACCAAAAGCGTTTACCAATACTTACCTTAATTACAGAAAACAACAGAAAGCAGTCTTTCACTTTTAATAGCTGAAAAAAATATTTAAAAAAAAGACATTTTCTCCACCTAAAAGGTGAAATGACGAAAGGATACAACATATTAATCAGGGTAGAAAATACTTTATTTTAAAAGGCTGAGTAAGGAAATTTCTTGCTAAAATACAAAATACATTAGTCTAGCCGTGGCTGAATACCTATGGGTACGCTATAACCACCAACACATGACGCAGTTATAGAATTTTAAAAAAAATCAAACAAAAAAAACAAGCGGATCTCCAGGAACTGTGTTTGGCTTAATGATCATCACAACCCGAACATTCAGCAAGAACCCAAAATTTTGCAACTTCAACATTGGTACCATAATTATGTCTTCTCCTGCTTCTCGCAAAAGATGCAGTCTTGTCAGTGAACATACAATACCCATCATCCACGTTATTGCGTGTGGCATTACCAAAAGTCCAGTGCTGTCTCATCAGCTGGGTTGGACAAAATACTTTAAGTTCAGTATTTTAATACTTCACCAAAACACTTTGTAGACAAGTATTTCAATACATACTCAAGGTTTTGATTTGATAAATACATACTTATTTAAAATTCTTCAAATTCTAAAAATACAGTAAATATAATAATTTTCCATTGTATCTTTTTATTGCAATTATATATTGTAATTGTCAATTACAATAAATTAATAATTGACAAACAAATTTCTGAACAATAACTGTGATATTTGTATAAACACTTTTAAATATATAATGATATAAAGTAGTGTCATACAAATATGTCTAACACAAAAAAATGGAATTTCCTTTTAAAACTATTACTTTATTTTTTTTTCCTTTGAAAATTTAATTTTTCAAACAAATCATCAGGCAACAAACCCCAATTGGCGAATTTGTAAAACCCGCAAAGGAAATCAGTCATTCAACTGGCATGCATGACCTAGTGTTATAACGAATAAGCGCTTTTTATTTATCAGATAATTGCCCAACATTTTAATGATTTAGATTTATCAACTTAAAATGAAAAAAAAATCAAAATCCACAGCTGAAAGGAGCTTTTATTTTTGTTTCAATAAGGTGCATTAAGTAGCGGAATCAAACAAAAGAAAATATCCTGATTATCTTCTTCGAGTAATTGAGCGCGACGACCAGACGGCAGAATAAAGATTGCAATCTTCGAATACAGAAGTAAAAAAATAAAAAATAAAACAAAAACGCGCACTCTACCTTCCTGGAAGTAAAAATCTTGTTCCCTAGCATTAACAATATTTTCTCTTCCACCACAGAAGTTAACAAAGAACAAAAAGTAAATATTCGTATTGAAAAAAGAAGAAAGGTGCAGATAGCACCCTGCATCACTTTAAAAATGCATCATTTTGCGCTGATAGCACCCCTTCGAACAGAGCTTTTTATGTCGTTTGTGAACTATCGGAGATTCAACAAAGGTTAGTAGTTAGCATTAAATCGGCGAGATCTCTCGATGTTGTGTCTCTCTGTGATATTTTTGTGATGTGTTGAAGTATAGAATATACTCGTATAAAAACAACGCATGTACAATTATGGAGTTTCAGAAATAGATATTGTAAGTAGTATCCAACATGCAACAATTTTAAAAAATGAGGCACTGCAGTGTCCTCAGCCGACGCCCTGTGTCACCTATACCGCTTACAGTTCTTGAGACATCCTTTAAAACAAGTACAGTTGACTCCGGTTATAGTGAACTCAGATATAGTGAACCCTCGGTTACAAGTAAGCATAAGAAGATTCGGTTATAGTGAACCCGAACTTCGGCTCGTAAAAATACGAAATACAACGTCCTGGAAATTAATTCCCTCCTGGATCGCCTCAGTGATACGCATTCCAACACTAGGCAGCCTGAAAAAAATATTGTCGTAGTTGAAGTCTCCCCTGAGGTGAAGGAAGCGGACCCGAAATGGGCACCGTAAGCCACTTAGTTTCACTGTGAAAACAAAGGTCGTGCCCTGCGTGGGCTACAACTGGCGGTGGTGACGCGCGATTGCTTGCTTCAGTTTCCATCTTGGTGTATTCTTTTAAGGGGAGTCGGAATGGCATATCTCGCTAATGTTAATGTAAGGAACATTTTTAGAAACTTTTTAATTTACAGACTTGAAATTTTATGTAAGTGTAGATTCATTATTTATAGGTATTGCAACGAAGCCGTTTAAAAAAATTACTGTTTTTTAATATAATTTTTTGTCCATTTAATCGTTTTTTTTCTTAAAAATACTAATATTTATCACAATATTGTCTAAAATATTTAACATTTTATAAATCGGCTCCGTTAAAGTATATAAACTGCTGTGCTACAATTTGAGCATCCTCCTATTAGTAGTTTTTGAGAAAATGTTTTCTAAAGATGAAAATTTTAAACTTATGGGAAATGGATCCTAAAGTGTTCAGTGCATTCCCGGCACATATGCTGGACAAACACGAACACCGATATTTTGACGTGATTCAACCAATTCTTACCAGAAACAGTGTGACCAACACTAGGAAGCACCCACGACGTTCAAGCAACGCCCACAATGTGTGGAAATGGTCACGCCCACTTTCACGCTACATACCTTCAAAATTAGAAAAAAATACTTAGAGATGACATATTAAGATGAACCTTGGCTTATTTAACACATACATTTATAAAGTAATTAATTATTCAAAAAAGTAAAAAAAATATCTTCATCATTTTTGCTCATTCTGGATCCCCTTAAGAACGAATAAAAATATTGAAATTTTCAGTTTGTACTGTATGTATTTAGCTGTATTCGTGTGTTAAAAAATCAGTCGTTATGGAGAAATTCTATTTAATTTTGACATCATCGGATAGAGTGAACCTCGGATAGTGAACCAAAAATGTTAGTCACCAGTTCCCTATAACCGGAGTCATCTGAATTGCGTTCGCATTTTTAGAGGTCAGTCATCCAACGGATTTGGAGGTTGTGCCTCAACCTCGTAAAGTTCGCATCGATTGTTATTTCTTGCCCCACAGGGTGGCTGCGGAAGACCCATACCGTATACCCCGCCAACACCGGAAGTCGTAATTAAACATACACCATTACGTTGGGCCGACAGCTCAAAATTAATGTTGAAACGGTACGGAATTAAAATGAATTGCCCAAATTGATTCCACTTTATATCTCCCGGGGCCTCTATTTTAATCTCCCTATCCTCGTGGCATTCACCATCGAAGACCATGCGCTTGTAGCCCTTAGGACACCCGCCTCGCACATGCACACACGTTCCCTCCGCCCGTCCCTGAGTGGCAGCTTTGATGTCCAGAGCAACCACGTGACTCCGTGGACACGGACCTTGATGCAAGAGCTTGAAACACCCTCTAAAACCGGAAACCCGCACCCCACCCTTGGAAAAACATTTTGCCTGCCGGGAACTGCACTTCAAACGCAGGGGCTCGTCTAAGTCGAAAATCGCTGTCTGAGTTGTTCTGAACCCCTGGAAGTCTTCCGACGGATTCTTCCAATATCTTTTTCGTACGCTGTCTGGGAAACGGAGGTCCGGGATTGCACATCCCCTAGAAGGCTGAGACACTTTGATGGGCACTGGCGGCTGGCTGCGGCACTCCACTCCCCCCAGGAAGTGTCGTGTAGGTTTGGCCTCGCATCCGCACATGACGTCACGCACAACTTCCTTCCGATAACAGCGGCCGTCGTAAGCCATGCGGTATCCAGGACACGGATCTCCATATTCTTTGCAAACGCCGATGATTCGCCCAGAACTGCAACATAAGGAAGTTGTTCCTCGGGGTGAATTCTTGATTGAAAGTGGCGTCTCCAGCTCAGTGATCATGGGGATGCGATCAATTTTACAGATTAAAGAAGGTAGACCAATTAAGTTGTCTGTCCATATTACGATGTACATACATACTCTACCTTCACCGGGAGAGGTAGCTCAGTGCATCAACTGATGTCACTGCAGCGCCTCTGACCGGGAGGTCCTAGGTTCCCACTCCCCACGGCGGCAGGATTTTCGACACTAGCTTTTCAGCTAGGTCGAATTCAGTCGCTGTCTGGAGGAGAATTCTAGCGGCCGGCTGCTCTGATCGGTAGTTTTCCGTGGTTTCTCCGATAACACCAGGCGAATGCCGGAGCAGTACCTTACCAAACGGGCCACGGACCGCGCGCGATCTGTCCTTCCCATTACTTGTCCTATCCTCTCTCATTACACACACACACACACACACACACTAACATGCACTACACTACCACATATCCCAGGAGATCGGTCAGGAGCTTAGAGCTTGTCGCGGCTGGGGGCGGTGCCCCGCTGATGGGAGAGTCCTGGTTAGGGGGAAACCCCACTCGCCGGTCGGTGCCGGATCTCGCCGTCCAGCGGGGGAAGATCACCGCCATCTCCCGAGAAAACATGCACTAAACTAACGGGACTAATGACCAGAGCTGTTGACGCGCCCGGAAACATGAATAAATCAATCAATCAACCTACTCTACCTTCTTTGAGAAACTTTGAGAATTGCTCATTGCTTGCTCTGACAATAATAAACAAAACAATAATACGTGCATGCAGGCGTAATGTGGTCAAACTTCCTCTCCCCCCACCTGTTATGGAGGCCGCAGCCGTTAGCAAGTGGCCACTGGGAGGCGATGACGAAGCTTTGGGAGGGGGAATACAGAAGCGCCAATGAGAAGACCCAGATGCGACAGTCAGCGTCGCATCAACGTCGGCCGGAACTTCGCATCTTGCACACAGCACATGGTGAGAGTTCAATGACCTCGGTAACGAATCGAAGTTTTCGAAGTTATGTTTCCCGGCCTATCACATCCATGGAGGTGACGGACCCCCATCTCGATCGGGTTTTTGTCCAGTTTCCCTGATCCACTGAGCAAATGCTTAGATGGCCCCTTAATTTGCTTCTGGACGTAAATGTAGCTTCAGTATGCGCACGTTTTGCTTGTCGTGGTAGTAGAGCTAAGGGTGAGTTTCTATTTGTTAGCAATAGAGAAAAATCAAATCTGTACGTTCGTTTACCGTTACAAATAAGTTTTCTATAATTCGGCAACGAAAATATTTAGTTTTTGAAGTGTTAATCTCTCGCTTTTTTAAATTTATTATTATTATTATTATTATTATTATTATTATTATTATTATTATTATTATTACTATTATTTTTTCATCTTTCAACTATTAATAGTTAAATAGTTGGGAAGGGATTCTGAAAATCAGGAAAGCCTGCGCAGATGATTTTCTCCTCCATACGTCACATACAGTTTTTGACTGTTTTTGACTAAATAAAATAAAAAATAAATAAATAGACGCCTACCGGAAAGCGAATGGGGAAAAAACGAAAAGTACAAATGGATCAGAGAGATGTACTTTGATACTATGGATTGATGATTGAGAAATAGAAAAATATTTTTTAAAAAAGTTCTAAAAGAGACGAAAAACTTGGGGATGCGACACATGACTCGCATCCATTGAGTAGCATATACGCTACTGTTGATTGATTTTTTTATTTGGTTCCTGGTACGTCAACAGTTATGGTCCCGTAAGTATAATGCATGTTATAGTCGGTGTTCCTCTTTAGCTGGAAAGTGAGGTCTGATACCGACCTATACGTTTTCCCCATACAGGTATCCCCCCAGTCGAGTATCGCCTTTGGGGACAAGCTCTAAGCACGGCACGTGTGATAGTGTAGTGCATGTAAGTGTGTGTGGTGTATGAGTGTGTGAAGAGTGTCTAAGCTCCCGTTGCATTTAAATTTTCGCAATTTTATCTGCTATTTGTAATTAAAATTTAAATGTATCTATCAATTGTAATTTAATTTGCTATCTTATTTTGTATTTTATATTTGCTATCTTAATTTGTTTATATTTTTCTGTACCTTGTAGACTGATGATGACGACAAAGCCGTTGAAAACCGGCTATCTGAATAAAAATACTATGTTGAAGAAGATGACCTCTTTTATTTCTTCGCATAAGAACGTCAACAACACCGAATCAGAATTCCTACAATTTATGAGAGTGTACGTGTGTAAGAGGCCAAGAGAGGATCAGTAAGAGGAAGGAAAGATCGCGCGCGATCCGTGGCTCGTTTGTTGGGATACTGGTCCGGAAATTGCCTGGTATTGACCGAAGCCACGAAAAAACTACCGATCACAGCGGTCAACCGCTAGAATTCTCATCCAGACAGTGGTTTACACTTCACCTTTTATAACGTGGCACGTCTGTTTAGGTAAAGTAAAGGCATGTTTTCACGATGGAATATGGCACGACTTTTTGCGACTTTCTCGGTCGTCCCGCTAGATGTCGTATGATCGCGAGAATAACACGCAGTGCTGCTGACCAAGCGACATCTAACGGCACGGCCGAGGAAGACGCGAAACGCCGTGCCATACTCCAGCGTAAAGACAGGCCTTGGCGCGCCACGTTATAAAAACCGAAGTATAAGCCAACCTAATTACGAGTAATAATTACGAATGTAGATAATCCGCCACCGTCAGGCCTCGAACCCAAGAACCTCCTGGTCAGCGACTCAGCAGAGCAAATCAGTCAGTAATTACTACGTATGTAAACAGCCTCTTTTAACTTTTTATTTCATAATATGTGACGAATTCTAGTTCCAACACACACTCAAGTCGAGACAGGGTTCTGTTTGAAGCTTTCCTTGCCCATAGAAGTTGCTTGGAATAATGGCAGACAATGCCGATATCGCATAATTCCAAGAATAACTCACTCCGTTGATGCGCACTTCATTTCTTTTCAGATTTTTTTGTTTACGCCAAGTTTAGTGACATCAGCACATACTGCCTTTACAAGTTCCATCAACTATTACCACAAGGTTTTCCTTTATAATTCCAATTTTTCCTCAACAAAAAGTCTATTTTTGAAAAACTGATTTCATTAAGACAAAATTTATCTTCAATATTGTAGTTTAAATGAGACGCCGAAAAATTTTTCAACATTTGCAAGTTTAGAAAATTTAAAGATTTCAAAGAAAATTGAACGTGACCCATTTTTATAAGCCAACTTTTTTTTGGAAGCGTACGAAAGAAAAGAAAGGAAAAAAACTGCAGCCATTTTTTAGACAATTTTGAAAATGTCTTATAAAGTGTATAAATCCAGTCCATAAATGAAAATATCTGTTTCAAATTCAAGGGGCCGCAATATCAACCAGATCGATCGCGGATATCAGTTTTGGTCAAAAGACTGTCTACAGCCTAGCCGACAGCTTTGTTCACAGTCAGATGGACGTTTTCCCTAAAGCCAATTTTTATGACTCATGAACCCCCAAAATGTAAATTCAAACTACATTACGACTTAGATGAAGTAATGTACTACATAGCATAGGGGCGAGAAAAACACTTTTCAATTTCAGGACTCACAAAATGGATTTTCTGTCGAAAAAATCCGCTTTTCATTGCACGCACTTATCTTCTTCTATACTACGAAGTTCGAACATTTGCAGTGTGCGAAAAAGGAAAAGCTACGAAATGTGAATATAAAAAACAAACTAGAGGTGCTAAAACAGCGCATACTTTATACCCCATATTATCATGCAAATTACGCGAAAAGTACTCAAATTTTCGATAAATTGTACATAACCTATTTCATCTTTCATCATTATCATTAAATCTATTTTTAAGCAACAGATTTCATTAGTGGAAAAATCTCTATCTTCATAACTGTAAGTGTAGAAACACGCCGAAAATGTTTTGGATTTTTGCCATTTTCGAAAAATCTGTTTTCAACAAATTGAGACCTGCACCATTCTCTTAAACGTCCTTCACACTATCAAATAATAATAATAATAATAATAATAATAATAATAATAAATAAAAATAATCAGAAACGATGGAGGAATTTTTTTCAAAATTTTGAAAATGTCCCAGAGGCTTTTCCCAGGCCAGTACCCCAAAAATTAAAATCCCAATTTCAAATTGAAGGGCCCGCGAAATCTGCCAGATAGATGGGTAAATATCAATTTTGAATAAAACAGGCTGAACGGATTAGCCGCTAGCATTATTCACAGACGGACGGACAGACAGACGTTTTGCCGTCATTCGATTTTTTGGTATCAAGGACCCAGAAAACATGGATTCTGGCTAGACCACGTGTTAGAGGATTTTCCCCTTAAATTTAGCAACTGGATTTATCCACTTTTTCGTTGCCAGGGCCTTGTAATAAGAGTTTTCTTTCGAGAATTCTTCGTTTTTTCGCGCATCAGTACATAACTTTGTCTCTACTGCGTAAGCAGTAGCGAGAAAGTAAAAACAAAGTCTAATATTGGCATTGTTTCACTAACCCTCTCTCCATCTCCGTTCTGTTAGGTGCCAGGTCACAACCGTCATGGTGTCCTCCGCCAATAGGCTCGCACCTGTGTTGGTAAGGGTCGAAGATGAGGTTGTGCCGGAAGCAGATCTTGTCGTCTCGGGTGCAGGGCACGGGGCGGCCGATGAGGGAGTCGTTGGCGAAGTAGCGCTTGTAGCCACGAAGCCCCACGCGGGTAGACTTGATGCGTGGGCGCACACAGGGTCCGGGGTCATCCACAGGGGGCAGGCAACCACTGCACTCCCACCGTGGACCGTGAGTCAACAATCCGCTGGAGGCTTCTTGGAGGCCCAGAAGGCAGACAGCTAGTGCCGCACCCAGCAGCGACACGCAGGCCATTCCGATGAGTTTAGTCGGTCGTTTTGAATTTGGAGAAAACTAAGAACAGTGTTATCATTAGGGAGCGAATTTTAATAACATAAAACATCGCCAAAAATTATCAATAAAATGCTCTTAAAATGTTTTAAAAGCAAAGAAAAACGACGTAAAAAATTGATAAAAACTAATTTAGATGAACAACTCAAGCTTTTGGATATGCTATTGACGTAATCGAAGCTTCGTCCTTTCGTTTAAGTGAGCTCAGCCTGCAAAATTTTGATTTAGACTGTTCTTTACCAGGGAATCCCTGTCTTTAGTTATCGTGAAATCGGTCGAACCGTCAGTGGCTCTGATATGTTTCACAGCAAACTTTGATTACATACGACTGACATTACAATTTCTGAGCGAAAAAATCGAATAGACGACTAAGGAATTCTGTAGAGTATTTGTTGCATTTCATAAATATTATTTGAAACAAATACCATTAAAATTATGTTAAAATCCATGAAATCAGCAAAAAATGCTTCAAAAATAACGGGAAAATGTAATAATAGCCCAGCGGGCCCCACCAAGCCTGGATAAGTTCGAAGCACACGACTGATTTCCCGAAATGTGTAGTGCATATAAGTGTACGAGGGGATACCCAAAAGATAACCAGACTTATTTTTTAAAGCTATGTACTTTCTTGTTCTTTTACAAACCCTTAACACATCTGAATATATACTTTTCAATTCATGAAAAATTGATTCAGTGGTGAGTTGTAGTTGACATTTATATAATTGAAATGATTGAAGGCGTTGTTGCCTTCAATCATTTCAATTATGAAAAATTGTTTCATGGGCATAGTCTAAGCAGCAGGGGATGAGATGTATTTTACTTCTTCTTCTCCTCTTCAATGTACGGAAAGGGGGAAATTTATTTACGTTTTGAGATTCGCAAGTGACTTCTATAAAACATCACGGTAACTCTCTCTTACGGTGACTAAAATAAAAGAAAACGAGATGCTACGTTAACTCATACTTTCTCTATAATGGGTCACGGCTACGTAAAAGGAACGCATCCACGAGGTACGTGTCCTTAGGTCGTCAAAGAAAACACAGTTCCATGGAAAAAACTTTTTTGTAGCAGAGACATAACAAGTTGCAGTATTTTTCCAATAATCACCACCAGAAGTGATACATTTGTCCAGCCGTGGGACCGGGAGCGGTAGCTCAGTGCAACAACTGATGTCACTGCAGCACCTCTGACCGGCAGGTCCTAGGTAGGATTTTCGACACTAGCTTTTCAGCTAAGTCTAATTCAGTCGCTGTCTGGAGGAGAATTCTAGTGGCCGGCTGCTCTGATCGGTAGTTTTCCGTGGTTTCTCCGATCAACACCAGGCGAATGCCGGAGCAGTACCCTACCAAACGGGACACGGACCGCGCGCAATCTGTCCTTCCCCTTCCTTGTCCTATCCTCTCCCCTTGCACAGACACACACTTACACTAACACACACTACACTACCACATATTCCGGGAGACCCGACAGGAGCTTAGAGCTTGTCCCGGCTGGGGCGGTGCCCCGCTGGTGGGAGAGTCCTGGTTAGGGGGAAACCCCACTAGCCGACGGTAGGTCGGCGCCGAATCTTGCCATCCAGTGGGGAAAGATCACCGCCATCTCCGGAGAAAAACCTGCACTACACTTTCGGGACTAATGACCAAAGCAGTTGACGCGCCCGGAAACACGAAAAAATCAAATCAATCAAATCGATTACATCAGCGAAAATTCTTTAAAAATGACGGGAAAATGGAAAAAACTTACTAATTAGTCGACATCTACGAAAAATGAAAAAAAAAGTATCGTATTAAAATGGGCCGTTTCCTGTTGTCAACATAAAATTTATTTATATACTAAAAACATTGTTCTAAAAGTGAAAAAAAAATTTCATTAAAATCCTCCCCTAGTGATCACTAAATCTGTTGGGGCGAAATGTTTCTAACTATGATATCTTAAACAGGAGACAACTCCGGTGTTGGAGACATGTAGGGGGTACATATGGAAAACGTTGGCAGCTAATCGGACTCTCATAGCTTCAGCGATATCACGCGGTGAATAGGAGAACATTTAATCACAGTAAGGCATTTTTGGGCAGCGGCTACAAAGCTCGTATGTCAAGTAAACGCCATCTATAATTACTGACAAAGGACTCGTTTGATGGGCCGGAGAGAGATAGGGCACGCGGGCAGGTAGGTGGACCGACAGACGCATACTTTTTTCGAGTAATTCTCTGTGCCCCAGGATAGACAAGTCAGGCAATTAAACTGAATTCAAAACTTGTTTTTATTATGAACCTGCAGAGCGCGAATAAGCCACCTCAGGCGTCACGCTAAGCTAGTTTTTGTGGTATTTAAGGTCTTAAAGAACAACTTCTGAACTACTTCCATTGATTGGTTATTCTGGCCCCGACAACTGCTAAGATCATTACTCCCGTACGTGTAGTGCATGCTTTACCTCGGGAGGTGGCGGTGATCTTCCTATTCGTTGGTGAGATTGCGCGGACTTATCGTCGCTAGCGAGGTTTTCCCAAACTTGTATCTCCCACCTGCGGGGCCGTGTCCCAACCGGGACAAGCTCTAAGCTCCCGGCCGATCTCCCGGGATGTGTGGTAGTGTAGAACATGTAAGTGCAAGCGTGAGTAAGAAGGGGGTGAAGATAGGACAAGGAATGGGAAGGAAAGATTGCGTGCGGTCATTCGGTATTCATCGGAAAAACCACGGGAAACTACCGATCAGAACAGCCGGCCGATAGAATTCTCATCCAGACAGCAGCTGAATTCAACCTAGCTGAAAAGCTAGTGTCGAAAATCCTGCCACCGTCAGGACTCGAACCTAGGACCTCCCGGTCAGAGGCGCTGCAGTGACATCAGTTGAGTCCCCTCCCCGGAGATAACCACTTCAAAAAATCCTTGCCATTATGTTTGATTTGACACTAAAAATACGCAATTAAAATGTCATTCGAACTTTTAAAGAATTAATCCATCCTCAGATTCCAAGTTACGTCAACGCACAGCCTAAAACACCAGGACAAGAGAATTCCTATAAATTTCTACTAACCTACGGAAGCGTGTTGTGGTGTTGGCGGCCGTCCTTCCTCCACTAACTTCATTCCTTACACCGCGTACTATCTTCCTTCTTTCGACCGCTACAGCAGGGAATTCCTAGGCAGACCAATCTTTGGTGGGCACTGGCTACACAATTTCCAAGGCCATCTTTATTTCCGGCGAGGGATTATCACTCTCAGGCAGTTTTATCGAGTTCAGCCTCAAAGGAGAATTTTTTATCTTTCTCAAATACTACGACTAGTACAGTCACCAAGTACTGAACTCGTGATAACAGCACATACTTTCTCGCATTTCTTGTAACTTTTGCAATTTTTGAAAATTCAGAGACTTCAATGCTAATCGGAGTTGTATCATTTTATAAGTTGTAAAAAAATAATACAAAATATTTGAGTCATTTTTAATAAAAAGTATACAGCTATGTAACATACATTTGAGGTGGGTTCCAGTATGAAGCTACTCATTTAATACAAACTGTGGGATGGTCACTTGGGTCCACCTAGTTCAATAAAAAGAACTCCCAAAATTCTCTTACATACATAGCAGAGTAGCAATGTTAACTTTATTAATCTTTGGTGACAAGATATTTTGACATGACTTTACAAGCATCGGCTATTCAATCTGATACAAGTGCAAATAGATGCAAATTTTACGAGCTTTTAATTAAAAAAATAATTGTTATTACTTTTTATCTTCATACGCTATGTAAATAAAAATGTCATTTCCGATTACTGTGTGATACATTTAGCACAATATTAGCAACGTAAACAGTAATTTAGATCAACATATCCGAAGGTTGGAAGAGGTCGTTCTCTACACAGACGGTTGGGTACAAGTCGGCAACACAGCGAATAATACCAACCGTACACCCGTGACTGTACAAAAGACACAGACATCGCATCCAGTCACAACTTAAAACAAATTTAGTGTTTTAGATTATAAAACAGATTTTCCTCGCCTTCCTGATCCTCACCACCCTTCTCTACCATCGACAAATTCATGCACAAACCAACGCAAACAGACTAGGAAGCGCGTCAAAACCAAAACACGTAAAGCTGCGCATCCTAGCTCACTTGAAAACAAACATTCCTACTGAGCCTAAAAAAACAGGTACTTATTTTAGCTGACAGTCATGGCCGCCATCTTTCCTCCAGTCTCAGTAGGAAGTTACACTCCAATTTCTCAGTCTCATCTATTTTTAAACCTAACGGGAGGTTTGCAGATGTGATTGCAGAGTTGGACACCCACACGAAGACACTGACCAATCAGGACACAGTCATTATCATAGGAGGGCAGAATGACATTAACTTGGGCGGTAATTTTACACCTGCACAACATGTAAACAAATTACAATCTGCCGCCCAAAAAAACTAACATTGTAGTCTCGACTCTGCACTTCTGGTACAACAGACCAACACTATGCAGCGAGATTAAGCACGCAAACCAACAATTAAAACTACAACTGAGAGAAACAAATGTCACACTTTTTTAAATTAATTTCCTCTCAGCCAAACACTTCACCCGGTATGGTCTTCACATGAACCTTGCTGGAAAACATGCAGCCGGTAACAAGCTTCCACATTACATCATCAACTCCAGTCCTTCGCATTCTCCTGCCAAAAATCCATGCCTTTCACCTTCCTTACGTTCTCCACCCCCCACCCTTATTTCGAACCCTGTTGCCTCTTCCTCTGAACCTACACCCGTTTCTCCCATTCCCACTACCAATTCAACTACACCTGATGCCCCACAACCTGTCACTGCCGGGACACACTGCAACCTTCGGCCACGCACACGAGGTACAAATGGAGTAAATATATAGTAACTAGACAGATGCAGCAGAAAAACATTTGTGTAGGTACTTGCAAAAGATAAACATTCTGCACCATAATGTTCAATCCCTTTCAAATAAAACTGTTTATCGAGGCAGCTCTACAGAGCGATTTAAATCAAATGGATGTTCTTTGCTTTACAGAACATTGGTTATCTCCCAAAGAATTTAGCATTTTCCAAATTCCAAACTTTTACCTCGCAGACTTATATATATATATATATATATATATATATATATATATATATATATATATATATATATATATATATAATATTGTAATGGTCTGTGGGCTGAGCCTCAAGAAGGCATGGAACTTTTATGTGAGCAAGGAGGAATTAAAAGAAATGAAAGAAACAATAGACAACAGCGACGCGTAACCATAATTAAAAGCGTGATACAAGAAAGCATAAGGGGCGGAAATAGGCGTGATGAACGATGAACAGAACTTAAATTTAGAAACATTTTAAAGCAAAAACCACGTTATTCGAGCCACGGGTTCCGTAAATATTACAAAGGGTATAAATTGCATGCATAACATGACGAAGATGAAAGACGGAACTCATTGTTGTACTACTGGAAATGTATAACAAGAAGAATTTTGTTGAATATCCAGTGAATGCCGGGGTGGATTTTGGCCAAACTTACGGGAATTATAGGGAAAAATATTTAGAGCAGGCAAAATTAGTTACGGTGCGGGGCAATTTATGTAAGACGCAAAATGCCCGAAAACAGCAAAAATGTAAGAGTTTTTGAACATTTATTATGGTGATTGGCATATGTTTGGAAAAAAGACAGTCACTTGGATTGTAGGGACCAACAATGTGAACTGGGTTACAGACAGAATGAGTTCGGATCTAAGGACGATCACACACGTTTTCATGTTGTGTTGAATTTTTGAGAAATTTCGCGGAAGTGTCGTGCAAAACGTTAATAGGCTATTTTCGTTACATAGGAACAATTGTTTAAACCGAGTGCATCGAAAATTTAGTTAAATTCATTGAGAAATTCACGAAAAAAAAAATCTGCATAGGAAATACTTACGTAAATTAGGTGTCAGAAAATAGAAGCGTCGAAAGATATATAGGGATATCGCGAAAGATATAGAAATAACGTTCAGGGAAGACGCGATTAAGACAAAGAAAAAACAATAGTCGTGGATGCATTGGCATGTCTTAAACGGAGAAGTGAACCGTAGAGGATCTGGTGGCAGCTGAACGGAGAATCGCGTGCGTGAATAACGCACGTGACAACTACCAGCGACGGGCGCTGATAGAAGGTGACATCGCTGCAGAAAAGGGAAGTGGCACGCATTGTGCAAAAACTGTATTTTTTTTGGTTTGTTTACGCTCCATTCAAAAGAAGTTCTGTCGAAGACCGAGTTATGCTATTAGGCTAAGGATAATAAATAAGGTCACGACAGAATGCGCATTCTGATGGATGGATGAGATTTGTTTTTCATTGTATTGTATTTTCAGTGTGTATGTTTATATGTTTTTCTTCCTGGGTGTTTATACATATTTGTGTTGTTATGTTTTGTAAGTTGGAGGGGCAGATGGTGTTCACGAAAGAGCCATCAGCTAAGATAAGTCCAAAATTAAATGCATGAGCATCCCAATGGCTCATAATTGCCGTGATTCCATGTTTTTTATTTTTGTAATGGTATGAGTGTTGACCCAGGCACGAACGAAGCGGACCCTTACTTCAACTCCGTATGGAGTGAGCGCGCGAACTACGACACGGTAAGGAACAGATAATAGGACGAGCTAGCAGAGGTACGGGCAATTAATAATGTGGAACCCAATTACAATTTAGGGCTAGGGCAGGGCAAGATAGTGGGCGTGAGTTTAATAAGAGAATAATTAAAAGCGGGATTATATATAATATTACATTGACGCCGCGACGTGAGGTGTCGTGGTAGCAGAGGTGGGGGATTGTAATGTAAAAGGAGGGAGAGGGAGAATAAGAGGATATATTACAGTGGGCGCCCAACGTGTGGGCGGGATAATATATTTATAAGAGGAGTGGAAAACATTACAATATATATAATATATATATAATATATATATTATATATATAATATATATATATATATATATATATATATATATATATATATATATATAGTAACCAATTGGATTATTTTTAGATCTCTCAAAAGCTTTTGACGTCACTGATCATGACATTTTACTTTCAAAATTACCTTCATATGGAACCCGTGATATTGTTCTAGATAGCGGCGGCGCTAGCCGAATGCGTTTACTACGCTCCGTGAAGTCACGAAGGTTAAGCGCATTCGAGACTCGCGGGTTCGTGGTTGGGTGACCGGCCAGGAACCCTGGGATCTAACGGCGTCGAGCCCCTGGCCGAAGGGATAAAAGGCACTGACTGACTGCGAGCTGACGAGACTTGACAATTATTAAAAAGTAAAAAGCACATTAATGGAGGATTACTCCCAAGTGTAAAGCGCTCAACGCCCCTAAGGGGCTTGGAGACGCGTTGCGTCAAGATGTGGATGCAACAAAAAAAAAAAAAAATAAGCAACAGAGCATCAATTATTGGATGAGTCGACATCGCCATTCTATAAGTACACCCCTCCTCCAGTGCTCGAAACAAGTTCCACCCTTTTGTACTGGGGCAGACCAGTTTTAACTGATCGTACTGTCGATTACAATAGGCCAGATTTTCTCCTCATAGATAAAAAGAAGAAAGGAGTAATAATAGACATCGCAGTACCATTATCCCACAACATCAAACAGAAAGAAATAGAAAAAAAATCGAAATATGAAAACGTATCTTACGAACTAAAACATGTTTGGAAATTAAATGCTACCAAAACATACCCACTCGTGATATCGGCACAAGTCCTGGTCAGTAAAAACTTACCTAAAAACGTAACAGAACTTAAACTACCCAAAGACGTTCTGAAGATGGGACAGCGCGCAGTTTTGTTGCAAACAGCCCATATCGTATGAAAATGTTTATCTTAAGTCCAGATATGAGATGAAGTTCTTCTGTGGCCGAACCTGTCCCCAAAACAACTCCGGGGAAGGTGAGCATTTCTACCACCAAAATAGCTGAGAAAACCTGGGATGATGATGATAATAATAATAATATTAATATTAATAATAATCTAATAATAATAATAATAATAATAATAATAATAATAATAATAATAATAATAATAATAGCCAGTCCGTATAGCCGAGACCGCTAAGGCAGTAGTGTCGTGGCGATCTCGGACGGAAGGATCGCGGGTTTGAGTCCCGCCTCGGGCATGTGTGTGTTTGTGTATGTCCGTTTGTGTCTGCCGTCCATTCATCCTTCATTATCATCGACATTCCATCTTCCATCCCCCCAGGACTAACAACCTTGGGGTATAAAAATCGGATAAAATGATACTGAGTTCGCGCAAGTGCATGTTTTGCGTGGTCCAAGGTGGCCTATTTGCGAGCATAATAATAATAATAATAATAATAATAATAATAATAATAATAATAATAATAATAATAATAATAATGAATGTATTTGGCGATTTGGGTCGGTAGTCCGACTTCGACGACCAGCTACCTGTGTCGGTACCGGCGGCTTAGTTCAATTCCCATGCTTGGGGGTAAGAACGACATGAGGCGAACATGCCGTATTTCTTCACCGTAACTAGCAAGATCTGCCTGCTTGAGCTTTTCTTCGTCACAGCTACAGAAACTGGGACGATTTTAAAGGAAAGTTTCGAACCCAGGGACCACAGCACGGGAAGCTAGTATGCTGCCCATGAACCATCCCAGAGGCTAATAATAATAATAATAATAATAATAATAATAATAATAATAATAATAAAAATAAAAATAATCAGAAACGATGGAGGATTTTTTTTCAAAATTTTGAAAATGTCCCAGAGGAATGTCCGAGAGGAATGTCCCATGTTTCATAGCAAACTTAGATTACATACGACTGACATTACAATTTCTGAGCGAAAAAATCGAATAGACGACTCAGGAATTCTGTAGAGTATTTGTTGCATTTCATAAATATTATTTGAAACAAATACCATTAAAATTATGTTAAAATCCATGAAATCAGCAAAAAATGCTTCAAAAATAACGGGAAATGTAATATTAGCCCAGCTGGCCCCACCAAGCCTGGATAAGTTCGAAGCACACGACTGATTTCCCGAAATGTGTAGTGCATATAAGTGTACGAGGGGATACCCAAAAGTAACCAGACTTATTTTTTAAAGCTATGTACTTTCTTGTTCTTTTACAAACCCTTAACACATTTGAAAATATACTTTTCAATTCATGAAAAATTGTTTCATGGGCATAGTCTAAGCAGCAGGGGATGAGATGTATTTTACTTCTTCTTCTCCTCTTCAATGTACGGAAAGGGGGAAATTTATTTATGTTTTGAGATTCGCAAGTGACTTCTATAAAACATCACGGTAACTCTCTCTTACGGTGACTAAAATAAAAGAAAACGAGATGCTACGTTAACGCATACTTTCTCTATAATGGGTCACGGCTACGTAAAAGGAACGCATCCACGAGGTACGTGTCCTTAGGTCGTCAAAGAAAACACAGTTCCATGGTAAAAACTTTTTTGTAGCAGAGACATAACAAGTTGCAGTATTTTTCCAATAATCACCACCAGATGTGATACATTTGTCCAGCCGTGGGACCGGGAGCGGTAGCTCAGTGCAACAACTGATGTCACTTGAGCACCTCTGACCGGGAGGTCCTAGGTTCGAATCCTGACGGCGCACAGTGGGCTAACTGGTCCGAAACCTGACATAGACGGAAAATGTATAAGACCTCAACAAAACTAGGCCCTAATAGGTTTTTGGGGTCGCTGTTACGAATTGTTAGTCAAATTTTAAAAATTCAAAATGGCGGATCCAGTATGGCCGGTCTAAAAATATAAATTCAACGGTTTTCTTTGAGTTTTTGGATATAAGGTGTTTTCATGTCACTAATCACGAATTAGACGTCAGAATTGAAAAATTTAAAAATTGACAATTCAAAATTTAGATCCCGTATTTCAGGCTAAAAATATAAATTCAACGGTATTTTGGTTTGATAAAGCATAAAGTCGTTTGTTGACGGATTCTGATTTTTATTAAACGCTGTTCATAAACATGATGGCGCAGAACATTATTACGATCTTTAGTCAAAATCGTAATCATGTCTTCGCTTACATCTGCGTCGCTTTCGTCCGCGTTATCGTGTTGCAAATCGACGGAAGGGATTTGCGCTTCATAGAGCAACTCTTGTACCTCGGCAGGTACCTCTTTCTTCTCTAATATTTCCATATGCTGGAAGCTTTATATCAGAGGGACTGAAGATGCCAGGAGACGATGAAACACGTCGTGCATGGTTTTCTCCTGGGAGTACTTCCGCGTGAAATCTTCCCGGTAACGACGAATGTCTTTGTTCCGAGCCTCCTGCGCATCTTCAGACAACCTCCCGATTGGAAGTGGAGCCGCTTCGACGATCACGCATCCGTGCAATAGTACGATGTGCGCAGATGTGGGCATCGGGTACCATCCGTACAATTTGACGTACTGTCTGGCCACATCTAGGCAATAGAGTTTGAACTTTGGGCGTTGATAGCATACCCACTGACATCGTTTGCAAGATGACTTTGCACTTTGCCATCAATTCTTCGTCGATCCCCAAAATCTTTGCCGTCACGAATACGTCCTCGAAGAAGGGCCTCGCAGTATTACCGTCATTAGTAGTACCCGATCCCTGTTTAGGCATGTCAATGAGCACACCCAGTTTGTCTATCATCTTGAACTCAATTTTCGCTTGCGCACCTCGACATGCTTTTTCTGCTCAGCAGACCGGGCCTGCTGATTTTCAGTAAAAGCAAACTACTTTTTCTAATTAATGATTACTTACTTCATTACTAATTAATTAACTATTGCTGCCATGTATTATAAATTAATTAGCATTATTTGTTAGTAGGTAAAAATTTGTTAGTAGGTACTACACAGAGTGCACGTTGCGCTTGACCAATACATCTATGCATGTAACTTTCGGCGGCCACTGGGGAACCGCGAAAAAAGATCGTCAAGTAAAGTGGCGTAAACTTGCGCACGCGGTCTTTTTGGATCTCATAAGCTACATTATTAAGCGTACCCGAGAACCATTCAGGGAAGCGGAGCGACGCGGAGAACATTTTGTAGCCATGATTTTATAAAGCTAACGATGTTTCGGGATGAGGTTAAAATACACTACAGTTTGTAGCCAAAATGCTTGATTAAACGGGTGCAAATGGCATAAACTTACCTTTGGGGTGTTTCATGGTGTACAATGTGTCACCTGGGTCGATCACAATTTTATAAACTCGCGTCGAAATAACTTACAAGAAAACGGCCGTTTTTCGAACGTGTGTTGTCCGGCGACTGACACGGCCCATAACAAAGAGATTAGTGAGTGGAATGCCACCGGAGCGTTGAACTAGTATACACTATTGCCATCTAAACACGATTTCCTCGAACTAACGTCGAAACACGGATCTTTTTTTCCCCTTCGTGTCCAACTTTTCAAGCGAGATACACCACTGTGCGGCGGCAGGATTTTCGACACTAGCTTTTCAGCTAGGTCGAATTCAGTCGCTGTCTGGAGGAGAATTCTAGCGGCCGGCTGCTCTGATCGGTAGTTTTCCGTGGTTTCTCCGATCAACACCAGGCGAATGCCGGAGCAGTACCCTACCAAACGCGCCACGGACCGCGCGCGATATGTCCTTCCTCTTCCTAGTTCTAGGTTTAACGGAGCCACAGAGCAGCGAGTGAGCCGGCCAACCAGGAGCGAGCAGCCGGTGCGCGAAGCCTTTGCTAGGAAGCGAGGCTACGGCGCGCGGGACTATATAGTCGGCGGCCGTCGGTGGACCGGCAGAACTAAGTGAACGGTGATTTAGAGTGCCTTGCGAGTTGTATAGTGCAGTTAGTGTTGACCCGGCAGTGCGATATTGGTTCTTCTTGAACTTTGGCTTTGGAATTTCGGATACTCTATTTGGCTCCGGAATTTTGGATGTTTTGTTGTAAGTCGGATTGACTGAGAATAAACAAAAACGTTATTATTGTTATCCTGTTATTTTCAATACATAACACCCCCTCTCCTTTACCTTTCCTCAAACTAACATGCTATTTTGCCCATCTCTATTCCCATATTTTCTCTTTTTGTCTCCCATCTTACCATGTAACCGTGTGTGCGGTAGTCTGTTCCGAGGATCCATCTTAAAAGTCTTTCATATATTTTCAGTTTCCTCCTTTCCTTCCTTCCCCAAATTTCTGCCCCCCACCTCAAAATAGAACAATACTATCAAATATCCTCATACCCTTGCCCAAAAATCCCTGCACCTTCTTTTAATTATACCCATACTTGTTTCATAGCCATCATCTCCATCTACATATTTCTGCTAAGTGCTTTCTTAGCCCCACTCTTAAGCCAAAACCCTAAATACTTCCGTTCATCATCTCTAAAATACTTTCTTTCCAAATAATTTTCTCACATTTACTCTTCCTTCTCCATCATTTTGTCTTATCCATACTGAATTTGAGTTTTCTATTCTCGAAACATTTTTTCTAACCTCCCCTACATTAGATTCTTCAAGTCCTTGGCATTGTCAACCAATAATACAACCTCATCCGCAATAAGGCGGCCCCTCGCATTCATTATTCGGCGAATTAGCAATCGCTAATATTTACATTACTGACAATTTGTTCGCATTATGGTGTTTATGAGAACATGTGCTTTAAATAATATCATATGAAATTTCTGGAAAACTCAATCGTTTTCTGAAAATGTGCTCAAATTTCCGTATTTTGAGAAACGTCCAAATGCCATTTTCTAAAAATGGTTCCAAATATTTTCAAACTTTTCCAACAGGTCGTGCACTTACACTGTTTAATATTATATAAAGTTCATTTATTTTTATAAAAGTGTATTTCTTTTTAAAATTAGTTTTGTAATGGAAGGTATGGAATGCAGCGGAAAATCGATTTCGAGATTTCGGGAAAACACGTTTTGAGGTCACTTGAAACCGAAAAAGTTTTTTTTCAAAACGTCAGTCTGTTCGTCTGTAAACATTGCTAGCGCTTCAACCGCACATACGATATTTTCCAAATTGAAGAAACCCCTGCCCATTTAGCTCTAGTTGAAACTTTGAAATTTTCAAAAACTTTCATCAAAATATAGGGGTACTTTACATGAAGCCCTTCGGACATTTTCAAAATTTTCTCAAAAACGGTTCCAAACTTTTTCTTAAAATTTATTGCAGCTTTTTTCGTAGTTTTCGTGCAATAGTGCATGCAATATATGCAATTTTAAAAAATTCCAAAAACAAGATTTTCTAAAAAACGGCTCCAATATTTTTTCATCACATTTTTCCAATGGCTACTTCTAATTGCACTGTTTAATATGACGTAAAATTCACTTTGGTGTATTTTTTGTTTTTTCAAAAATCACACAAATGTACTTTTTTTAAATATCTCTCACGCCATTAATATGCACATTTCCGTCGATTTGTATACTGTCACATCCGCCGGCCCGGCTATAGCTCAATTGGCTGTTAGATCACCAGTTCCTTTTACTCTAGATGGAAGAAGAGGGTTGCTAGGAGTTGTTCTTGCTAATAAGAATTAACATAATGACTCGAAAACATTTAAATTTATTCCTGACACCTGTCAAGGAAGTTACATAAAAAATAAAATACCCTACCTAATGAGCTCTCTAATAAATAGTAAGATAATGAAATTAAAATTAAGGATTTACTGATTATGATAATTTAAGAACATGATTGCTCAGGCGCGGCAACGCTTACAAAATCTGGATTGTTTTATAGCAAAAAGTTCATGTTGCGCTTGAAGAGCGAATAATGATAATATCCAATAGTGTGGGTTTCTTTTTTTGTCGATTCGACAAATTGTACTGGGACGTCTCGTATGCAGCAGTTGGCCCTGTCAGCTGGGCGCCCGCAAGGTTCGTTGACCTCAGGCGGCGGCGCCGGCGGTGGCGGCTCCGAGGGTTACATCCTGGGCGCCAAAGGACAAAGGAAGCTCCGTGTCAGCGGTGGCAGCAGGCAGCGGCGGTCGAAACACCCGCTGCAGCTCGTCTCGTCCAAATGGTGGCCTCCACGTCGAGTCGTGGCGAGTTCAGATTTCTC
Organism: Teleogryllus oceanicus; assembly: GCA_964035755.1. Lineage (NCBI taxonomy): Eukaryota > Metazoa > Arthropoda > Insecta > Orthoptera > Gryllidae > Teleogryllus > Teleogryllus oceanicus. Next base: position 48,854,439 of record CAXIVR010000010.1, on the reverse strand, counting down.
TCGCGAGTCTCAGCATAGGCGTACGATTCAGTGCAGTCAGCAAGTTCTCTCTGTTCTCATAACTTGGCCCTATTGCGCGGAAGTCAGAGTCGAATATCAAACTCAACAGAATAACTTTCCCAAATCGAAAGATTAATTCGCCAAGCACGGCGTTCTTCTTGAAATCAACGTTGAGCCCGCCTCTCACAGCGCTCTCGGATTGAATCGGATGTTCGCTCTAGCACGACGTTCTCCTAACGTACTAATAATAAAATACTATTCATTCAGAAATGATTTAACGATATTAATGATGCCTAGTGCATTTAGCAAATTCAGGATGAAGGAAATAGAATTTTGGTTTGGCATTCTCCTTCTACTACAGATTTGATTGTATAGTATTGCTAACAAAATAGCAACCCACACTCATGGCTCTATTCCTACCACTACTAGCCAAAAGAGCTCAAACATTATGTGCATAGTCAATGCATTATTAATACAAAAACTTAAGTGCATAGAGGAAATCAAAAACAGAACTCCGTGTACGGGAGGTGTAGGCCCTATACATGGATACTACGCATTAAATTCAGTGGCATTTTCTTTGCGTGTGCAAGTCTGTGTCAACGCCTACTATGGAAACAAAAAATCATTTATTCATTGAATTTATTTAGATTTATTTCATTTATTCGGTCTTCCATGCGATGGGCGTCATGTAGATCGGCAGCAGCGCATCCGTGCATCGCAGGCAGTGCGCGAGTGATGCTGACGCCGTTGGCGATTGCCTCCAATTGTGTGGTCAGACGGAAGAGCAGACCTCATGGCCTGAGTCTCGCCACGTAAAATAAGGCATTCATTCATTCTAACGTCTTCAGGTTAGATCGGGAGGCGGCAGCGCATGCGAGACGTCCCCACTAAAGGACAAAGCGTGTCAAAGCACGGCCATCTTCAGAAGGTGGATGGTCAAGGCGTTGGATCGCTTTTTAACGGCCTGTCGGAGACCGAGTGACCGATTGTGATATTCCCTGTTGCGTGTTGAAGCTTTTAACGATACTCATAAAATTAATGTTACTTGACATCACATTGCCAGATGACAATAAACAATTAAAATCTATTCACAAGTTTAAGGGGCAAGTAAAATATTTTTTGCTGCATAATTGTTTCTGTACAATTAGATGCTATTCTATCAAAAAGAAAATGGGCATAATTATTTTGACCATTTAATAAATTAGTTAACAATTGTACTGTATAATTTTAAAAAGACTAACTAAGCTTACTAAAACAATGTACTTTAGCTTTTGGGACAATGACTCTAATTGCGGTTGCTTATTTTTGTCCAATTTCTTTGATCCAAGTGAGCAAGTCCTGAGATGATCCCTTGTTGTTTGTTTTTTCACATAAATGTAGTTTCATCAAGCACATGTTTTGTTGATCTCCTTTTGCTGATTGGACAGTGGGTTGTTTTTATGTTAACAAATATCATAGAATGAAATCTGTAGTTTGTTTATCTATACAAATAAGTTTTCTGTAACTTAGGAGCAAAAATGTCTGTTTGAAATATTGGTAACCTTGCTTTGTTGGCCCTTTTATTCATCATTCAAACTATGTAAGACTGTGGAAGAGGTTGTGGAGCTGAAGAAAAGATATGGATTGTACTTTTCCCCAAATATCAGTTTGAGTTACTACTAGTTTCTTTTTTACCAAAATAACAAATAAAATAAAATATGAAGAAAACATTGCTTTATATTTATTGTACACATTAATTTGGAACATAAATATATGATTTGAAAGTCAATGAAATTCAGCATTATCTTTTAAGTTGGTTTTGATAAAAGTTGCAGTTGTTTTAACAAAAATATGATTGAGTCACAATCATTGCATCTCTTGAAGACAGTTCACATTGAACTACACACCTTTGTACAACAATGAAAAGCATTATCTTTTAAGTTTGTTTTGATTAGTAGCAAATAAATTTGATCATAATAAATAAAACTTTAAATTAAGATGATTAATAATAAAATAAACTTTTGTTTTTTTGTCAAGTAAGATCCAGTCTATCTGTAGAATATCTTTATGAATAGATGTGTGATGTTTCAAGGATATCTGGATGTTGAAGAGTTGATCAGCATTTATTGAGATTGTAAAATTATTATGTTGTTAAATAGAGAATATTGAGATCATGGCAATCCACACTACAAGGGTTACACAATTATTTGAATTAATGATAATCTGAGGCCAAACACCAGAGGCTGTAGAGGCTAACTTTTAAAATACAAAAGAGAATCATGCAGATGTTAACAAATACAAAAGCACAGTCCTGTAACTTTGATTCAAAACACCTAATATACATCCACTGCCTTGTACATTCATTTATGAGTCCTCGTGTTTGTAAAGAAAATCAAACAAACAACAACACACCTTACAAATTTAACTCGCTATACTCATACACAACAAGGAAAGCATACATCCTTGTCCAACTAATGTTTATAAGCACATTATATGAAAAAGGTACATTATCTACAGAAATACAACACACCTGGAGCGACATATCTCGATTAAACAGCTCAAGAATAAACTCAAACACTTCCTGCAAAACCGTTTTGTTGGGTTCAGGAATACCTCAGTGACTAATATATGCAATCTATTTTCAGGTGCTACAGGTGTAGAATTAAAAAACCTCCCTCCTTCTGCTCACCATTTATGTTTATAAAGAAGTTTGAGGCAGGGGAGTTAATATCTTCCCTGACACCACACAAGATCAAGATTTATCTCTGTGATGTGTATTTATAAGTCAGTCAGTCGAAGAGCGCAAGGCCAAAATTATAGTATCACAGATTAAAATGTCAAGGACTAAAATATTTAACATTTTATAAATCGGCTCCGTTAAAGTATATAAACTGCTGTGCTACAATTTGAGCATCCTCCTATTAGTAGTTTTTGAGAAAATGTTCCCTAAAGATGAAAATTTTAAACTTATGGGAAATGGCTCCTAAAGTATTCAGTGCATTCCTGGCACATATGCTGGACAAACACAACACCGATATTTTGACGCTATTCAACCAATTGTTACCAGAAACAGTGTGACCAACACTAGGAAGCACCCACGACGATTAAGCAACGCCCACAATGTGTCGAAATGACCACGCCCACTTTCATGCTAAATAACAAAAATTAGAAAAATACTTAGAGATGACATATTAAGATGAAACATGGCTTATTTAACACAGAAAACTATAAAGTAATTAATTATTCAAAAAAGTAAAAAATTATATTTTCATCATTTTTGCCCATTCTGGCTCCCCTTAAACGAATAAAAATATTGAAATCTTTCAATTTGTACTGTATGGTTTAGCTGTATTCGTGTGTTAAAAATCAATGTTATGAGAAATTATTTAATTTGACATCATCGGATATGAACCTCGATAGTGAACCAAAATGTTAGTCACCAGTTCCCTATAACTGAGTCATCTGAATTGCGTTCGCATTTTTAGAGGTCAGTCATCCAACGGATTTGGAGGTTGTGCCTCAACCTCGTAAAGTTCGCATCGATTGTTATTTCTTGCCCCACAGGGTGGCTGCGGAAGACCCATACCGTATACCCCGCCAACACCGGAAGTCGTAATTAAACATACACCATTACGTTGGGCCGACAGCTCAAAATTAATGTTGAAACGGTACGGAATTAAAATGAATTGCCCAAATTGATTCCACTTTATATCTCCCACAGTATTTTAATCTCCTATCCTCGTGGCATTCACTATCGAAGACCATGCGCTTGTAGCCCTTAGGACACCCGCTATTGGCCTCGCAATACATGCACACGTTCCCTCCGCCTGTCCCTTGAGTGGCAGCTTTGATGTCCAGAGCAACTACGTGACTCCGTGGACACGGACCTTTGATGCAAGAGCTTGAAACACCTCTAAACCGGAAACCCGCACCCCACCCTTGGAAAAACATTTTGCCTGCCGGGAACTGCACTTCAAACGCAGGGGCTCGTCTAAGTCGAAAATCGCTGTCTGAGTTGTTCTGAACCCCTGGAAGTCTTCCGACGGATTCTTCCAATATCTTTTTCGTACGCTGTCTGGGAAACGGAGGTCCGGGATTGCACATCCTGTATTGGCCGGAGACACTTTGATGGGCACTGGCGGCTGGCTGCGGCACTCCACTCCCCCCAGGAAGTGTCGTGTAGGTTTGGCCTCGCATCCGCACATGACGTCACGCACAACTTCCTTCCGATAACAGCGGCCGTCGTAAGCCATGCGGTATCCAGGACACGGATCTCCATATTTTGCAAACGCCGATGATTCGCCCAGAACTGGCAACATAAGGAAGTTGTTCTCGGGGTGAATTCTTGATTGAAAGTGGCGTCTCCAGCTCAGTGATCATGGATGATCAATTTTACAGATTAAAGAAGGTAGACCAATTAAGTTGTCTGTCCATATTACGATGTACATACATACTCTACCTTCACCGGGAGAGGTAGCTCAGTGCATCAACTGATGTCACTGCAGCGCCTCTGACCGGGAGGTCCTAGGTTCCCACTCCCCACGGCGGCAGGATTTTCGACACTAGCTTTTCAGCTAGGTCGAATTCAGTCGCTGTCTGGAGGAGAATTCTAGCGGCCGGCTGCTCTGATCGGTAGTTTTCCGTGGTTTCTCCGATAACACCAGGCGAATGCCGGAGCAGTACCTACCAACGGGCCACGGACCGCGCGCGATCTGGTCTTTCCATTACTTGTCCTATCCTCTCATTACACACACACATTCATCACGCCACACATCATCACGCAACAGCACTACCACATATCCCAGGAGATCGGTCAGAGCTAGAGCTTGTCCCGGCTGGGGCGGTGCTCCCGCTGATGGGAGAGCCCTGGTTAGGGGGAAATCCCACTAGCCGACGGTAGGTCGGTGCCGGATCTCGCCGTCCAGCGGGGAAGATCACCGCCATCTCTCGAGAAAACATGCACTACACTAACGGGACTAATGACCAGAGCTGTTGACGCGCCCGGAAACATGAATAAATCAATCAATCAATCCTACTCTACCTTCTTCTTTGAGAAACTTTGAGAATTGTTCATTGTTTGCTCTGACAATAATAAACAAACAATAATACGTGCATGCAGGCGTACGTGTCAAACTTCTCCCCACCTGTTGGCGGAGGCCGCAGCCGTTAGCAAGTGGCCACTGGGGAGGCGATGACGAAGCTTTTCGAGGGGGATACAGAAGCGCCAATGAGAAGTCCGAGATGCGACAATCAGCGTCGCATCACCGTCGGCCGAAACCTCGCATCTTGCACACAGCACATGGTGAGAGTTCAATGACCTCGGTAACGAAGCGAAGGGATGTTTCTCAGTCTATCACATCCATGGAGGTGACGACCTCATCTCGATCGGGTTTTGTCCAGTTTCTGATCCACTGAGCAAATGCTTAGATGGCTCCTTTAATTTGCCTCGACGTAAATGTAGCTTCAGTATGCGCACGTTTTGTTTGTCGTGGTAGTAGAGCTTGGCAAGAGTTTTATTTGTTAGCAATAGAGGCAAAAATCAAATCTGTACGTTCGTTTACCGTTACTAAATAAGTTTTCTATAATTCGGCAACGAAAAGATTAGTTTTAAGTACACTTCGCTTTAAATTTATTATTATTATTATTATTATTATTATTATTATTGGCTATTACATATTATTATTACTGATATTTTTTCATCTTTCAACTATTAATAGTTAAATAGTTGGGGCGGGATTCTGAAAATCAGGAAAGCTCTGCGCAGATGATTTTCTCCATACGTCACATACAGTTTTTGACTGTTTTTGACTGGGCAAATAAAAAAATAAATAAATAGACGCCTACCGGAAAGCGAATGGGGAAAAACGAAAGTACAATGGATTGCAGAGATGTACTTGATACTATGGATTGATGATTGAGAAATAGAAAAATATTTTAAAAAGTTCTAAAAGAAGACGAAACTTGGGGATGCGACACATGATCGCATCCATTGAGTAGCATACGCTACTGTTGATTGATTTTTTTATTTGGTTCCTGGTACGTCAACAGTTATGGTCCCGTAAGTATAATGCATGTTATAGTCGGTGTTCCTCTTTAGCTGGAAAGTGAGGTCTGATACCGACCTATACGTTTTCCCCATACAGGTATCCTCAGTCGAGTATCGCCTTTTGGGGACAAGCTCTGGCTAATGCACGTGTGATAGTGTAGTGCATGTAAGTGTGTGGTGTATGAGTGTGAAGAGGTTCAAGCTCCTGTTGCATTTCAATTTTCGCAATTTTATCTGCTATTTGTAATTAAAATTTAAATGTATCTATTAATTGTAATTTAATTTGCTATCTTATTTTGTATTTTATTTGTAATTTATTTATATTTTTCTGTACATTGTAGACTGATGATGACGACAAAGCCGTCGAAAGCCGGCTATCTGAATAAGAATAGTACGTTAACGAAGATGACCTCTTTTGTTTACTCGAATAAGAACGTCAACAACACCTAATCAGAATTCCCGCAATTTGCGAGTGTACGTGTAAGAGGCCAAGAGAGGACTGCAGAGGAAGGAAAGATCGCGCGCATCCGTGGCTCGCTCATGGGGATACTGGTCCGGAAATCGCTCTGCGCTGACCGGAAGCCACGAAAAAACTACTGATCACAGCGGTCAACCGCTGAATTCCCTATCCAGACAGTGGCTTACTTCACCTTTTATAACGTGGCACGTCTGTTTAGGTAAAGCAGTTGGGCATAAAAGCCATCGATATGGAAGAGGCACGCCAGACTTCAGATTCTTCGGTCGTCCCGCCAGATGTCGTATGATCGCGAGAATAACACGCAGTGCTGCTGACCAAGCGACATCTAACGGCACGGCCGAGGAAGACGCGAAACGCCGTGCCATACTCCAGCGTAAAGACAGGCCTTGGCGCGCCACGTTATAAAAACCGAAGTATAAGCCAACCTAATTACGAGTAATAATTACGAATGTAGATAATCCGCCACCGTCAGGCCTCGAACCCAAGAACCTCCTGGTCAGCGACTCAGCAGAGCAAATCAGTCAGTAATTACTACGTATGTAAACAGCCTCTTTTAACTTTTTATTTCATAATATGTGACGAATTCTAGTTCCAACACACACTCAAGTCGAGACAGGGTTCTGTTTGAAGCTTTCCTTGCCCATAGTAGTTGCTTGGAATAATGGCAGACAATGCCGATATCGCATAATTCCAAGAATGAACTAATTCCTGCTGATGCGCACTTCATTTCTTTTCAGATTTTTTGTTTACGCCAAGTTTAGTGACATCAGTACATACTGGCTTTATGTTCCACTTCAACTATTACCACAAGGTTTTATAATCAATTTTCCTCAACAAAAAGTCTATTTTTGAAAAACTGATTTCATTAAGACAAAATTTATCTTCAATATTGTAGTTTAAATGAGACGCCGAAAAATTTTTCAACATTTGCAAGTTTAGAAAATTTAAAGATTTCAAAGAAAATTGAACGTGACCCATTTTTATAAGCCAACTTTTTTTTGGAAGCGTACGAAAGAAAAGAAAGGAAAAAAACTGCAGCCATTTTTTAGACAATTTTGAAAATGTCTTATAAAGTGTATAAATCCAGTCCATAAATGAAAATATCTGTTTCAAATTCAAGGGGCCGCAATATCAACCAGATCGATCGCGGATATCAGTTTTGGTCAAAAGACTGTCTACAGCCTAGCCGACAGCTTTGTTCACAGTCAGATGGACGTTTTCTCTAAAGCCACAATTTTATGACTCATGAACCCCCTAAATGTAACTACAAACTACACATGACTTAGATGAAGTAATGTACTACATAGTATAGGGGCGAGAAAACACTTTTCAATTCCTCCAGGACTCACAAAATGGATTTTCTGTCGAAAAAATCCGCTTTTCATTGCACGCACTTATCTTCTTCTATACTACGAAGTTCGAACATTTGCAGTGTGCGAAAAAGGAAAAGCTACGAAATGTGAATATAAAAACAACCAGAGGTGCTAAACAGCGCATACTTTATACTCCCATATTATCATGCAAATTACGCGAAAAGTACTAATTTCGATAAATTGTACATAATCCTTATTTCATCTTCATCATTATCATTAAATCTATTTTAAGCAACAGATTTCATTAAGAGAAAAATTCTATCTTCATAACTGTAATTGTAGAAAGACGCCGAAAATATTTTGAATTTTTGCCATTTTCGAAAAATCTTTTCAAAGAAATTGAGACCTGCACCATTCTCTTAAACGTCCTTCACACTATCAAATAATAATAATAATAATAATAATAATAATAATAATAATAAATAAAAATAATCAGAAACGATGGAGGAATTTTTTTCAAAATTTTGAAAATGTCCCAGAGGCTTTTCCCAGGCCAGTACCCCAAAAATTAAAATCCCAATTTCAAATTGAAGGGCCCGCGAAATCTGCCAGATAGATGGGTAAATATCAATTTTGAATAAAACAGGCTGAACGGATTAGCCGCTAGCATTGTTCACAGACGGACGGACAGACAGACAGACGTTTTGCCGTCATTCGATTTTTGGTATCAAGGACCCAGAAAACATGGATTCTGGCTAGACCACGTGTTAGAGGATTTTCCCCTTAAATTTAGCAACTGGATTTATCCACTTTTTCGTTGCCAGGGCCTTGTAATAAGAGTTTTCTTTCGAGAATTCTTCGTTTTTTCGCGCATCAGTACATAACTTTGTCTCTACTGCGCAAGCAGTAGCAGAAAGTAAAACAAAGTCATATTGGCATTGTTTCACCTAACCCTCTCTCCATCTCCGTTCTGTTAGGTGCCAGGTCACAACCGTCATGGTGTCCTCCGCCAATAGGCTCGCACCTGTGTTGGTAAGGGTCGAAGATGAGGTTGTGCCGAAGCAGATCTTGTCGTCTCAGGTGCAGGGCACGGGCGGCCGATGAGGGAGTCGTTGGCGAAGTAGCGCTTGTAGCCACGAAGCCCCACGCGGGTAGACTTGATGCGTAGGCGCACACAGGTCGGGTCATCCCAGGGGGCAGCAACCACTGCACTCCCACCTGGACCGTGAGTCAACAATCCGCTGGAGGCTTCTTGAGGCCCAGAAGGCAGACAGCTAGTGCCGCACCCAGCAGCGACACGCAGGCCATTCCGATGAGTTTAGTCGGTCGTTTTGAATTTGGAGAAAACTAAGAACAGTGTTATCATTAGGGAGCGAATTTTAATAACATAAAACATCGCCAAAAATTATCAATAAAATGCTCTTAAAATGTTTTAAAAGCAAAGAAAAACGACGTAAAAAATTGATAAAAACTAATTTAGATGAACAACTCAAGCTTTTAGATATACTATTGACGTAATCGAAGCTTCGTCCTTTCGTTTAAGTGAGCTCAGCCTGCAAAATTTTGGTTTGGACTGTTCTTTACCAGGAATCCTGTCTTTAGTTATCGTGAAATCGGTCGAACCGTCAGTGGCTCTAATATGTTTCACAGCAAACTTTGATTACATACGACTGATATTACAATTTCTGAGCGAAAAAAAACGAATAGACGACCCAGGAATTCTGTAGAGTATTTGTTGCATTTCATAAATATTATTTGAAACAAATACCATTAAAATTATGTTAAAATCCATGAAATCAGCAAAAAATGCTTCAAAATAACGGGAAAATGTAATATGCCCAGACCCACCAACCTGGATAAGTTCGAAGCACACGACTGATTTCCCGAAATGTGTAGTGCATATAAGTGTACGAGGGATACAAAAGAAACCAGACTTATTTTTTAAAGCTATGTACTTTCTTGTTCTTTACAAACCCTTAACACATCTGAATATATACTTTTCAATTCATGAAAATTGATTCAGTGGTGAGTTGTAGTTGACAATTATCTAATTGAAATGATTGAAGGCGTTGTTGCCTTCAATCATTTCAATCATGAAAAATTGTTTCATGGGCATAGTCTAAGCAGTAGGGGATGAGATGTATTTACTTTCTTCTCCTCTTCAATGTACGGAAAGGGAAATTTATTTATGTTTTGAGATTCGCAAGTGACTTCTATAAAACATCACGGTAACTCTCTCTACGGTGACTAAAATAAAGAAAACGAGATGCTACGTTAACTCATACTTTCTCTATAATGGGTCACGGCTACGTAAAGGAACGCATCCACGAGGTACGTGTCCTTAGGTCGTCAAAGAAAACACAGTTCCATGGTAAAAACTTTTTGTAGCAGAGCATAACAAGTGCAGTATTTTTCAATAATCACCACCAGAAGTGATACATTTGTCCAGCCGTGGACCGGGAGCCGTAGCTCAGTGCAACAACTGATGTCACTGCAGCACCTCTGACCGGCAGGTCCTAGGTAGGATTTTCGACACTAGCTTTTCAGCTAAGTCTAATTCAGTCGCTGTCTGGAGGAGAATTCTAGTGGCCGGCTGCTCTGATCGGTAGTTTTCCGTGGTTTCTCCGATCACACAGGCGAATGCCGGAGCAGTACCCTACCAAACGGGACACGGACCGCGCGCGATCTGTCCTTCCCTTCCTTGTCCTATCCTCTCCCTTGCACAGACACACACTTACACTAACACACTACACTACCACATATTCCAGGAGACCCGACAGGAGCTTAGAGCTTGTCCGGCTGGGCGGTGCCCGCTGGTGGGAGAGTCCTGGTTAGGGAAACCCACTTAGCCGACGGTAGGTCGGCGCCGAATCTGCCATCCAGTGGGGAAAAATCACCGCCATCTCCAGAAAAACCTGCACTACACTAACGGGACTAATGACCAAAGCAGTTGACGCGCCCGGAAACACGAAAAAATCAAATCAATCAAATCGATTACATCAGCAAAAATTCTTTAAAAATGATGGGAAAATGGTAAAAACTTACTAATTAGTCGACATCTACGAAAAATGAAAAAGTATCGTATTAAAATGGGCCATTTCCTGTTGTCAACATAAAATTTATTTATATACTAAAAATCATTGTTCTAAAAGTGAAAAAAACATTTCATTAAAATCCTCCCCTAGTGATCACCTAAATCTGTTGGGACGAAATGTTTCGAACTATGATGTCTGTAAACATGAGACAACTCCGGTGTAGGAGACATGGAGGGTACATATGGAAAACGTTGGCAGCTAATCGGACTGTCATAGTTCAGCGATATCACGCGGTGAATAGGAGAAAAATTTAATCACAGTAAGGCATTTTGGGCAGCGGCTACAAAGCTCGTATGTCAAGTAAACGCCATCTATAGTTACTGACAAAGGACTCGTTTGATGGGCCGGAGAGAGATCGTGCACGCGGGCAGGTAGGTGAACCGACAGACGCATACTTTTTTCGAGTAATTCTCTGTGCCCGGATAGACAAGTCAGGCAATTAAACTGAATTCAAAACTTGTTTTTATTATGAACCTGCAGAGCGCAATAAGCCACCTCAGGCGTCTCGCTAAGCTAGTTTTTGTGGTATTTAACGTCTTAAAGAACAACTTCGAACTACTTCCATTGATTGGTTATTTTGGCCCGACAACTGCTAAGATCATTACTCCCGTACGTGTAGTGCATGCTTTACCTCGGGAGGTGGCGGTGATCTTCCTATTCAGGTTGGTGAGATTAGCGCGGACTTATCGTCGGCTAGCGAGGTTTTCCCCAAACGTGTATCTCCCACCTGCGGGGCCGTGTCCCAACCAGGACAAGCTCTAAGCTCCCGGCCGATCTCCCGGGATGTGTGGTAGTGTAGAACATGTAAGTGCAAGCGTGAGTAAGAAGGGGGTGAAGATAGGACAAGGAATGGGAAGGAAAGATTGCGTGCGGTCATTCGGTATTCATCGGAAAAAACACGGGAAACTACCGATCAGAACAGCCGGCCGATAGAATTCTCATCCAGACAGCAGCTGAATTCAACCTAGCTGAAAAGCTAGTGTCGAAAATCCTGCCACCGTCAGGACTCGAACCTAGGACCTCCCGGTCAGAGGCGCTGCAGTGACATCAGTTGAGTCCCCTCCCCGGAGATAACCACTTCAAAAAATCCTTGCCATTATGTTTGATTTGACACTAAAAATACGCAATTTAAATGTCATTCGAACTTTTAAAGAATTAATCCATCCTCAGATTCAAGTTACGTCAACGCACAGGCTAAAACACCAGGACAAGAGAATTCCTATAAATTTCTACTAACCTACGGAAGCGTGTTGTGGTGTTGGGCCGTCCTTCCTCCACTAACTCATTCCTTACACCGCGTACTATCTTTCCTTCTTTCGACCGCTACAGCAGGGAATTCCTAGGCAGACCAATCTTTGGTGGGCACTGGCTACACACATTTCAAGGCCATCTTTATTTCCGGCGAGGGATTATCACTCTCAGGCAGTTTTATCGAGTTCAGCCTCAAAGGAGAATTTTTTATCTTTCTCAAATACTACGACTAGTACAGTCACCAAGTACTGAACTTGTGATAACAGCACATACTTTCTCGCATTTCTTGTAACTTTTGCAATTTTGAAAATTCAGACTTCAATGCTAATCGAGTTGTATCATTTATAAGTTGTAAAAATAATACAAAATATTTGAGTCATTTTTAATAAAAAGTATACAGCTATGTAACATACAGTTAAGGTGGGTTCCAGTATGAAGCTACTCATTTAATACAAAGTGTGGGATGGTCACTTGGGTCCACCTAGTTCAATAAAAATAACTCTCAAAATTCTCTTATTCATACATAGCAGAGTAGCAATGTGCATTATTAATCTTTAGTGACAAAATATTTTGACATGACTTTACAAGCATCGGCTATTCAATCTGATACAAGTGCAAATAGATGCAAATTTTACGAGCTTTTAATTTTAAAAAAAATAATTTCATTACTTTTTTATCTTCATACGCTATGTAATAAAAATGTCATTTCCGATTACTGTGTGATACATTTAGCACAATATTAGCAGGAAACAGTAATTTAGATCAACATATCGAAAGGTTGGAAGAGGTCGTTCTCTACACGGTTGGGTACAAGTCGGCAACACAGCGAATAATACCAACCGTACACCCGTGACTGTACAAAGACAAGACATCGCATCCAGTCACAACTCAAAACAAATTTAGTGTTTTAGATTATGAAACAGATTTCCCTATCCTTCCTGATCCTCACCACCCTTCTCTACCATCGACAAATTCATGCACAAACAACCGCAAACAGGCTAGGAAGCGCGACAAACCAAAACACGGAAAGCTGCGCATCCTAGTTACTTGAAAACAAACATTCCTACTGAGCCTAAAAACAGGTACTTATTTTAGCTGACAGTCATGGCCGCCATCTTTCCTCCAGTCTCAGTAGGAAGTTACACTCCAATTTCTCAGTCTCATATTTTAAACCTAACGGAGGTTTGCAGATGTGATTGCAGAGTTGGACACCACACGAAGACACTGACCAATAGGACAGAGTCATTATCATAGGAGGGCAGAATGACATTAACAGGCGGTAATTTTACCTGCACAGAACAACTTGTAAACAAATTACAATGTGCCGCCCAAAATACTAACATTGTAGTCTCGACTCTGCCCTTCTGGTACAATAGACCAACACTATGCAGCGAGATTAAGCACGCAAACCAACAATTGAAACTGCAGGTGGGAGAAACAAATGTCACACTTTTTGAAATTAATTTCCTCTCAGCAAAACACTTCACCCGGCATGGTCTTCACATGAACCTTGCTGGGAAACATGCAGTCGGTAACAAGCTTCCACAATACATCATCATCTCCAGTCCTACGCAGTCTCTTGCCAAAAATCCATCTCTTTCACCTTCCTTACCTTCTCCACCCCCCACCCTTCGAACCTTGTTGGGCTCTTCCTTCAACCTACTCCCGTTTCTCCCATCTCAACTAACACCCGTCTACATCTGATGCCCCATCTTCCTCACAACCTGTCAACACTGCCGGAACACACTACAACCTCTGACCACACCCGAGGTAAAAATGGAGTAAATATATAGCAACTACAGTCAGATGCAGCAGAAAAACATTCGTGTAGGTATTTGCAGAAAATAAACATTCTTCCCCATAATGTTCAATCCCTTTCAAATAAAACAGAGTTTATCGAGGCAGCTCTACAGAGCGATCTAAATCAAACGGACGTTCTTTGCTTTACAGAACATTGGTTATCTCCTAATGAACTTACCATTTTCCAAATTCCAAACTTTTACCTCGCAGGCTTTTATTGCAGAGAGAGAGAATCCCATAAAGGTCCTACGTATGGGAATTACTGTATTTACGTTAGAAATAATATTGATTCTATCCCCTTGGCGGAATTAAATGTGTATTCCATTGAAAATATTTTCGAAATTTCTGTTGTACATCTTACTTCACTAAAAGTGAACTACAATACTTTGCATTTACAGATCTCCAACAAAGAGAACGGCAGATTATATTTTGTTCTTAGAAAAACTGGAGATACTTAACAAAGTCAGCAATCGCTCTTTGAATCCATTGTTTATGCGGAGATTTTAACATTGATTTTCTGGTCGATCTTATGAGAAAGAAAAGTTTTCAATTTAATTAATTGCTTCAATTTAGACATTACAATTAATGTACATACACGGATCACACTAAATTCAAAGAAGGCAATCGATCAAATAATAATGAACAAAACTACTACTCCATTTCAAATTAAAACAAAGATTTAGGATACAGTGATCACGTATGACATACTGATGCAATAAATAAAACATGCAAGATTGTTTAATAAAAGTAAAATAAAATTAATTAAAGGATGAATTGATGCAGGAGACATTGGAACGCGGTTTACAATACAGCTGAAACAAACGATAAATATAATTATTTTCTGTTCAACACTTTCATTTCATCTTAACACTTGCTTTCCACTTCAAAAAATGAAAAATTCAAATATTTCACTTAAAAGCAATTAACTGTATAAATAGTCAAAATGAGAGTCCTAATGAACAGCTGCCCTACTACTTAGAGAACTATTCACATTTCTACCCTTCTTCCAGTATTATTTTCACTGAGGCCAGTGAGTACTTTAGCATGTCGATCTTCCCCTCTGGAGTAGCCGATTCAAATTAGACATCCATCTCTTGGCATTTGTAAGATAATTGCATAATTGCTCTATCAAACAATTCAGTTATTACGAATTTCTGTAAAAGAAGACTTTGTTTAGATTGTATACGATATCTGTATATTGTACATTGTACATTACTGTATATTCTGTACTGTATATTATTGTACTTTTTATTCTCTCAACCTACCTCAATTATTAAACACTTTTAGACTCACAATGATTTCTTGCCACTTTGTATATAACACGGACAAAGAGCAATGCATGAAACACTGACATCTTTACCACTTCCGAAGTTAGGGTTTTCCTGTCAAATGTTCAGACAGGGACATTACATAACCTTATTCAAACCCAATGAATTTTCGTAATAATTCTGGACATAGATGAAATCAGTAGTAGATCTCCAACGTCATCCTGGTGGCGCGTAGCCAAACTATTGACATTGATGCACTCTTGAATTTGCGGGATAAAGCCAGGGCGAAAAAAATGTCCAGAAAAGTCATTATTTTGAAAATGTATTACTGTTTATGCTTGTAAATCATAGCCTATAGTACTCCAGGCCTTCAAGGATGCTAGTACAAAAGCTTCATCACATTGGTTTAATAGATTCAGAGATTACTGCGCTGAAAAAGACAACGCACTTCTGTCTTTATATATTAGTATAGATGTAGAGAAAGATATATATCTCGAAAGGCTCCAGATTTTTTCTTTTGTATGGATAGTGCTAAACGGACAGGATAACATGACATCTGTTTTGAAAAATTAATCATAAACTTTTTTTAAAATGTTCTCATGACGTCAATATTTACATTACAGGCATTTCATATACATTATCACATTTGTGGAATACAATTGCTGCAATCAGTTTTTATGACGTTTCTAAATCTTAATGAATCAAGAAATTTAAAAACCAGTTCATAACATTTTACTTACAATCGATTTCTTTTTCCTTAAATCTGATGTTCTTTTTGAAGCAGCTATTTTGAATTTACAGCAATTCTTGTATTTAGTGACTTCAAAACTAGTACTTAACTATATTTCTGCGCTTATATGCTTCATTTCCAAGCTTCAATTCTGAATTTTGATATTTCATCTGATAAATATAAATCAAAGGATCTCGAGAACCATTTTATACATATTTCTACGCACATTGACTCATTTTATGCGCCAGCCATTTTGAAGGCGCCATTTTGAATTTTAAATTTCGTAATTATATTCTAATTCAGCGACCAAAAACCTTGATATCTATTTACGCAAATCCACTGACATTTGCAATTATGACCAAGTTTTATCTGATTCAACCGGGTGTGCGGCGGCAGGATTTTCGACATTAAGTAGACAGCTAGATCGAATTCAGCCGTCTGGAGGAGAATTATAGCGGCCGGCTGCTCTGGTTGGTAGTTTTCCGTGGTTTCTCCGATCAACACCAGGCGAATGCCGGAGCAGTACCACAACCGGGCCACGGACCGCGCGCGATCTTTCCTTCCCATTCCTTGTCCTATCCTCTCCCCTTACACACACACTTACACTAACACAGTACTACACTACCACATATCCCGGAGAACGGTCGGGAGCTTAGAGATTGTCCCGGCTGGGGCGGTGCCCCAATGCGTGGAGACCTGGGGTGAGGGGAAACCTCTACCAGTCGACGGTGGTTCAGGCCGGAACTCGGCATCCAGCGGCAGACTCACCGCCATCTCCTGAGAGAAAAAACATGCACCACACTAACGGGACTAATGACCAAAGCAGTTGACGCGCCTGAAATATATATAGGAGCATATTAGTATATATATATATATATATATATATATATGAAAGCAGGTTAATAGGGCTTGGTCAGGAAAATTCACTAGTTGTTTGCCAACGGTTTCTGAAACTTTTATTTCCATCCTCAGGGCTAATATAAAAGACAATGAAAACAACACTGTTCAAGAATAATGTTACTAAAACAACGTATGAGAACACTTCTATTGCCATAGAATATTTGTATACTCTATATTATCTATTATAGAAAAAAATTATGATATTATACTTGTACATCAAGAATAACTCAACCCATTCACTGCACCATCCTCCATCTCCGGCACCTCACATGCAATGAGGGACACAACATCACCCTCACCACACCAACATGATGACTGATACTAGCCAGATGTTACCAGAGGCCAGATGTTACCAGATGCCACACCGGGTGGCGAGACGAAAATATACGTGGTGTCACGGCGCCACGGCGAGCGGAACGAGTGGCCGCCAATGGGATAGTGAGAAGATGGAAACCGAATCTGCGATTGGCCAATTTCTAGGGAAAATCGAGGGAAAGTCTCTGGGGAAAGTTTTTCCAACTGAGACGCAGTTTTCTAGAGATTTTGGCAGCGATCGAATGGTCGCCATGAATTTCGAGAGCCGCAGATAACAGAGTCATTCAGAAACTGGAGTGATGTAGATCGGAGAGTTGCTTATAAATCTCGAGAAATACAGATTTGAAGGAGAGACGACCAGTAAAATTGAACGTGCGGAAGAGACGGAGGCGGGGAAGAAACTGCTCCCGAGACATTTTTCTCAAGAACTGTACGCGAGAGAAGGCACTGCGCTAAGTATCTATGAAATGAATATCTATTCACGATTAGAAAGTTCATGTCGAACATTCTCTGATAAAATTAGATTCGAGCCACAATCGTGGGCCAGAGTAAACTGAAAGAAAGCGTTTGAGTGCAAAAGTTGTAAGATTTGCATTAACAATTAACTTGTTCAAATTCTTTAATTAATTAGCAAAATACTAGGATTTCTGAAATTAGAATTTTAGGATGTTTGTGCACTTAGGATAGGGATGTCATTTTTCCCAGCACAAGTTGATGCAATAGTAATAGCTTAGACTGAGTTGCAAATCATTTGTGTATGTAAGACTATTTGCGTATGTTGCAACTATTTGTGTATGCTTTGGGCATTGTTTTCCAAATTGGTATAGTGACTATAGTTTTGATCAAAGTGCGAGAAGGGAATTTATTTATTTCTCTTCAAGCCTAATTCTGTGTGTTGCTTATACTGGTAGCAACGAGATGTTACGAGCCGGCTTGAACGCTCGGTGAAGAACACGAAATTGTTGTCCAAATTTAAGTGTAAAGATCTCGCCGTTTGCTTTGTATTTGAGTGTGTTCGCCCCAGAAAAGTTTCAGAATCACATGAGCATATTTACCAGAGTCACTAAAGTGTTTCCTTTGAATTTGAACCGGCCTGTGTTCTATCCGTTTCACAACACCCAATATTCGTCTCCTAGAGGCAAACCGATTCAACAACCTGACAGGCCTGGCGTCGGAGCGCCAGTAGGCTGCCGCGCGGCGATGGTAACGCCCGGGCGGTGCTTTCCATCCTCAGGATTAACGACCCCTGGTCAAAACAAGGTTGCATTGTGTGCGGCTCGTCGGAAGCAGGCCCACGATGTGTTCTGTCGTAATATATATATATATATATATATATATATATATATATATATATATATATATATATATATATAGAGAGAGAGAGAGAGAGAGAGAGTCAAATAGATATTTAAGCCATTAAAACTAAGTAAATTTTAAATAAACTCCTAACCAAGTCCATCCAAAATCAAACACCTACAGCGGAGCATGATGTAAAGCTAAAAAGTCATGATGCTCATACTAATCATGATAATATTCCATGCATCTGCCCCTTGAAAGGTCTCATGCATGAAGAATAGTTAAATAAATGAAAAAGAAACATGTACTTATAAATGCAATACTGTAACTCCAACTCTAACCACGTGAGAAAAAGTCAAACTATTGGTGCTACAGAATGGCACAGACTTACTCGTAATAAACGTTTCTAATTTCCTTGCCATGGACTGCCTTTAAGATCTTGCCTCATCCTCTTGCCAGCTGTCATCTATCGCCGCCAAAAGATTTTTTTTAAAACTTCCTCGATATTTCGGTTTCCTAATAGTAGAACAGAAATATTACTTTAAGAATATTAAAGAACACAAAATCGTCATAATGGAAATTTTCATTGAAAAATTTGGTGCCGCTTTTAAGAAAATGGCATTTAACAGTTACTGTAAACACGTTCGAAAAACTTTATTTCAAGTCATTTGAAGAACTTCCACTCACAAATGCAATAATGCATACAAATTTCGGGATATGTGCATATTAATGGCGTGAGAGACCTTTTAAAAAATCGTTTTGTGTAATATTTGAAAAAACAAAATACATCAAAATGAACTTTACGTAATAATAAACAGTGCAATTAGCACTGTCCGTTGCAAAAGTTTGAAGAAGATGTTTGGAGCCGTATTTAGAGAAAATTTCATGGGAGCTTTTCTGTAAATGCAGAATTTTCAGCTCATTTTTAAAAAAAAATGTTGAGTTTTGGAGAAACTTTATTTCACATTACAATTACATAACAATACAGCATTATTGCGTTTATTTAACCGTATAGAATGCATTTAACACTATCCGTTTTAAAAGTTTAAAGAAAGAATTTGAGGCTGTTATTCAGAAAATCTTGTTTTTGTTAATTTAAAATTGCACGCATTGCACATAATATTGCGCCAAAAACACTACAATTTTCAATACAGTGAACATGAAATGAAAGAACTAAATATGGAAAACAAATTGTATTTGAAAAAAATCTCAATCTTCAACTTTGTAGCTGAAGAAAGACACCAAAATATTCAATCCTTCACAAATTTTCGAAAATTCAGAGTTAACCGTGACCTATGCCAACTTTATAAGTTTTTTTGTTTCATCTTACAAGAAATTTTTTAACAAAATTGGAGCCGTGTTTGAGAAAACTTTCAAAATGGCGGGGGGAGCAAATTTTAAAGAATGTTTTTCAAATTTCCAAAGCTTCGACTCGAGCCAGATGGACAGGGGTTTCTTCAATTTGGAAAAAATCCTACGTATAGTTTAGGCACTAGTAGGGTTTACAGACGGACGAACGGATAGACGGACGAACGGATTTTGAAAAAAAACAGTTTTTCGGTATCAGGGGAACCCAAAAGTGTATTTCGGTTGAAATCTCGAAATCAATTTTCTCCAGCATTACATAACTTTCTCTACACTGCGTATATTACTTAAGATCACTGACTTTCTGGTAACAGACTTTCTGGTAACAAATGTTTACTTTCTTTGTATATACATACTGAAAACGCACCGCGTTTCTGGCTCAAAGAAACGGTGATACAACAAGTAAGCACGCGGCAAAACGGTGGTTGTTAGAGGGCGCCTGCCAGCCACAAGAAACAGTTACGGGCGGCGAAGGTTGCCGGTTGGCCGAAGTGCGTGAGGAAAAGACGCCGCGAGGCTTCAGTACGGCCATCGCCTGTAAGGAAGGAAGTACTCGGCTGCTCCGCCCGAACAAGGTGGACAGTGTCGCGAACGAATGAACGCTGCCAAAAGTGATTGACGGACGAGCTGTGCCAGATATAACCATCATTAGTAGCTCGGACGTAGTGCCAGAGTAACAGCTATTATCCGGGGTAGTACTGATCGAGAGAACTTGTGTGCAGAGGAGTACGCCACGAGACTAGTAGCCTGGTGAAATGGTGAGACACGTGCTAGCAAACTGTACCTTGAATAATTAGTGGCGTTTGTCAGCTCGCGGAAGGTGACATCGAGTAGATCTGGGTGAACTGGAAAGGAGTTCAGGGGAGGCGCAGAGGCACCGTGGAAGATTACGCTGGAGAAAGTGTTTCGAAACGCAACGCATCGCATCGGCTGGCCCCCAGTGGAGCGGGCATAGGTAGCATTATGCGAAGGAGCATGAGACAACCTGAGTTCCTGAAGCCGCCGACGCTCGGAGGGGGAGTATTAACGGTAAATACTGATCGATGTAAGATCGAAAGAACTAACAAAGATTCTGGTGAGGTAAAGAAAAGGATAAAGACCACTAAGCAAATATTTGTAATCAATTGTGATTTGTGTAGAATAATAAATAATCTATGTTTATTTTGTTCACGGAACAGTGGTGTCTGATTCATAACCCTGAGCCCATTCAATGAAAAAGAACCACCTGTCCTTTGAAAATAAATTTACTTCAATTGTTTGGCTTACCGGTTCGTCTCAGTTATGCCTGAAACAGTATGGACTCGTGTATTTGGAAGAAATGTGGCTCTGGGGGATTAATCTAACAAGGGTATTTACATAGTGTTGCAATAAATTGAAGACAGTACTGAGAATTCATTATTAGTTGAGGGGAATAAACTAATGACTTTGAACTAACAAACTTGTGTGATAATTTTAAGACACATAACAGTTTGATGAACAGGAAATATTGAAATAAAACAATGTGCATGTGCAGTTGTTTACTGGGAAAAAGTAGTAGAAATGTATTACTGTCATTTATGTAAAGGTAAATACTGTTGAGGAAATATAAAGCAATTATAGAAATATTGACGGGCAACAGTAATTGTGAATGTAAATGTTATTTAGTCAATTGTGTATTCAGTCAATCCAGCAAACAGTATGCTGAGTACCTATTATGTATGTGTAAAGGGAAAACAGTGTGTATAAGTATAGTGTTTGTTAGAATAATTATTTGTGTACATGATAACATATACCACAGTTAATGAATTGTTTCTCAATATTGGACAACAATGGAAGAAATGAGTAGAATTTGTAGGAAAGTGTAATGAATACAAGAGAAGTTAATGTCATTTTGGTGTAAATTGTATATGCTAATTATTTTGAGCATATGGGCATAAATAGCAAGGCATATGCAAAAATAAGGGCAAGATAATTGTCAGAATCATCTAAAAGGAGTATAGCCCAGGTGTAGGGGGCATTGTTTATTAGCAGTGAATGGAAAGTAATTAATAGTGAAGGGAATTAATATGAATTTGTTGGAATTTTGAGGGGTAATGTTTGAAAGTTGCATATAGTCAATTTTTGTGTCATTATTGAGGGAAGCTGTAGGAGTGTGTGAAATGAGACTGTGAATTATTGTTGTGGAAATTTGAACTAAGTTGTATGCCAATGTTTTCAGGAATCTTCCAGAAGTGTTATTTGCATTATTTTGATATATGTGATGTGTTTTATGAAGGGTGATTGTGTAGTGAATTTATGCATAGGTGATGTTAATATTTTATTTGGCAGAGAGTGATATCATATGTCATATGTGGTAACTATGTAGTGAAGAATTGGGTCATTGGGTATAGTAGACTATACAATTGTGGTTTTCTATGCAAAATTCAAAACGACTAGTGTATTCATTAATGCTTAGAATCACTGATAGGTCATTGTTTCAATACAATTACTTGGGAATTAGTTTAATTAAATTGGGGAACAATTGCAATATTATTGCGAGCGTAGGCGAGCTGACAGCGGCATTGCAAGCACGGAAGCATTGTAAAAGCGATTGAGAAAAATGAGTGAACGTTACGAAGCAGTTGAAGACGAGAGATTAGATTGCGGCAGCAAATGGAGGCTCAAAAGGCGATGTTAGAACGGAATGAGAAGATAGAGAGTGTAGAAGAGACTCGGATGAAGGAATCGGTAAAGTGGTCGTTCCTGGATAGTAGGGACACTGGAGTCGGAAGTAAATTAGATGACACGTCAGGCGATTGTTTTGATGAAGAAGTAAAAGTTACGTCAATGCCGATGAACCAGGTAGCAGGGAACCCCAGTCAGGAGTACCAAGCAAAGACATCATCAGATTTAATGTTAATAATGAAAATGATTAACGACCGACTTGATAAAACGGCAGAGGAACAAAAAAAAAAGATCGGAAAAGCAGCTCAAGGCGATTGAAGAACGAATTGAGAAATCGGCAGAAGAACAGAGTAGGAAGTTGTTGGAAGAACAGGATACAAAGGTGGAACAACAAATTAAGATAAAGGATTGAAGAACAAAAGAAGGCAATCGAGGAACAGAACGGAAAGTTAATGGGGAAATTAAAAACAACAGGACCTCTTAACAAGGAATCGAGGAAACCCAGCAGGAAATGAAGAGGACACTGAACAGGTCGAGATTCAAACTAATCCATCGCCAGTAAATTTGTAGAGCAGGATCAGAAGATAGAATCCCAGGATTGACAAATTGGCGGGGAGCTGGAAACCGACCTACATCAACAACTCGAGAAGAAGATTACTGCACAGAGCAAGGAGGTGCAAAACCAGATTTTGAAATGAACCAGATGGCGGAGAGCAAGAGGGCGAACGTCCAGGATCAAGTCACGAACGAGGTGCGCAAAAGGGAAGAAGTAAAAGTTACGTCAACGCCGATGAATGCAGCAATGATGCAGCAATTAATCAAAGAAGAAATAAAGGGGGATATACGAATGTGCGAAGAAAGAGTATCATCCCTGCAATCTGATGTGGAGCTAATCAAAGAATGCCGGACGACGCCGATCATTGCGGGCGGAATACCAACTTTTACGCCTCCGAAATCACTGAAGTTTTCGGAGATGGTCGAAAACCTGACGGCGCATCCGTATGCGGGCAGAAAGGAACGACACCTAGCCGTGATCAACACGTCGGAAAAATGCAAGGTCCAGTTTTTGTATTTGATGTTGGAAGGAAATGCCCGGACGTGGGCCGACACATTTGATGTATTTCCGGGGACGCTGAAGGAATTTCAAGACCGGTTCTATGAGCGGTATTGGAACGATGAGATCCAAATGAATGTGAAGCAAATCTACGAATGGTTATTATACTCAGTCGATGAACTCTGCGGGAATATGCGACGCAACGTGTTGAGATTGTAGGACACTACGTCTCGATGAATGATCAAGAGATTATGTGTTTATTGACACGTCAGTTTCCTGTGTCGATCCAAAAATAACTTGCGAAGTTCGAACCATACTAATTTAAAGAGCTTTATGAACGCATTAGAGGATATGACTTAACATTCGCCAATGCCCCAAGAATAACAAGAGGGAAGAAACGTGAACGCGTTGAGAACGGAGCCATTCAATAGACAAGGGAATGGTGGTGGGGCAGGCAACCAGTGGACGCGACACGAGACAGGAAGCCGGTGGCAATCGGAACAGAGTAATCAAAGACCGGAAGGGGGTGGACAAGACCCAAACCGTCGAGGAAGAGAGAGGAACGAAACTGCGTGCGCCCAATCAATCAACACGCCTGGTCCATGGAGGACAGGGAACATCTTAAACAGATAGAGTCCGTGATGACAGGCGACCCCATGACGGGATACGAGGGAGGAAGAGCTGAACGTGTCCCTATCAATACGATTCAGTCGGTGTCCTATGAATCACAAATCGTGGCAGAGAAAAAGTTCGGAAGTTCGCAGGCGAGAAATGTCCTACGATCAAAGTAGAATGTGAGGGGGTGGTAATGAAGCACTGGTCGATACTGATGTACGGCAACAGTTATATCAGAGGAATTTTATAATGAGTTGATGGCGAAAGGAAAGTAAGAATAAAGCTTGCTCATGAATAGGGCATACGTGATAGAGCCACTAGAAGAAGTCAAGCCCTATCACGAAACAAATAATGTTTAATGCTGAAATTGGCGATCAGAAGTACGAAGTGGTAGCTCTAGTAGTAAAGAAATTGTTGTATTCGGTGATTATAGGGACAGATTTTTTATCCGAACGACGCGCGATTATTGATCTTGACCACGGAGTGGTAGAACTAGGAAGCCAGAGAATCGAGATGGATATGGGAATGGAAGAGGGATTAGAAATATGTACGGGCGTGTTATCGGAGGAGGGGATAGAAGAAAGACTGAAACAACAGGTTGATTAGATAGAAGTACTGGAAGCTCAGCAGAGAACCAGGCTGTTAGACCTACTGATAGAAAACAAAAGGGTATTTCAGAAGAATCGGGCACCGATCAAGGGATTCGAATTTCGCATACAACTTACGGATTACGCCCTTTAGCAGCGAAACTACCTGATACCGGTAGTATTTGGCTGAGAAGTAGCAGAGTTATGAGCGACGGCATTATCAAGAAAGCAAAGACGTCGTACACGAATCCCAGCTGTAATTGTAAAAGAAGACGGAGGATTACGATTATGCTTAGATGCTCGGCGGTTAAATGCAGTGACGCTCCCATTTAGGGATGCACCCCTGTCAGTGGAAGAAGCATTACAAAGATTTGGGGGTAGTATGATCTTTTCGAGTACAGATTTCAGCAAGGCTTATTGGCAGATGCAGGTTGAAGAAGACCAGAAATATACGGATTCGTTCGAGGGAATATGCTATGTGTTTTGTAGTACTGTTTGGGCATGAATATGGAGCGGCACTGATTCAGTGCGTAGATCAAATATTACAGCGAAAGATGCAGAAACTGAGTCACAACGTACGTGGATGATATGGTCCCAGGCAAATCCATCGAGCAACACTTCCAAGATTTCCAGAAGAACTCCTCCAGATTTAGCAGGAGAATAACCTGGTGTTAAATCTGAAGAAACAACGTGGAAGCGATTTTCAAGAAGATCGAGTTCCGTGCCGCCATATCAACCGAAGGGATAGGCATTAAACCAGAAACCGGTGAAGAAATCCGAAATTTACCGCCACCGAGAATCTGAGTACAAGTGCGCAGGTTCATTGGCACATGCAATTATTACTCGAGATTCTGGGTCCAAAATTTGCGGACCGTGATGTATCCGTTCTACCAACTGCCAAAAAGGGTCAAAATGGAAATGGGACGACGCCTATAGGCACTTGACAGAATAAAAGACTATGTTTTATAATGTTAAGTTTTATAAAGCATTTGATAAAATATAGGTTGCTCCAATTGAGCGCGATTTGGATAGCAGTCTATCATGTCGCTATTGAAAACAAACCGTCGCTCAATTAGGGATTTGTTAATACTTGCCGCTGTTAGTGATACGCAGTAATACATTCGTGCTAGTCGCATTGAAGATTGATGGCTTAAAGTACGTGTGGCGATCGTCAAAGATCGCGTGGAGGGATACTGATTAACTGATCAAACGACACTCGATGGAAGATATATTGTGGTAACAACATAGTAGGTAATATCAGCAAAGATGACAATTACGGCCGGACTCTATTAAGCCGCAAAGAGCCAGGTAGGAGCTAGATACGCCACGCGAGAGAATTCTGTAATGGTGATCGATTTAGCATATTAAGATCACCGTTATTTGATTGGAGGACTTAGTAACATTACAAGGAAGGATGATGAAATCCACAAGGTGAAGCTTACTTAAGCGAGGATAACTAGCCGAGGACGACGTGATCGTAGCGCACCAGACGAAAACAACACCGCTGGAAAGCAGTGAAAGAAGCAGTAATGATCAAGACCAAAGAGAATCCATACACATGGAGGATTTGGGTTCCACGAAATTGCAACAGGAATTAATTAAATTTAAAGTATTACGTCGTTGCACATTTAAAAGGGGTGAAGACATTCCAAACAATACAATCTTTTATGCTATTGGAAAGGAAAATGAGGAGGCAAATTAGGAGAACAGTAAGTTCATGCATTACGTGTCTGGAAAGATAAATACCCTAAACTGCAAATATGACGGGCCGATGCATCACATTATACCAAAAGAAAATGAGTTGCCTGCATTGATGCATACGGACCTTTGCTCGAATGACGAAAGGGAATAAATACATTTTTGTAATTATGATGTCTTCAGTTCGTGCAAGTATATCCGAAAACAAAATTAACTCGGGCCAATTGTTAAAACTCGTGAAAAGATTTATTCACGCAGGGACGTTCAAACAAATATTGTCTGACCACGGAAACATGCTCACCAGTGAAAGGTGGATAGAAGGCATACAGGCATAGCGATACCGATTCATTCTACTGTGAGATACCCTCAATCAAATCCGTCAGAACGGACAATGACAAGAATTATCCAGACTATTTATGAATATATTGTAATGATAATCATGGGAAGTGGAATTGAGCATCGGACATCAATCGCTATTGAATCAGATTCCTCATGGCAGTATTGGTATGACACCCTGGGAAGCACATTTCCAAAGGAACCACCACATACTATATGCTCTGAGAGAGAGTGAAGTCACTCCAGGAAGGACCATCGAAGACATCGGAACAGATAATCAAACCTGAAAAAAGCGGGTAAGGACAGGCTGCAAAGGAAGAAGAGAAACATATGAGTTTCACGGGAAGGGCAGACAGTATTGTTGGGTGTGTGTCCCTAACGTTTCCAACCCAAACTAAGGTTGTACGTAAAATCTTCCCATTATATGAGGAGCCGTACATCTATTGAACAGATAACAAAACCTGCAAACGTGGCTAAACTAGTCAACGATAACAGAGAGAGGTAGGGACATTATAATTTTGCTAGACTTAAGACCTTGCCTACCAAGAGAAGGCTGCGTAAATGGACAAGAATAATATAGCTGGCTGAATTTTCCGGAGAAAAAATCCAAAAAAGGGATAAACGTACCGCGTTTCTGCCTCTAAAGAAACGTGATACAACAGCAAGCACGCGGCAAAACGGTTGCCAGAGGGCGCCCAAGCAGCCAAGCAAGAGCCAGGTTACGGGCGGCGGTTGTCGGTTGGCCGAAGGCGTGAGAAAAGACGCCGCGAGGCTTCAGTGTACGGCCGGTCGCCGGTAAGGAAGGAAGTACCTGGGGCTGCTCCGCGTTCGAACAAGGTAGAATAGTGTCGCGAACGAATGAACGCTGCCAAAAGTGATTGACGGACGAGTTGTGCTAGATATAACCATCAATAGTAGCCTGACGTAGTGCCAGAGTAACAGCTATTATCCGGGGTAGTACTGATCGAGAGAACGTGTGTGCAGAGGAGTACGCCACAAGACTAGTAACCTGGTAAAACGGTGAGACACGTGCGAGCAAACTGTACCTTGAATAATTAGTGGCGTTTGTCAGCTCGCGGAAGGTGACATCGAGTAGATCTGGGTGAACTGGAAATGAGTTCAGCGGGGAGGCGCAGAGGCATCGTGGAAGATTACGCTGGAGAAAGTGCTTCGAAACGCAACGCATCGTATCGGCTGGCCTGGCGGAGCGGGCATAGGCAGCACAGCGAAGGAGCATGAGACAACCCGAGAGTTCCTGAAGCCGCCACGACGTCGAGGGGGAGTATTAAATCGGTAAATATTTCCTGATCGATGCAAGATCGAAAAGAACTAACAGTGACTGGGTGAGGTAAAGAAAAGGATAAAGACCACCACAGATATTTGTAATCACAGTGATTTGTGTAGAATAATAAATAATCCATGTTTATTTTGTTCACTTTTAACAGTGGTGTCTGATTAATAACCTGAGCCCATTCATGAAAAACAACACCTGTCCCTTGCAAAATTTATCAAGTGAACAAGCCAGCTTTCTTACTGGAATTGTCTAATATATATACTGAAACATACCAGACGTTGACTGCGCCAAATTGACACAAGTCCCGTCTTTCATTTAACAAGCCCCACTTGAGGGACATTTTGAAACTGATAAATGTAATTTGGGCGCAAGGAAAAGGTTACACTTGAAACATAATGATTACTACGTAATTTAAATATCTCTCCTTCCAAAATTATGTTGGGCTAGCTCAGTTATTTGGAGTCCGAAGTTCATAATTGTTGCAAGTTACTCTGCAACCAAATAATAAATCTGTCATCCATACGGAGTGGTGAGGAATCTGAAAATCTTATTAAAATATCGGAATGCACATAACGAACAATGATAATCAGCTTTCTTTCAACTTAGCAAATTGGAATTTATTATATTGATAATCAAAATGAATTCATCTTTGGTCATGATCAGTTTTCTCTATATTACAATAGTTATAAAACCTTTTTATTTATTCACGGGTTTTCGCGCGCTCATCACTTCTTCGTTCCATGGCGCCCCGTAGAACCTTCTCCTGACGCAGCGCAGAATCTTGCTTCGGATGAAGTCTCGCCTAATGTCCGTGTTTGTTTCAAATTCTTCCGGCGATACTATTATAATCCGTGACTTCCCTCACTAACGTCTCGGGTGGACGCCTAGATATGTATTTTTCTTCTTACATGAACGCTCTATCGTAATATAAAAAACGACAGTTAACTTTATTCAACTGTCAATTACAGTCTTCCCTCGATCTAGTAAAATATATCAAGAGCCGAATTTTTGCTCGGAAGCAACCTAATTTTAATATTTTTCTTTTGTCTTCCAAAACAATGCTTATTCTGCTCTCTGCTCAATGTATTTCAAATATAATGAAATGATCTCTTAATGCCGGTTGTTTTATTTGTCACATAGCGACCTCGTCTATTGCCATCCCTATATTCTATGTCGTACAAATGACATTTCCATAATAAAACGGTAAAAATGGTCGGTCATTTTGTATATCACAACTTCTTTTCCTAAGCGTCATCTTTATTTGCTTCAGCCAAAGATAAATGACAAGACCTAATATAACCTCTTTAATTACACTCCAATTTGTCTTCGTAACCTATTGCACTGCAAAGTACTACACAATAATCACTTATTCACTACACTGTTCGCCTTTCTTCCAGCCTTATAACTATTTCATATGAGTGATGTAAATATTATCAATTTGCCATCAAGAGTGTTGATTACAAATCTGTACATATGTTCATATGTGTACAGATAGATAGATGACAGCTAGCAATGAGAATGGACTAGGCAAGGTATATTATACCCAAAACTTACAAAAATGTAAAATATTGTTTAATAATATTTTATACATATTTATTGAATCAATATGTCTACAATGAACACAAAAACATTTCGAAAAAAAATTTTGAAAATTTATTTTGGGAGATATCGAAATTTTGTTTACAGAAATAGACACTGAGCTGTGACGTCATAATTTTAAAACTACTTGCTCTATTATTTCCATTTTTCTTGATAATAGATAATTTGTTCCTGAACCAAAACAATAGATGTACCATTAGTATTTATATATTTTACATTTTTTTTCAGAAAATTAAAAAATAAAAAAATTTAATTTAATATTTTATTTCATGAAATAATTGGTTTAAATGTTTAGTTTTGGTTCATGCACTAGCTATATATTTCAGAATTATAACAAAAAAGAATCAGGGTTATCTTACATAGAACCGGAGATACGATGTTTCAAGTTTCCAATGACAGCCAAAAAGTCAACTTGGAAATGGCTTTAAAGTTTGTAATGCTCTAGAAAGCTCCAGGATTATAAGTTATGCCTCTTTTCTACGTCTATATATTCTCTCATTTACTTCTTCCTCTTAAATATCATCTTCTATTCTTATTTTCTGGTGTTTTCTGTTTTTGACTTTGTTTAATTTTTTGTATTTCACATTTTTTCACACCTTGCAGCATGTGCTTTCCAGGTTCCATGAACAGCCTTCTGTATATTTCTAATTCTACTTTTGGCCCATAATTGTAATGACACACTGCATCCATTACACCCACATTTACATTTTTTATTCCCACATAAGTTTCTTTTAGACATCGTTGCCAAACCATTCCATTGAAGCATTCATTTGTATTTTGGATCTTTCCATGAAGACATTTTTCAAGCATGCTTCTTTCAGTAAGTCTTCTATATACCTTTTCTACTTCTAAAATTATTGGTTCAGGCAGTCCATATTTATGTTTGTAATTTTTATTTTTCATTTGTAAGTTAATTGTACAAAGTATGTTTCCTGAAATTGTAATTACATACAGGTTTTTTCATGTCAAAAATATTAAAGAAAATTAGTAAAGCAACTCAAACAAACACACACAGCTCTTCCTCCAAACTATTTTTTGCATTTTCTCCAGCTCTATTGGCTTTAGGTGTTGATTTTGAACATGAGCAAACGAGTTGCCTGGTATATTCTATTTTCATGGTAAACTTACAAAGTACAAGTAAGAGCTTTGCTCTTTATTTATATCTATGCAGCATGATAGTTCCATTTTTTTAATCAATGTTACTATTGTAACGTATTGTACGCTCCACTCAAAAATGGCGGCGCTAAAGGGATTAGAGACGCAAGGGCCAGCAGGATAAAAGAACAATGCGGTATTGAAGAATTCTGAGAGCTGGGAAAGGGATGCCTAAAATACGGACAGCGCATTTTTTGCGGCGTGCCGCGTGCAAAATTCTTAGAATCCAGGGAAAGGCATGCCCAAAATGCCTGGCTAGCGCGGGTCAGGTGAAAAGCCCAGTGACGTTTCAGCAGGTCACGTGGTAAAGCATATAAGAAGGAACGGAGAGCGCGGGGCGGGGTCGGTCGAGCTGAGGAACCGTGCGAATGTGCACAAACTTGCGCCCAGGGTGGTGCGGAGCCGAGCGAGGCTCGTACGGCAACCCATGTGCTGGGGACGCCGTGGAGATTTTCACGAGTGACCTACGTCACGGGAGCCACGTGCTGTGTGCATAAGGTCTGCTGGAGGAGCAAAGGGCTACGAGTCAGATTACATTTTTGGGCGCGCGATCGCTCCTAAGTGATCAGGGAGTAAACGTTCTCAAGAGCTAAAAGTAACTTAAATATTTATTGTACATATTGTGAATAAACCTGTACATATTTATCATTGAAGCTCGTGTCTGTGTTATTGTGTATTCCCACGACGTCACACTATGAAATGATTCGTGACTGAAGCAGTCACCAGTATTTCTGGCAGAAATTGGCTGTTAATAGAGATGGCAGCTATATGGAAGCAAAGAACAAATCTAATTGTGCTAAACACTATGAAATATATGTTCTCTTCAACGCTTAGTTACCATAAATGACCTACAACGTAAACAAGGTATTTAGGATCATGTACATCCCCTCTGCTAATATCAAAAGCACATTAACTTGTCACTCATTCTGTCAGTTGAGAAACTCACTTTCTGCCCTCACTGAGCCAAACGTGAATTATGAATCAACACCATTATGCTCACTCATGGCACATACCGAAGTCACTAGCCTTTCACCACTGAGGTCTGAGTTCGATTCCTGTCGAATCTCATGTGAAATTTGTTCCAACAAAACTAGTTCGGCTGCTTCACAAGGGCTAGTCCAACCCCAGTAAAGTGTCCTAAACCTTACCCTATCCTTATTCCTTCCCAATTCTGGCCACTGGGTAGTGACGCAGGAGCATGTATGTGAAGATGCTATCTGGCGATCCTCTTGACAACTTGTGATGTGACGTGATGATAGATAAAGTTAATGGAGATTACTGCCCAGTGCAAAGCGCTCAACGCCTTTTAAGGGGCTTGGAGGCGCGGTGCGTCAGATTGTAGACGCAACAAATTTTTGCAACTTGGTCAGAACACCAACTGTCAATACCTTTGGGACATCTGTCATGTTTCTTATCACTGGAAGCCAAATGGTAAAAGCTTGCCCATATGGCTTGTCATTCTCTCTACTGAATGTGTATTAGCTCTGAGTGCAACTCCAAAGTAATTCTGCATTTAATTTATTAACACCTTTGTTAATTTCCCTTTCCCTCTTAACCTTTTCTCTTTTAACAAGAATGCACAGAGATGATCCCAAGCGCTTTTGAAAATGCCCAACGCATTCTAATTTCTCTATTGCCTTTCCATTGTACGGATCTAACTGACACTGTTTTGTAACTCTTAGTCACCATCTCCAAGAGTCTTATACTGCAGTCCCCAGAGATGTTCAGAACGCAGAAATATTCCTGCCAGCACCAACAGCACTCCATGTTGCAGAGGAACCACTAAAATTGTTTGCACACATGGGAGAATGGTCTATTTTTCATGTAGTGTATTCTGGAGATTCTTTGTCATCCTTTTCATGTTGTTTGCACATCTTGCACTCTTTAGACAATATTTCAACATCAAGAATTTTACCAGTAGACACAGATATTGCAGAAACAATACCTATTAGAGAGGAAAAGACCCTTCTCTGTCATGAACCATCACATTCAGCACACAGCACAGCACATTCTTTTCCTTCAGTAGTCCTAACTTCATGAGCAGCACTATGCATTGTCTCCTCAGCTAGTTTCTGAACCACATTCCCTAGTGCCCTTACATGGGAGTCCCGAGATTTTTGACGTGGAGGGTGAAATCCATTAGGTAACAGAATTTCACAGCATCACTATACCCACATCCAATTTCCCTAAAGGCATATACATACCTCCTATTGCTTTCAAACACATTGTTAGTTCTCTTACATGTATACAATTCCCCGGATCTAAAACCACATTCACTGCAACATAAAGTTAAACACGAGGCTAGTCCTTTTTGTTTCTCCTCTTCAAAAGTCAGATATACAAAGCCCAAATTATAACACACGGGACATCCCAACAATGAAACGATAGTATTCAAAGATCGAGTGTCAAACAACAAGAAACCATGCTCCGGATTGTTCACTCGTGGCTCGAAGATTGAGAAGAGGATTTATTGATTTACTCTTTGCACTGTACGTTGTGCCTTCTTTCTTCCCTTTCTGCATACTGATTTGCAGCAAACTTTCGCTTTGTTCTTCTCTGTAGATTACGTTTGTTAGCCATTGTAACAAGAATAGCAACACAAAACCGTCAATACTCACACGTAGGTTCACACAATTACACGTGGGCTAGAGACACTGAAAAGAGGTTATGACACAGAAACGAGTAAACAGACGAATTTCGTTTGTCAAACGTTTTTCGTTTGTTTACTTATAGTAATCTGGCGCCTCAAGAGAGTGCAGCACACATCACTAAGATCACACAGCGATATCTGTTAGTCACAATGTGAACGTACAGTAATAACATTGAGAGAACGATGCGGTAACGCCTAAAGATCTACGAAGTGCGCGATTCTGGCGACTGACAGTTCAAAGGAAGGGAGCGTGACTCCAACGCAAGGCTTCATATATATCCAAATTTTAAAAAAACAAAACATCTTAGAATAAAACGGGCTTCGCCATATTAAAGGGAATATATTAAAGGTTATAATTCTGTTAAAAGTCAAAAAATGGATGTTTTGCGATTTTCCTTTATTTTTGGAGTAGCTCCACCAAGGAAATTAGAAAAAATTGGTCTGTGCCACCTCTAATTTTAATTTCCTTGGTGTGGACTGACTTAAAGGTCTTGCTCCATTCTCTGGCCAGTCTATCGTCAAGTACATTTTCGAAATCGAAATCGAAATATCGTCAAGTACATTATCGAAACTACATTTTCTAGACAGTTTCTTAACTTTTCGGTTTTTTAATAGTAGAAGCGAAATATTATTTCAAGAATATTAAAGAAGAGTAAAACCTCGTCCAATGAATATTTTGAAGCCGTTTTTAAGAAGATGGCGATTAAGCATTTCTGAAATGTGAAATTGAAGCTCCTTTTCAAAGGAATTTACTGAGTTTTCAAAAAACTTCATTTGAAGTCATTGAAAGCACGATCATTCACAAATAAAGTAATGTATACAAATAGATGGAAAAATGCATATTAACGGC
Source organism: Teleogryllus oceanicus (assembly GCA_964035755.1). Taxonomy (NCBI): domain Eukaryota; kingdom Metazoa; phylum Arthropoda; class Insecta; order Orthoptera; family Gryllidae; genus Teleogryllus; species Teleogryllus oceanicus. Next base: position 48,820,122 of record CAXIVR010000010.1, on the reverse strand, counting down.
TTGAGATTCCATTTGTGTAATTTTTCAAAAAGACAAAAGAATTCAGCAAAATGAACTTTATGTCATATTCAACAGTTCAATTAGCACTATCCATTTCAAAAAATTGAAGAAAAAGTTTGGAGCCATTTTTGAGAAAATGGCATTGAGCATTTCTGAAAATACGAAATTTAGAGCTTACTTTCACAGAAAAGTTTTTAGCTTTTGAGAAACTTAATTTGACATTATTTAAAGAACATGTACTACATAAATAATATTGTAAGAAATCGCCTTCTAACTAAATATTACGGACGTGGAGAGAGACAAGTCAAAAGTTATGATTGCAATTTTTGGCAAAACAAAGAATGGAGCAATATGGCATATCGAGCTATCTATATTTGCACTAACTGTTCAAAAATGTAAAGGAAAACATTTGAAGCCGCTTCTAGAATCATTGTTTTTTGTAATTTTAAAAATTGTAAATATTGCAAGCACTACTGCAATGAAAACTACTTAAATTTGGTTAAAAATCTACGTCCTTTATGAAAGAATTATTTATCGACAACAATTTAATTGAAGAAAAATCTTTCTTCAATTTTAGTTGTAGGAGTCCGAAAAAATATAATTTGACAATTTTCGAAAATCGGCGTTAACCGTGAAAATGGGACCTATGCCATGTTTATAAGTGTAAATTATTTATAAAATTTAAAGAAAAAAATTGAAGCAGTTTCTGAGAAAATTTTTAAAATGTCCCTAGGACTTCATGTAAAGTAGCCCCACTTTTTAAAGATTTTTTTTTTCAAAATCTCAAAGCTTCAACTAGAGCCAGATGGTCAGGCAACTTCAATTTGGAAAAGATCGTACGTGTGCTTTAGGCGCCAGTAGTGTTCACAGACGGACAGAGAGACGGACGGACGTTAAAAAAAAACACTTTTTCGTATCAGGGGACCCCAAAACGTGTATTTCCCTTGAAGTCTCGAAATCGACTTTTTGCTGAATTACATAACTTTCATACCACGCATATTACTCCGCATAGCCGTACATATACGAGAAAGCAAAAGAATGAAATTTCGCAGCTGCCGAGGAAAAAGTGAAAAGAATCCGGTTCCAGCTGCCAACGAAAAACTAAAACCGAGTATGCTGGTGAATGGCGTGATTTCTCGTAATATAGTTTTCACTCTTGGTGTGGTCGGGCTTTAAGATCTTGCTCCATTCTCTGGCCAGCTGCCATCCATCGTCGTCCAAAGTACATTTTTGACATTGTCTCAATGTTTTTCTTTCCTAGTTGTAGAAACCTTCAAGAATATTAAATAAGAGTAAAATGTCGTCCTAATTAGAAATTTTATTGAAACAGTTTGGAGCGGTTTTTAAGAATAGGGCGATTAAGCATGACTGTAAATGCGAAATTTGAAGCTCCGTTTCACAGGAATCTATTGAGCTTACGAAAAACATCATTGGAGGATATTTGAAGCACTTCCACTCACAATTGTAATGATGCATACATATCGATGGAAATGTTAAAATTACATAAGTGAGAGGTATTTCAAAAAAATTACATTTGTGTAATTTTTGAAAAAACAAATGAATACAGCAAAATTTACGTAATATTTATTTATATTACGTACACATGTAAAATTTACGTAATATTAAACATTGCAATTAGCAGTATCTATTAGAAAAGTTTGAAGAAAACATTTGGAGCTATTTTTGAGAAAATGACGTTTGCTGTTTGTGAAAATGCGGGGAATTTTGAGCGCATTTGTGCAGAAAACTTGAGTTTTGGAGAAACAGCGCCCAAGCTTTCATGCCTGCACGGTTTAGGCGTTTGACTGTCACCAGCATGGTGGCAGTCCGGCAGTTGGGCGGCGCGGAGCACCGGCGAAGGAGGTCTCGTTGCGCGGCAGGCCGCCCAGCGCCGCGGCGCCGAAGTTGCGCACGACGCCCGTGCGCAGCCCCAGGCGGCCCGTGAGCAGCGCGGTGCGCGACGGCGCGCACACCGACGCCCCCGCGTGGAAGTCGCTCAGCCTGCGCACGCCAGGGGAAGCTCTCATTTGCGGAGCATTTGCTAGGCAGTACAGTCCGTGAGCATTTACAACCCACATATCTACTAAAGTAGTAAAGATAGGGAAGTACCATTTCTTCTCACGAATTCTTATTCTATACTTATTGGTCAACCTATCAAGTTTGTCAACCTCTCCCATATATTTATTATATACATGGACACACTGAGGCTGTGAATGTCTACTTTCTGTCTGCTTTTCACCACTCTGTACTTTTTTCTAAAGGTTCTATTCCTTTATGAGTTAACACAATATTTACACACTTATTTTTTCCATACAGTAGCAAATAGTTCATTGTTACCATTCATTCTGCAGTCAAAGACACCTCATCTTCTTTTTCATTGCTCATCGTTTCTGATAGTACAATTGTTCATGCGATTGTATCGCATATGCCTGTAGCCAGCATGGTATTCATATGTTTCAATGTTACTATTAGTGAAAGCTGGTAAAGAAATTGTCAAAGTAGAATGCGTGGTTGCAAGGATTTGAGTACAGATATATTTTTTTCAACACTACAGATAATCCTAAACCATGTATTTCAACTTCATCTCCATCTTGTTTTCGTTCATATAACTCCGCACGGTATCAGTATCCTGTTTCAGCGCAACACATTGTCCATTGCTTGATCCCAAAGCGGATTGGTTTTCCTTTCAGGAACTGCTTCAGATAGTGATGGCCATAATATCGATTCATTTGTTCATCAATACTCAGGTGCTTGGAAAACACGCCAAAGTGTACGAACTTTTCATTTATTTTATCTAAAAGAGGACTTATTTTCAAGGACTTTCTATTTGAAATTCCTTTGTTCAATTCAGCATTGTCATTGAAATGTAAATTTTTCTTTATTTCTAAATACCTGTTTCTACTAAAACATTCCAGCATTTGAAGCAGTAAGCTTCAACATACAAGTCCTCATCTTCACACCAGTACATTTTTTTTTTTTTATATTATTTATTTAAGGTCGCCTTAAAAACATCTCGGTCATTGGCGACCACAGTTACAATAATACAGTAGTTACATATATACAAATATACATTAGTTGCACAATTTCATGGGATACACACATAGAGCCTTAATATTAATATTGTACATGGGACAATGTATTGTCACAATCTAAATACTATTTATGAGATTAAATTTGGTGAGGAGTTCTATAATTTTCATGTGGCCTGAATCAGAATTGAATATATTGTGGAGATTGTCATTGATGTTGAGGTATGTTCTGACAGCCGACATTGCCTGGCAATCAACTATAATGTGTTTAGTTGAGACTGGAGGCCGCACCTAAGTGCAAGGGTCAGGAGTAGCCTTTTTAGCAGGTAGCTGTGACTAAGCTTGTCGACCTATTGGAGTCTTGTAATAATCACTTGATGACTTCACGTCCACGACGTGGTGAGATTCCTCAATACTCTTCCAACTGCATGTAATTTACAAGGCACTATTTTCCAGTTCCGGCCCCAAAGCTTCTTCACCGCAAGTATGAGGTAGTTTGTGTGGTCAGGAAGTAAGCCGCCAGCTTCAGTTTCAATTTCGGGGAGAGAGATTGCTGCTTTCGCTGCTGCATCAGCTTCTTCATTGCCTTGGATGCCTATATGAGAAGGAAGCCAGGCTATTGTAATGCGGTAACCTTTAAGGAAGGAGTGATAAAGTTTTTCTTGGATTTCTTGAACCAGGGGATTTAAGGAATGACTGTTGCGAACAGAGGATAGAACAGATAGTGAGTCAGAAAAAATAACAATATCTGAGCTAGATGGTCTTTGGATGCTAATATCAATAGCTTTGATAATAGCCTGTTTCATGAGAACATGGAATAGAAGTCCGGGAGGCGGTAAAGAGGCTTTAAGGTGTAACAAAATAATAGCTCCACTGATCTTGATTGTTGCTTGGATCATCTCGTGAAAATTGAGCTAAGATCACAAATTTATAAAGAAACCCATGATTAATTGCTTTATGATAGGCTTAGGGATATCTGGATGCGTAAATTTGTAGGCTTCATTGATTATATGGGGAGAAAATGTTCCTAAGGGGGAAGAGAGGGTTGAGTTTCTGATGATATCATGAGACTCAATGCCAAGTTCATCACGGTACTTAGCAAGTCTAACACACAACGGTTTAGGGTAGTTAGGATGATTTGCAAAGTGGAAGGACTTAGAGAGGTTACAAATATAATTAAGTGTGGGATTAGGAGGAGAACAATGAGAAGAGTAAGCAAATTGTAAGCACAGGAATTTTCTACGGAGGTCTAAAGGAAGGAGGCCCGCTTCGACTAGTAGGCTAGTACATGGGCTGGTCCTGAAGGCACCCAAACTTAGGCGGCATGCAGAATTAATTATAGGGTCCAATGTTCTTAGTAAATGGTTGCTGGTCTGAACTATAAGCCACGACTCCATAGTCTAACTTTGGTTGTATCAAAGATTTGTAACAATTGATTAGCGAAATAACGTCCGCTCCCCACTTGTGTGAAGATAACATTTTAATTATGTTAAGTCTAACAGAGCAATCCGCTTTGAGGGAAGAAATGTGGATTTGCCGAGTTCTTGATCGAATGTTAGACCCAAAATTTGTTATATTCGTTCTTCTTAGGTTATGATCACCAATCTTCAGGACTACTGAAGACGGAGTTCAATACTTTCTGAGATCTCGTGAAGACCATGAATCTCTGATTTGCTTTTGATAAGATGAATCCCGACGACTTGGACCATTCGTTAATTGAGCTGAGGGATTCTTGCATTATAGTAGTGATTAAATTAATATCTTTGCCACTACAGAGGAGGGTGATATCATCAGCAAACATAAATATTTTCACAGGGCTTTTTACAATATTGCTCACTTCATTTATGGCGATGAGGAATAATAACACACTTAACACTGATCCTTGAGGAAGGCCATTTGACATTTCAACTTGCTGTGATGTTTTATCTTGAACGCGGACTTTGAGAAATCTGTGTTCAATAAAGTTCATTATGAAAGCAAACATATTGCCCTTTATTGGCAATGTAGAAATGATAGATAGTAGTCTGGATTTGTGGACCATTTCATAGGCCTTTTCGAGATCAAGCGAAACAACCATCGTATGGTGGTGCCTGCTAAGCGCATCGCAGATTTCTGAATCAATTCCGACTAAGTGGTCATTGGTGGAGCGAAAAGTTCTAAATCCACTTTGGAAAGGAGACAAGAGGCTTTTCGATTCTAGTAACCATCTTAAACGGTTGCATACCATCTTCTCAAGAAGCTTACACAGATTGCACGTTAAAGATATGGGTCGATAACTAGCTGGGTTGCATCTGTCCTTATTGGGTTTAAGAATCGGAATAACTATAGCTTCTTTCCATTGGTCCGGAAAGGTCTGAGTGGACCATATGACATTGTATATCTGAAGAAGATGGTCCAGGGCCTTCGCTGGTAGATTTTTAAGAAAACTGTTGGGGATGTTGTCAGGGCCCGGAGCAGAATTGTTACTTTTCTTCAGCACATAAAGCAGTTCGTCTAAGGTGAAAATTCTGTTATAATGGTCATTGTTGGAACCAACCAATGAAGAAATAAGTTTTTGAGGCATAAAAAATGTTGAATCAAGAGATTTCAAAAGCTCCGGATCATAGTTGCAGTGGCTGGAATTCTTAGCAAAAGATACCGCAAGTAAATTACTGGAGTCTTGAGGTTGTGAGTATTTATTACCGTTTGCGTCTATTAGCATGAATGGGATGGAGTTCATCGGTGTGCCACTAATGGACTTGATTTTTTGCCATAACAAAGAGGAGGGAGTCTGTCTAGTTATTGATGATGTAAAATTATTCCAAGATTGAAGTCTTGTTGTTTTTAAAATTAAGCGGGCTTTAGCCCTAGCTTTCCTAAAGAGTATTCCGTTTTCAATGGTTTTATTCTTCTTATACTTTCGGAAATATCTCTTCTTTTCTTTGATGGCCGCTGTACATTCCTCATTCCACCAAGGAACCTGGTGTTTCCTTATTCTTCCAGAACTTAGATGGATGGATAAACTGGCCGCTAATGTCAATATTTAGTAAAGTCCTGAACTGTTTTCATTAATAAGAGGAGGTGGACAAGGAGTCTGGCTTAGGCTGTTATCGACATTATTAATTATGATTTGTTGAATTGTAACCAATTTGCGTGGTTAATCAACCATTTAGGGTGAGTTTTGAGATTTTTTGCCAATTGTCGGTCGGAGAAGTTGATAGAGATGGGATAGTGGTCACTATCATAAAGTTGATCAAAGGTGCTCCAAGCACATTTTGTAGCAATGTTACTAGTCACAAGACTCAAATCTATTGCACTCAAAAGTATTGTTGTATTAAATCTTACTCTGTTGTCTAGAGGATTAAATTATCACATTTATCGAGCCATTCTTCTATTGATTTGCCCCTTCTGTCAGTTCTTCGAGAGCCCCACATAATATTATGGCTGTTAAAATCACCCACTATAATAAATGGTTTAGGCAGTTGCATGACAATGTTGTCAAGTTCGAGAATATTCAATGTTTGGCTATTTGGTAAGTAAATATTGCATGTAAACACCACTATATTAAGCTTCTGATCGATACGGGCCGCAGCTTCTAAGGAGTTTGTAGTGAATATTATGAAGAAAACATCTTGTTTCACAAATGTCGCTACTCCTCTGTGCTTGGCAATTATAGAGTCTTCATGCAGAATACACTTTATATCCACGTAACGGAGCACATGTACTGCCTTTAAAGTTGGTTTCTTGTAGGCAGAAAACTTGTGGACTGAAACAATTTACGAGAATTTTTAAGAAAAGGAATTCGGGGGTAGAAGCCATTGCAATTCCATTGAATAATATCCATGAGGAAATACAGGAAATATATGGCCGTAGTATTACACTGTAGATGCCTGGGACGTATCCATATCAGAATCCAATGCACTTTCAAGTTTTTTGATTATTCTGGAACATCTGTTTTTAATACCTTTGTTAGGAAGGGTGGTATAAATATCCCGTAACATTGAAAGTAAAGGTGAAATATCTGGAGAGAAGTCTTTAGCAATTTCTGCAATGTTCTGGGAACCTTTAGATTTGTCAAAGAAGCTTAACAATTCATTCATCGATAACGGGTATTTAATTGGGCTCTTTTCAAACTTTTCTTTGGTCACTGACCATTGAATGTCTTCTTTACTATCTGAGGTGGTTTTTATTTTTTTAGGGGAACACTATTTTGTTTCACAGGGGGGTCTTCTAAGTCTAAAGATATCTCCGAATCAGAGGAAGGTCTTTTCCGTAACGAGATCTCTGACACATTAGCGGGAAGAGGCGTCGCTTGGGAACTACTTATAGAGAGTGGCCTTTAGTTCTTGATTTTACCGTGTTTTCCGTTGGCTTCTGGTTTGGATCTGAGACTGGCTTGTAGGAATGCTGGTAAAGGCTGATCTGCTGTGAAAACACTTGGGAGATCAGGGAATTCGTTCTCGTTAATGACAGGAGCGGGACCGGGGCAGGAGAAACGGAAAGGTCGCTGTCTGATATGGAAAGGTTGTTACCTTTCACATATTGCTTGCGGTAGGGGTGAGTTGCCATTTGGGCAGTTCTTAGCAAAATGACCTTGCAGCTTGCATTGAAAGCAGGTAGATATCAGATGGATGGGAACCAAAAACGGTAAACCATCCAATGTTACTTGAAAGACCCGGGAGTAGTTCTTCATGTTCCGGTGCTATGTAGGTTTGTCTTCTGAAACTCATGATATGGCTTCTAAGCTTGCTAGAGAAACCTGCCCGAATAAAAGACATTGATGCTACAGTTTTAACGCCGCCAAATTCTAATAACTTATCTTCTAGTAGATTGTTAGGGATACTTTGGCAACATTGGAAAGAATTATTCTTTGTTGCGTGAAATTAGCGGTCTTATAGTAAATTCATGGTCAGATATACAATTATTGATTTAACTTTTGAATACTAGCTCGTCAGCAACTTCTTTGGTGACAACAAACACAGCCTGTTATTAGAGATCTTTGATGCAAACCGAATATGAGAAGGATTAGTTTTTCCTGCAAGGGCTTCACTGAAGTCAACTGTCGGTGCATAATTTGCAGAGTCAATCACAATTGCATTTTCTTTCTTAGGAAACAGGGAACTATTACAAGCTTGAACATAACTCTTACTTGAAACAATACTTGGTTGTTGATTGGGATGGAGGATCTCCATGATACATGATGTTATGCTCGATGCCAAGCAGCAACACGATGGTCAGAAATACTACGCACTTCGAGCTCTTTGGTGCGTGAAATGAAGAGGAAGACCACAAAACACTGAATCCTCACAACCCAGGGAAAAACTCGTCACCCGAATTTGGTATTACAGTTAAGGAAACAACTATTAACCACAAAACAAAAACTATAACAGCTTTCGTTCTTGACGCTTATCTAGAACGGCCACGGTCATAGCGCGCGAAGGAAGCACAGCGGAGCAGCGGACGTCCGCACACCGCCGAGTCTCAACAAGCACTGACCAGTACATTTGTTCTTGTGGTAAAGAATTGTATCCAGTTAGTAACAGAAAAAACAGAAACTTCTTGAAGCAGTCGATTGAAAACGTAAATTGATGCCGATTATTTTGAACAGCATAAATAACACTTTGCTGCACAATATGTGTCATGGTTTCTTCATCAAGTAAGGTCTCAAAAACTTGAAGTGGTGATTTACCTTGTAGTGTTTGGATAATATTATCTTTGCTTTAAAATGCTGTATCATTTATGGCAACATCATTTGAAAAAATGGCTTCTGTTTTTGCCAGTCTGAAACTAGTGACATGCGCTTGAACTTCTTTGCTTTAGAACCTTTTGGCGCGTAATTTTGGGGTTGTAATTCACTCACATCCATTCTTGAAGATGATGATGATAAAGGGAACGCACTGAATGAATTTCGCGCCCTCGGTACATCTGTTGATGAGTGTCTCAAATATGTTTCCTTTCATCTACGTCCGGCATCAGAAATAGTATCGACATTGTCTTAAGGGTCTTACAATGTCAACTCGTACTGAGTCAATATCTTCTAAAAGTGTTTACCCAACACTTCCTCCTCCACCCTAATAAAGGAAGAAAGGCCTTGTACCCATACCTGAAATAAATAATGGAATATTTTTTACACTGCATCAGCCATGATCCCCAAATGGGTATTGGTGAAATTAGTTCAATACAGATGAACCTAGGAGTTAAAATGGCCAAGAATAGGAATATATCACAACTAGAATGTTCAAGTGAAGAACATACAAAATATTGATAATGGGTTGTTAAAAATAATTAGAATATCATGACATTGAAAATCAACATAATTTTTCTACTGGCCTTACCTCGTAGAATAAGTTTCTTTCGGTTATGCTTTCGAAATTTACAACAAAACGGACAATAATTTCATGTATCTCGTTCAAACACACTTCAAACAATGAGATTGAGATATCAGATAAAGTTCTGCATCACGTGCTACCAACTAGTAAACAAAAAATATTATGATCCCCAAATGGGGATCATGGCAGTTAATGATTAAAAGCCTCTACACGCGTACTAATTTGTCAGGCTGACCGGCCAGCCAATCCGACTGATTGCATCGTGAGGAGGCAACTTACCCAACAGAAGTTTTTGTAGGTTAGTTGCGATGGTTAGTTGGTTCCATTCAAGAAAACTGCAAAGGATATTATCGAATAAGGAGGTGAAAAGTGCCCTCAAAACAATCGATAATCGCGTTGCCTGGCAAGAAAGAGAATACAAAAGTGACGTAGATTTACAAAAGATCTGCCTCCGAGCGTAAACTGTTGCTGAGTACAACGAGAAACGTGTTTGGAAGTTTTATTTTTTCTCAGCATCTATTGTATATATCAGCCTCAGACTAAATTGAATAGACGGGGAAATATAGTTCAATTTGAAGATAATTTTGTCAATGGATTTTTCCCCAAACTCATATAGAAAAAAAATAAATAATTTTTTAAATTCATTTTCGACGTGATAACGTTGGAGTTCTGTCTCAATTTTTTCCCTAAATGGGTCTTATAACATTCTATAACATATTTTTTCAGATTTTTAAACAATGTGGACTGTAGTGAAAAAAAACATTAAAACCAATTTTTACAGTTTTGACGATTTTTTTGCGATAAAACGCTGATAGTGGCACAATTTGTTTCTGTTCAGATCATACGCTGACATAGTAGAGGAACATGCGTCATGTCTTGCGCACTGGCAACAACCCCCGGAAAAAAGTAATTTTACGATGGTTTATCGCGATTTAAAAAAAGCTATCGTTAGATATATTTTGTGTTCTGCCTCTCTAGTTTTATGTTTCTGGTAGAAATTAATCAGTTGACTTTATTTATCCTATAATGATAGATACAATTTGTTTATTTTTTTAATATTAATACAAATAATTCGATGGAGGTTGCAGCTCTATCGAATAACAGAAATGTAATTTCCAAAATTCAGAACACTAATATATAATAAAATGAAAGCAATTCATGTAAATTAATTAAAAGTAAGTTTAATAATAATCTGTATTGAAATATTACTTATATTTTTGTTTAACGTAGTTCTAGCTTTGATTATTAATGTTGCACAAGCACTATTGTTTGACATTTTATAGAGAAAAATATTTTATTTCAAAACTTGCCACTTGGTATATTGCAATAATGAAATATCACACACATTCACAGTATCGTCGCAGACTGTTGGTATACCGGCTGCCACAGGCAACGAAGTAGCGCACACAGAGAGTCAGACAGGCATCTGTCCAGAATCATTAACTCATACGTAAGAACTCATCCAATGCAGCAGAATCAACAAACCTAATATCAGTTCTGTTCAGATGCAACTGTACGTAAAATTAAACTAATTACTTGATATTCTACACGACTGAATTACACGGGTGTACCTGTCTACTCGGTTATAACTAGAGACCAGATTTGTATGTAATATTACATATTTTTTTGTCTTTCTACGTACCGCTCTCAAAATTTTAATATTGGCGAATTGTCACCGTGCAAACACCATATCCAATTTTTTCGTAGCATATTTTTACATATTTGGTACTATATTATATATTTTACATATTTCGCTATCTTTACAAACTATTTTTATTCTATCAATTTTCTTATATATTTTTATGTAAAGAACTATTTCCAAAAAATTCAGCAATTTTGCCTATATTATTTCTGCGTGCTACTGCGTACTCTACTAGGTTCGCTACGTCGTCGCTACGCTACGCAGTCGGATGTTCTCACAGCCCAGCGTGCCTGCTTCAGTTATCTCAGTGGCGGGAAGTGCGCATCGACAAATCATTTTCATATTTAGGTGTGAAAAGTATCATTGACGCCACCTTTAACCAGAATTACCAAGAAACTTTGGCTATCGTCGTCGAGTAACACTTCGATGAGAATATTCCATGCTGCGGTAATTGTTTGCTTGTCGTAGATATCGCCACTTTGTACTATGATAGTTTCTATTGCTTAATTCAAGGTTAAAGCACATTCCGAATAAATAATTCTGGTAGTGTTGTATTACTGATGGAATGTTGTAAAGATGCAAGAATACATCAACTTGTGCTTAAATGAATTTTAAAACGTTTGCATTGTTTTTAAAATTTGTATAGAAACTTTTTTATAGACGTCAGTTTGAATTATGTAAATGTGTGTTATAATTAGAGTATTTTAATATTACATATTATATCCGATTTATATTTATTACATATTATTACTGTTTTTATTACATATTTATGTACATATGACGTTTCATAGCACATATATTTTTCCATCTCAATATTAATTGTTAAATAAATATTGTTTTGAATGCAATCACATAGATATTGTTATCAATTTACAAAGAGACTAATAACGCTGGAGGTAGGGTCTGGAAGAAAAAGATATATGACTGGCTGTATATGGAAATGCAAAGAGGGGTGAGGGTAGGGTTTAATATGCCAAACATATATATTATCGTCACACTCCGTGAACGGACAAGATCTACCCAGCCTCGATTTTATTAACTAAGACATTAGGGCGTGGGCCGACTTGCTACCTGCGCGGCCTGGGTGACAGCGACCAACGTCTCTCCCGCCGCCACAGCCGCGCCGACAGCGAGGGCGGATAGTTTATGACCCACGTGCCCACCCTGCAGCGGGCAAAAGTCTTTTGAAGTGGACCCACTCCGCTCAGTGCCAGTGGTCAGAAAATGTCTCCTGCACTAAAAATCACAAAATAATTCAAAAACGCCGCGTCGCATCCGGCCCCTCGCGAGTGGGGTTATTTTTTTAAATTTTGTTATTTTTTTAATATTTTAGGGAAAATCATGAAATTTCGTGGATATTCAAATTTTGTTTTCCCTGTAATTTTTGAAAGGAGGCTGGTAACAGTTTTCTAAAGGGTGGGCAAACGTGGTCAAACGATGGACAAACGAATCAACAAAAAAAATTGCATTTTTGAATTTGATCCGGGACAAGTTCACACGTTCTGGGTGCAATGAAATACGTTATCCACCAATATCTATTAGAGGAAACATGGTAAAAATAATCTAGTTCGTGATTAAAGGTGGTCAAATGATGGACAAACGAAAGCGCACTTCAAGTTTTGGTATTTTTAATATTTTAGGCAAAATCTTGATATTTCGTAAAATTTCAAAATTTGTCTTTGCTCTAATTTGTAAAAGCAGACTTGTAAAAAATTTCTAAGTGGTCGCCAAACGTGATCACACAATGGACAAAAGTATGCAAATGATATTTTTCATAATTTGTGTATTTTTCTTTTTTGGTGAATTTGCAAAAGTGGCGGGAAAATCCTGCCTTTTAGAGCATTTTTTAAACAACACTGTACCTTTCTAAGTGATGGATATTCGTTTTCCAAAGATGGGACAGAGGGACAGTTGTTAATAATCTAAGGGCATTTATTTTCTTTATGTTTGTAATACTGAAAACTGATCAAACAGTGCCATTATTGGCGAGTAGCTTTTGTTCCGAATTCATTTTTCAGTAGTCAAGTCAGTTACGATGTAAAATCAATAAAATAAAAAAGATCAATATTGTATATGAAAAAGGACAGTTCCGTTTTATTTGAAAACACCATCAATAACAACAGTAAAAGATCGAAATTTCCATGTGTTTTTGGTCTTTATTTGAATTGATAAAATAGAATTGAATAGAAAGGTATTTTGCCAGTAACTTTTGATGCGGACCTGGAAAAAATTTTCTCAAGGATGGGCAAACGTGTTTAACGAATCCACCAAACAGAATTTCAATTTCTTTTAAATTATCCAATTTGTACAACTTCACGGCTTTTTGAAAACTTTTTGGTTGATCCGTTGGTGAGAAAACGCATCTGAAAGTGGATAAAGCGTCATTAGGATGTTAAGTATCGAATACAAATAAAAAGTTTGTCGATATGGAGAAATGGTGGGAAAAAGTTTTTTTGTCAAACATTTTTGAACCGGTCCTGGTAAAACTTTTTTCTAAAGAGTGAGCAAACATGCTCAAACGATGGACAAACGAATCCCCCAATAATGTTTTCAATTTGTTTATTTTCCAATTCTTTTCGGGCCAACTTCATGGCTGTTTGGAAAATTCATCCGTTAATGAGAAAACTCATCTGAAGTTGGATAAAGGGTCATTAGGATGTTAAGTAAATAATGTAGAAAAGTTTCGAAATGTTTCATTCTTCGTTGCTATTTTGGCGATTTGGTGTAATGGGGGGGGGAGTTATTTTTCATAATTTTTTGAACCGGACCTGGTAAAAATATTCTAATGGGTGGGCAAACGTTGTCAAACGATGGACAAACGAATCCACCAAAAATATTTCAAATTTTTAAATTTTCTAATGTTTTCGGGCCAACTGCACGGCTTTTTGAAAAATCATATGGTTGATCCGTTAGTGATAAAGTCGATCTGAAGGTGATATGGGTCTTAGGATGAAAAGTGTCGAATGCAAATGAAAAGTTTCGAAGACTTTCTTTCTATGTTGCTAGTTTGTCGATTTGGTGAAATGGCGGGAAAAACTGTTTTTGTCATTTTTGAACCGGGCCTAGCAAAATTTTTCTAAAGGGTGGCCAAACGATGGACAAACCAATCCACAAAAAGAAATTGCATTTTTGAATTTGATTCGGGTCAAATTTACGCTTCCTGGGTACTGTGAAATACGTTTTCGCCAATATCTGCTACTGGAAACGTGATAAAAATAATCTAGTAAGTGATTAAAGGTGGTGAAGCGATGGACAAACGAAAGTGCAGATCAAATTTTGGTATTTGTAATATTTTAGGTAAAATCTTTAAATTTCGTACAATTTTAAAATTTGTTTTTGCTCTATTGTTTAACTAAACGTACCTTACCTTTTCTAAGTGATCGATATTCGTTTCCCAAAGTTGACAAACGAAGGGCAGTGCAATAACGAAATTTCCATGTTTTTCTTGGTCTTTATTTGAATTAATAAAATGCGGGAAAAAGGTTTTCTGCCAATAACTTTTGAAGCGGACGCGCAAAATGGTCGAACGAACAAACGATTCCACAAAAAAATCTAATTTTTCAATTTTCCCATTTTTTGGCCATCTTCATGGCGTTTTGAAAAAATTGTTAAGCTGATCTAAGTTGCGATAAACCTCATCTGAATTGATTGAGCTTATGACCCTTCAACGGCTAAGGTCATTTGCGCCCGTGTCAAATTATTTTAAGACCAGTGCACAATATTGCAGTGCCAAGCTAACAAAAAAATTAAAATCTTTAAATAGAAAGCAAAGTAAAACTGAAAAGGAACGTATCCTAATAAAAGGGTTTGGCAGAAAAATGCGTTTTTTTAAATCTCGGGCTAAAAGCCAATAATTGGCATTATCTTCTCTCAGATAAGGTGGTGCAAGCCAGTCTCTCGCAAAGCCAAAAGCTTGCTGAGAGAAGATTCACCAAGAATCTCCGCTAGGGAGTTAGCAAGGTCATGCCTCGGCGGCTCTCATCTTAACACAGTGTGAAGAGAACATGCTCACGGTAAGATCTATTTGAAGTATTCGCATAGGGTGGTCCTCGTGAGGAGATAATCGTGGGGAGAAATGGCAGTGACCGATCTGGAGGCGTGTTAAATGATCTCCTCTCGCCGAGCATCACGAGATGTGAAGCACTAAGATTTATGGAATCCTTGATTCTCGTGAGTTTAAAATCTGGTTATGCCACTCTGTTTGCCATTCACTGCGGATAGAGCGTTTTATAAAGAGTTTAGTGTTTTCCGTGGGACTGTGAAGATGTCTAATTTCATTCTTCGAGGTGTATTCTGCTGCCTGGTCAGCTATTTCATTTCTTTTCCCACGTATCCAGGACCCAAATAAAGACTAAAATATAGTGACAGACTCAATAGATGTTGAATTTGATGTTGATGGTCATTGCTGTGGATCACAAGACAAAGAGGAGGTGGATTCTAAGAGGAGATTTTGGAATCACTGCAGATCACTACTTTAATGACATCGGTTCAGCAAATTTGCGCCTTCCAAGAGGCATACTTCTGCTGTATAGACGCAGCACGAAGGAGTCTAATCAAAACATCGCGTGCTCTACTGCAGTAGAAGGTACATCCGACTTTGGCGTTTTGACAGGAGCCATCGTTATAAATGAAGTAATGGATACGTAGATTTTATCGCCACAAATTCCGATAATGAATGTACTGAGGGGAGTTAAGGATTTAGGAAGGTTAGATGGTCTAAAAATTTATTATCGATCGGTGTAGTTTCTAAGGGGAAACAAGGTTCTGTGGTTTCTACAGGTTGTAGTTATATGAAACTTCTGTAAGAGCATACGGAGACGGACTCCCAGGGATAGGGTAACGTGATGGTCTATGCATATGGTCTCTAATTCAGTCAAACCTTAAATGAAGTCCATTTAAAAATGAATTGAACACAAAATTGGTTCATTGTGCATGCGTTCAGAATTTTTGCAAATTCAGTCAGCCTTCATACTGCTCGTTGTGTATACTTCGCGAATGTTCATTCCTGCCTGAGATATGGCATAATATTCTGGGGAAATACATCTTATAGCTCCCAGACTTTTAGGATTACAAAACGAATTGGTACGAATAGCAACCAAATCCCACCCACGTGATTCATGTGCTTCCTCTTCATTAATCTAGGAATTCTACCAATAATGTGTCTTTATTTATGAATCAGTGGCTTGTAAAAATGACTTGCTCAAGGGCGGGAATATTTTTTCAGAAAAATGCCGAAGTCTATTAATATAACACTGACGTAGAAATCATATTCATCAGGTGACAGTATCAACAGTCATTACAAAAATGTAATATACAATACATGTACATTATTTTACAACACTTGCCAGATGACATTAAACGATTAAATCCACAGTGTAAAGTTTAAATCCCAAGTGGAAATCGTTTCTGCTGCATAACTGTTTATACAATTAGAGACTATACTGAGCATCAAGCAAGAAAAGTACATAAATTTTAAATAATGATATATAATGGTTTATTTACCATTTGAATTGTGTAAATGAGTATAAACAACCCAGGCCAGCTATTGTACTATTACTTCCGGTCAATGACTTCATCTCGATCAGGTTTTTCGTCCAGTTTCCTGATCCATTGAGCAAATGCTGAGATGGCCCCTTGTTTGCTTCTGACATAAATGCACCATCGTGCACGTCTTCTAGAATTCAGTGGGAAATACAATTATTCAAATTATCGTTTCCATGTTGTCGCGGCAGGAAGTAATAAGGGCCAAAATTTATTGCTTATTTATCTTTGAAAATAGATTTTATTACATGGGAGTTTTTTGATTGTTTTTTTCTCCCTTTCAAAATTCAAAATTTATTGCTTATTTATCTTTGAAAATAGATTTTATTACATGGGAGTTTTTTGTTTTTTTCTCCCTTTAAAAATTCAAAATTTATTGGGTTTATTTATTTTTGAAAATAGATTTTACGCATAGAGTTTTTTCTCCCTTTCAAAATTGAAAATTTAAGTAGTATATGACTTAGTGTAGGGATCACAGAATTTTGAAAATGTGCACACAATTCACTTTTCCCCATAGCACGTCATACGCAGTTTTTAACTGTTTTTTTGACGTAAAATAAATTTTTCTTTAAAAAGTCAAGTGGGTTGGATGGAGGACTGCTTCTAAGGTGAGGGAGCATCAACATTGGATAATCGCGCCAGGAGGCAATTTCAGAATATCCTGCCTTCGGCTCAGAGATGGTTCCAGCCAATTCAAGAGGCAATCGATGCGACTCGTGCGGTAAGCGCCTGTACTAACTTGCGCCGGCATTGCGTATGGTACTTAATGCACGAGGGCTGATGGAGACGCTGACCCATACACTGGCGGCATCCGTAATCCAAGATAGGGCGGATGAGAGTTCTATACTAACGCAAAAGACAAACACGGTCTGCGCCGAAAGAGCAACCAGTAAGAATGCGAAGGAGATTCATAGGTGATACACATCGGCCCTGTAGTTTACGGATATGTTTTCGCCATGTTAGGCTCTTGTCGAATGTGAGCTCAAGGAAGGTTGCGGATTCAACGAATGGAAGCTGCTGTCCTCCAAGAAAAAGATCGGATGATTAAGTGGAGGTGATGGATTCTGCAAAACGTGCACATGCAAGTGGTTTTATGCAGAGAATTTGGAATCCTGTTTCCATCGCTCCATTCCAGCAGTTTGTTGGAGCACAAGTTGTAGCTGCCTTCAATAACTTTGCACGCTCTTGGAGGAGCAAAATTGCAAAGTCGTCAATAAACAGCGATGCCTTCACAGGCTCCCGGATAACTGATGCAATACTATTGATAATAATGGCAAAACAGAGCGGACGATCAAAAATCGATCCCCTGGGGGAACACCGTTTTCTAACGTGACTAGGATAAATACGTCGCCAAGTGGGACGCGGAAAGATCTTGATGAAAGAAAACATACTAGAACAAAGGAGCCAAGTCCTCTAAGGCCCCAAGTATGCAAGGTGCGAAGAGTACCGTACCCAGGTGTCATACGCTTTCTTATATTGGAAGAAAATTGCTACTAGGTGCTGACGTAGCACGAAAGAGGTGGAAATCTGCGTATAAAGGGTGCCTAAGTGGTCCATGGTTGACCAGCTTCCTGGCGCCACATTGAGAGGTGTAACAGGTTCTTTGTTCCAGGAGCCAGACCAGACGGGATTTACCATTCGCTCTAAAGCTTGCACACACAGCTTGTGAGCGATTGCGTGGTAAAATTTCAGGGATTGTTCTGCCCTTCTTTCCTTCTTTTGTGATTGGGAGAACAATGGCCTCACGCCAAATTCTGGTATTGCGTGTTCAGCCCAAATCTTGTTGAAATGTTGAGGAGAAAGGAACGAGCGTTTTCCTGATAGGTGTTTCAACATTTAGAGTGATGTATCTGGTTTGGTCTCTGGGCAGAACCTTTCGCACAAAGTGAGGGCTCAGGAGAGTTCGTCCGGGAGAAAAGACATTGTAATTTTCTCCACGCGACTCGGGAGAAATCTAATTTACAGTTTTCCATTTTCTGTTTTTGGAAGCCAGAATGATAGTACGGAGCTGATGTTCGTAGGCCATTTTTCCAGCAATTTCTTGTGGGAAAGTAGGATTGCCATTTACTCATAAACTCCTGGAGATAGACGCAGAAGGGAGTTCACCGATCTGTCGGACCCACTCTGGCCACGTTTAGGGATGAACTGCAAGAGAGTGACGACGTAGGCTCTCAGGACGCAGCTTTACTTTCCCGTATCGTTAATCTAGTTCTGGCTCGATCTTTTATAATTTATTAGGTTTCTTCCATGGTTGGGAACCTACTAAGTTTTGCCAATGCCCTCTTCCGATCACGGACCGCGGTGGCAATAAACTGTGGTATTCCACCATGGCACAGGAGGGTGTCGCCTGGCCCGACGACTCCCGGATGGAAAATAGCGCTGCATGAAGGACGGCGTTATTAAATGGGCAGCCGCAGTATCGATGTCGTTTGAGCAGTTTTCCGATATTCTAATTTTTTCTGAATGTTTCCTTCAACATCTATGGATTAGCCAGCGAAGAGGGAAGGGTAACGTTCAGATCGGGAATATCGAGGTTGACCCTGAATGGGAAAATGGTCACTGCCATGCAGGTCGCAAAGTGACAGTCCACTGAAGATTGTATAAACAGAGGGACTATAGAGAGTTAGTCCACGGACGAGAAAGACGACCTTGTGCCACCTTCAGGCAGCTAGGCGTTGGAAGTCCTCACACAAGAAAAGGTGCAGGCACTTGAGGAGAGCATATCTTCCAGTTCTTTCAGACACGCCTGTCCAGTCGAGATATAAACGTTGCAAATGGTAACAGAAATAGTTCGCAAATTGACACGAACGCTAGATATCTGGAGAGTGGTTCGTATGTCTATTTCTTTAGATACCAGAGAGTCTGTGATGCCAGAGAGTCTGTGATGCCAGAGAGTCTGTAAAAGTGGCGACTCTGCCATGGGCGCGGAGGCCATCGTCTACGTCTTTCCTGTAGCAACAAAAACCGCGTAGAGAGAGGGAGTGCTCAGAACGGAGATGTGTTTCCTGCAGGCAGATAACCAGGGGTCTATGCATGGACATCATTAGCTTTAATTCGTCCAAATTGGTACGAAAGCCATTTAAGTTCCATGAGAGAAGAGCCATTGTTTCTAGTTCTTAGGTTTTTTGGCTCTAGAGTGGGTTATGTATCGGGTTTCTTTTTCTTCTTTTTCCTTCTCTGTTGGAGAGTAATGGGTTGGTACAAGCGGAGCTCCTCATCTTAGCAGAGTCATCTGATTACTGCCAGAGAGGGTCGCATGTATTGGGACACCACGGCCTCGAGACAGGCGACCCAGATCTAGCAATGGCCTCGGCTTCTCTTGATGCGTTTGAGTGTTTGTTGAAATATTTATGCTTTTGCTCTGCTTTTGTTTGAGACTGGACAACAGATTGCATTGGCGCACTCCGCCGATGTCATCAAAGGACACCTGGCAGGCAGCATCGCGCAAAGTGGAGGCTTTAGGCGTTTGGGTTTGTGAATTTGCCTTCTTATGTTGACCATTTGCGTCACGAAACCGGCCATGTCCACGGGGCTCGCGTCTGGTAACGTCGTGCCCGAAAGGAAGCCGAGACCGATCTTCTGGACTCTTTCAAGAAAATGGAGCACTGGTTGAATCGATGGATAAGCTACAAGAAGCTCCCATGCAGACTTTGGCTTGCGGAGTGAAGAGTCATTGGCAAGCCTCCCTTCCACAGTGCACGCAGACTGGCGGCGCTCATGCGCGAGGTTAGATACAAACCTCTGGCATTAAAGAGCGCAGAGGCGCTGAACATACTGCCTGACACGGAGATTATAGAAGCTACAAGATATCTTCTGGTAAAGATGGACGGTCGAAGGTCAGTATCAGAGTTGAGGTAGGGAGTGAGTAATCATTTACTCTCCGCTGAATCCTGTAAATCTCTGACACACCATATGGTTCGAAGAAAGCTTTAAATTTCTTCCATCTGGTAGAGAAGTTCGTGATTTACTACACCCTTGAGTTTTAAGGTTTGGGTATGGACATGCACCTGAAGGTCGGCTATTTCTTTGAGGTCAGTGATTTTTTCTTGATCTGTTCGTCAGAGCGACATTCAAAAAGGATTGTTGTTTCGACGGACCACTGACTGAAATTTACAAACTTGATTTCTCTGGCAAGTTTGATTGGCTGACACTCTCATAGTTTCATTATCGTTTACATGATATGACGAGAAAGGGGCCAGTAGGTCTGGTCAGATCAATACATAGAAAAAACGCTCAAGATTTACTGATTCACCAACAAATCTCTTCCTTATGGAAGAGGGCGGGCGGTAGGTTTTTTATCCATTAAAAGGATATCAGATTCATCTCCGTGGTCCTCACCCACCACGGAGCCCAACAAGGGGACACTCCATCGGAGTGCCAGGGTTGCCACGGGGATATAGTGGGGGGTTACCACAGCGTTGCACCGCCGTGGATTCCCCCGTTCACCCTGGAGTTCAGTACAAGACATAGTCCAAGCCGGTTGACCGGGAGTGGGTTAGCTCCCGACCACCCGTCTAGAATAGTCCGTAACCAAAGCAAGTGTATTGCAAAGCAAGACCTACAAGGAATGTTCCCCAAACTACGTAAGAGCACCCTGGATGCCAAGAAAAAAGTAGCACGAGGAAAGTAATTGGGAAACAGACAGGCCCCTCAACCGCCAGAACATACATTCCCTCCGGCACGGATCGCCATGAACGGCAAACGCATGGGGCATACAGAGGGGGCCAGTGAAATAGAAGAGGGAGAAGACAAGAGACAGGATGGTATAGAAGAATGAGAATGAACAATGGGGAAAAGAAAAATTACTTGTGAAGGAAAGGAATACTTGAGAGCCCTCTCTGTATCCCCCCGTCAGGACGTGGACCAACCCACCTGGACAGGCCTCATCTGAAGATGGATAAGGGGTCATTAGGAGGTAAAGTGTGGAATGCAAATGAAAAGTTTCGAAAGTTTTATTTCTTTGTTGCTATTTTGTCGATTTGGAGAAATAGGGGGAAAACATTTTTTGTCGATCATTTTTGAACCGGACCTGGTAACAATTGTTGTTACCTGGTAACAGATTTTGTTTTTCCTGTAATTTTTGAGAGAGACTGGTAACAATTTTCTAAAGGATGGACAAAGAAATTGTAATTTTGAATTTGATTCAGGCAAAGTTCACGCTTTCTGGGTGCCGTAAAATACGTTTTTGCCAATATCTGCTATAGGAAAATGGTAAAAATCATCTAGTTAGTGATTAAAGGTGGTCAAATGGTGGACAAAAGAAACCGTACTTAAATTTCGGTATCTATATCGATCAAATTTTGGGCAAAATCTTGTAATTTCGTAAAAGTGTGAAGTTGACCCGAAAAAATTGTTTTAGCGCAAATTTTTAATGGAGGCTGGTAAAATTCTTCTAAAGAGTGAGCAAACGTGGTCAAACAATGGACAAACGTATGTACATAAGAATTGGAAACTTTTTGCCCAACTTCACGAGAGTGAAAAATCTGTCTTCAATTTTATAGTTGTAGGAAGACGCCGAAAAAATTCAAAAGTTTGCAATTTTCTGCAACTAGAGTTATTGGCAAAGTGGATCACTTTTTATGTGTTTTTTCCTCTATTCTAATAAGAAATTTAAAGAAAAAATTGAGCCATTTTGAGAAAATTTTGAAAATGTCCGGGAGCTTCATGTAAAGTCCCTCCAAATTTTAAAGAATGTTTTACGAAATTTCAAAAACTAGATTTCTTCAATTTGGAAAAGATCGTGTGGTTTAGGTGCTAGGTTTGTTCACATACGACAGACAGAAGGAGATGTTTTGCTTTCAATTGGTTTTTGATTGATGCATTGATTTTTTCGTGTTTCCGGCACGTCAACTGCTTCTAATACGAACTCCGAAGTAGTGTAGTGCATGTTTTCTTCTCGTGAGATAGCGGTGATCATCCCCCGCTGGATGGCGCCAACCTACCGTCGGCTAGTGGGGTTTCCCCTAACCAGGACTCTCCCGCCAGCGGGGCACCGCCCCAGCCGGGACAATCTCTAAGCTCCCGACCGGTCTCCCGGGATATGTGGTAGTGTAGTGCATGTTAGTGTGAGTGTGTGTTTAAGGGGAGAGGATAGGACAAGGAATGAGGACAGAGCGCGCGCGGTCTGTGGCCCGTTTGATAGGGTACTGTTCCGGCATTCGCCTGGTGCTGATCGGAGAAACCACAGAAAACTACCGATCAGAGCAACCAGCCGCTAGAATTCTCCTCCAGCGACTGAGTTCGACCTAGCTAGTGTCGAAAATTCTGCCGCCGTCAGGACTCGAACCTAGGACCTCCCGGTCAGAGGCACTGCAGTGGCATCAGTTGATGCACTGAGCTACCGCTTACTGTACTTTCAATTGGTCTTTTGGCATCAAGGACCCATAAAACAGGGATTCTGGCTACTCCACGTGTTAGGGAATTTTTTTTACTTTATTGGATGTATCCACTTTCTTTTTTCAGGGGCCCGGCAATGAATTTTTTGTCGAAAATTCGCGGTTTTTCGTGCAGCATTACATAACTTTCTCTATACCACGTATATTACTACGTGTATTACGTACGTATGCAAGAAATTAAAAATTGCTGGTTAGAATTACTTTTGCAGGTTCATGTACTATACTGAATAATACTATACTCATGTTCATGTGGTATTGTGAATCTGTGACAAATATGATAAACTATATGTTGCTGCGACATTAATTTCTTTTCTATAATACTAAGTAGTGCATGAACTTAACTAGTGCTACCCTTTCCGCGCACCAACGTAGCACGGACTTTCTTACTAGATAGTTTCCAAGTCTTTTTTTAGTCTGGGCTAGTTATTCGATTTTACTCTCACCACGTCTGTGGATGACGATCGCGGTGTAAGCATCGTTCCTTGGCGCTCCGAGCTAGGCAGCAGGTAGTTTCTTTCCTAGGTAGCCACCGTTACAACTTTTACACTCAACGATAACCTGACGCCGTAGAAGCCCGAAAGATACGTTGTTTTTTTGCCTTACTCCACTGTTCAGTGAAATTGTATTGCATCTTTCTTCGTGAGTTTCATTTGTATTCTTACTTTGATCTGAGATCTGCTCCACTGATCGTTTAGTTTTCTACTCCTCAGCACTTTCCACGAAACGTCTCTACCAGTGTCTTTTCCTGATCATCTGTCTTTATGTTTATCATCCTCTCTCTTAAGGTGACGAAGAGCAATAAGAACGCATTATTGATCCCCAGACTAAAATTGATAGAGCAAGTGAATGAGGCACTGATAAGGCAGTAACATCGTCACCTTCATAATGCCTTGGCATCTGCTGTGCTTACTGAACTTGGTAGCAAAGCAACTAAGACCTGATGAATTCTCTTAAATGCTCATCTTGTGTGCAGGTTTAGAGAAAAATTGCTGAATCGCGACCGAGACTTAAATCTAAAATCCTAAAGAAGAAAAGACAGACCAGCTCGATAAAGATGTACTACGCTGAAACTGCTTGCGATATTCGGCGGAAAGAAAATGATGGAACAAAGACACCGATAAGCTAATATCGAGGAAGCAGAAAAGATAAATGTAAACTTAACTTCGCAAGACATTGATAGGAGCCATCGGATTTGTCGGTAAGTAACTGAGTAAAACAGGCCCATCACTGATAAATTTATTAGTTACAGGAAACAGAGTGAAATGTTTCGCTCGAAATGGCTGCTGAAGCACACTGGAATTACGATCGTGGAGCATCTCTATGCAATCGCGCCTATTTTGCTGTTGCATCGACCGTCGGCCTCAAAACGTGTGGGCAGAAGACGGCACCATCGTCATCAAACATGGTAACAGTCGTGCCCGGGTGCAAACCAGGGACCGGCTAGAGGCACTTCAAGCCTAGCGTAGGAGAGCCCCCACCTATCCACCTCCCCACTCTACACCCTTCTTTCAGAACCACTTTCGATTATTTCTGAGAATTCTCCTTCCTTTCTTCTTCTGTGAACTTCAGCAAACACTCAGTAAAAACTACCTACTTTCTTCCCCTCACATCTTGTAAAGCCTTTACCTGTGGATGTCCGGAACCTCCCTCGACGGTACAAGCGCCTGACGCTAGAAATAAGCCTAATCCTCGCTCCCTCTGTCTGTACGTTGCACACTTAAATGCCATCTTTGCCCTGCCATTTCGATGAAGTAACGGAAATCATATCTAAATTCTGTTTTCATGCGCAAGGTGGTTAGAGCGAGATATTCCCTAGTAGATAGAGAGTCCATATTACAGTCAAAAATATTTATCATGATATAAACAGCATTGCGAGACCAAAAATAGAGACTCTACGTGACAGACTTACTAATTATAATGAATGAATTTGTTTCATCTGATGGAAAACAAACATTTAATACCACATAAAAGGCTTTCCAAGAAGACTAAATTTGCACCTGTACTCAACAGATCGTGTGGCAAGGAATGAAAAAATGAGGCACAGATTGAAAATAAAAAGGCGCTATTACACATTTAGCAAGTGATAAGAATTATAAAAGTAAGTATTATAAAACATATATCTATATTTTTACAGCAGTGATCACACAATGGCCAGAATTTCCTAATCTGAGAATGAAAAGTCTTGTAAATTAAAATACTGTACTGTCCTTTTTTTAATTTGTTGCGTCTACAATTTGACGCAACGCGTCTCCAAGCCCCTTAAGGGGCGTTGAGCGCTTTGCGGCGGGAGTAATCCATTAACATTTGGCGCTGGGGAGTAACTTCATTAACGTTTTTAGTTTGTCACGTCACGTCACATCGCAGTCAGTTGTCAAGAGGACCGCCAGGTAGCATCCCCGCGTACGCGCCTCCTGCATCACTACCTAGCGGCCAGAATTGGGAAGAATTAAGGATAGGGGTAGGGTTTAGATATTTCACAGAGGTTGGACTAGCCTCTAGTGAAGCAGCCAAACTCGTTTTGTAGGAACAAATTTCACATGAGACGCATACCCAAGTCAGTGCTCACGCTTCTTCAAACTTTCGTTTTGATCACTTTCACATACTGTTCATGTCTGGCTGATTAAGTGAAAGTATTACTATGATTAATGGATGGAAGATTTGCTTCCCATAACGGAATTTCAAAGAAGGCAACACTTTCCATGTCGCACAGAACAGTGAAAGAATAGAGTTTTCAAATATATTTCCATGATCGTTTCTCTCTAATATTTATTTGGTTGGTTGATTAATGATTCGAGAGGCGTCAACAGCTTGGGTAATTAGTCCCTTAAGTGTAGTGGATGTTTTCCCTCGGGAGATGGCGGTGATCTTACCCCGCTGGATGGCTAGATCCGGCGCCGACCTACCGTCGGCTAGCGGGATTTCCTCAACCAGGACTCTCCCACCAGCAGGACACCGCCCCAGCCGGGACAAGCTTTAAGCTCCCGACCGGTCGCCCGGAATATGTGGCAGTGTAGTGCATGTTAGTGTAAGTGTGTGTAAGGGAGTAGGATGTAAGGGAAGAGGAAGGAAAGATCGCGCGCGGTCCGTGGCCCGTTTGTTAGGGTACTGCTCCGGAACTAGCATGTGTTGATCGAGAAACCACGGAAAACATACCGATCAGAGCAGCTGGCCGCTGAATTTCCATCAGACAGTGACTAAAGTCGACTCCAGCTGAAAAGCCAGTGTCGAAAATCCTGCCACCGCACACCGGTTGAATCGGGCCTAAAACTTGGCCATAATTACAAATGTCAGCAACTTGCGTAAAATTGTACGCGGTTTTGAGGTTGCTAAATTAGAATATCATTACGAAATTTCAAAATTCAAAATGGCGCCTTCAAAATGGCTGACTCATAAAAATGAGCCCAATGTGCGTAGAAATATGTATAAAATGGTTCTCGAGATCACTGATTTCGATTATCGGAATGAAATATCAAAACTAGAATTGAAGCTTGAAAATGAAGCACATATGCAGAAATATGGTTATACTATTAGTGAAATCACTAAATACAAAACTTAAGCAGAAATTCAAAATAGCTACTTCTAAAAAGGAATATCGGATTTAAGGAAAAAGAAATCTATTGTATGAAATGTTATTTAAGATAGTTTTTGAATTTTTGATGCATTGGCATTTCGGAAAAACGTCATAAAAAAACTGATTGCGGCAATTGTACTCACAAATGTGATAATGTATAGGAAATGCGCGTAATAATAATACTAACGACATTTTAAAAAAATGCATTGGTACAATTTTTCAAAAATCAAAAGAATACAGGAAAAATGTTTATGTTATCTTATTTAGTGGATTTAGCACTATTCCTACAAAAAAAAAGAAAACTCTGAAGCCCTTTCTTCGAGATATATTCAAACAAATGTCACCCATCTGTTGGGAACCCAATATCTATGTATACAGATCTAATTTCGTCGGCACTTATTGAATAATAAACAATTTTATTTAATATTTAATTATGAATAATTGAATCAAAAAATTAGTCCACAATATTTTGAGGTGACGATACTGACCACTTCTACACCTAGTTACCCATAGTTTTGTTTGTTGGTGTCAAGAAAAAGAATCCTTAAATACACTAAAAAATCTGAAAGTGCTGTAATGGGTTATTATTGTTTAATCCTCCAAAAATTTATATTATTAATTTTACTACTAAAAGTAATTATCTGAAGAGAAGTAAAAACAAATTATTTCAAGAAATCAATTCTGTGGCATCGAAGAAACCATCGGGGGCGATCTATGTTATATCTTACTTACGTAGTATTTGTAGTATAGTCGCTTTAAAACAAAAGATGGTGATATGTGCAGCTAAATTTGTGTTATTCTGATTACGACATTCGAATTAATAAATAAAAATACATCTGTATAGACTACGTAGGACAAAAAATATAATCTACAATATAAACGAGACTAACTTTGTTACGCTACATGGTTTAGAATTCAACCGCATCATATATAAAAAATATTATACTTTTTCTTAAAATATACTTAACTTATAGAGCCATAAGTGTCTTTATATTCGAAATACAAGTGCATCCTAAAAATTTAAAACTTTATCTTTTTATCACGAATATCGTTGGCAAGAATCAACGAATTGAGCTATCTGATAACGGTAATCATGGCACCGTGTGGAAGACAAAATGATTGAAATAAATTCTGAAGTTGAAGTAGGCGCCCAGTGTCTTCCGAACGAGATTTGATGTCAGAACTCCAAACGCGCTTTGAATTTTGTAATTATGGCCAGGTTTTTGCCGCGATTTAAATCCAGTGTGCGCCGTCAGGAGGCGAACTCTAGGACCTCCTGGTCAGAGGCGGAGCAGTGACATTTCAGTTACTTAATTGAGCTTACGCCGTCGCTGCCGGTCTAATTTTTATTTCTTTAATTATCTGAGCCAATGGAAATATTCTTAGATTATTCGATTGCTTAACAACAAGATCAGAAGTTCGGTTTTATCCAACTTTGTATTATTGCCAGCAGTGAGATAGTAATTAACAGAATAAGTAACACACAGAAGCTATTTGCTGGTTGATATGTTTTTAGCATAATGTTATATCATGTTAAGATATTGATTAAGAAGCAGATTATTGTGAAAAGTACATACCAAAACTAACAAAGATAAAATGAAATACAGCATCACATAATCGTGAGAGATTCTACTATTTAGACTCTCATACAAAATTATAACATTGTGTGGAGATAAAATCTTCAAAGAGATTTCAGGTGGCAAAATCGTTTGTAATCGACTGCCTTATCGATACACTCAAAACAAAGAATGTTTTGGAAATAAGACATGAGACCCATTCTATAAAATGCATTACTATTGTTCAGGAATAAAACAATTAAACAAAATATAAAAAGCACAGAATAAAGGAGTTTCTGTTAAAATAATAATACTACTAAAGGTTGAATTTATCATTCCTTTTACAATTTCAATTTCTTTTGCCTAGTATAGGGCTTCAAATACAGAACACACCTAAAAACTTAATTAAAAATTATCATCGAAAAAATACATACAAACACAGTTTAAATAAACAAATTGTTCATGACATTTTTAATTTTTCATTTATAAATGCATGTTCCATTCAATTTATTTTTAATAAACATTGTAGTTCAGAAAACAACTTGACTAACGGGATTGTATTCAGATAAAACATTTTATGAACTTTTTAATAATACTTATTTTAAAAAATACGGCACGGGACTTCAAACCTATTTTGTTGGCCGGAAATCCAGCCCTGCATTTACTCTATGCCTTGAATGGTTGATAATTGGCACAAGCACAATAATATTTTATCAATTCCAGACTTTTATTTATTTAACGTCAAAAACAGTTAAAACTGCGTGCACGTGCCATGGGTAAAGTGAATTGTTTGCACATTTTCAAAATTCTGTGATCACGTACAAGTCATATACTACCGGAATTAAAAACAACCCCATGTAATAAAATCTGATTCAAGGCAAGCAATAAATGTTGGGCTCTTATCCACGTTGTCCTTCGGAATAATACTTCCTGTCGCGACAACATGGAAACGATAATTTGAATAACTATATTTCCCAATGAATTCTAGAAGACGTGCACAGATAATGGAGTTAAATTTATGTCCAGAAGCAAAACAAGGGGCCATCTCAGCATTTGCTCAATGGATCAGGGAAACTGGACGAAAAACCTGATCGAGATGGGGGTCATTGACCCGAAGGCTGCAGTACAATAATTGTTACAGGTTGTTCATACACATTTATACAGTTCAAATGGTAAATAATGCATTATGTATCATTGTTAAAATTAAAGTTACTTTCCTTGTGATGCTCAGTAGTCTCTAATTGTATACAAACAGGCAGCAGAAACGATTTCACTTTGGATTTATACTTTTCTATCAAATTTAATCGTTTAATGTCATCTGGCAAAGTGTTGCAAAATAATGTGGTACATTTATTGTATGTGAATTTTTTGTAATGAGTTTTTGATAGCGGTTTCCGATGAATATGATTTTGTCGATATTATAGTAATAGACATCCAAGATTTCTGAAAATATATTCCTGCCCCTTAAGCGAGTCATTTTGACAAAACCACTGATCTGTAACAACAGACAAGGTAATGGTAAATTCCAAGATTAATGAAGAGCTACAGGAATCACGTGGGTGGGATTTGGGTGGATTCGTACAATTCGTTTTTGTAATCTAAAAGTCTGGGAGCTATAAGATGTATTTCCCCAGAATATTATGCCATATCTCAGGCGGGAATGAACATTCGCGAAATATATACAACGAGCAGGCGAAGGCTGACTGAATTTGGCAAGAATTCTGAACGCGTAGCGTAATGAACTTCTAATTTTGTGTCTAATTCAGCTTAAATGGATATTCCGTTTGCGTATGACTGGAATTGGAGATAACTAAAATTTTGTTGCCTTAACATCAGTCAATGGGTACACTCGCCTATTTTCAATGGCAATCTAGAATTGTTTATTTGAAATGGAAAACCGCATTAAAACCGTTTTTTCGTTTACTATTAATTTGCGTTTCCGGAACCAATTTGAAACATCTGATATTGCACTATTTACGGTTTCTTTATTGCAAAGGGATGTTCAAATATCCGCAAAGAGAACTGTTCTTCCGTTTCGAATCGTCGAGGGCATATCGTTTACCTAAAGTAGGAACAGAATAGGGCCTAAAATCGATCCTTGAGGAACTCCACGTGCAATGGGCAAAGAGTCGGAAAGGAGCGTACTTAATGTTCCATCATTCCAGTAAGGTATTCAACTCTCTGAGATCGTTGTTTAAGGTACAGAACATAACCAATCTAGAGCAATACGAATTCCATATGAAGGTAATTTGGAAAGTAAAATGTCATGATCAATGACGTCAAAAGCTTTTGAGAGATCTAAAATAATCCAATAGGTGCCTCGTTTTGATCCAATGATGAGGCGACATCTTTAGAAAGAAAATATGGCTGTTTCCGTTGATTTTGATTTCTAAATCCATGTTGCAATCTGAAAGCGCGTCGTGTTTAGTGAGAAGGTTTCCATTCGTACGTAGAAAAGCCTCTCTAATATTTTTGAAAGACTGATAGAAGAGAAATGGGCCGATAATTTTGAATTTCATTTTGTTCCCTTTTTTTGAAAAGCGAGCTTAATTTTAGCTGTTTTGAAAATATCTGGAAACGTTCCAGTGCATAAGATGCATTAAATATGTGGGTTAACGGTGTATAATGGCATACGCACAAGTTTTAACAAAGAATCCGAGAATTCATCTAAACCGGACGAATATTTATTTTTAGTTTACTGATTATTTTGAGAATTTCATAGGAAGAAGTTTCGAAACGAACATTGTGTCTAAAATTTTGGGTGAACTATCTGTTTTGAATTTTGTGCCTGAAGACCCTTAGTGAGATCAGCAGCAATTCTCGAAAATTATTGGTTAAAGAGACTAGCCACTGTTGCGGATCGTTCACATTTATATCGTTATATTTAAAACAACATTCTCTACAGGTTTTCTAGTTGATTTGGTAGTATGTTTTATTATATTCCACATTGCTTTTGTTTTATTATTTGAGTTCAAAATATCCTGATCGTTTTTCATGATTTTGGCCTGCCTTATGACTTTTCGTAACAATGTTTTGTATTTTTTAAAGTAGATAAGAAATCTTGAGATACGTCATGACGTTTAGAAATGAAAGAAAGAATTCGCTTATTTTACAAGATGTCCTAATCTTGTGTTATCAAAATTGCTTTTCCGTGAAATATTTAATTTTCGTTTTTGAAGAGGAAAGCAAGTGTTAAATGAAATGAAAATTAGAAAAAAAGAATTATATTTGTCGTTTGTATCAGAGTATTATAAACCGTTTCCCGACTCCTGCATCAAGTAATCAATGAATAATTTAATTTTACTTTTAGTAAACAATCTAGTCATACGGGTATTATTTATTGTGTCAGTGATTGCATTTCTTATAATGGTAAGAATTTGTGCATCGTGGTCACTGTATCCTAAATCTTTTATTTCCAACTTCATATCGAGTAGTAGATTTGTTAATTATAATTTGATCAATTGCCTTCATTAGAATGTGTGTGATCCGTGTAGGTACTTTAATTGTAATGTCTAAATTAAAGGAATTAATTAAATTGAGAAACTTTTCTTTCTCGCAAGATTCGACCAGAAAATCAATGTTAAAATCTCCGCATACAACAATGGATTCAAAAGAGTGATTTCTGACTTTGTTAAGTGTTATCTCCAGGTTTTCTAAGATCGAAATATAATCTGCAGTTCTCTTTGTTGGAGGTCTGTAAATGCAAAGTATTATCACTTTTAGTGAAGTAAGATGCACAACAGAAATTTCGAAAATATTTTCAATGGAGAACAGGTTTTTGGGTACGATTTCGTGCAGGGAAAACAAGTGAGGAGCGTGTAATATAAAGAAACGGGGCAGATGAGCTTCTGACGCGGTGAGGGGCGGATGCCGATGATATTGGTAGTGATGAAGGGAAATGTTATAAATGGACATAGAAATATAATCGCGTGTGTTGAGGAAGCAGATGCCATTGGTCTGGTCAATACAATGGAACGGATCAGTAGGGTGCCGTTCAAGCAGGCACAAGTTACGCTAAATGAAGTGACAAAACAGGAGACACTTAACCTATTTTTTTGTGGAAAAATAAAGTTTTGTAATAAATTAAGAATTCCTGAATAGGATTTAAGAATGATAATGACCATGCATGTAAGGGGAGAGATATAGAAACAAAAGAGTTCACAATAATGAGGGTCTCATGATAATATTTTTTATCTGAAATTGTACTTCTCGACTCATGTTTAAATGTACTGTGTATGTTTTGCTGCAGAATATAGATGAAATGTTATTAACTCCCTATTATTATTCCTGGTAATAGCAAAAAGAGTTCCCAATCCACGAGAGGAGAAGTAACTGCGCAAATTTCTCATCACCAGATATCTGTATAGACCTACTAATAAATATAATCATGACGGAACAGCTTTGCTTTACCCTTCAGGTACTGTCAGGAGAATGATCAAATGGAATTTCAGGCAGAATAAACAAGTAAAAGGTACCAGATACACACCTCCGTTAGACTACAGAACACACGATTTTCTCCAAACCCGGATAACAATAACCGGTTTGTTTGTCGCACTCTTGCGATCGGTTTCAAATTGATGGTCGCATAAGATTGTACACAGTCCAACAGCCCTCACCAGTTATAGTATCATTTGGAACATGTGTTTGCAACATCGAGAGCATTGCAGATCTGCCAGTGGAGGAACCACACCCTCGTGTCTTTTCAGATTTCGGTCTTTGCTACAGTTGGACAAGCTGAGACGATTTGATCGATGGTTTCTACTTGTTCTGGCACACGCGGAATTTATCATCTTGGAAAATTTTGGAAACCATTTTATCATAACGTGTTCCCAACTCGTGATCCTGGGCAGCTATTACAACTGTCCCGATTCTGGTTTCGTTCTTGCCCTTTTAAGCTTGTAGGCTTGTAGGGCAGTGCAAGTGCAAGGCACCAGCAACAAAAGGAACGACACACAATTTTCACCACAAATATGTTTCCACAAAGAAAATATCGTTTCTTCAAACTTTTTTCGTTGTAGTAATTCAGTTGAACGGGCGTTTAGTCCTTCGAGTCCGTGTTTGGTGACATTTTAGGGACATTGCAGAGCAACACGAGATGATTCAACTACTGACGATTTAAATAATATTTACGATTGGGCAATAGCTAATAAAATTACTATAAATGGAAAGAAAAGTAAAGCGATCACATTTTGTAGGGCCAGAGCTCTTCAAACAATAACTAGGTAATGACGTAGTTCCGAGAGTCTCGAGCTGTAAATACCTTGGCATTCTCCTGGATAGTAAATTGGGATGGGAGAAACAAACGAACTACGTAGTGGGCAAAGCTTGGAGTTCTTTGCATTTCGTCAAGATACATCTTAAAAATGTAATACGAAAGCAAAGAAATCAGCGTATACCTCGCTTGTTAGACCGGTAATAGAATACGGAGCAAGTTGGGATCCTACAGAATAGGACTTAAAAGAGCTTAGAGAGGATACAAAACAGAGCGAAAAAATACACATTTCTGACAAACACACCTGCGCATTGGGAATCATTAGAATGCCGGAGGAAAAAAGACACGACTTTGCGCGCTGTATAAATAATAATAATGACTTTATTTTATGTGGCGAGACTCGGGCCATCAGGCCCCTCTTCCCTCAAACCACGTTGGCGGAATAAATCTTACGTTGGCTCCGCATGACCGGAAAGTCGGGAAGGCTAGATAAACCAGATTATTTAAATGAGATTTGACCATAAATATAAAATTAGAACAAGAATCCAAAGAACGGACGTAAGAAATTCTCCTTTAGTAAACAGAACTATAGTAGATTGGAACGATTTGCCTGCGGCAATTTTTGACCCTATCCTTGCTCAGCGTGAAGTTTTAGAAAAAATAGAAAATTAGTCATTAGGGTGAAATGTACAATGAAGTGAAAGGTACGTAGTCTACAGTAAAAGTATGGAACTGTTAATATAGATAAAGTGATATGCAGTGCAGTGAAGTGAAGGGAAAGGAAGTGATTTCATTCCTTTCTGTTTGTTTCGCTAGTCGAAAACGTCTTTCTATTTAGACTATGCGGACAAGCGGTATTTATTCATTTTTGTTTACAGTAAGAAGTGTTTTACAGTATAAGAAATGTAATAATTATTATAAGCATTATATATTATTATAAGCATTATATATTATTATCCTAAGGTGTTAAGTGAAAATGTAGCCATATTT
This sequence comes from Teleogryllus oceanicus, assembly GCA_964035755.1. NCBI lineage: Eukaryota > Metazoa > Arthropoda > Insecta > Orthoptera > Gryllidae > Teleogryllus > Teleogryllus oceanicus. The sequence continues at coordinate 48,785,878 of CAXIVR010000010.1, read as the reverse complement.
GTCTGAATGTGAATGAATAGGTGCAAGTTGGTGTGTATGGAGGTTCCTTGGTCTGTCTATGTATCTACGTGTGTATGTTTGTATGTATATTTGAGTAATATGTAAGTATATTTATCTATATGTTAGTTTATATGTATTTTCATTTGTAGTATAGGAATGTAAATGACTTCTGCATATCTAGGAAAGGACAAAAACAATTGGTTTTATATGGATTTTTATACATTATATTAATTGTAATTGTATTTGTAATTGTAACTGTACTTTCGTATTTCTGCATTCTATGCCTCCGGGCATCATCTGCCCAATTGTAGAATAAATTTCTATCTATCTATCTATCTATCTATCTATCTATCTATCTAATCTATCTAACCTATCTATCTATCTAATCTATCTAATCTATCTACCTTTGATCCGATAAAGAAGAGGCGCTCAATCCACTTCACAAGAGTATGCCGAGAATATATTTCAGGCATAACCTCTCACCATGGAGGACGCAGTGGCCGAGATTTCACATAAAAACTTGATTGTTAGTGATTCCGGGCGCGTCAACTCTGAGATCATTAGCCCTGCAAGTGTAGTGCATGTTTTTCTCTGGAAGGTGGCTGGCGATCTTTCCTCGCTGGATGGCAGATCCGACGCCGACCTACCGTCGACTAGCAGGTTTTACTCAACCAGGTACGAGCGCCAGGAACCAGCGAGGCACCGCTCAGCTGGGACAAGTTCTAGGTCCCGAACGGTTTCCGACACGTGTAGTAGTGTAATGCATGTTAGTGTGTGTGTGTGTGTGTGTGTGGATGGATGGAGAGAACACTATTATTCATTACGGAGCTCTGATGCAAATATTTAAGTCCAAAGAATCCCCCTCAGTGGTTGACAGTGTAGTATTCTCCTTCCAGCTCCTGACCTTGAAGTGCAGCTATGTTTAAATCGAGTATAGCCTACAATTTTTACTACTTTTTCGAAATCATTTAGTAGTAATTCTAAAGCATTAATTACATAGCCATCCACATGGCGACTCAGACGCGTCTCTGTGCTCAGCTGTTTACAAAAAACTACCTTATTTTCGTCGGCGCCTACGGTGATATGAGACGCGAATCCTTCCTTTCCTGCGCCTAGTGGGGCTGGTCGGTGGCAATGTGTGAAGGGGCTTGGCGCTTCTCCGTGACACCACTTTATTTATTATCTATTTTACGTCAAAAAACAGTTAAAAACTGCGTATGACGTGCTATGGGAAAAGTGAATTGTGTCACATTTCAAAATTCTGTGATCCTTACACTAAGTCATATACTACTTAAATTTTGAATTTTGAAAGGGAGAAAAAACAAAGCTCCATGTAGTAAAATCATTATTTTCAAGGATAAATAAGCAATAAATTTTGAATTTGAAGGAGAAAAAAACAAAAACTCCATGTAATAAAATATATTTTCAAGGATAAATAAGCAATAAAATTTTGAATTTTGAAAGGAGAAAAAACTCATGTAATAAAATCTATTTTCAAGGATAAATAAGCAATAATTTTGGCTCTTATTCCTGCCGCGACAACATGAAACGATAATTTGAATAATTGTACTTCCTGAATTCTAGAAGACGTCACAGAAAATGAAGTTACATTTATGTCCAGAAGCAAAACAAGGGGCCATCTCAGCATTTGCTCAATGGATCAGGAAACTGGACGAAAAACCTAGTCGAGATGGGAAAAACCTGATCGAGATGGGTGAAGTGAAGGAGTGAAGACTGAGTGAAGGAGTTCTAAGCTATCTCGCCTCTCCTCCTTTGCGTCAGTCTCCCTTAACCAGTCACGTGGTGACTGTCAAAATGCGACTGGGTGTTGCTAGATAAAGAAATAAAAAGTCTTCCGTTCCAATATAAATAAGCGTTTTTCGCAATATATTGTAAAATATTTCGAATCGAATATGTAGAATGTAAGCAAAACTTCAAATACAACAAAGCAAAATAATTTGGTAGGTGAAATCTAAGGTGAGTACTCATGTTTCAGTGTATCAAATCCATTAATAACACGCAATAACCGATTGTTTTGATACAATATCGAGACATGGTAATAGTTTTCACGTAACAACATCATATTTTATCCATTTATTATAGTGCAGAATCATACAAAAGCATATTCATAAGCAAAGTATCATAATTATACCATAATTTGGAGACTTTTATCGTAACGTTCTGTACCATAATTTCATCCTCTCTGTTCCATAATTCTAGCCACACAATTGACAGCCCTATAATGTTCTACTCCTAGTTATGAACTAGTTTTAAACTTAAGGTCTGATATTATGCGGCATAAATTGCGGTATTATAACATTTCATAACCTTTCCTAATTGCAGAAAACACGTATTTTCTAGCACCGCTAGTTTTTGTGTCCTTTTCTTCGTTTTGTACTCAGTTCCTATGTACAGAGTAAATACATTGCCCTTAGTATGTTCTCTTTTACTCTTGTTATTTATTCACTATGTAAAAGTAATTCTGAGTAAATATTATTAATATGAATGAACAAAACATTAGATTAATGGGAAATGCATGGCAAGCAGACGGCTCTATGCTGTGTCCTCCATCCATTCACTGATGAGGCGAGTTCATAAAGGTGGTTGATAATGATAACTGCGTTACCTTACAGATAAATGACTTAAGGAGTAGTGACCTGTTTGCAACGGGTCTCTGAGTCATTAGCCATGATACTGGGACTGCATGGGCTGTCTGTAGTCTCACTGAGAGTACGTTAAATTTTTATGAGTAAATTCACAAACAAACTATTTTCAATTATTTCAATTTCATGTTCTTAGCCTTTGAAAAATAAAATAAGTTCTTTGTTTATTTTATTATTGTTTTCTACGAAGTAACAATACGATAAAACAAATAATCCACATCAAAATTGATTGCATAAAGAAAAGAAGAAATACATGTAAACAGTAAATATAATTCCCAAGCACAGCAGTACGAACTCGAGGGTAACTCATGAGTAAACATTTAAATTTTGAATCAAACTTTTTGCGTTAAGCGATGAGAAGAATATTCTTTACCTTCTAACTACACTCTGTTTTCACTAAACAGCAAAATGTATGTGGTTGCAATTTGACAAGCTGATTCTTTTAATATGACGAGACAGAATAGTACATGCAAAGTAGCACTTCCATTGGTAGTAGTATTTTACTTTCCAAAACAAACCGAGAATCAATATGAATTACATAATGACATGATACTAACATTTGAATGGCATTATGAAAAAAATCACTAACAAAATGGATTAATACTTGGTATACATTTATAATTCGTTTTTATTAAATTAGCATATTTTGTATTTTTTTCTGGATGATATACTTAGCATCTTAAAAAATGAGTGGCTATGGCAAACGCAAACATTACAGTTAAGAAATTGCAACTTATCAGTCAAGAGGTACAGGAGCACCCGACTCAACTTTAAAAAGCTCGTCGAGACACACTCCTGTGTTATTTTGGCGACAGGGTGCTTTAAACCTTTCCGAATAGGCTCCACCTCCAATAGCCGAATTGTCGATCTTACAAGTATTGGAATTAACTTCTTAGGATGAAACCAAACCCTAAACATGCGAGGAATAATGATGTACCGTCCATACTGGTTCCAAACGATATCCCTGGAGCTTCAATTTGAATTTTCCTATCCTCGTGGCACTCCCCATCGAAGAACATGCGTTTGTAGCCCTTAGGGCAGCCGCCTCGCACGTGACACACGTGCCCCCGCTCGCCCTTCAGTGGCTGCTTGGAAAATCCAGTGCCACCACGTGGTCTTCTGCACATGGACCTTGCTCAAGAAGAGTATGACATCCCTCATATCCTGCCACAAATACCTTCTCCTCTGAAACAAGCTGCTTGGTCAGGATTGCATTTCAATAGAGGCGTTTTTCCTGAAACTAATAGAAGTACGAAAACCCTCGAAGCCCTGGATTTTGGCGAAGGAATGGTTAAAAAAGAAGATCGTTCGATGTCGGAAATCGAAGGTCTGGAATCAGACAACGTCCTTCATCTTGGGGCTGCTGGATGTGGATTGGTGTGCAGGTGAAGCTCGGCACTCCACTCCCCCCAGGAAGTGACGTGTGGTTTGGCCTCGCATCCGCAGATGACGTCACGCACGACTTCCCTTTCCCGGGAACAGCGGCCGTCGTAGGCCATGCGGTAACCTGTGCACGGGTCTCATAAGGTTTGCACACGCCGAGGACGGCCAGAGCTGAAGAGAGAAAATAACTGCATAACTAAACAATTGAGCACCGCTAAGAAATTGGAAACCATCAAAATTACAATCAGATCGTTTTGCAAAGAATTGTTCAAGGAGAGGTACCATGAAGTGTATCAAATGATCGATTTTCGTTTTATGATTAAATATGTAGTTTCACTTTCCAAAATATCAACATTTTACTTTAGGACACTATTAAGTTCCTTTAATCCTTATTTAAAGGCCCTAGTGCGCATGAGCCACGCCCTTTTTGACACTGCATACGATTATAGCTCTCTTTTGTAATTTTGTACGAATGTTGGGTTGTTAATGAGTTGCTGAAACCTGCTCTTGCTCATATGTTGGTAGCATTCGTCTTTGCGCTGAAGATGATCCGGATTACGAGCAGACTGTTTCTAGTAGAGGAGAGGTAAGTGAGACTTTTCCAAAGGCATTTTTCGAAAATATACTTATTTTGTAATTAGATGCACCGTTTCTCAGACACTATTATTTACAATTTATTAAAGTGTACAGGGGACGTTCTTTATAGTATTGGCAATAAATTGACAATTTTTTGTAAACATTATTCAATAATAAAAATACAGAAATAAGATTTTTCCAAAAATGCAAAAAATTACCGCAAAGTTATAATTAAAAATAAAATTATTTATAGTCAGCAAAAAATTATCAAAACAATAACAATGGCTGTATCTTTAAGTGCACAAATATCAAAATTGTCTAGTTAACCATTTTCTAGGAAAGATACATCAATAGTAGCAAATTGAACAAGGGTGGTATACACGATACCCTCTTAAATCTATAAACAATTGGATCAGTTAGTATCTCATAAGTTGCTAGAGTGAACTGAAGATACATGATTACTTAGTTTCCGAGCACATCAACTGTTATGGACAATAGATACACACGGGATCTTTTGTTACTTGTTATATTCCTGGAGGTGGCGGTGTTCCTTTCTGAAACGAGATACGTCTCCTCAGGATTATCCACTCGAGTGTCTCCTCCACGGTAACAACTCAGGCTGGACATGATCTAAACTCCCGTCATGTGTGATAGTGTAGTGCAGATGAGGATATGACAAGGTAGAGAGAGAGAAAAGATCGCGCGTGGTCCATGGTCCATTTATTGAGGATATTGCTCAGGATTTCTCCTGTTGTTAATCGGTGATACCGCGGAAAACTAACAATCTGAGCAACTGGTCGCTAGAGTTCTAGAAATAGAGGTTGAATTCTATCTCGATTTGTAGTTAAGAGTCGAAAATCCACCTTCGCCGAAACTCGAACTCTAGGACCCTTCGGCCAGAGACGCTACCGAGACAAATGTAATACGACCAGTTAGCAATCGCATCTGCTTAAACCGATATACGAGGCAGGGCATCAATTGATGTAACTGAAGTGCCTCTGATCGGAAGATCATAGAAGATTGGGGACCCGACGGTTGGCAGGATTTTTGACACTACAGTTAGTCGAGCTCAGCAGCAGCCTAGATGAGGAACTCTAGAGCCCGGCTGCTCTGATCGGTAGTTTTCCGTGATTTCTCTGATCACCACCAGGCGAATACCGGACGAGAACCTTAACAAACGGGCCAATGAACGGGCCTTTCCTTCCTCTTCTTTGTCCTAGCCTTACCAATTACACACACGTACACTTACTTGCACTACACTACCACATATTTCGGAGACCGGTCGGGGAACTTAGAGCTTGTCTCGCCTTGGGCGGGCTGATTGTTTTTTTTTTCGTGTTTCCGGGCGCGTCAACTGCTTTGGTCATTAGCCCCGTTAGTGTAGTGCATGCTTTTCTCTGGAGATGGCGGTGATCTTCCCCGCTGGATGGCGAGATCCGCGCCGAACTGCCGTCGGCTGCGGGTTTCCCCTAACCAGGACTCTCCACCAGCGGGGGACCGCCCAGCCGGACAAGCTCTAAACTCCCGACCGGTCTCCCGGAATATGTGGTAGTGTAGTGCATGTTAGTGTAAGTGTGTGTAAGGAGAGGATAGGACAAGGAGAGGAAGGATCGCGCGCGTCCGTGGCCCGTTTGGTAGGTACTGCTCCGGCATTCGCCTGGTGTAAGCGGGCTGGATCGATGCCACGCTGGTGCAAGATACGTGATTGGGGTAAACACCGATAGTCGACGTTGGTCGGCGCCGGATCTGGCCATGCAGAGGAGAAAGATCACCGTTACCTTCCTCGGAAAATGCACTGTACTTAGAGACTATCGACCATAGCAGTTGACGCGCTCTGAATCATTAGACTTTTTGCAAATCGACGCTTAAAGATAAGCGGACCCGGCGATTGTCATGCCATGCATGGATCACTATAGTCTCTATAGCAAAAATAACCGATAACCGGGCTCGGTTCGATAAGCTAGGCTTCGTAATGTGTACACAATCCTAAATACATAAAATACATGTTTTGAAGACATACTCCTATACGTAGCTCTACGCAAGTGGTAGGTATCACATCATACGCCATCTCGGCGCCTCTTCATAACCATCAAACTGCACCGGGAGCTGTGGCTCAGTGCATCACGATGTCACTGCAGCGCCTCTGATCAGGAGGTCCTAGGTTCCCCCCCCACGGCAGCAGATTTTCGACACTAGCTTTCAGCCTAGGTCAGATTCAGTCGCTGTCTGGAGGAGAATTCTAGCGCCAGCTGCTTTGATCGGTAGTTTTCCATGGTTTCTCCGATCAAAACCAGGCTAATGCCGAAGTATTACTCTACCAAACGGCCCACGGACCACGCGCGATCTTTCCTTCCTCTTCCTTGTCCTATCCTTCCTTACACACACACTTAACTAACATGCACTACACTACATATTCTGGGAGACCGGTCGGACTTAGAGCTTGTCCCAGCTGGGGTGTGCCCCGCTGGTGGGAGGGTCCTGGTTAGGGAAAACCCATAGCCGACGGTAGTTGGCGCCGGATCTCGCCATCCAGCGGGAAAATCACCGCCATCTCCCCAGAACAAAACATGCACTCCACTAACGGGACTATGACTACAGTAGTTGCGCGCCGGAAACACGAAAAATCAATCAATCCATCGATTAACAAAGCAACTCCACTCGCCAAAGCTAATTGGGCTCCAGCACACACTTGCACTGACCGTCGTGACGCCCACCGAACGTCACTCCTTAGCCTAACCTTGCCAACATTCCTACAGGTCAAAGGTCATTAGGTCCAAAGATATTTGGTCAATGAGAGAAGGTCTAATGCCAGATGGTCTAATGCCTGTAGACCTAGTTCTCAATAGACGTCCTGTTCATTAGACCTAATTAGTATTAGACCTGTCCGTAACGACCTGAAACCTTCCTACATACCGTTCCTTCGATGGGAAGCTGTCGCCGCACATTAAACTGTAAGTACCGCTTCTACGAGTGCAAGCGTTTCGAGGAAGGCCCATGAATATTGCACTAATGAACTATAAACATTCAAGGCCCAGCATGAACTATTTGTAAAATCACAGTCCACCTGAGATCTTCGTTGGTTGGTTGGTTGTTGTTAGTGATTCCGGGCGCGTAAACTACTGAGGGCATTTGTCCCGTAAGTGTAATGAATGTTTTTTAATTTTCCTCGGGAGTTGACGGTGATCTGCCCCAGATGGATGGCGAGATCCAACGCCGACCTACCGTCGGCTAGCGGGGTTTCCTTCAACCAGGTATCTCCCATCAGCGGGGCACGCAACCGAACAAGCTTCCGACCAGTCTCCCGAAATATGTGGTAGTGTAGTGTATGTTGTGTGTGTGTGTGTGTGTGTGTGTGTGTGTGAAAGGGAGAGGATACGACAGGAAGAGGAAAGAAGTTCTGCGTGCTGTCCGTGGCCCGTTTGTGGGGTACTGCTCCGGCATTCGCCTGGTGTTGATCGGAGAAACCACGAAATACCGTTCAGAGCAGCCGGCCGCGAGAATCTCCTCCAGACGTGGCTGAATTCGACCTTGCTGACAAGCTAGCGTCGAAAATCTTGCCACTATTGGGACTCAGACCTAGGAGTCCGGTCAGAGGCACTGCAGTAACATCAGTTCATGCACTGAGCCACCTCTCCCGGTAGATCGTTCGCGAATTTGAAACCAACTCTAACTTACTGTCTTCATTGTAAATATGTTTTAAAAAATTATTAAAGTTTGAATAAATCACATTTATTGATCTTGGATATCTCCCAAGCGTTTTCCTGAAAGTGCTGTACTTTAGTATGTAAGCGCAGTCTCAGCCGACCTAATAATTCCTCAAACTAACTGCGATTCTATTGACACGTATTTGGGATTGACCTGTTAGAAACATTCCTGCTCTTTCAATTTATTTCAGGCTACCACATTGTGTTTCTGCCTACACCAGCCATGGGTTCACACACAAAAGTAATGCACCTACAACCAAAAATAATTTTATTTTCATTTTATGCTGATGTTTCGTCCAACATTGTGGACATCTACATTATTTTGCTTAGAGTTGAATTTCTGCACTTGCATGATTATAAAACATTTGGTTTCATTTTTGCGTAGTTATCACTTTGATATTACAAGTATCCTCTTTGAAACATCAGTAAAATAAAATATGAAATAAAATCTAATATGAATAATAATTAATAAATATGAATAAAATATGTTATATAGAATGAAAATAACTTTTAAAGCTGAGAATTTAAGTGATGCTTATGTCTTTGTCTACATAATTTAGAAACAGCTGTTTATTTATCTACCAGCGATATCAAAGAAAATTTCACTAAATTTTATCGAAGATTTTCTTTCGGAAACATAATATCTCATGAAATTCGACACAGAATCTAGGGTATCTGTTGTCACTAAGCTTCGGACTTTATGTACATTATTCCATCTTCTACAAGTATCTTCCAATATCTACTAGTATTTAAACCGTGGAAAGACTACAGCTATGCTCACCCATGCTCGAATTCAGTTCTGTTGGGCCGCAGGTCGCATTGTAGTGACGGCCCTCTCCAGGGGCTGACACCTGTCTGAGTGGGGTCGAAGATGAGGTTGTGCCGGAAGCAGATCTTGTCGTCTCGGGTGCAGGGCACAGGGCGGCCGATGAAGTCGTTGGCGAAGTAGCGCTTGTAGCCACGGCCCGCAGGGCGGACTTTTGCTCGATGGGACGCACCGCCCAGGGTCGTCTAGGGGCGGCAGCCCGGTCAGGCTCTGCCCTCACCAGCCGCCCCCACGCACTCAGGAGCAGTCCCTGCCGCCACACTCAGCAGCAAAATCCATTGCACGCTCATCACTAGAGGCTGGAAAAACATATTGTATGAAACACAATAATAATAATAATAATAATAATAATAATATAATAATAATAATAATAATAATAAGCAATAGAGCATCAATTATTGGATGAGTCGACACCGCCATTCTATAAGTACACCCCTCCTCCAGTGCTCGAAACAAGTTCCACCCTTTTGTACTGGGGCAGACCAGTTTTAACTGATCTTACTGTCGATTATAATAGGCCAGATATTCTCCTTATAGATAGAAAGAAGAAAGGAGTAATAATAGACATCGCAGTACCATCGAAATATGAAAACGTATCTTACGAACTAAAGCATGTTTGGAAATTAAATGCTACCAAAACATACCCACTCGTGATATCGGTGGAAGGCCTGGTCAGTAAAAACTTCCCTAAAAACATAACAGAACTTAAACTACCCAAGAACGTTCTGAACATGGGACAGCCAGTTTTATTGCAAACAGCCCTATCGTAAGAAAATTTTTATCTTAAGTCTAGATATAAGATGAAGTTCTTCTTCTGTGACCGAACCTGTCCCCAAAACAACTCCGGGAAGGTGAGCATACCACCAAAAATAGCTGAGAAAACCTAAAATGATGATGATGATGATGATGTTAATAATAATAATAATAATAATAAATAATAATAATGCTCTTATTGATATAAGCTCGGGCCATCAGGTCCGCTCTTTCGCCTAACCACATGTCAGATGTATACAAAAGTTCAAAAACGTCATATCATATACAAATGTAAAAGTATATTTAAGTTGTAAGTAGTTAGTGGAAAACTAAGTATAATTTAAAATCAACTTATAAAAATTAATATTGTAATGATTTATAATCAACCAAATAATTATTTCTTTAAATGAAAAAATCCTACAAATGAAATAAATTATACCTGAAGAGGCAATGATAGGCGCGCGCACGAACATTTTTTCTAAATTAAATGAATGCGCGGAGGAATGGGAAGCACAACGTAAACATTTGATGAAGCACAATTTTAGGAATCATTTGCACAATAATCAACAAAATCGGACCTGGGGTTTGCTGAATTCGAGAATTTTAGTAATCATGCATCTCAGTTTAATAAAAAGAGCATGTAGACGCCATTGTTACCGAGAAGAAAATTACGACTAGTGTTTTTCATAAATAGTAAGAGAACGCCTAAAGGGTCAGGTTAAGATTTGGCAGAACAAAACAGCAAAATTATAGAAATTTTTAGAGTAGTCACAATTTTGGAGGACGCCTAGGAGGCAAATCAAAATTAAATGTTAAAATTGTTATTTAGAAACACATGAAACAAGAGAACATTGTCGTGACGTCATGATAAGACGACGAGCGGCGAATTAATATTTTATTTACATAAGGCGCTGAGAGGCGAAGAAGACAATATGACAATTGTCAGAAAATTTCGGACTTACTTTTCGGACAGAAATTTCGGAATACTTTTGACAAATAAATAAACAATATGAATTATGAGGAATAATATTATTGTACACTTATAACATGTTTCAATGAGTTATACTTAAAGAACTGTTTTAAATCCTCTAAATAAATAGTTATTTAACTTAACATCCTACGCGCACGTTTCGGCCCCATTCAGACCACCATGCGACGCTGAACCAGCAGACAGGGAAGTAATACGATTGATTTATTTTAGTTGCTGCAAAACGCATTTCTGTCCAAGATCAGTCATATTAGATTGGTCAATAAGTTAGTATTGCTGAATGCGCATTCAGTGTAGATGAGATTGTTTCTATAAAGTTGCAGAGTGAATGATTTTTCTTTGTTTGTGTCATGAATTTTTTGTTATTATGCCATTGAAGGTTTTTTATGTGTTCATTGTTGGTGTTTTAAGAACGGAGAGTCAGTTAGTCAAGATAGAATAAATCAATATGAACACAATCGTGTTTATCGATAAAACCCTTTAAATGACGTATTGGTTAATGGCGTCTAAATAGACGCTGACCCACGCGCGCGTTGCACGAGTATTACAATTCGAACCGTACAGGGCCCATCACAAATCCAGACCCCATAAATCTTCAGAATTACGAAAGTTAGCTAGCAAACGGGCTATTAACGTGATTAATAGAGGAGGAGACAATTTTGTTACAATATAAAGGTTAAATGGACACATATATTACAAATTTCGTTTGAAAGAATTATAAAGTCATAGACGAAATTAAAAACAATTTGAATTGAATAACTTATTATGTGCTCCAAATGTTTCTGACGCTACCCTGGTATTCACTCCCAGCAATCTTTTAATACAGGAGACACCACCTCACTTGCCGCTCGACCCTGGAGGAAAACCGCTATTCGGGAAAAACCCACAAGGCAGGCTGCGTCCTAATACAATAGTGAACTAAGCTCGAATGAAATATATAGATAAATATGTAATGAAAAGATTAATAAATATTATATAATAAATATTATGTAATAAATATCTAAAATTTGATATATTAAGTATTATTCTATCAGTCTGTCTTTACTGGACAACAGTCCCTGACGGGGATCAGCTAGTGGAAAACCAAGTATAATTTAAAATCTACTTAAAAAAGATAATATAAAGGTTAAAATAGACACAAATGTTACATTTTGTTTGAAAGAATTATAAATTCATAGACGGAATTAAAAATAATTTGAATTGTGATTCAAATGTTTGTGAACTACGCGGCATCCCGCCTTGCAGGTCATGTGTTACAGGGTACGTGTGTTGCACAGAGACATCCGTACGTCGTATTCTGGTCTTCTCAACCTGAGACATGAGCTTTCTTTACGTCACATGGCAACAGACACGAGGGCATTGCAAGGAAAGTGCATACTACAATCTGCCCCGACCGGAAATCGAACATAGGGTACCGCCATAGCACGCTGAACAGTGAGCTACCCGTGGGGATATGAATTATTAAAATACACTAATTATAAAAATCTACATAATACGAAATTACGTTTATAAAATATCCTAAACAATTTTAAAACTAAAGGAAGAAACCAAAAGTACTCAAAATTTCAAAATATTTACGTGACATTATTGCAAAATATATCTTTAAGGAATATATTTCTTTAAGGGAAAATATCTATCGTTAATATTTTAGTTGTAGGAAGACTCAACAAATGTTGAACTTTTGCAACTTTCGAAAAATTAGGAATTTTAACTAACAAAGAGACCTGCAGATTTCTCTTAAACGTCCTTCACATTAAGCAACAAAATAAATTAATCAAAATCATTTGGAGCCATTTTTTTAAATTTTGAAAATGATATAGGGCTTCATGTAAAGTATCTCCAGAATTAAAATATCGGTTTCAAATTTAAGGGTCACCGATCGATCAGGAATATAAATTTTGGAGAAAATCGGCTGAACGGTTTAGCCGCTAGCGTGGTTTGTCATCATTCGATTTTCCGGCATCAAGGACCCACAACACATGGATACACTCTACACAACGTGTTAGAGGATTTTTTCTTCTAAATTTAGCAACTGGATTTATCCACTTTTTCGTTTCAGGGCCCCGAAATAAGAGTTCTTCTGCCGAAAATTGCTGTTCTCTTCGCAGCATTACATAACTTTATCTCTATTGCGTAAGCGTAGCGAGAAAGTAAATGTAAATATTACTGCTTATTTGTGATAGTATATAGTGAATCAAAGTACAAAAAGTCTCCTAGTATTTCCACTTACCGAGTGAACAGCGTAGTGTTGTGGCTAGTAAGATTGTCGTTCCAGCACTGGGCTTCCTTGTTTCTTGATGGCCGGGCGGAAATCCAGAGGTAGAAGGGTCCCCGTGCGTCATTGGTCGTCGCAAATTCCGAGGCCACCAAGACCACGTCCGAATCGTGCACTCCCCCTCCCGCCAGGACACCACCAGCTGGGCGTTGATCCCGCCTTCTCCTCAGCGTAAACCGGTTCAAGGCACCAGCTGATGTCACTGCAGTGCCCCTGGCCCGGAGGTCCTAGGGTTCGGGTCCCGACGGCGGCAGAATTTTCGACACTAGCTTTTCAGCTTGGTCGAATTCAGTCGCTGTCTGGAGGAGAATTCTAGCGGCCGGCTGCTCTGATCGGTAGTTTTCCGTGGTTTCTCCGATCAACACCAGGCGAATGCCGGAGAAGTACCCTATCAAACGGGCCACGGACCGCGCGCGATCTATCCTTCCTCTTTCTTTGTCCTATCCTCTCCTTACACACACTTACACTAACATGCACTAACTACTACATTTCGGGAGACGGTCGGAGCTTAGAGCTTGTCCCGGCTGGGGCGGTGCCCGCTGATGGGAGGGTCCTGGTTAGGAAACCCCACCAGGCTGCTCTGATCGGTAGTTTTCCGTGGTTTCTCCGATCAACACCAGGCGAATGCCGAGAAGTACCCTATCAAACAGGCCACGGACCGCGCGCGATCTGTCCTACCCCTTCCTTGTCCTATTCTCACCCCTTACACACACACTTACACTAACATGCACTACACTACCATATATTCCGGGAGACCGGTCGGGAGCTTAGAGCTTGTCCTCGCTAGATACAGATCTAGTCCGAATTCAGCCGCTGTCACGAGAAGAATAGCGGACGGCTGCTCGAATCGGTAGTTTTCCGTGGCTTCTCTGATCAACACTAGAAGAATGCTGGAGCAGTCCCCTAACAATAATATCAATATATAAAAATACCGATCAAAATGGTCAATTCGCTTTTAAGATCTTTTTTATGCGGTAATTACTTGAAAATGAGCTTTTAGTTCAAACGCATAATATAACTAAAATATAATCTTAATTTTCACAAAAGTATGTTGAACATCTTGGTGGAAATAATACATATTACGTCAGGAACATAAACTTTTGTCGTGGCTATGGTCTGTGAGGCGTATGTGTTGTTTTGACCTGGGGAATTCTCATCCATAAAACGTGTGAATGATTGATACATGGTCATTTCACGTCCAAACGAAATACGTGAATCTTCAATTCACGTCTTGAAATGAAAATTACGAGTGAATCACGAAAGATTACCAACTGATTTTTCTTCATTTCCTATTTCATAAATACCAGCCATGATCTGAGAACATGGACGATACACGAGGAACCGAAAATTTAAGTGGAAAGAAATATAAATTCCCAGAAGGTTTCAGTGCTGCTAGTGTTGGACTGCCAGTCACATCGTTCAGATATCCTTCTCCGCATTCAAACTGATTTTGTCTCCCAGTCGTCGAAAATTTGAAATTGTGATCCTTGAAAGTTACTGGTAATATGTAAATTAATGGAAACTATTAAGATAAAATGTAGAAGAGTTGTAAATATGAAAATCTAGTTTTACATTAAAATATACGAACTGGTTTTGTGCATTTAAGTTAAAAAGAATATAGACAAAATTACAATTTCAATTTTGTGTATGACTCTTTACGACAGTGCCTTTTTACTCCTTATTCTTGACTTTTCAGCGCCTTTTTAGGCGCCTAAACGACGATTTTAATTAGCCTAAACATACGATGTCTTGTCATGACCAAAGGACAGTCTTTCTGTTGCAATAAGCAATAAATTCTAAGTTTCTTTTTCAAAGGAAAAAAGATTTTCATTAGCCAAATCGAACTGATAAGTAGCTAGATAAAATATTTGTTTTCAGATTGCTCGCCAGTCTGTATGGATGGAGATCAGGTAATCGGCTATCAATAGGTAATAGCAATTATTTCAGACGCAACCCATCGACCAGCTAGCGAGACAATATTTAGTTTCTTTGAAGCAATATAGCTAAAATATTATCGTAACCTTTTCCTGGCGCCCATGTTAACATAAATTCGGAAACGGGTTACGACGAAACGCCAATAATTGTGAGCAGTTTGTGGGTATGTTTCAATATGTATCAGTTGGAAAACTGGCGCTACTAGCTTTGCGAAAAGGGTGTAAGCTTAATAAGGCAGTGAAAAGGGCCCAAACCAAATCGATAACCGCGATGCTCATATGAAAGAGAATACAAAATGACGTACATTCACAAAATCTGCCTCCTAGGGCAATCTGTTGCGAGATACAACGAGAAACGTGTCTTGCATGTTTTATCAGCCTCTATTGCGTGTATCAGGCTGAAACAAATTGCAGGGACGGGGAAACATAGTTTAATTTGAAAGTATTTTTGTCAACGAATTTTGACGCCAAATTTATATAGAAAAAATTAATAATTTTGAAATAATTTTGACGTGATAAGGTGGAAGTACTGTCTCAATCCTCCCTCCCTACAATGGGTCTTATAACATTCTATTCCATATATTATTTTCAGATTCTTAAGCAATGGACGGTAGTGAAAAAAATTAAAACCAATTTTCTCAGTTTAAACATTTGAAATTCGGCAAAATATGATTGAAAAACGTGTTTATATTAAAATTATTGAAAGGTCTAGCGTTCCAGGATAATTTGGAACTTTTTGCTGACAAAATTTGTCATTAAACATTTAATGTTTGTTTTATGTAAAAAGTATTTATATTATCGAAACAAAATTATCAAACCCCTTTTGCTTTTATGTTTATCTATTGTTTCTCATATAAATCAAATTACTCGATTTTAGGTAAATAAATCATTTATGTTTATAATTTAATCAAATTACTTAATTGTGGATTTACTAATAATTGACAATTAGGCAATCACAGATAATTAATCATTGTCACCTTCAATAACTGGGATCACGCATTTGTTTATTTGTTAAGTCTACTCAAGATTTCTATTTAAAAATAACTGTTTAACAATTTTCGCCAAGTAACTAGCGTGTGCCAATGTATGTTTAAATGAATTTAAATTTTTAAAACTGAAAAATTGGTTTTAATTTTTTCACTGCCGTGACATTGTTAAAAACTCTGAAAAAATATATACAATGAAGGTTGTAAGAACCATTGTAGGTGAAAAATTGAGTCAGTACTCAACGTTATCACGTCGAAATGAATTTCAAAAAAAAAAATTATTTTTATTTATTTATTTATTTACTTATTTATTTATTTATTTATTCTATATGAATTTGGCGTCAAATTCCTTGATAAAATACCATCAAATTGAGCTACATTTCCTAACAGAATTTTCAGTCTTATATACGCAATAGATGCTGAGAAAAAAAAGTAAAACACGTTTCTCGTTGAATCTGCAACAGATTGTCCTTGGAGACTGATTTTTGTGAATCTACGTCATTTCGTATTCTCTTTCATATGAGCATCGCGATATCGATTTGGTTTCGGGCACTTTTCACTGCCTTATTCGCTATCCAATATTTACCAATAAGACCAAACAATACCAAAAGCGTTTACCAATACCCTTAATTACAGAAAACAACAGAAAGCAGTCTTTCACTTTTAATAGCTGAAAAAATATTTAAAAAAGACATTTTCTCCACCTAAAAGGTGAAATGACGAAAGGATACAACATATTAATCAGGGTAGAAAATGCTTTATTTTAAAAGGCTGAGTAAGGAAATTTCTGCTAAAATACAAAATACATTAGTCTAGCCGTGGCTGAAGACCTATGGGTACGCTATAACCACCAACATGAGCGCAGTTATAGAATTTTAAAAATCAAACAAAAAAACAAAGCGGATCTCCAGGAACTGTGTTTGGCTTAATGATCATCACAACGAACATTCAGCAGAACCCAAAATTTTGCAACTTCAACATTGGTACCATAATTATGTCTTCTCCTGCTTCTCGCAAAAGATGCAGTCTTGTCAGTGAACATACAATACCCATCATCCACGTTATTGCGTGTGGCATTACAAAAGTCAGTGCTGTCTCATCAGCTGGGTTGGACAAAATACTTTAAGTTCAGTATTTTAATACTTCACCAAAACACTTTTAAATATATAATGATATAAAGTAGTGTCATACAAATATGTCTAACACAAAAAAATGGAATTTCCTTTTAAAACTATTACTTTATTTTTTTTTCCTTTGAAAATTTAATTTTTCAAACAAATCATCAGGCAACAAACCCCAATTGGAATTTGTAAAACCCAAAGGAAATCAGTCATTCAACTGGCATGCATGACTCTAGTGTTATAACGAATAAGCGCTTTTTATTTATCAGATAATTGCCCAACATTTTAATGATTTAGATTTATCAACTTAAATGAAAAAATCAAAATCCACAGCTGAAAGGACCTTTTATTTTTGTT
The DNA here is from genome assembly GCA_964035755.1 of Teleogryllus oceanicus. Classification (NCBI taxonomy): domain Eukaryota; kingdom Metazoa; phylum Arthropoda; class Insecta; order Orthoptera; family Gryllidae; genus Teleogryllus; species Teleogryllus oceanicus. The sequence goes on along the minus strand of CAXIVR010000010.1, from coordinate 48,768,312 downwards.
TCAATAAGGTGCATTAAGTAGCGGAATCAAACAAAAGAAAATATCCTGATTATCTTCTTCGAGTAATTGAGCGCGACGACCAGACGGCAGAATAAAGATTGCAATCTTCGAATACAGAAGTAAAAAAATAAAAAATAAAACAAAAACGCGCACTCTACCTTCCTGGAAGTAAAAATCTTGTTCCCTAGCATTAACAATATTTTCTCTTCCACCACAGAAGTTAACAAAGAACAAAAAGTAAATATTCATATTGAAAGAAGAAAGGTCAGATAGCACCTGCATCACTTTAAAATGCATCATTTGCGCTGATAGCACCCTTCGAACAGAGCTTTTATGTCGTTTATGAACTATCGGAGATTCAACAAAGGTTAGTAGTTAGCATTAAATCAGCGAGATCTCTCGATGTTGTGTCTCTCTGTGATATTTTGTGATGTGTTGAAGTATAGAATATACTCGTATAAAAACAACGCATGTACAATTATGGAGTTTCAGAAATAGATATTGTAAGTAGTATCCAACATGCAACAATTTTAAAAAATGAGGCACTGCAGTGTCCTCAGCCGACGCCCTGTGTCACCTATACGCTTACAGTTCTTGAGACATCCTATAAAACAAGTACAGTTGACTCGTTATAGTGAACTCAGATATAGTGAACCCTCGGTTACAAGTAAGCATAAGAAGATTCGGTTATAGTGAACCCGAACCTCAGCTCGTAAAAATACGAAATACAACATCCTGAAATTAATTCCCTCCTGATCGCCTCAGTGATACGCATTCCAACACTAGGCAGCCTGAAAAAATATTGTCGTAGTTGAAGTCTCCTGAGGTGAGAAGCGGACCAGAAATGGGCACCGTAAGCCACTTAGTTTCACTGTGAAAACAAGGTCCATTGCCCTGCGTGGGCTACAACTGGCGGTGGTGACGCGCGATTGCTTGCTTCAGTTTTCATCTTGGTGTATTCTTTAAGGAGCCGGATGGCCTATCTCCTAATGTTAATGTAAGGAACATTTTCTCAGAAACTTTTTAATTTACAGACTTGAAATTTTATGTAAGTGTAGATTCATTATTTATAGGTATTGCAACGAAGCCGTTTAAAAAAATTACTGTTTTTTAATATAATTTTTTGTCCATTCTAATCGTTTTTTTCTTAAAAATACTAATATTTATCACAATATTGTCTAAATATTTAACATTTTATAAATCGGCTCCGTTAAAGTATATAAACTGCTGTGCTACAATTTGAGCATCCTCCTATTAGTAGTTTTTGAGAAAATGTTTTCTAAAGATGAAAATTTTAAACTTATGGGAAATGGATCCTAAAGTGTTCAGTGCATTCCCGGCACATATGCTGGACAAACACGAACACCGATATTTTGACGTGATTCAACCAATTCTTACCAGAAACAGTGTGACCAACACTAGGAAGCACCCGACGTTCAAGCAACGCCCATATGTGTGGAAATGGTCACGCCCACTTTCACGCTACATACCTTCAAAATTAGAAAAAAATACTTAGAGATGACATATTAAGATGAACCTTGGCTTATTTAACACATACATTTATAAAGTAATTAATTATTCAAAAAAGTAAAAAAAAATATCTTCATCATTTTTGCTCATTCTGGATCCCTTAAGAACGAATAAAAATATTGAAATTTTCAGTTTGTACTGTATGTATTTAGCTGTATTCGTGTGTTAAAAAATCAGTCGTTATGGAGAAATTCTATTTAATTTTGACATCATCGGATAGAGTGAACCTCGGATAGTGAACCAAAAATGTTAGTCACCAGTTCCCTATAACCGGAGTCATCTGAATTGCGTTCGCATTTTTAGAGGTCAGTCATCCAACGGATTTGGAGGTTGTGCCTCAACCTCGTAAAGTTCGCATCGATTGTTATTTCTTGCCCCACAGGGTGGCTGCGGAAGACCCATACCGTATACCCGCCAACACCGGAAGTCGTAATTAAACATACACCATTACGTTGGGCCGACAGCTCAAAATTAATGTTGAAACGGTACGGAATTAAAATGAATTGCCCAAATTGATTCCACTTTATATCTCCCGGGGCCTCTATTTTAATCTCCCTATCCTCGTGGCATTCACCATCGAAGACCATGCGCTTGTAGCCCTTAGGACACCGCCTCGCACATGCACACGTTCCCTCCGCCCGTCCCTGAGTGGCAGCTTTGATGTCCAGAGCAACCACGTGACTCCGTGGACACGGACCTTGATGCAAGAGCTTGAAACACCCTCTAAACCGGAAACCGCACCCCACCCTTGGAAAACATTTTGCCTGCCGGGAACTGCACTTCAAACGCAGGGGCTCGTCTAAGTCGAAAATCGCTGTCTGAGTTGTTCTAGACCCTGAGTCTTCCGACGGATTCTTCCAATATCTTTTCGTACGCTGTCTGGGAAACGGAGGTCCGGGATTGCACATCCTAGAGGCGAGACACTTTGATGGGCACTGGCGGCTGGCTGCGCACTCCACTCCCCAGGAAGTGTCTGTAGGTTTGGCCTCGCATCCGCACATGACGTCACGCACAACTTCCTTCCGATAACAGCGGCCGTCGTAAGCCATGCGGTATCCAGGACACGGATCTCCATATTCTTTGCAAACGCCGATGATTCGCCCAGAACTGCAACATAAGGAAGTTGTTCCTCGGGGTGAATTCTTGATTGAAAGTGGCGTCTCCAGCTCAGTGATCATGGGGATGCGATCAATTTACAGATTAAGAAGGTAGACCAATTAAGTTGTCTGTCCATATTACGATGTACATACATACTCTACCTTCACCGGGAGGTAGCTCAGTGCATCAACTGATGTCACTGCAGCGCCTCTGACCGGAGGTCCTAGAGTTCCCACTCCCACGGCGGCAGGTTTTCGACACTGCTTTTCAGCTAGGTCGAATTCAGTCGCTATCTGGAGGAGAATTCTAGCCGGCTGCTCTGATCGGTAGTTTTCGTGGTTTCTCCGATAACACCAGGCGAATGCCGAGCATTACCTTACCAAACGGGCCACGGACCGCGCGATCTGTCTTCCCATTACTTGTCCTATCCTCTCTCATACACACACACACACACACACTAACATGCCACACTACCACATATCCCAGGAGATCGGTCAGGAGCTTAGAGCTTGTCGCGGCTGGGGCGGTGCCCCGCTGATGGGAGAGTCCTGGTTAGGGGGAAACCCCACTCGCCGGTCGGTGCCGGATCTCGCCGTCCAGCGGGGGAAGATCACCGCCATCTCCGAGAAAACATGCACTAAACTAACGGGACTAATGACCAGAGCTGTTGACGCGCCCGAAACATGAATAAATCAATCAATCAACCTACTCTACCTTCTTTGAGAAACTTTGAGAATTGCTCATTGCTTGCTCTGACAATAATAAACAAAACAATAATACGTGCATGCAGGCGTAATGTGGTCAAACTTCCTCTCCCCCCACCTGTTATGGAGGCCGCAGCCGTTAGCAAGTGGCCACTGGGAGGCGATGACGAAGCTTTGGGAGGAATACAGAAGCGCCAATGAGAAGACCAGATGCGACAGTCAGCGTCGCATCAACGTCAGCCGGAACTTCGCATCTTGCACACAGCACATGGTGAGAGTTCAATGACCTCAGTAACGAATCGAAGTTTTCGAAGTATGTTTCGGCCTCATCACATCCATGGAGGTGACGGACCCCATCTCGATCGGGTTTTGTCCAGTTTCCTGATCCACTGAGCAAATGCTTAGATGGCCCCTTAATTTGCTTCTGGACGTAAATGAGCTTCAGTATGCGCACGTTTTGCTTGTCGTGGTAGTAGAGCTAAGGGTGAGTTTCTATTTGTTAGCAATAGGAAAAATCAAATCTGTACGTTCGTTTACCGTTACAAATAAGTTTTCTATAATTCGGCAACGAAAAATTTAGTTTTGAAGTGTTAATCTCTCGCTTTTAAATTTATTATTATTATTATTATTATTATTATTATTATTGTGTATTATATTATTATTACTATATTTTTCATCTTTCAACTATTAATAGTTAAATAGTTGGAGGGATTCTGAAAATCAGGAAAGCCTGCCAGATGATTTTCTCCATACGTCACATACAGTTTTTGACTGTTTTTGACTAAATAAAATAAAATAAATAAATAGACGCCTACCGGAAGCGAATGGGAAAAGCGAAAGTACAAATGGATCAGAGAGATGTACTTGATACTATGGATTGATGATTGAGAAATAGAAAAATATTTTTAAAAAGTTCTAAAAGAGACGAAAAACTTGGGGATGCGACACATGACTCGCATCCATTGAGCCTACGCTACTGTTGATTGATTTTTTTATTTGGTTCCTGGTACGTCAACAGTTATGGTCCCGTAAGTATAATGCATGTTATAGTCGGTGTTCCTCTTTCGCTGGAAAGTGAGGTCTGATAACACCTATACGTTTTCCCATACAGGTATCCCCCAGTCGAGTATCGCCTTTGGGGACAAGCTCTAAGCACGGCACGTGTGATAGTGTAGTGCATGTAATGTGTGTGGTGTATGAGTGTGTGAAGAGTGTCTAAGCTCCCGTTGCATTTAAATTTTCGCAATTTTATCTGCTATTTGTAATTAAAATTTAAATGTATCTATCAATTGAAATTTAATTTGCTATCTTATTTTGTATTTTATATTTGCTATCTTAATTTGTTTATATTTTTCTGTACCTTTGTAGACTGATGATGACGACAAAGCCGTTGAAACCGCTATCTGAATAAAATACTATGTTGAAGAAGATGACCTCTTTATTTCTTCGCATAAGAACGTCAACAACACGAATCAGAATTCCTACAATTTATGAGAGTGTACGTGTAAGAGGCCAAGAGAGGATCAGTAGGAAGGAAAGATCGCGCGATCCGTGGCTCGTTGTTGGGATACTGGTCCGAAATTGCCTGGTATGACCGAAGCCACGAAAAACTACGATCCGCGGTCAACCGCTAGAATTCCTCATCAGACAGTGGTTTACATTCACCTTTTATAACGTGGCACGTCTGTTTAGGTAAAGTAAAGGCATGTTCACGATGGAATATGGCACGACTTTTTGCGACTTTCTCGGTCGTCCCGCTAGATGTCGTATGATCGCGAGAATAACACGCAGTGCTGCTGACCAAGCGACATCTAACGGCACGGCCGAGGAAGACGCTGAAACGCCGTGCCATACTCCAGCTAAAACAGGCCTTGGCGCGCCACGTTATAAAAACCGAAGTATAAGCCAACCTAATTACGAGTAAATTACGAATGTAGATAATCCGCCACCGTCAGGCCTCGAACCCAAGAACCTCCTGGTCAGCGACTCAGCAGAGCAAATCAGTCAGTAATTACTACGTATGTAAACAGCCTCTTTAACTTTTTATTTCATAATATGTGACAGATTCTAGTTCCAACACACTCAAGTCGAGACAGGGTTCTGTTTGAAGCTTTCCTTGCCCATGAAGTTGCTTGGAATAATGGCAGACAATGCCGATATCGCATAATTCCAAGAATAACTCACTCCGTTGATGCGCACTTCATTTCTTTTCAGATTTTTTTGTTTACGCCAAGTTTAGTGACATCAGCACATACTGGCTTTACAAGTTCCATCAACTATTACCACAAGGTTTTCCTTTATAATCAATTTTCCTCAACAAAAAGTCTATTTTTGAAAAACTGATTTCATTAAGACAAAATTTATCTTCAATATTGTAGTTTAAATGAGACGCCGAAAAAATTTTCAACATTTGCAAGTTTAGAAAATTTAAAGATTTCAAAGAAAATTGAACGTGACCCATTTTTATAAGCCAACTTTTTTTTGGAAGCGTACGAAAGAAAAGAAAGGAAAAAAACTGCAGCCATTTTTTAGACAATTTTGAAAATGTCTTATAAAGTGTATAAATCCAGTCCATAAATGAGAAATATCTGTTTCAAATTCAAAGGCCAATATCAGCCAGATCGATCGCGGATATCAGTTTTGGTCAAAGACTGTCTACAGCTAGCCGACAGCTTTGTTCACAGTCAGATGGACGTTTCCTAAAGCCAATTTTTATGACTCATGAACCCCAAAATGTAAATTCAAACTACATTGACTTAGATGAAGTAATGTACTACATAGCATAGGGCGAAAAACACTTTTCAATTTCAGGACTCACAAAATGGATTTTCTGTCGAAAAATCCGCTTTTCATTCACGCACTTATCTTCTTCTATACTACGAAGTTCGAACATTTGCAGTGTGCGAAAAGGAAAAGCTACGAAATGTGAATATAAAAACAAACTAGAGGTGCTAAAACAGCGCATACTTTATACCCCATATTATCATGCAAATTACGCGAAAAGTACTCAAATTTTCGATAAATTGTACATAACCTATTTCATCTTTCATCATTATCATTAAATCTATTTTAAGCAACAGATTTCATTAGTGGAAAATCTCTATCTTCATAACTGTAAGTGAGAACACGCCGAAAATGTTTTGGATTTTGCCATTTTCGAAAAATCTGTTTTCAACAAATTGAGACCTGCACCATTCTCTTAAACGTCCTTCACACTATCAAATAATAATAATAATAATAATAATAATAATAATAAATAAAAATAATCAGAAACGATGGAGGAATTTTTTCAAAATTTGAAAATGTCCCAGAGGCTTTTCCAGGCCAGTACCCCAAAAATTAAAATCCCAATTTCAAATTGAAGGCCCCATGAAATCTGCAGATAGATGGGTAAATATCAATTTTGAATAAAACAGGCTGAACGGATTAGCCGCTAGCATTATTCACATATGAACTACAAGGAGATATATAGAACTAGTGACAGACGTTAAGAGAGTCTTGAAGCAAAAGGAATACGGAATACTCCAATACTGAAGAGGTTGGGGTTTAACATGCGAGAGCTCTTGCTTGGTACGCTAGTCATGAATTCCCTTTATCATAACTAGCATATACGGCCTGATTAGCTTTTCTTTCGTAAGCTTGTTTTGTCGATGTGGTTATTTAATTTGTTACGTTAGAAATCAAAATAGCTGTGATACAAAACAGATTTCCTCGTGTGGTTAATAACGGTCGAAAGTTTTGAAATCGGGAATAAACACTTTTTACAAAACTGATGACGTGCAGCAGTAAAAATGGCGTAGTCAAAACCACTTGCAATGATTTCACAGAGCATGGCATGCACACTGATCGAAAACAACCGATAAATTACCCCATGTTTTGCTGCAATAAATTAAATATTTGCAGAATGTCTTTTGCGAAAACTGCAACAACGTAGTATAGTAGTTTATTCTTGTAATGTATGTTTCTTGTAATGTTTTGATACTACGATCATATTATATTACGTTTTGATGTTCTATCAATATTTTATTTTATTTTTCAAAATTTAGTTATTTTTTCTTGGTATGAAATATCATACAATGGTCAAATGGGTGTATAATGACCCGAAGTATGTTTGGACCGAGTGGATTTTCATTTACATTTCTTATGTGTGTAATACGTGCAACATTATGACATCTTTAGAAAAATACACAGAAAACAGGAAATTAATCAATCCAAAATTTGCTCCGAAGGTCATAGTTTGCAAAGCATCCTTTGTAACGCGCGCCAGCATTGCACTTCATGTACTGGGGACGTGTGCAAATCTTATACTCAGCACAATTTCTCTTTGTACATGTGTCTATAAAGTGTCCTACGTTGTAATAACGAATTTCCTCCCTTATCTGTATATGTTTAGGTCACTTCTCGGTTTTCACCGGTAGCGGTAGCTCAGTCCATCAACTGATGTCACTGCAGCGCCTCTGACCCGGGAGGTCTAGGTTCGAGTCCTGACGGCAGGATTTTCGATACTAGCTTTTCAGCTAGGTCGAATACAGTCGCTGTCTGGAGGAGAATTCTAACGGACGGCTGCTCTGATCGATAGTTTTCCGTGGTTTCTCCGATCAACACCAGGCGAATGCCGGAGCAGTACCCTACCAAACGGGCCACGAATCGCGCGCGATCTTTCCTTCCTCTTCTTTGTCTATCTCCTCTTACATGCACCACCTCCGCATATTCCGGGACGGTCAGAACGGAGCTTGTCTCCGCTGGGACGGTGCCCCGCTGGTGGGAGAGTCCTGGTTAGGGGGTAACCCCACTAACCGACGGTACGTCGGTGCCGGATCTCGCCATCCAGCGGGGGAAGATCACTGCCATCTCCCGAGAAAAAACATTCACTACACTAACGGGACTAATGACCGTAGCAGTTGACGCGCCCGGAAACACGAAAAAATCAATCAATCTCGAGTTTTCTGTATTCCCGGCGTTGAGAGAATGGCAATTACCATCCCTCGAGTAATGTCAAGAAGACCCATATCTTTATTAATGCGTCTGCATGAAAGTCATGTATTCACAGCACTTCTGCAGTGAGGCAGAAGCGGAAGATAAGGTAGTACCACCTCTTGTTTCTGAACACACTTGGGAATCTATACAACGTACCTTTCTTTCTTTGCTCGGCGCCATCTTCTGCAAACAGTCGGATTTCTAGCTCTGTGGGACTCCCACGTTTTTGCAATAGTCTCTTGACTGTTGTCATGTCATCGAACAACCGTTATGCCATTGTTGGTCTACGTACAACTGCTTCTCTTTCAAAATTTCAAGCAAGGTAATGCTATTAATATTGTCTACGTAAATATTAGTTTTCCAGACAGGAATTCATGAGTACAATCAATATAACACTAGTTTCAAGTGTTCTCTTATTTCTTTAGCCAAGGTTCTCTTATTTCTTTAACCGCTACATAATGTTCGAACCTAATAAGGACATTTTCTGGAAGTTCAAGCACCAAAATCTGAAGCCATACCTAATTGACCAACGAGTACGTAGGCTTCAATGAGCATCTGTCGAGAAGAATCACCATTGAAATTCGTAAAAATCCTCTGAATCTTCACTGGTTGGCGAAGTACGCCCCTCCCTAAGTTACAAATATACTCCATATCACTACTTGCATTATATTCATCCCTCACAAATGCGTCGGCGATAGGTTGCAAAAGAAACTGGAGCTCATTTGACTTACCTATTCTATTATCCAATACTTCACTTTCTTCCAAATCATTTAATATTTTAATTACGGCTTCAGCATCTGTTGCTATGTTTTCTCTACTAACGTGACCAAAGTTTTTTATAATGGCCATGCTATGAACTTATATTCAAAGCCACTGAAGCTTATAATGATTTTTAAAATATTGCAACAGTTTGAATTAGTTATTAAAGCTTTCAACAATAAATACTTAACTTAAAATACAACAATGACAATTTTGCGGAAAAATCTTACCGGTGTGTCATCGTTCTGTAAGTAAAAATCACCACGTCATTGTTCAACCGCAGAATACAAATTACATAATACAAAGTCATTATACTTGATTTGGCACATGTTCAGAAGCCCTCTACTAACGAAAAACCTTTATGAATGTAGTGCATTACGTAGGAACTCTGATTCTGTACTAATATTTCTATCAGGAGACAGTCATATGAAATTTCATACCATCGTCACTTTAGGTTAACGCAACACGTGAATACCAAATATTTAATGAGCTTTCTTGGAGCTTTGCTGTCGCATGACATCAGGTCTGTTCTAACCAGTTTGATAATTCAGTCGGTACGCGCAATATAAGAATAAGTGGAATAATGTAGTGAAATATTTACGATTTTTAGTCAAAATCAAAACTGTTCAATTGTTTTTTGAACTTTTTCTAAGTTTCTGGGGATATAGCAAAACCATATAGACTTTTCACATGGAAGAAGACACAAAGTTTTCTTTCAATTACTGCAATAAAGTCAATTAAGATGTCAATAGATATCGAAAAAAAAGAATTTTCGAAAAAAAATCTGTGGTCGATATAAGCGCTGCACAGGTGGACACTCAACCAGACACCTAGTCAAATAACCGGACGTCGTTTAAACAAATATTTTCTTTAGGATCCTCACATATGTGAATATTTGTCAACATTTTAAATAGTTTTCCTTAGCATTACCTAACTTTTTGCATACTGTAATACTGTGTTTCTGCATACTGCATGCCTCATATATGTGAATATTTGTCAACATCTTAAACAGTTTTCGAGATTCCACACAAGTAAAGGAAGGATCGAATTATGTTATTGTAGAATATTGATTGACTGATTGTTTCGTGTTTCCGGGCGCGTCAACTGCTTCGGTCATTAGTCCCGTTAGTGTACTGCATGTTTTTTCTCGGGAGATGGCGGTGATATTCTCTCTGGATGGCGAGATCCGGTGCCGACCTACCGTCTGTTGGTGGTTTCCCCTAACCATGACTCTCCACGCAGCAGGGCGCGCCCAGCTGGAACAAATAAACCGGTGGTCTCCCCACTTCTTCCCGTATGTCCCCAACCGCATATTCTATCCTGTCCCATACTTGTCCCCCGCGATTCCATCCGCAACCTTCACATGCATGCTTTAACTTGTGTCCCTTAAAACTTCACCTATTCCCTTAAAACTCATGTCCCGTTGGGACTCGAAAAACTAGTTTTAAGGGCCTAAGAAGCATCAATTCCGTTGGTTAGTAGGTTGTTGATTGATTCCTTACACGCTCACTGACACTAACATGCACTACTCTACCACACATACTGGGAGACCGGTCGTGGACTTTGAACTTGTCCCGGCTGGGGCGGTGCCCTGGTGGTGGGAGGTAACTGGTTGGGGAAAACCCCGTTAGCCGACAGTAGGTCGGCGCCGGATCTCGCCATCCAGGATGGGAAAACCACCACCACCGCCCGAGAAAACACACTTTTCACACTCCCAGGACTAGCGGGCCATACCAGGTGACGCACTCGGAATCACTAACAACCAATCACTTCAGTGCCTCTGACCGGAAGGTCCTACGTTCGGGTTCCGACAGTGGCAAGGTTTTCGACATTAGCTTGTGAGCTAGGTCGAATTCAGTAGCTGTCTGAAGGAGAAGTAAAGCCGACTGTCCCATGTTATAGATTCACAGTATGAAAAATATCCTCAACCCTAAAAGAAGCCTCCGCGCTAAATTCAATACCTCCTTTTCGCTAACAGATGCTGAAAGAAGCGTAGTGAAATTTGCGTGGACAAATGGAAGAGCGAGCCTGACGGCGAGTCTCACCACGTAAAATAAGGCACTAACTACCTACCACTGAGCGGAATATAGTGGATTACGTTATAATATTTTCAGATTTTCTTAAAAGCACTAATTTACGGTTTGTTGGGCATTTTTATTCACAAATTAGTATTCTTGATCAGACATGTTTTTAAAGCGAGTTACCTTAAACAAAGGCTATTGCTTAGGTATTTTTGTGAAGTATGATTGGTTCATTCATTCATATTTTAGGCGTCCACTGCTATGGTCTAGGTGCCTTTAGTATTGCGAATGTTTGATACTAGGAAGAGTGTGCCTCTCCACAGTTAGAGATCCGGGCGGACCTACAAGACAGATTGCGGGCGGTCCTTCTCCACCTAACTGCCCCAGCGGGGCACAAGCTCTAAGCTCCCGAACGGTCTCCGGGTACGTTGGTTAATAATCCCGGGCGCGCCAACAGCTTAGATAATTATTCCCGTAAGTGTAGTGCATGTTTTTTCCTCGGGAAATGGCGGAGATCTTCCCCCGCTGGATGGCGAGATCCGGCACCGACCTAACGTCGGTTAGCGGAGATTTCCCCCTAACCAGGACTCTCCCACCAGCGGGGCACCGCCCCAGCCGGGACAAGCTCTAAGCTCCCGACCGGTCTCCCAGAATATCTGGTAGTGTAGTGCAAGTTAGTGTAAGTGTGTGTGTAGGGGGTATAGGACAAGGAAGAGGAAGGAAAGATTGCGCGCGGTCCGTGGCCCGTTTGGTAGGGTACTGCTCCGGCATTTGCCTGGTGTTGATCGGAGAAACCAAGAAAAGCTACCGATCGGAGCAGCCGACACTGGAATTCTCCTCCATACAGCGGTGGTATTTCACCTATCAAACTTTCAAAATTCAAAATTTATTGCTTATTTATCCTTGAAAATAGATTTTATTACATGGGAGTTTTTTTGTTTGTTTTTTCTCCCTTTCAAAATTGAAAAATTTATTGCTTATTTATCCTTGAAAATAGATTTTACTACATGGGAGTTTTTGTTTTTGTTTTTCTCCCTTTCAAAATTCAAAATTTAAGTAGTATATGACTTAGTGTAGGGATCACAGAATTTTGAAAATGTACACACAATTCACTTTTCCCCATAGCACGTCATACGCAGTTTTTAACTGTTTTTTGACGTAAAATAAATAAATAAATAAGCAAGTATCAAATATTCGCTTTACAATCAGGTTTCGGACATATGAATAACCTTAAACAAAATTTTCACGAGACATCAGATTGATGCTCCAGTCACCTAAACCAGTCCAACTTCTGAAGTTTCCTTTGATTTGTGTCTATTTCATAGCATTGTATAAAATGCAGTAAATGGGATTTTCTTATAGCTTCTTGCAAAACCCTGACATTCGTGGGAAACGTTTCATCACACCTCCATTAAAAGAGAGGGAGAAGAAAAGGGGTTAAAATAAAAGTTACGGAACATGAAAGATGTGCAGAAACATTAATAATTATTCTCTGTTGCATTGTACCAACTTTAAGACACGGAATTCCTTTATATCCGGCCTCCTGTGATCACTTTGAACACGTTGAGAGCATTCGCTTTGGGAATGATAGATTGGTCTATATCGTGAGTCTTGTCACAAATGTCGTGTTTGATGTGTCTTTTTCGCAACCTTTGAAGCCGTTTCCAGAAAAATTAAATATCTGCTTCATATAAAACGCTCTCAGAAAGCAATAATAATAATAATAATAATAATAATAATAATAATAATAATAATAATAATTTGCATGTCCGTAAATTAAATGGCTATTAAAGAAAACTTTTTACTATAACAATTGCTAGCATTATTTCTTTTTTTGAAGTTCAATAATCACTAGGTTGCTTACTAGTATTTTAACCAGTTTGAAATCAGACAGCAGTAGTTATTGGAATTTGATACTGCTAATAGAAGTACAGGGAACATTAGTGCGTCTCATAAAATAGGTAATTCTGATTTACTAAACACATTCAAAGGACATTTTACAGAATGTCAGATATGTGATATTTCAAACTATCACTTTCTCTGCAGCATATCAGTATCAAATCTGTTGTCAACATACAGAATTATTTTTAGATTGCATGTTTTTGTGTATAAAACTAGTTTTAATGTAGAATTTAATATTAAGCGATAAAACGTTTTGGTTTAGATACAGTTTAAAAAACTAATGAACTAAGTAATAAACATGTTTTAATTGTTCATAAATCATAACTTATGTATGAATGTACGAATTTAAAATGTGTATGTGTATAACACTTAGAGATAAATTTACAATTAGGTGTACACATTGATGGTGTTGTCTGGATGAATGTCGTAATTTTCAAATAATAATATATCCAACTATTGAATTCAACCAAACTGGGTAATCATTTAACTAATATGTATTGTTGTAAAATACCCCACTATATTGTTCATTAAATAAAAATCATTTTTGTAATGAAATATAAATTTTATTAATATAAAACGAAAATTAATAAAAGTTATTTACGATTTTAATGGTTAACTGTTAAATTATGGCAGATTTTGTGCGATTTCATTCCACCATCTCGAGAATCACTTTTCACATACAGGAAGTAATGACTTTGCTTAATGGCGCCCGGAATCACTAATTAATAAATTAAAAATTCAAAACAAAATTTGCAAACTACAGTCATTATGAAATCAGCAACTTAAATACATATTGTTAATAACGAAATCAGGAATGAACTACGGATGCAATCAATAACCGAAAAAGCGATCCACTATATAGAAATATGAAGAAAGCGTGTTCTTGGTATGCCATCAGAATGGATTCCAAAACAAAAGTAATAGAATATAAGCCATGTGGCAAACAAAGTGTCAGGAGACCGAGGAAGAGAAATCGCAACAGACCTGGCAAGACAAAAGAAGAAAAGGAAGAGGGAAAGAAGACGAAAAAAAGAAGAAAAAGACACAGAAGACGAAGAAGAAGAAGAAGAAGAAGAAGACGAAGAAGAAGACGAAGAAGAAGAAGACGAAGAAGAAGAAGAGAAGAAGAAGAGAAAAGAAGACGAAGAAAGAGACGAAGGAGAAGAGAAAGAAGAAGAAAGAAGACGAGAAAGAAGAAGACGATGAAGAAGAAGAAGACGAAGAAGAAGAAGACGAAGAGAAGAAGACGAAAGAAGAAGAAGAAGAAGAAGAAGAGGCGAAGAAGAAGAAGACGAAAGAGAAGACGAAGAAGAAGAAGAAGAAAGAAGAAGACGAAAGAAAGACGAAGAAGAAAGACGAAGAAGAAGAAGGCGAAGATGAAGAAGAAGAAGACGAAGAAGAAGAAGAAGAAGAAGAAGACGAAGAAGAAGAGGAAGATGGAGAAGACGAAAAAGAAGACGAAAAAGAAGACGAAAAAGAAGACGAAAGAAGACGAAGACGAAGAATAAGACGAAGAAGAAGAACACGAAGAAGAACAAGAAGAAGAAGAAGAAGAAGAAGAGGAAGAAGAAGAAGAGAAGAAAGAAGAGGAAGAGACGAAGAAGAAGAAGAAGAAGAGAAGAAGACGAAGAAGACAGAGAAGAAGAAGACGAAGAAGAAGGAGCGAAGAAGAAGACGAGAAGAGAAAAGACGAGAGAGGAGCAGAGAAGAAGAAGAAGAAGGAAGGGCGAAGAAGAAACGAAGAGAAGACGACGACGACGAAGAGAAGAAGAAGAAGAAGAAGAAGAAGAAGGCAGACGTGTCTCCAGCGCTTCCACGACCTGGTGGCGCAGTCGCCTCGCTGTCGTCTCCTGCCTGGGCATTTATTTCCCATCCATCTCCTTCCCGCGCAGTCTGCTCATCCTGTCCTGTCGCCCCCCCTCCCCGCGTCGCACGCGCCCAGCGATAAAGGCCAGGTGAATGAGAGTGCAGCAAATTGCAGCAGTTGATTGAATCTAGCTATGTAGATTCTAAAGACGAGATACAGGACAGTTCTCATTTTGGATTGAATTGCTTAGAGAAAACGTGCAGTCCAGACTGCACGACTTTCTATGAAAATGATCATGTTCGTAATTTTTCATGCGGAAAGCCTACAATTTGACTTAAGCGCCCCTAGCGGCAGAATAATAATAACAATAACAATAATAATAATAATAATATGTAATAATAATAATAATTGTCTTTATTTGCTGGTAGGCTCAGGCCTTGGGAGGCCTGCTCCGCCTATCACTTTAATGAATTACAATTTTAAAAAATTATACTTGAGGCGTTATGATGTAATTGTTAGATTAACTCTCATTTTATGTCGCAGAGGAAAAAGTCAATTGGCTATCAACTACATTAATTTATCTGTGCGAGCCAAACGAATTTATTGTCAATTTTTATTTATTCTTGAAATTTTGCAAAATGGAAAGACCTGTTGTAAGAAACATTGTTTTTCTGAACGTTTAGAAAGGTTGAAGCATAAGAAATTGTTTAGACATGGTGTTAAGATTATTTGACTTGTATTTTCGTCCACAAATCGGAATGAAGGTCTATTAGTTCTGTTTCAAAGATAATGAAGATTGGTGTTGGTGGCGTGGTGTGGATATACACCAATGATGTATAAGATATACATCATTGATATACACACATGTTTGTGTCTGACAATCGAGATGCATGTGAGCCTGTCAGTCTGCATAGATGGAAGGATAGATGATTGAATAAATGACTTAATGGAAATATGTGATGCATAACTGTCAAATTGCAAGGTTTTCAACCAAAACGTCATAAACACATCAGGAGTAAGATCATAGTGCCATTGTTTCTTGTGCCGTTCCGGAGATTATAAAGTTATTTTAATTTTTGAGTTACCTTACGTGAAACCCTTGTAAAATTTTCAAACTTTTCTGGAAAATGTTGGCAAATTTTTAAAAAGTTTTTTCTTGGAATACAGCAAAATATTTATACAAATAGCATAGTTCCTATTTTCAACAAAACCTAAAAAAATTAGAAAATTGAAATGTTAATTTTCTCCTATGTGTTCTGCGCCTCCTATATTAAAGTCCAAATGATTCTGAATGCAGTTTATCCATCAATTTTAGATTTTTATATGATGATGGCATTTACTTTTTAAAAATATGAATAGTTGTTGAGTAATAACTAGTAATTCTGACAAAGAGGTGAAAATGTCGCCAATGTTCCATTTACAGGTTTGAATTTGCAATACAGTAGAGGCCGATCAATTTGTGACTCGGTAATTCTGAATTCCGTGCAATCCAAAATAGAGTGATGTGCGTTAAGTCACAATAATTATTTAATAAATAATTTACAAATCAATAATTAGGCCAATAATGACGTACGCTTGCCCGATATGGGGAAATTCAGCAAAATCTAACATAAACATACTGAAAACTATACAAAATAAAGTTCTAAAATTATGATTAAAGCCCATAGTTTAACTCAAGCAAACCAAAATCCACCATGAACTGCAAATTCCCACAATAAAGGAGACGTTTCCAAACTTTCCGAAGATTTCACTTTGTATCGCTCTCCAACGCTCTCGCAAATCCTCATATTCAACCTTGGACACTGTGAAGACCAGACTTACGTATAAATTCACGCTTCCTAAAGATAGATTCCAACCACCATAAATCCAGCAGGAAATTGTTCTCATGATGTATCCTCCGTCGAATAATCATATCAACGATCATTCTCTGTAATTTCAATTTTCTTTCAAAAAAAAATTATTAAAATAAATCAAAAACATTTAACTCACCCATTCAGGGCACTCACAGTGAGGAAATAAACCAAACGTTATGTATGATTCTATTCACAACCCTGAAAAACATATATGTATGTTGAAGAAGAAAATAAATAAATAAAAAGTCACAAAACAAGCAAAAAAAAGACGATAACAACTGGGTCTTCACGGGTTGGCAACACTGCGCCGAAGGTCACGTGTGGGGCGGTCGGTGCCAGTGACTTGTCTGCTATATTGTTGTGACCGGTTCACGCATGTATGTAACTGTAATTTTAATACTACGAGTACAATAAATTTTTCTTCGTTTTACATTGTAGTTTGAAACACCCTTATGTATTCTTTTATTCCTAATCTATTATTTTATTCTTTTATCCCTTATTTTTCTTTTTTCTGCGTAATCCGAGTTTTTGCAACCCGAGGAACCATCAGCCCTAGTTACCTCGAATTATCGCGACTCTACTGTATTGTATTTTCTACTACTGTGTGTATTTGCCTGAACCTATTCTTCCATTATTTCAAATAAAAATATTTATTGAATTTCAAAGACGTTCGAGTTTAGTTTGTTTTCAAAATCCGAACCAAGTAAATATTTATAAGTAAAAAGGTGTCATTCTTGCTACTATGCGTAGGTAATACGTTATGTAAAAATAACATTTAAACCGAACGATGTGATTGCTAGGTCAATTTAATCTTGTCTGTGAGGAGAATTCACAACAGATGGCTCTCGGATTGGTAGTACATAGAAAATCCTGCCGCCGTCGGGACTCGAACTTAAGACCTCGCGGTCAGAGGCGCTGCAGTGATGCACTGAGCTACCGCTCCCGGTTTCACGGCTGGTATATCTAAGCAGAATTGGAAGACAATTTGCATGATTCTGACCGCGGAAACCTACGACTTCAGTCTTTTGGTTTGGCTTCTTTGATTGATTGAGTGATTGATTGGCTGTTTGTTTTCAAGCACATCAAGGGCTAACGGTGATTAGTACCGTAAGGGAAGCGCTTGATTTTATCACGGGAGGTAGCGGTGTTCTTCCTCGGATGGATGGCGAGATCCGGCGCCGACCTACCGTCGGCTAGTGGGGTTTCCCCCTAACCAGGACTCTCCCACCAGCGGGGCACCGCCCCTAGCCGGGACAAGCTCTAAGCCCCCGACCGGTCTCCCGGAATATGTGATAGTGTAGTGCATGTTAGTGTGTGTAAGGGGGAGAGGATAGGACAAGGAAGAGGAAGGACAGATCGCACGTGCTCCATGGCCCGTTTGGTAGGGTACTGCTCCGGCATTCGCCTGGTGTAGATCGGAGAAACCACGGGAAACTACCATTCAGGAGCTGCCGGCTGCTAGATTCTCCTCCAGGCAGCGACTGACATCCGATTGGCGATATGAGTTATTCCAGGGCTTCTTGGGTATGCTAATGAACCTGCACGATCGAGTTGCCTCTTTTTATTCATTTCGTTTCTTGAAGGAATTTTCTGAAATTGTCAATGTTATAACGTGTTTCAAACGTTTAGCCGGCAAAACATTTCACTTTCAAATCCTTTCATTTTCTAAGTTAAAACTTTGCACAACGATGCAAGAATGACTTGTCTAACCCTTTCCGTTCTGGACTAACCACTGATTTACCAGTTGCTGAAAGAGAATTTCGATACCTCTTTCCAACCTACTCTTGCTCTGTAATGTAAACACATTAAATGCTATTAGAATACGTTGTTTTATGAACGTTTTGTTACTGGAACCAGGTAACTTTCCTGCAGCAGTCTTTTGAACCATTTCTTCTCAGTGTTCAAAAGTTTTTTAAAATTAATAATTATTAAATAATTGGATATTTTATTAGTTCATAACTTTCTATTATTTATTATATATATTTATTAAATTGCTCCATCATTAAATTCATAAGCTATTGATTATTAATTTCGTGTTTGTATTGAAGAGTTGTGTCGTGGAGTGGGGTGAAGTGAATAATATTTTTGAGAAAGAAGTGCCAGGGAGTGAAATTAGTAGTAAAATGGTTATATGTTTAATGCATTGAAATATATCTTGTTGAAATATGTATACCCATCTCGATCAGGTTTTTCGTCGGATTTCCCTGATCCATTGAGCAAATGCTGAGATGGCCCCTTGTTTGCTTCTGGACATAAATGTCTTCATTTCTGTACGTCTTCTAGAATTCAGTGAAATACAATTGTTAAATTATCGCTTCCATGTTGTCGCGGCAGAAGTAATAAGAGCCAAAATTTATTGCTTATTTATCTTTGAAAATAGATTTTATTAAATGAGAGTTTTTTGTTTTTTTCTCCCTCCAAAATTCAAAATTCAAAATTTATTGTATTTATCCTTTAAAATGAATTTTATTACATGGAGTTTTGTTGTTTTCTCCCTTTCAAAATTCAAAATTTATTGCTTGTTTTATCCTTGAAAATAGTTTTTAGTACATGGGAGTTTTTTTTTGTTTTTTTCTCCCTTTCAAAATTCAAAATTTAAGTAGTATATGACTTAGTGTAAGGATCACAGAATTTTGAGAAAATGTATTTTGTTCACTTTTCCCCATAGCACGTCATACGCAGTTTTAACTGTTTTTGACGTAAAATAAATAAAAAATATCAATCAATCGATCTATACAACAGCAGTCAATAGTATTTTTCAGAGCATTGCCACATCGCTTTTGGGCGATTCCGACCTTGGACGTGGTAACAAAAAGTTTGAGCATAAAATGCGTTTGCCACTACTTCTGACGCGATTTTAGTGAGATTTTTAAGACCTTTCACGTTTAATCATTTTGCGTATAATTTACGTTTGCACGAAAGCAGTCTTGATTTATAAATAGATCCGATTATATCCACCACATTTAGCTAAAGACTTCTTATCGAATAAGATGAAATATCTCTGCGTGTAGTTAAACAACCTAACAACTCCGTTCATGCACGTCATAAATTTTAAAAGAATGTCTTCAAAGGAACGAATAGTTGTGTAGTCGTACTTCATATATAATTAGGAATAACTGACAGCAGTAGATGAATTCCATTCCTTCAAATAATTTATTCACTAATATCTATCTACTATTTAAATATGTTGTGTATATATATTGCATACATGTATTACCAATTTCGAGATATTTATAATCAGTAGAGGATTATTCAGTGCAGGCCAT
Organism: Teleogryllus oceanicus; assembly: GCA_964035755.1. Classification (NCBI taxonomy): domain Eukaryota; kingdom Metazoa; phylum Arthropoda; class Insecta; order Orthoptera; family Gryllidae; genus Teleogryllus; species Teleogryllus oceanicus. The sequence goes on along the minus strand of CAXIVR010000010.1, from coordinate 48,748,395 downwards.
TGCATAGGAATACTGCCGGACCGCGTTTGATCCCTCAACTTGCAACAAAAAGATGCAACGCAATTTATTGCGCAGTAATTTTCCACCAGAGCAGGATTACTGAGCGTGGGCATAAACCATTGCATTGCATTCACTGAAAACTCAGGCGCTCCTCAGGGATGTTGACACGAATCTTCAGACCCGGTAACCCGATGGAATTTAAGCTGTCACGAAGGGCCATAAAAATAGTAGCAACGCGATCGATAAAGGCTCCCGAAGTGAGGCGCCGAGAAGGTCGGTCAGCTTCGAGGAGCCGAGTGAAGAAGGGAAGGAGGCTGATTTTCTATACTAAATGCAAAGATAGATCGTGATCAGCCGCCAGGAACCAGCCGTTCAGGAGAATTACAGCGGCCGGCTACTCTGATCGGTAGTTTTCCGTGGTTTCTCCGATCAACACCAGGTGAATGCCGGAGCAGTACCCTACCAAATGGGCCATGGGCCTCGTGCGATCTTTTCTACCACTTCCTTGTCCCATCCTCATCACTTACATGCACTACACTAACGCACATGTCGTGAGATCGGTCGGGAGTTTCGAACTTGTTCACACTAGGGCGGTTCCCCCACTGTTGGAATAGATTTACATTCTTTTTTTTTACAGTTTTACTTTCTCGTTGTTTATAATAACCACTCAAACCAAAATCGCAGTCGTGAAGAGAAAAATTATAAAAAGCAAAATTATTTTTAAAAAAAGGTAAATCATAGAATACAGTTAATGCAATAAACAATATAATTTCTCCACATTGAAACATACAGGTAATTCATAAACCAAATATTTTTATTTTCTCTGTAACTTTTAGTTTTTATAGGAAAAAATAAATGATCATTTGCATGCCACATTAGTAATGAACACTTTAGCTCTTAATTTATGCCAAAGAGAGGTTATAACTTTTGCATTTGAGACTAGGCACCAAATTTCAATTATTTGTGGCACCTATGGGTTATCGACGTTAGTAAGGGTTTTTAAACTTCCCTTGCAAAATACAATTTCGTTGGAATGCGAATTTAATATAAACTCACAACTATTCAAATTCTAACGTGTACATTCACAGTAAGCATGATTGCAGGCATGTCGATTTATCCTCCGCAGTGTTTAGTTTACCTTCTTGAACCCCGTGTATTCCTTGTACCCAGTTTCTTGTACTCTGGTACTTTGGTTCGCATGTCACAAAATACTACATTTCAGATAGTGAAGCAGGAAATATTTCATCCCTCTTCCTTCTCTGTCATCTCTCCTTATAAAGAATTACAGTTACATCATAGATGAAAGTCTGGCCCGGAAACAATCAATCAGACAGTTGATTGGCTCCCTAAAACAAATTACCAAATGATGAGAATAAATGCAGCCAAAATAGGTAAAATAAAATTATTTTAACTAATTCAGAATGTCTTGAAAACTTAAAAAAAGTTGTATCCAGATAATTTAAACCTGTAAAACATACTACATATACGTAAAACATACACGTGAATTCACCATACATATGTGATTCTGTAAGAAAAAACATCCATCTGCAATAGAAATTCTCCAGCACTGAAGGACAATCCGAATATAGGAAAAGTCGGAAAGATTATTAGGCAGTTATAAGATGAGACATTCATTTTTCAGGATTGATACAAGATTATTTTTAGCAATACTTTTCATGTTGTCAAGAAAGTAATGATAATGTTCTTTACTCCTACCCAACAAATTTTGTCAGACTTTATTTTTGTGCACCAGAAACTGGGAAAAGTCATATAAATGTATTTCAGAAGGAATAATTAATGAATTCCTGTAATGTTTTACTGAAGTTTTAATTCTTTTTCTTTTATAACCACATAATATCAATAATGTATTCACAGGAAAAATAAGAAATGCGCCTGTATGAAACATTGATTTCCTTTGAAGTTTAAGAATGAATTATTCATAACTCATTGTTTGGGAGAGGGGTTTTTCATCGAAAAGCCATTCTCTCCTGTTCACCTCATTAATTCGATTGCTGTTCATTTAGTCATGCGACATGCTGTCACACGTCTATTGTCGCCACGAAATGACTATTGAGAAAGGAGTCTATTGAAAGACATGTTAATTCTGAATCGACACTCTACCTACAGAGTTCTTTATATAAATCATAAATCTGGTGAAGGTGTGTGAAGGTGCATTTAAATACTCCGTTAATAGCTATTCCTTTTTTAATACAGCCTGCCCTCATATATGGAACACTCTGCACGTATATATCAAACATCTCTTTAAATTTGAGTGCTTTTCGGGCCTTGAAATCGCGTTTAAATATGTTTCTATATAACGAAAAATTAATTCTATATACTAATAATTTTCTGTCCTCAATTTTTCTATGAAATTAAAATGTACAGTACATACTATAAATTATGTTTCTTAAAATTAGCATTGTTTATATTTGGAAGGAGAGTATTACTACTGCGGAAAATATAACTTCCTTCTGGACGTTTGTATAATTGAATAAATGTTAACAAACGAACGCGTCTTATATGTCCAATTCCCGGCTTCCTCGTGAAGGTAACTCGCTTCTATTTTCTCTTTCGAGGACCAGGAGGTCCTAGGCTTCGAGTCCCGCTAGTGGCAGGATTTTCAACACTGAATTGATAGCTACGTCGAATTCAGCTTCACAGAAGAATTCTACAGACCGGCTGCTCCGATCAGTAGTTTTCCGTGGTTTCTCCGATCAACACCAGGCGAATGCCGAACAGTACCCTAACAAACGGGCCACGGACCACGCGCAATCTTTCCTTCCTCTTTCTTGTCCTATCCTCTCCTCTTACACACACATACACTAACATGCACTACACTACCACATATTCGGGGAGACCGGTCGGAAGCTTAGTGCTTGTCCCGGCGGGGGCGGTGCCCCGCTAGTGGGAGAGTCCTAATTAGGGGGAAACCCCACTGGCCGACTGGTAGTTCACACTGGTAGACCCCACTGGTAGTTCGGCGCCGGATCTCGCCATCAGCGGGTGAAGATCACAGCCATTTCACGAGAAAAAAACATGCCTTACAGTGACGGGACTAATGACCGAAGCAGTTGTCGCGCCTGGAAACACGAAAAAATCAATCAATCAAACGTCCCTTCAGAGAAGGAACAATGCCACTCTCCGTGATAGAACTTGCATTATGTATATGGGACAAATTATCATAGGTTATACAAAGAGAACCTTGGAAATTGGCGATAAATTTCCGACTCATGAAGCGAGGAGGGGATTTATCTGAGAATTTCCAAAGCACGAGTGGTATTTAGTTGGACTATTTCTCGAATTAAATTACGTCCAACAGAGTTCCAAAATGCACCAAATATTGAAAATAACTGAAAGCATATTGAAATCAAGAGGTTTATGTTATAGTGCGCTATGCGATTATTGCGTCAACCTGGCGATTATTTACCGCCTTGTAATAGATGTGTCGCAGCTTATTAATATGACCAGTAGGGAGGAGCAATAACAAACATTGGATAGTAAAGACGGTAAATTTTTTAAGATTCACCACCCTGAATCCTGAATCAATAGACATTCACGAAATTGTCAAGTAAGTAACTCCATTCTAAAAGAAATCTACAGTACTCCAACTCTACTACAATTGCTATCCGCCATCCCTATTCTCAAATATGAAGAATTGATTGATTGATTGATTTTTTCGTGGTTCCGGGCGCGTCAACTGCTTCGGTCATTAGTCCCATTAGTGTAGTGCATGTTTTTGCTCGGGAGATGGCGGTGATCTTCCCCCGCTGGATGGCGAGATCCGGCGCCGACCTAACGTCGGCTAGTGGGGTTTCCTCTAACCAGGACTCTCCCACCAGTGGGGCATCGCCCCAGCCGGGAAAAGCTCTAAGCTCCCGACCGATCTCCCGGAATACGTGTTAGTGTAGTGCATATTAGTGTAAGTGTGTGTGTAAGAGGAGAGGATAGGACAAGGAAGAGAAAGGACACATCGCGTGCGGTCCGTGGCCCGTTTGGTAGGGTATTGCTCGGCGTTGCCTGTGGTGTTGATCGGAAAGCGCTCCGGGCGCTCAACGATCAGCGAGCAGTTAACCATGAGTCCTCAGACGGCGCGACTGAATTCGACAACCTGAAAGCTAATGTCGAAATCCTGCCGCCATCCTCAGACTAAACTTCAGGCTGAAGGTACTACGATGACATCAGTTGATGCACTTCAAGCTACCGCTCAGTCAAATATGAATAAGAAATTCAAATTATTATTCATTTCGATGAATGAATAAGTTACGACAATCTCCGTGTATACAAAGGACGGGAAACGAACGTAACAGAAATCGATATATCTCGGACATTCTTACGTTATCGTAGATGCCAATGTTTGAACAAAAAAGTTTCCACTCTACTATAAAAAATGCGAGATATATTTCTGGAATACAATGCTACAGGAAAAACGAATATTTCGGGTCAATCGATAAAAGTGAATGCCATCTAACAGTAGTTTGCGGTGGAACAGATTCCCATCTTCCTCTGGCGGTGAATCGATACACACATTAACATTTCCTAAAGGACACGCGGTAGTCGACTCAGCATAGTGTACACAGGAGGAGGACAATGACATAAAGATCAATACAAAGCAAATACGGAAAGAAGGGGCTGACCATGAAATACACATGTAATGTGCTTCCTTTACACGCTTCTCGCATCACGAATTTTAGATCAAATAATCCCAGCAACGCAAGTGTAAGGTTCCCCTGCATTGCCGGAGCCCATAGGTAAAATTTAAATTTCTTTGATGATTTTTACAATTGTGATAAATTAATAAATTGAGGAAACTAATAACATGTGCATTAATTTAAACAAAAATATGCTCACTTTTTGGCTCTACAAATAAAAAAAATGCTGCTATAGAATAGTACAGACTTTATCGCAATAGTTAGTTTCCCTATCTTTAAGCTGGGTTAGTTTTTTCCACCAATCTCTTCCCAAATTTATCGGCGCATCTAGAAAACATTTGTTTGTATTTTGTTGATGTTTCGGTTGCTAATTAGAAGTAGAATTGAAGTGTGATTTTAAAAATATTATAGAAAAGTAAAAATGATTATATCTGCAAATTTCCATTTAAACAATTTGAAGCTTAGAGATTTGGGAATATGTCGTTTGGACGATACTGAAAAGTGCCGTTTTGAGCTTTTTTTCAAAAATTTTCAGCTTTTTTAGAAACCATCAGCACTACTTGGAAGCACTTGCATTCAAAACATTGATAATGTATGAAAATGCTGGTCAGATTTAAGGACGTAAGAGATACTTTCAAAAATTACAATTCTACAATGATTGGCAAAATGACTTTTATTTTATTGAAGCCTTTTATGATTTTGATAAATTAATAAATTGATACAATTAATAATATATATGTGAATTTATTGAAAAAATGTTCAATTTAACGCTAGGCCAATAAGAAACTAATGTTATTAGAGAATAGAAAAAGGTTTCTCACACTAATTAGTTTACTAATATTTTAGTCTGGGCTCACTTACTGGATTTGCACCATTTTCTTTCCTGCTGCAACCTATCAGCAACGTCTACAAGCATTTTGTTTTCATATATTTTTTTTTAATTTTTCGGTTGGTCAATGGAAATAAAAAGTGAACTAAAGAATATTATATAAGAGTAAAACTGGTTCTAAATGCACATTTTCATTGAACATTTTGGAATCATTTTGGAGAAAATGTATTTTGATCATTTCTGAAGAGGCAGATTTTTGAACTCACTTTTTACCAGTTTAGGTGACTCAGAACATGAATTAATGTCACTGCTGTGCCTCGGACCGTAAATCACAAGGTTCGCGTCTCGGCGGTGGTAGGATTTTGTAAACTAGCCAGATAGCCGCTGTCTGAAGGAGAATTCTAACGTCTAGCTACTCTGATCGGCAGTTTTCCGTAGTTTCTCCGATCAACCCCAGGCGAATGCCGGAGCAGTACCCCAACAAACGGGCCACGGACAGCTTGGTTTAGTTTTTGGTTTGGTTTTTTCGTGTTTCCGGGCGTGTCAACTGCTCTAGTCATTAGTCCCGTTCGTGTAGTGCATGTTTTCTCGGGAGATGGCGGTGGTTTTCCCCCGCTGGATGGCGAGATCCGGCGCCGACCTACCGTCGGCTGGTGGGGTTTCCCCCTAACCAGGACTCTCCACCAGCGGGGCACCACCCCAGCCGGGACAAGCTCTAAGCTCCCGACCGACTTCCCGGAATATGTGGTAGTGTAGTGCATGTTGGTGTAAAGTGTGTGTGTGTGTAGGGGGTGAGGACAGAGACAAAGGATGGGAAGGAAAGATCGCGCGCGGTCCGTGGCCCGTTTGGTAGGGTATTGCTCCGGCATTCGCCTGGTGTTGATCGGAGAAACACGGAAAACTACCGATCAAGAGCAGCCGGCTGCTAGAATTCTCCTCCAGACAGCGACTAATTCGACGTAGCTGAAAGGCTAGTGTCGAAAATCCTGCCGTCGTCAGGACTCGAACCTAGAACCTACCGGTTAGAGGCGCTGCAGTAGCATCAGTTTATGCACTGAGCTACCGCTCCCGGTCCGCCACGGACAGCGATATTTTCTTTCTCTTATTCTATCATCACCCCGTACTTACGCACGCTTACACTCACATGCACTACACTACCAAAACCAGGAGGAAGACTAGTCGGGAGCTTAGAACTTGTTTCGTTTGGGGCAACACCTCGCAGGGGAGAGAGACGAAGGCGAAAATGCGTCACATTTCACCATCCAGTTGTGAAGAATGACCGCCACATCCCCAGGTAAACTAGTCCTGCTAGTGCAGTGAATGAACTACACTAACAGGACTAATGAGCATGGAAGTTTAGGTACCGGAAATAACAATGAATCAGCAGCTCCAAATCATTCGTACTGCACATCTCTCTATGATTTCACAGCAATCCACACAATTAATTCGTTTCTGTCGGATGTTCGCGGGATTTTGAACCTGAGGAAGTGATGCCACTCTCCCGACACCTCTAGAGATAAAACATTCAACACACTAACGGGAAGAAGGACCGCAGCAGTTATTGTGAAATCATCAATCATTCAATCAATCAACCGCTCCGATTCACCTGTAGCGTATACCTTTGTCTGGGTATCAGTACAATTTAAATCTTTTCCATTCATCTCTGTCCGGGTGGTGCGGGATGGGGCGAACCCAGAAGGGTGAACTACACTGTCTCCCGACACCTCAAGAGATAAAACATTCAATACACTAACGGGACTAATGTCCGCAGCAGATGTGCCCCAAATCATCAATCGACCGCTCCGATTCATCTGTTTCGTATACCTCTGTCTGGGTATCAGTACAATTTAAATCTTTTCAATTCCTCTCTGTCCGGGTTGTGCGGGGGGCGCGAACTCAGAAAGGTGTTGCCACTCTCTCGCGGCGTGCGGCGGATCGATGGCTTGCGAGCGTCGCGTGCGACTTCGCCGAGGCGGCGCGCATACGCTTTGCATCCCAAATGCCTTTGCCTCACCCCTTCCCCCTCCTTCTTCCTCTTCCCTTCCCCGCTCCGTCGAGTGGCTTCCGCGTTCGGGCGGCTCTCTCAACCGCTTTACGGCTCTGCGAGCGTCGCTTGCGCAGAGATTCGCGTGGCGCGCGGGGTTTTATGGGGACGTCAGGGGTTAACGTGCTGGGGCGGAGTGCGGTGGTGTCTCGCGAGAAGGGTGGCTTAGGCGTTCTATTTCTTCATCATCATCCTCGTCTTCTTTTTCATCCTCGTCTTCTTCATCCCTTCTTCGTCTTCTTCTTCTTCTTCATCCCCTTCTTCGTCTTCTTCTTCATCCTCGTCTTCTTCTTCATCCTCGTCTTCTTCTCCATCCTCGTCTTCTTCATCATCCTCGTCTTCTTCTACTTCATCATTATCCTCGTCTTCTTCATCATCCTCTTCTTTTTCCTTATCCTCGTCTTCTTCATTATCCTCGTCTTCTTCATCCCCTTCTTCGTCTTCTTCTTCTTCTTCTTCATCCCCTTCTTCGTCTTCTTCTTCATCCCCTTCTTCGTCTTCTTCTTCATCCCCTTCTTCGTCTTCTTCTTCATCCCCTTCTTCGTCTTCTTCTTCATCCCCTTCTTCGTCTTCTTCTTCTTCATCTCAACCTAATCTTCTTCTTCTTCTTCATCCTTTCTTATTCTTCATTCCTTCTTCGTCTTCTTCTTCTTCATCCTCTTCTTCGTCTTCTTCTTCATCCTCGTCTTCTTCTTCAACCTCGTCTTCTTCTTCAGCCTCGTCTTCTTCTTCATCATCATCATCATCCTCGTCTTCTTCTACTTCATAATTATCCTCGTCTTCTTCTTCTTCATCATCATTATCCTCGTCTTCTTCTTCATCCTCGTCTTCTCCATTCTTGGCGTCTTCTCCATTCTTGGCGTCTTCTCCATTCTTGGCGTCTTCTCCATTCTTGGCGTCTTCTCCATTCTTGGCGTCTTCTCCATTCTTGGCGTCTTCTCCATTCTTGGCGTCTTCTCCATCCTCGTCTTCTTCTTCAACCTCGTCTTCTTCTTCAGCCTCGTCTTCTTCTTCATCATCATCATCATCCTCGTCTTCTTCTACTTCATAATTATCCTCGTCTTCTTCTTCTTCATCATTATCCTCGTCTTCTTCTTCATCCTCGTCTTCTCCATTCTTGGCGTCTTCTCCATTCTTGGCGTCTTCTCCATTCTTGGCGTCTTCTCCATTCTTGGCGTCTTCTCCATTCTTGGCGTCTTCTCCATTCTTGGCGTCTTCTCCATTCTTGGCGTCTTCTCCATTCTTGGCGTCTTCTCCATTCTTGGCGTCTTCTCCATTCTTGGCGTCTTCTCCATCTCGTCTTCTTCTTCCAACCTCGTCTTATGTAGCCTCGTCTTCTTCTTATCATCATCATCATCCTCGTCTTCTTCTTCTTCATAATTATCCTCGTCTTCTTCTTCTTCATCATTATCCTCGTCTTCTTCTTCATCCTCGTCTTCTTCATTCTTGGCGTCTTCTCCATTCTTGGCGTCTTCTCCATTCTTGGCGTCTTCTCCATTCTTGGCGTCTTCTCCATTCTTGGCGTCTTCTCCATTCTTGGCGTCTTCTCCATCCTCGTCTTCTTCTTCATCCTCGTCTTCTTCTTCATCCTCGTCTTCTTCATCCTCGTCTTCTTCTTCATCCTCGTCTTCTTCTTCATCCTCGTCTCCTTCTTTATCCTCGTCTTCTTCTTCATCCTCGTATTACTTCTCGTCTTACTTCTTAGTCTTCGTCTTCTTCGTTTTTTTCGTCTTCACCTTCTCCGTCTTCGCCTTCTTAGTTTTCTCCGTCTTCGTATTCATATTCGCCGATAGATTGGTTGATGTTTCCGGGGACCGCAACTGCTTGGTCGTTCATTCCGTGAGTGAAGTGAATGTTCTTAATGCCTGGCGGTGGCGGTGTTCCTCCACGATTCGGCGTCGACCTACGCTTCAGATTACGAATTCCCGTTCCAGGTGCCTGACCCAGTTGGTCCCCAAAGTTTCTGACAAACGTGGTAGAGCAATGGATGTAAGTGTATGTAATGGGAATCTAAATGGATGTAAGAGGGAGAATAGGACAAGAAAGAGGATATTTTCGTTAATGTTCTTCCCAATCGTATTATCTTCTGCTTGTTAGTCAAATAATAAACCTTAATATTAATGCTCTCATGTATTTCCTTCAACGTTCCTCCCCTTCTTGAGCTGTTCTCTAGAATATATTTTTTGTATTTTGTTCGGCCGGTTGCGTCGTTGGCATCAATCAATAAGATGTATTTATATTTAAATTGCCATACCTTTGGAAATTGTCTCTTAAGATAAAGCGAGTCAAAAACAAGATGAACGGTCTCTATAACTGTAATGAAGTCTAACTATCAGAGATATTTATAACCCATGTTGCTGTTATTCGGTAATATTTAACAATAATAACAAAGAAAATCTAATTAGTTTTTATGAATATGAATATTAATATTACAGTAGGATACATTTGTCAAAGACTCTCTAGAATATGTATTTAATTCCAAAGTTATTATTTTTTCTTTAGTTTCTGCACTAATCAATATCTTATTGCAATGTAAATCTTATTCACTGATTTATTATTATTTCCTGAATCCTGAATTATTCACTGATTCTTCGATGTAAGATTCAGCTACATTTGAAGATCGCCACCCTCCGTGATATCTAAGTGCAGTAATATCACCACCAATATCGTCGAAAAATTTTGCGGATGTTCTCTTATACGAACACATTTACACATTGACTTTAATTTTGAATATGTGCACCATAGACGTTTTACACACTGTGGACTTAATGCTTAAATAATCATACATCATAACTATCGTTTTTATTCTAGCATGTGCATTGTAGTAACTTAACCAACCTACTCCGACATATAGGAAAGAACTACCCCCCTCCTCAGCCCGGCCCTCGCCCCCCGCCGCCCCACTCCCCCCCCCCCCTCCGATAATCAGTCCGGCCACTGTGCCGTCCCGTCCGCCGCACCCCCCCGTTTCTCGTCTTCCCGCTTCAGCCATTCCTGCCGCCTTCGCCATGGTCTCCGCTACCTCATGGCCTCACCGCCTTGCCATCACGCCGCTCCCGCGTCGCCCCCACTGCATCCATTCCTGCACCCCGGTGCTCTGCTGCTCCTCACCTCTCGTCTTCACGCATCCGCACCGCTGGCATTTCTCTGATGGCCCTGTCGACTTCTTGACGCGGCACCGCCATCACCCCACTCCACCTCGTCCCCGCTTTCCGCCCCTTTCCTGACGTCCCCACTTCCCTCATTGTCCCCGCCCCTGCGTCCGTCTTGCTTGCCTGCGGCTTCACACCCTCCCTACAGACGTACGTGCAGCATATCTCCCCTCCCTTTACGTCTTCCTTGTTTCCAATCATTCCTATAGCTTCATTTGCTCGTTCTGTTTCTGCCACTGCTTCCGCCGACCCCGCCCTCCCACCGCCTACACCCCTTCCCTCCTCGGCCGCTCACCGCCCACCTCCGCCAGCGTTGCTTTCAAAGAACCGGCCTCGTCTACTGCCGTCCCTACCAGTGTCCACTCAACCACCGCCGTCTCTACCACTATTGCCTCCATCACCGGTATCTACACCTCCGCCGTCTGTGCCACCGTCGTCCCAACAAACGCCGTCTCTACCAGCGATACACCATCTCTACCGCCTTCTCTTGATTGGTTGATTAGTGGTACCGGGCGCGTCAACTGCTAAGGTCATTAGTCCCGAAAATGTGGCGCATATGTTTTCCTAGAGACATGGTGGTGATTTTCCCCTGCTGGGTGATAAGATCCGTTGTAGATCCACTGTTGACTAACAGGGTTTCTTTCAACCAGGACTCTCCCACCAGCTGGCCTCAGCCCCAATCGTCACAAGCTCTAAGCTCCCGACCGGTCTCCCGGCATGTGTGATATTTCCACAGCATGTTAGTGTAAGTGCGTATAAGTAAGGGCTGAGGATATGAAAGATCGCGTGCGGTTTGTGGGCCGTTTTGTTAGAGAACTGATCCGGTATTCGTCTGGTACTGATCTGAGAAACCACGGAAAACTACCGATCAGAGCAGCCGGTCTCTAGAATTCTCCTCCTGACAGCGACTAAATTCAACCTAGCTAAGAAGCTAGTGTCGAAAACCCTGCCGCCGTCTGTAATCGAACCTATGACCTCCCGGTTAGAGGTACTGCGGTCCGCCATCTCTACCTCAGTGATTTCCACTACCGTCTTCCCTACCCTAGCCACCGCCAACCCAGCTCCCACCCCCGCATCCGCCGCCATCACAGCTCCCCCCGCTTCCCCCGCCGCTCCCAGCTCCACCCCCGCTTCGCCACAGCCCGCCATCCCATCCCACCCCGCATCCGCCGCCATCACAGCTCCCACCCGAGCTTCCGCCTCGCCCCGCCGCCATCCCATCTCCCACCCCCACATACGCCACCGCCTTCCCAGCTCTCACCCCAGCACCCGCCGCCATCACAGCTCCCACCCCTGCTTCCGCCGTCGCCGCCCCCCCCCCTACCCCCGCTTCTGCTGCCGCCGCCGTCACCGCCATCGCTGCCATCGCCGCCGCCCTCTCCGTGCCCCGCGCGCTGCGGTGATCCGTCTCTCTGTGTTAAGTTCGCAGTTGCGGTCGCTCGCGGAACGCTGTGCTGTGGCGTGGGGGTTAGTTGTGTGTCGTGGAGAGCCGTGATTCAAATGCACGATTCCTTCAACCAGGGCGGCACGCTTATTAAGTAGTCTCCCGAAGCAGCCGTTTCGGAGGTCGCTCTGCAGTGATAAGTGCCATTTATTTGGAGTCGAACGAACAATCTGAGTGTCTTTCAGTTTACTATTTTTTGTCAGCAGTTACTTGTTACATTACATTACAATGGAAATTGTAGTAGGATTTTGATTACGATTTTGATTGTCATGGAAACTGATTTTTACGAGACAGTTCACTTGCAAATTATCATGGTCATAAGCTGAGAGATTTTATGAAGTAATAATTTGTATCGATGTAAATCTTTCCATTACAATAAAACTTTATTGTATTAAAAGAGTCCGTTGCTTTGCAACAAAACATAACATTTGTGATGGTTTGGTCATCGTTACGATATCCAGCGTGTAGTCGGTTCTTGACTTCTTGAGGTCTTTGTTTGTATGCGGTTACTCATTTTGACTGTTAAACCTCAGGAGTACTTACATATTTAATTGAAGTGTATCAAACATACTTCGTACGCAAGCCATTGCTAAAAATTTATTTGGTTCTATTTATTTTAAAAATAGTAATATAATAATAGTTCCATAGTATAAGACTCATCAGCGTATTTATTATTTCCAACTTATAATAAGTACAGCACATATTCAAATTTTTTACACTTCAAAATCTATTACTAAGTTGCTTAGACTATTCGCACATACATTTTTACGTCTCCTTAGCGAGGTTGGACTCTTAAAGATTGCGAGTATTATTATTTGAAAAATGTTATTCAAGAGTAGTTGAGCTTCAAAACATGACAATAATATTTCTTCACTGAAAAGATCGTTTATGTTATAATAATACTCAAATAAATGCCAGAACAAATCTCCATATTTTCAATCAATTCCTCCTCTATAATTCCGAATGCGATTTCAGTTGTTTCGATATCGATTTGACTATCGAGATGTGTGGGAAAGTGCATTGGCGGGACGCACCGTGAGATCCCCGAAACAAAAAAGCCTCTGGCTCAGTTACATCGTCCTACCTGAGAAACTCATTTCGGAGACAGCGAAGGCATTCTGTTTATTCTACCACGAAATTAGCGCAATTTGGGGATGGCTTCAAATCCAGAGAGGTTGTTCCCTCGAGACTGCGTTTTTCACGACGATTGCATAAAAAACAATGGAAGGCGGCGAACCGACAGGTGTTCGAACCTGGCGCGCGCTTGACTGAAACGACCTATTAAGGTAATTGCAGCCGCAGGTAGACCGAACCTCCACTGTTCGGCGGTGAGTGCCTTACAACAAGGTCTCGTCGGATTGGGTGACGTCATGTTACCAGTGCGAGGTGATATTCGAGTACTGTCAGAAATGAGTTAGAGTATGCTGTGGATTTTGTAAGCTATGGTATGGAGCGCATAGCATACTATGGATTTGGTTTTCGACGATTTGCTTAGTTGAAGTCGTTTTTGAAAATAACTTCAGAACATTCATAAATACTAACACATACGTATTTACGATGAAATGGGTTCTGAACCATTCTCCTGCCACAGATAATTTGTCTATGTTATTTCGCTAGCAAAACAAAATATTCCAGGTCTTCCTTTAGGTGTACGAAAAATCGCTGTTTAGAATGAGTTGAACATTCTTCAGAATATGCACCAAAATATGTACCCCAGATCTATCTCCTCTCTCTTCTTCCCCCTCTATCCCTTGCTCTTTCTCTCTCTCTCTCTCTCTCTCTCTCTCTCTCTCTCTCTCTCTCTCTCTCTCTCCTTTGCTGTTTATTGTTCTTTGATGTCTCACATTGCTCCTTTTTTCGCCGCTTCCCCTATTCTGTCTCCCCTTTCTTTCTGATTCTTTCTCCCTTTCCGTATTTTCCGTTTCTCCTCTCCACATCTCGTTTGGCCAAACTCTCTCTGGCTCTCCTTGTCTTTGATTATATTGTGTGTGTATATATATATATATATATATATATATACACATGTATGTGTGTTATGTGTGTATATATATACACACACATGTATGTGTGTATGTACGTGTGTGTATGTGTATATGTATATATATATACACATACACACACACACGTTTCACTATATCCGAGGTTCACTAAATCCAATGGTGTAAAATTAAATAGAATATCTCCATAACGATGGATTATATTTATATAGAGATACAAAAGTACATTAAAGCAGGAACTGAAACTATCAATATTTTTATTTGATCTTAAAAATCAATTATTTTTAATTGCATCGTTCGTTTTTATTAGTAATTTCTGGAGATTCTTCTCCAAAGTCTCTATCTCTAACAATAAGTATCGTAATGCAGTCTTCACACCTTTAAGAGCCTCTTTATATATATATATATATATATATATATATATATATATATATATATATATATATATATATATATATATATATATATCCCTACGTCTCTCCGCTTCAATTAATTCCGTTTCTCTCTTCCAGCCAGTCAGTCCCGCTCTGGAGAGGGGCAGCGGCGGTGGCCCTTGGTGGTTCTTGTGCGATACCGGCCGTAATGGAGCACGTACGCAGGTATCGAGTGGGGCGAGGGGCGGCAAAAAACGGTGTAAGGACACGCACGCCGGACCGCGCGTGGGAGGAAGGAGAGGTCCGCCCCGAGTCGCTCGGGTGAGCGCGACTCGAGCTCATAGCATGGGCTAAGGGGTGCGCAACGCATTAAACCGTTTTCGTAAACGTGCTTCGGTTTTTAGGAGTCTGTTTCGGCTCTATCTCTATATACACACACACACAGTCGACTCCGGTTATAGTGAACTCGGTTATAGTGAACTCGGTTATAGTGAACTCGGTTATAGTGAACTCGGTTGTAGTGAACTCGGTTGTAGTGAACCCTCGGTTGTAGTGAACCCTCGGTTTAGTGAACCCTCGGTTGTAGTGAACCCTCGGTTTAGTGAACCCTCGGTTGTAGTGAACCCTCGGTTGTAGTGAACCCTCGGTTACAGTGGACCCTCGGTTATAGTGAACCCTCGATTATAGTGAACTTAACTCACTGGTCCCGTTTCACTTACATTACAAATTAGCATAAGAAGATTCGGTTATAGTGAAACTGAACCTCGGCTATGATAAAGGTAGGAAATAAGTCCTGGAAATGAATTCCATCATCTTGTTACTACGTGAGTAAAA
The DNA here is from genome assembly GCA_964035755.1 of Teleogryllus oceanicus. Lineage (NCBI taxonomy): Eukaryota > Metazoa > Arthropoda > Insecta > Orthoptera > Gryllidae > Teleogryllus > Teleogryllus oceanicus. Next base: position 48,733,072 of record CAXIVR010000010.1, on the reverse strand, counting down.
TGTCCTTTGGAAAGAGGGATGGTGTTCTCAAAGTGCAAGAGGCTCTGAAAGGTGTGAAGACTGCATTACGATACTTCTTGTTAGAGATAGAGAACAATGCAGAATTAAGTATGAATATAGCACGAACTCAAGAGAAGGATCTACAGAAATTACTAATAAAAACGTACGAAACAATTAAAAATAATTGATTTTTAAGATCAAATAAAAATATTGATATTTTCAGTTCCTGATTTAATGTACCTTGCTGCATCTCTATGTTAATATAATCAATCGTTATGGAGATATTTAATTTTCACACCATCGGATTTAGTGAACTTCGGATATAGTGAACCAAAATTATTAGTCCCCAGAGGCTCACTATAACCGGAGTCGACTATGTGTGTGTGTGTGTGTGTGTGTGTGTGATATATATATATATATATATATATATATATATATATACACACACATATATATATATATATATATACACATATATATATATACACACACATATATATATATATATATATATATATATATATATATATATTGCGACGCCCCCACCTACCTGTGCTGTAATTGCCGGCTAGCTCAGGTGACGAGTGAGCCTGAAATTTAGGTTGTGGACGGACGTGGCACGTGACAGAGGTCAATTGAAGAAAGTTTAAAGACAAAAAAATGTAAATTTAATGAGAAATTAAAAATGGTAAATTGACATTATTATCTGAGCTCAGTTTTTTTAAACCTTGTTTTTTTATGCAATCTTAAAACTAATACGATCAAATTACTTAAAACAAATAAAGCAAAAAAGAGATGCGCTAACAAATAAAAGAAAAAGGGGCCAATGCGCGGCCTGCACCTTCTGAATGTTGACAAAGTCCAGGTAAGCCTGAAGGGCGTAATGAATGTTGTTTTGTCTGTCGGAGCTCGACAGATTATTAGAATCACCGCTGCGGCGGAGGACGCGCTGGGTGAACGGCCTCCAAACAGGCAACCAGCTGGGCTCCTTTCTTCTGGACGGCACGCCCTTTAGGGGCGGAGGGTGGATTCCTCTCGCAGCCTGCTCCCATTCAAGAGAGTAGAGGTTACCACGACATCAGCTGGGACGTCGGCGGTAGCGGTGACGACAGATCGGTGACGACAGATCGTAATTTTCGTAATCGCGTAACTTGCGATACACGGCGCGGCGTAAACGAGCAGAAACAAATAACATTACTAGATAAAGTTCTTTTTTCTCAATCTAATGATACGCGGTGCGATAATACCACAAATCGCACTCTAATCATCTACTTCGCGCTATCCTAGCGCCTACACAACTCGGATGACTCCGCGTCACACCCGTACAACATGAGCGTCCCCGCCTCTGTGTCCGCACGACTTGGGCGTCCCCGCGCTCTCTGTCCAAAGACCTCCCCGCTTCTCTCTGCCCTCAGCGCGTCTCAGCGCCCACGAACCTCTTTCCCCCCAATTTCCAAGAATGTTCTAGAAGTTTCTACAGAAATTTTGGAAGCGATGTTGACATTGGCCGAAAGTTACTACGCCGAAAATAATATTGCTCCAATCAGATTACGCGTCTTGTCGGTACTTGATGGAATTTCCAGAACGCCTCTCGCACACTTCCTGTAAACAAACACGGAGCGTCGCCCGCCGCCCGTGGAGCCTGGTCGGTGGTCCCTGAGGGGTTTTCGGAGGCGTTATCTAAACACTACACCCCCCCCTTGCTCGGCGACGCTAAGGAGCGGCGTAGATGGCCGTGCGAAGTGATTTAGGTCGCACCCGGTTGGGGCACGCACGCTTCTGAACAGTAATAACAAAAATAAATGTATTTATTTTTAATCCAATATTCGTTACGTCACATTTGCCTCCTTCGGATAGAGATAAAAATCGGAGTTTTGAAGAATTTTAATTTTGAAAAATTAAGAGTTTATCTCGTTGAAAAAACAAAAAAACGTTACCGAATATTAGATTCATACAATGAATAATTAAAGAAAAAAATGAATCAAAACAACATTCAATATTCAAGAAAAAAATTTGCCAACCCTTTACTTAAATAAAAGCAAAAAGAACTATTAACTACTATTTAATCAGAATAAAATAATTAAATCAAAATTCTTCCAATTTTTCAGCGACACGAAGACCGCAAACTGTGCGACCAAGGTACCGAAAGAATTATGTCAGAGATTGTCAATCAGTGGTTTAAATAAAATCTACAGAATAGTTTAACCTTTAAATGGTCCAAATTATAAAATTGTACTTCCTGCTGGGAGCCCATCCAAGTCTTTAAGAGGCATACATTTGGGCATGGAATCGTTTCAATAACAAATGGTCCGGTAAATAGAGGAAAAATTTATGGAATAATCCAGCAGGCTGATCACTAACTCTAGGGGTCCTGACAAGTACTTTGTCACCTCATGAAAGTGGTAGGGGTTCTTTACGAGGGCTTCCCTCTTCCTGGCATTCTTAGTGATATTATCTAATATAATCCTGCAACGGGTTTCGTAATTAGGGACCTGCTGTCCTGCCAATCGGGCCAACAAAGGGAAAGAATGTTTAGGTTTTCTTCCGAAATGCGCCTCATACGGCGTCATACCAATAGAATCATGTTCTAATATTAATCCAGTCATATGTTACTAATTAGTAGAGGCCATTCTTTATGATTTTGAGGATGTAAGCTCGGAATAAACGTGAGATTTCTCTCATGACCCTCTCACTCGGTTAGATTGAGGATGTCTGATGGAGGAAAAAATAAGAGACTCCTTCATTTTCTAGTGTTTGTTTCCAAAACGTTCCGGTAAATTGGGAGGCATGATCGCTTAAAATTTTCTGGTAAGACCCTGCAGTCTGAAAGAAATCCCGGATCAATCGTTTTAAACAATTTTGTGCAGTAGGTCTCGTTATCGGATAGAGCTGTGTAAATTTAGAAAAGGAATCAATGATTACGAGGATGTGTTTGTAACCGTACCTCGCAGTAGGTAACGGTCCGTACAGATCAAGGCAGGCCAATTCATTTGGGGCTGATGCGATAACGTGTTGCATCGGGCCTTCATAACGCCTATTAGGATATTTAGTCTTCTGACAGGTGACACATTTCGAGACCGTGGCTCTAGTTTGTCTCGCCATGCCTTTCCAGTATGCGAAAGTTAGAAGTACTCTTAGGATCTTATTTCCACCGAAATGCCCGTGCTTTTGGTGAACATGGGTAATTAATTTGTCAGTAATTTCTGTAGGTATCCAAATACGATACTCATCTGGCTGTTTTTTGGTTCGGAACATAACAAAATTACTAGAAAGTTACTAAGCCAGGATTTACTTAACTTTTCAAAAGTGGGTCATTTTGATCTAAAGAATTTGCAAAATAGTTTTGCTTTGCCAATAACGCATCTTGTTCCTGTAACCTTTGAAGATTCCTAGGCTGCATTTCCGAATAGGGTCACATTTAAATTAATGGCATTAATAAAATACACTGTTCATTCTGAACTTTCTGATTTGATGCGTAGGGTAACCGACTTAAAAATCTGCAATAGGATTATTAATTCCTGGACAATGCGGATTTCAAAGTCGAATTGTTGTAGCCAGAGCACCCACCGTAACAATCTGGCGTTGGTGCAGTGCAGTTTTAAGAAAATTAACGCTTTATGGTCCGTGATAATATAAAATTTCCTACCAGCCAGGTACCCAAGCATTTTCTGTAAAGCCATACAATTGATAACGCCTCTTTCTCCGTAATTGAGTATTGCAATTCACTAGACCTCAATACCCTGCTAGCGACCGCAACAATTTTATGACCTGGATCATCTTTATCAGGCTGTGATAAACACATCCAATGCCTACGTTGGAGCTGTCAGTCTGTAAATAAAATGGCTGGGAAAAGTCGAGTGGTTTACTGTAATGGCCTAGGAAAAGCTACCTTAATTTTTGAATTCTGTTCATGCTCATCTGTCAGTGCCATTTCGTTCCTTTCTCAATAGGTTTAGAGAGGTGCCGTAGAATCCGTAACCTGGAATAATCTAGATTGATAGACGCACATGCCTAAAATCCTTTTAATTGCTTGGCATTTTGTGGGCGTGAAATCTGGTCTATGGCATTGACCTTCTCTGGTCAATTCAGTACACCCTCTGTGCTAACGCGGTAACCCAAAATGAAATTTCTGACGTGCATAATTGTGATTTATTAAGATTCAATTTCATGTGGTGTACCGACAAACGTTCCAATAACTGTTCTAAATGACCGAGATGTTCCTGAAATTTGTGATGAAATTACAATATCGTCGATATAAGGGTGACGAATTGTTTGATTTCGTCGCCTAATTTCTCATCGAGACAACGAATAAAGCTGCTCCACTGTTTTTCAGACCAAAAGGCATTCTTTTCCAGACGTACGTCAACCGTTGTACAAAATCCGTAGAATTTTCTGTCGTCTGGGTGAATTGAAATTTGCCAATACGAGCTTGAAAAATCTAAAGCCGAAAAATCTTTGTTTATTAAATTTCATAAAATTTATCAGTGTTCTGAGGTGCCTCGTTTTCTGGGATAGTAACCTCGTTGATCCGTCGAGCATCTAAACAAATCCTTACCCCGTCTTTTTCTTTACCACTACAATAGGGTTCAAATAAGCTGTTACAGATCTTTCAATTATACCCTCGCTAACATAGTTTAACAGTTTGATCTACTTCCCCCTCATCGACTGTGGAATGGGATAATTTTTCATTTAAAGGTGAATCATCGTGACCCGAATTCGAAAGCAAAAGTCTTTAATAGGACGTACAGGACGATCAAAAATATTTACATATTTGAGAAGCATTCTTTGCAGCTGGGACCGTTCGTGGTCAGAAAAGTCATTATGCGGCACACGGCTTAGACCCCACTCACGTCATCCCCATACTCCAGGACGCGCATGAAATGCCGATTTCTATTTGTCATCACCGTCGTCCTTGATTACAATTTCCTATTCTCACCGAAGCTCACAAGATTCTAGAAAATCCACTACTCCATTATTTTCCGTAAAAATCAACCCCAAGTATTACGTCGTAATTCAGATCCTCTATGATCAAACATGGCACATCAAATAAATTTCCCGATTTTTAAAGAAAGCAAAGCCTGCATAGTAATTGGTTTACTTTTTTCTTTCCTCTCAATAACAAAACATTTAATAGTGGGCAGAGTTGGTATTGGAATGCGCTCGCTTAATAGTTTTGAGTAGAACTTCCTAGAAATTGCACTGATTTCACTGCCAGTGTCTATCAAAGCTTGAACACTAAGATTTTCAATAGAAACTCCACAACGGACATTTTCTCGCTCGTTCTCTGACAGGTTCATTCAAGTCGTCGTTTAGGTCAAAAAGGCATAATTGACTGACACAGTATTGAATATTGGTATCTCTGAGATAATTCGTTTGAACCAGATACCAGAAAGCCAAACGGTTCTAGTTGACTGGACTCGTCTTATGGAATCCTGATGTCCATTCCTACTAGTTGTGTATATTACGGTCATTTGAGTTTGTGGGACGGGAGTTGTTCCCCATTCCTCTGACCCTGATCATCACGGCGCCCGACTGCCTGTTCCGATTATCTTCCTCAGGCGAAAACCTGTGATTTCGGTCCCAATTCTTTCATAAGGGTTTGACCGCGTTCTATCAAATTGCGCCAGCAATTCTTGAAAATGATCAAGATTGTCAAATCTACACTGTTAATAAGGTTTTGACGTAAGTAGGAAAGTGTCGGTTAGGAGCCAGATAATCTTTTATCATCTGTCGTCGGATCACATAGTTTAATAGCCGAAATTTTTTCCATGGCGTAATCTAAATATGATTGGTTTCTTCGCTTATCCCATCTACTCTCGAGAATTTTTCTCTCGAACTCGTAACGTCGCTGCTCTCCCCAGTAACGTGAAAGAAAACGAGTTCAGAATTCCTCGTAAGTCTGCGGAAAGTGTTAGCACGCAGTGAGCCAGTGTGGGGGTTACCGTAAGTTCCTGCATAAATCTTGGTTTTAAGTGAGGCGGTACCGCTTTGTCAAATTCATATAATTTTCGCACGATCCAAAAAACTTTCGGATTTTCGTCCGATTTCCCAGAAAAGCAAAGATTCTGAGGAAGCCCACGAAAATTTTAATCCAGAACCAGTAGACGCGTTCGTAATTGGATGATTTTCCATTTCTTTTGTACTTCTTCCTTTACCAGATTAATCACATTTTTATCTATTTCTTTCTTTAGTTTAGTTTCCCTTTCCCTGAAACTTTCCTCACTACTATCACCTATCTTTTCAATTTTCTCTACCCTTTCGTGAATTTGACTAACTTCAGAGTGAAGTTTTGTTTCCAACCGAGTGAATTGCGTTCATTTCGCGTAACCCCGGCAATGTTTCCATTTACTGACTCACAACACGCCTCTATTTTATTGTCGCATGCTCGTAATTTCTGGTGAATTTCAGACTGTAGGTTTTTAAATTTTCTTTCGTTTCGGTCCTTGAATTCCCAATTCTTGACCCTAGCTTCTCAACGGTGTTCTCAATTTCTCCGCACCTACCCTCGAGTTGATTTTCAGTGATCCGATTTCATGGTCGAACTTCTCTTCCAATTTTACAAGTTTTGGATTGGTTATCTAAACAGTTATCTAATCTATCAAATCTTCCTGACACTTTTCTCGTGTTCTGAAAATCGCAAATTAATTTTCTCGTCCATTTCCCCATACTTCCCGAAATCTGGTTCTTTAATTCAATTTTAAATTTTCATAATTCTCTGCTTGTTTCTTAGAACTCGCATGAGATCACTTAATGATTTCATGCGCAGACTGATCCCTGAGCTGTCATCACCTCCACGTCTACACCGATTCGTCCAGCATTTTGAATAATTTATGCGATTCACAGTTTTCTTGAAACGCGCACACGATTTTCCACAACACAAGACAAAAAATAGTAACACTCACAAACAGAATACAAATCCAACTGATATCATTAACAGTCCACAAATAATTAACCTCGTAGCAACGTCCTTCCATCCATTTCTGCTTAATATTATAAAAATTCAAATTTAATTTGTCGTGCAGCAATACACAGTAATTCAAAAGTAACAATATTTATTTTAAGACAAATTAATTTGAGGGCGTTTTACTGGGGTATCAAAGATACTAATTCGGGCCCCGTTGGCGCCATTTGCGACGCCCCACCTACCTGTGCTGTAATTGCCGGCTAGCTCAGGTGACGGTAGACCTGAAATTTAGGTTGTGGACGGACCTAGCTACGTGACAGAGATCAATTGAAAGAAAGTTGAAAGACTAAAAAAACGTAAATTTAATGAGAAATTAAAAAAAGGTAAATTGACATTAGTATCTGAGCTCAGTTTTTTTAAACCCTTGTTTTTTTATGCAATCTTAAAACTAATCGATCAAATTACTTAAAACAAATAAAGCAAAAAAGAGATGCGCTAACAAATAAAAGAAAAAGGGGGCCAATGCGCGCCTGCACTTCTGAATGTTGACAACAGTCAGGTAAGCCTGAAGGGCGTAATGAATGTTTGTTTTGTCTGTCGGACTCGACAGATTATTAGAATCACCGCTGCGGCAGGACGCGCTGGGTGAACGGCCTCCAAACAGGCAACACAGCTGGGCTCCTTTCTTCTGGACGGCACCCTTTAGGGGCGGAGGTGGATTCCCTCTCGCAGCCTGCTCCCATTCAGAAGTAGAGTTGACCACGACATCAGCTGGGACGTCGGCGGTAGCGGTGACGACAGATCGGTGACGACAGATCGTAATTTTCGTAATCGCGTAACTTGCGATACACGGCGCGGGCGTAAACGAGCAGAGAAACAAATAACATTACTAGATAAAGTTCTTTTTTTCTCAATCTAATGACACGCGGTGCGATAATACCACAAATCGCACTCTAATCATGCTACTTCGCTATCCTAGCGCCTACACAACTCGGATGACCTCCGCGTCCCACACCCGTACAACATGGCGTCCCCGCCTCTGTGTCCGCACGACTTGGGCGTCCCCGCGCCTCTCTGTCCAAAGACCTCCCGCTTTCTCTGCCCTCAGCGCGTCTCAGCGCCACGAACCTCTTCCCCCCCATTTCATGAATGTTCTGAGTTTCTACAGAAATTTTGGAAGACGTGTTGTTACTGGCCGAAAGTTACTACGCCGAAAATAATATTGCTCCAATCAGATTACGCGTCTTGTCGGTAATTTTGATGGAATTTTCAGAACGCTCTCTCGCACACTTCCTGTAAACAAACACGGAGCGGTCGCCGCGCCCGCCCGCGTGGAGCCTGGTCGGTGGTCCCTGAGGGTTTTCGGAGGCGTTATCTAAACACTACACCCCCTTGCTCGGCGACGCTAAGGAGCGCGTAGATGGCCGTGCGAAGTGATTTAGGTCGCACCCGGTTGGCACGCACGCTTCTGAACAGTAATAACAAAAATAAATGTATTTATTTTTAATCCAATATTCGGTTACGTCACAATATATATATATATATATATATAACACACAATATATTTGGTTTACAAATAATTGAGTTTCGATTCTGAAATAATTACAAAAGATTTCAATGCATTTTTATTGAATAATGTTGAAAGTAATGTTAATGCTTTATTTCAAAATGTAAAAGTTCATTTTCGGTGTAAAGTTTAATATAAATATTTCTTTTTGATTAAAAATCAATTGATCGGATTATAACTGAAATTACCCCACTTCAAAACCTTTTTTTTCACCCAACTGTCATGCCCTCTTCGTGTTTAGACGAAAGACAACACGGCGCTGTTATTGGATGTATCGAAGTATCTCCCGAAAGGATCGAGTTGACCTTTTGCTCCAGGACAGGGTTTCCCGGTGTTCGGGGGGTGGGGGCGGGCGGAGGCAGAGTCGGTGGCAGAGGAGGAGCCAGTGGCGTTGAAAAGGGCGGTGTTAGCTGGGGCGTTGGCGGGAGTGGTGCCGGGAGCGGGGTCGGGGGGGGGGGAGATGGTGGGTGAGGAGACGCGGAGGGGGGGGGGGGGGGGGGGGTTGGGGGGGGGCGGCGATGGAGGGGCGTGAGCTGTGGCGGGGGCGTTGACGGGGTGGCAGGGGTGGCGTGGGGTGCAGCGGTGGCGGTGACGGGTACGGCAGCGGGGGCGGGGGCGGGGGCGGCCGAGCGGGAGGGGGGCGTGGCCGAGCGGGATACTCCCCGCGTCCGTCGGGTTTTGGTACCGGTAACACCCGGCCGAGCGGCGACTCGTAGTCTTTTTTGCCCGACGCGCTTGTACTCCGGTGGTAGTCGTCCTGCTTTTCGGGGTCGTCGTTGTCGGGCCCCTCCTTTTTTTTTCTCTCTTTTATTGCGGACTATTAAAACCCGGGGGAGAAGGAAGGAGTTTTAAGTTCCTTGTGCACATCTTTGTTTCGTGGTTCTACTACTGTCAGTCGAAAGGCTACTTGCAAACTTTGATGTAATTCAGGATATTTGAATGGAAAAAAAAAAATTTTGATGAAGCAAAAAAAAATGTGTGGTAAAACAAATTTTTCTTTTTGGTTTGTTGCGAACTCGTTTGAAAGTTTTCCTTCAATATAAACAAATTCACCAAGACTCTTTTGCTTCTATATTTCTTTATTTTAGGCTCATTCGTCAGGGATGCTGCTGCTCCTGAAAATACTAATCATCTCGCAATAGAAAACGTTAATTGAACAAATAAACGAAAAAATATTGATCAGAGCAGTACTACCATAGTAACACTTTTAGTGGCATTGACCATTCAGGTATTATCCGGGGTGGAAAAATTCCCCCTTTTCGAGACTAGAACCAAGACCTACCCGGTTTCCACGCTTCCGTTACCGGGGAAAAAACCCTTTATGGAGAGTTCATCTGATCAAAGGGCAGCATTTCGAACTGGTATCCGAATGAATCAAGGATTGCTTGAATTCCTTTCCCCGATTACCAACCTTCATTTGCAGGGTCCAACATCAAGCTGACGCAATGTCTGTAAATTTTGTCTCAAAACCCATCGAACTTTGTCGTTATTTCAAAATAAATGCCTACACAAAGGGTCAAATTTTTATTTAAATGATAAAAATCGTTTTACCCCATTTGAAAATATCAATTCTTCTTCAAAATAGTGGCTAAAGATCACTATCGACGATTGTATTTAAATATCTGTCTCGAAATCATGAATCTACATAATATTGTTGTCTTACGACACTAAACTATTCGAAAGAAAATTTTTGCATTACGTTTTCCATCAACTCCTGAGAACTCATGTCAAAAAGTTTTTATATGAAGTATGACGCTAAAGGAAAATCTACACCGTAGTACATTTAAATTTCACATTCTGCTGTTTGTCAACATTTGATACGATTGCTAAATTAATATCTCTCAGCATTTATATTTTCGGGCAAACCTTTAGAGTTTTCCTAGTCAGTAATGTTTGTTTGTTTCTAAAATTATCTTAAATATATTTTTTTTGCTCAATGTTGAAGAGCATGCACACTTCCTTTGTTATCCTGGTTTCCCGGTCGCTTAAGGCAAATGCTGGACGTTGTATTCTTGTCGCGTTTGGAGCCCAGGGGCATGACATCTGTAAGTTGTATTATTTACTTATTATAAGTATTATTATTTACTTGTTTTTTTTTACTAAATGTATCTCTTAATTCAATTCTTATCTATAAATTTATGTATTACGTGGTTAGCGGAGAGGGGCCTGATGGCCCGAGTCTCGCCACATAAATAAAGTCATTAAAGTCATTTCTTTACAAGGAAAGGTAGGAGACACGTACGTGTCGTGGAACATAGGCCTCACGGGGTAGTTGCCCTGCAGGATTATTTCCCTTGTAGTTCTATAGTTGAGGTGGTTTGTGGCCGATTTTTACTTTATCGCATATGTACGTTTATACTAAGAAAAACGTAGTATAGAAAAGTTACGTAATCCTGCAGAAAATCAATTTCGAGATTTTAAAAAAAAACGTTTTGAGTTCTGATTCTGAACGGTGTCTTTTTTTTTTTTTTAAAACGTCCGTCCGTGAACACTACTAGCACCTAAACCATACGTAATTTTGTTTCCAAAATTTTGTTTCAATTTTCGATCTGGCGCAACTCAAAGTGCTGCACTTTTGAAAAACGTTCTTTAAAAACTAAACGTTCTTTCGGGTACTTTACTTAAGCCCCAGGACATTTTCAAAATTTCTCAAAAGTGACTCGAAATTTTTAAAGAATTTTTGAAATAAGAATAACGTTCTTTTGGGACCTTTCATAAGCCCTGGGACATTTTCAAAATTTTCAAAAGGGTTGAAAATTTTTTAAAGAAATTTTGAAAGAAGATAGGTAACGTTCTTTTGGGGTACTTTTCATGAAGACCCTGGGACATTTTCAAATTTTTTTCTAAAAAGTGGCTCGACATTTTTTTCAAGAAATTTTTGAAAGAAGAGAGTAACGTTTTTTTGGAGTACTTTTCATGAAGCCCGGGAACATTTTCAAAATTTTCTCAAAATGGATCCAAATTTTTAAAAAATAGAAAAAAGAGAGTAAAATACACTTATAAAGATGGCACAGGTGTGTTTTCCTTCAACGTTCCCTCCTCCACACCTCCCTACGGCGGCTGCTGTTTCTCGTCCCGCGGCGAAAAAGCAGTTTCCAGAAGGCACGTGACGGGCGCGAAGTGGGGGCCCCGCGAATCCCGTTCGCCTCTCGAATATTCCGGAAGAGGCCGCGACGGTCGCCGGCGACCGCCACCGCCGCATACCTCCGCGACCGGCAGCTTTATGTAAGACATCTTCGCCGGTTCAATTACCCGTGAAGAACGAGCCAACCCGCGCACCTGGCTGCGACTCCCCAATTCGGGACGAGGGGGTTGGACATTTTCCGAGAATGCAGCCGCAGAGTCGGTTCATGAGAGGATGCCGGGGGCGCGTGTGAGACCGAAAATAGAAATAAAATGCCAGATGTAGGGAGGAGGGCAGAATGCAATTTTGTGTGAAGATCCCGTGACGATGTTATAGATGGGGCCCGGATGTCATGTATCAGCGGGGGAGATACGGGGGATCTAAACGCACCACACTTACGGATTAATTATCTACGTATTTCCCACGCTCTTTAAATCAATACTACATCCCTGGAAGATAAGTGTATGTAAAAGCTATTTACAGCAATATTTGGTTAAAATTTCCCGCCCCCGAGGGGGGTTAAACCTATTTCCCAAATGTAAGCGGGTAGTTTATGGAGTTTATTGTGGTCAAGTATGGACCAAAAGTCGAAATAATATGTGGATGTAAGGGGGCAGAATGCAATTTTGTGTAAAGATGCTGTGCTGATGTGTAGGTTGGAGCCGGATGTCACGTACCAGTGGGGAGATACATGTGAGAATACGCACCACACTTACGGACTAAGTAGGTGATCCCTTTTTGGGATTAGTATTCACTTGTTCAAACTTAAGTGTATATAAAAGCTCTTTACAGTGGCACTTGGTTGCAATTCGTACACAGGGAAGGTTGGACATTTTTTTGAGAATGTAGGGCCCAGTTATTTCATGACAGTTTATGGTGGTCACATATAAGGACGAAAAAAAAGAAAAAAATGAAGATGTAAGGAAGGGCAGTATCGATTTTTAATAAAGAATCTGTGCTGATGTATAGGTTGGGGTCGGGTTTACGTTCCAATAGGGTAGAAACACGTTTATCATTGATCTTCGACAACTATGCCACATAAAAACAAATTATTGCTGTTGAACCAGGCAAACAGTATTTTTTAAATATTATTTTAGTAATCTTCCACATTTCTTGATCATCAAGATCATCGATGTAGATGTAAGACATTTTACCGTGATGAACTGTGAAATTACCCTTTTCACAATTTAGAATGCTACGGTTGCACACTTGGCTAGAAAATAATCAACCTTTTTTAGAAAATATAACCCAAAGAGGAGTTCAAGGGAAAATATGGTTGAGCAACATGATCCGAAACATACAAACAAAATAAGGAAATAATGATGCGGAGTGTCTAATTTTCTGTACAAGTGCACCTTCAAATTAAGACTGCTTTGGGATATGGATAGTTTAGGTAATGCAAAGTCAAAGACTGTCAGAAACTGTCAAGACAGAAGAAATATTGAGAAGAAACAACTAAATTTTGAAGTTAAAAATGTTTTAATTTTCTAGTGAATTAATTTTATTTGAAATCTTTTATAATATGTGCGTTTACGATAAAGTTTATCATTGAACTTTCGACAACCTCAAGATATGATGGATGACGGTGATAATAATTTTATAATAATAATAATAATAATAATAATAATAATAATAATAAAAAAGGTTTACAGTAATAATATTACGTAAGTTACAGCAATAAGAGTTATAGGTATTAGATTTACAGTAATAAAAAAAATAATTTTCGTGACAATGAGAATTCAGTTCACACTAATTTTTATACAGTGTATATGATTTTAATCGACTTCGTTTTCTTGAATTATGGGGATCTAGGTTTAACCTCTTGTCCGTGGTTCAATTACCGCTGATGTTACTAGAGGCGTGCGCAGGGTTGCAATTCGTGTTGGTGGTTTGATGTTTTCCGAGAATGCGAGCCACAGAGCTGTTGGAGACAGGACATTGCGGTCATACGTGGGGCCGAACAAAAGAAATTATGTGGATGTGATGTAGTTAAGTATATTTAGACTGCAGTTTTGCGTATGTTAGAGCTGGATTAATTCTGTGAAAAACCGGTTGACATATCCGGAAAATGGCTGTAGTTCGTAAAAGTGTAGGAAAGAAATGAAATCAAGAAGTGAGGAGGATTTCAACTAAATTAATGGGACACGAAAAATTCTAATCAATGACTATTGCAGTTGATCTGTACAGACTGCTTATTAAAATTAAATATTATATCTTCGGTTCTCTTACAATTGAGCAACATTTCTAGTCACAGTACGATTTAATAGTATAAAATTTACAAATACTTGACACAACTGACAACAAACCATGGTTTATGAGCATTTCTTAAAAGTTCATGATTAGTGTAGTTTTGTGGCACTTACGTTTCAAATATTTCCAAACTTAAAATGTAGTTTTCGAAACTTTTTTCATTGATTTATTGAAAATAAGGACGCGATGAAGTACAGTAATGCTCGGAGACGTTCGTCAATTTGAGACACCCTCTTAATAAAATCTTACGAAGAGTTTAAAATCTTAGTTTTTATCTACTTAAATATTTCCTTTGTATTAAAGCAGTGGATGTCACAATAAACATGATGTCCAGTACTATTGGTGATCCATTGTTCAATGCATCCCAGCTAATAACAATTGGTTTTTCTTTTGTTTGGGCTTGAGATACTAATTACACGTATCTTTCCCAATCCGTATCACTGCTTCGTGGCGTCTAATAGCAACCGAATTGAGAGTTTACCCAAAACGGCTACTCTTTCTAGTATAGCCAATGCCACATTCTGTTTACATCTGGAGTTAATTATGCACCGAGTAAATTAAAATTCTTTGATGCAGTAAAGCAATTCGATATCGACATGGTCACATCGGATATCGGCCAAACTTCATTGTGATTGACAACTGCGTCGAATATTCATGAAGGGCACAGAGGAGGGACGGCAGGAAGTATCTGACGGGCGACTACGCAGTGAAAGTGCACCGGATTTTTCCTGAATTATTTATTCCGTGACGAAGTGCCAGCGTGATTTCAATTTTTACACTGGCGGTGGCTGATAAAACACGGTTTATTTTTGGGGGTAGGTAGCGATGTAGAAATCAGTTTAGACGTGAAGAAACAAATATAATATGCATATTATAAATATGCGTTACAATCACTGATACGGATGAAATTCAGAAAAATAACAATAGAATCTCATAAGCCAAGACTGGATCCCGGGCAACTTAATATAAACTTTGAAATTCATTACTACAGTGACAAAAATTAAAATTTAAAAAGTTATTAGTGGAATTAAATTTTTGGGAATCTAAAAAATTATAGCCATGAACAAGGATACAATTGGCATTTATTGTTGACTGCCAAATCACGATCAAATACAAAAGAACAAATTGAAAAATGGAAAGAAATTAGAAAACAACAAAAAATAATATGATTATTTTGGATAAGATTTTTTGGTCGCCGACTAAGAAATTGTAACTAAGAAATTGCCAGTTAGTTTAGCTTTGACATTTCTGAAAGATGATATTTTTTCATCTTATTAGTTCAGTTCGTTCAACATAGCAAAATAATTAAGAACTGAAATACAAAAAGAGAAAAAGGAGAAGAAAAAAAAGATGAATAAAAAGCAGCCAGCGAAGGATGAGTGAGGCGAGGAGGAGGTGAAGGGTATGAATCTCGGGGGTGTAGCAGGCGGAAAGGGGAAAAGGGGCAAAGCGAAGAAGGAGGGGATGGCAGGTCGGTCGGGTCGGTCGGGTCGGGTCGGTGGGGTCGGCGGGTCAAGGGTAATAGAGCAAAGGAGGGTTCAAGTTTTTGGAGGGAAAAGATAGTGTTGTGCATTAGAGTTTAGGATGCGTTTTAGAGCTTGGACAGAATTAGGGGACAGAATTAGACAGAATGAGAGAGGTGGAGGGATGTGAGGAGGAGGGGATAGAAGAATGGGAAGAGGAAGGGATGGGGGTGGAAAGCAGGAGATATGAAGGGATGGAAGGGGTTTTGTTTTGTTTTGTTTTTCTTGTTTCCGGCGCGTCAACTGCTTTTGGGCATTGGGCCGTTAGTGTAATGCACGTTTTTTCTCGGGAGATGGCGGTGATCTTCTCCCGCTGGATGGCGAATCCGGCGCCGACCACCGTCGGGTAGTGGGTTTCCTAACCAGGACTCTCCCACCAGCGAGGCACCGCCCCATCCGGGACAAACTCTAAGCACCCGACCGGCTCCCGGAATATTTGGGAGTGTAGTGCATGTTAGTGTAAGTGCGTGTGTGGGGAGGATAGGACAAGGAAGAGGAAGGAAAGATCGCGCGCGGTCCTGGCCCGTTTGTAGGGTACTTTTCCCGGATTCACCTGGTGTTGATCGGAGAAACCCGGAAAACTACCGATCAGGGGCAGCCGGCCCCTAGAATTGTCCCCAGGCAGCGACTGAATTCGACCTGGGTGAAAAGCTGGGGTCGAAAATCCGCAGCCGTTGGGAGTGGAAGTAGAACCTCCCGGTCAGAGGCGCCGCAGTGACATCAGGATGCACTGAGCTACCGCTCCCGGTAGGGGAAAGGGGATATATGGGGATTGGGGATATGAGAGAAGGGACGAGGGGCCGCTATTCATTTCATGCTAATAAAATACAGAACGCGGGCGGCCTGGAACCGAGCCTGGCGGGCGGTGGGCGGCGTTGCGTCAGGGACTGGGTATCGGCTTGCTGCAGCCGCCCCTCCCCATCGGCCTGGGGACGCTCCGTGGGCGCTCGACCGGCTGCGGCAGGGCCCTGCACAACATTGGGCGTAAACCACCATCCCATCACTTTTGTCTCAGTGAAAATACAAAACAATTTTGATCCCAGTTCCATGACTAAAATCTTCTGATTGCTCGCAACGGCGACCTCATATCTTGTGACAAAATTATGTCTATGATGAAAAATTTCACTTTTCTTTCCGTTTATTTACCAAATTTACGACCGTCATCTATTTTGAATCGATTTACTAAGCAACATATTTTCGCTTCCCGTCAACCGCTTGGTTTCATTAATCCCCTTTTAGATATCAGCGAACACTAGGGTCGATACAACCCTTAGACAAGACTTATGGGATTAATAACCTGAGCAGTGGAAGGGAAAGAAAAAGTACTCACTCACTGTCTCACTCGTCTGGGATGTCTTTTGTGCATCGCTAGCGCGTCACCCCAACTACCTGTTTCTCGCTTCCCATCAACCGCTTGATCTTCATTAACCTCCTTTAAGATATCACCGAACACTAGGGTCGGTATCGACCGTATAGGCTAGACGTCGGACTAATAACCTGAGCAGTTGAAGCGCACGGGAAAAAATCCCTCCTCACTGACTCATTCCCAAATCTGGGATGTCATTAACCCCTTTAAGATATCATGAACCCAGGGGTCGATACCGACCCTCTAGGCAGACGTACGGGACTAATGACCTGAACAGTTGAAGCGCACGGGAACAGTACTTTCTCACCGACTCACCTCGCATCTGGGATGTCTTTTGTCCGGTCGCTTGCGCGTCGCCCCGCAACCTGTTTGTGGCCGCGGCGCAGCGACCTCGCGGGCTAAACGCGGCGCTGGCCGTGACGGACGCGTCCCCCCCCGGGGCTTTTGTGTTGCAGCGGCGCGGGCGTAATACAACTATATCAACGGGGCGCGGGCGGAAAGAAGGCGCGAGGGAAGAAGGCGGGCGGCGTCTTGACTCTTCACCTCGGCGCCCCGTCCCAGCCCCGTCGCCCGTTATTTCTCCCCCACCCCCGTCATCCCGCCGCCCCTCCGTTGTGCGCAGTCGGTTTGGTCTTCCCTTTGCCTGTCCGGCCATTCGTCCGTTTGTCTGTTCGTCGGGTTTTCCTGTTTGTTGTTTATCCGTATGCTCGTCTGCTTGCCTGTCGGGTTGCTGTTGGGGTGCCGTTTGGTTGCCGGGCTTGCTCGTCCGCCGCCGTCCGCTTGCTCGTCCGCCCAGCCGTCCGCAGCCCGTCCGCTTCCCGTCCGCGCCCGTCCGCTTGCCCGTCCGCTTGCCCCTCCGCTTGCCCGTCCACTTGCCCGTCCACTTGCCCGTCCGCTTTCCCGTCCACTTGCCCGTCCGCTTGCCCGTCCGATTGTCCTCCCCCTTTTCCGTCCGCTTCCGTCCGCTTGCCTGTCCGCTTGCCGTCCGCTTGCCCGTCCGCTTTTGGCGTCCGCTTGGGGTCCCCCCGGGGTCCGTTGCCCGTCCGCTTGCCCGTCCGCTTGCCCGTCCGCTTGCCCGTCCCCTTGCCCCCTCCGCTTGCCCGTCCCTTGCCGTCCGCTTGCCCCCTCCGCTTGCCCGTCCGCTTTCCCGTCCGCTTGTCAGTCCGCTTGCCCGTCCGCTTGCCCCTCCGCTTGCCCGTCCACTTGCCCGTCCACTTGCCCGTCCGCTTTCCCGTCCGTTTTCCCGTCCGCTTGCCTGTCCGCTTGCCGTCCGCTTGCCTGTCCGCTTGCCTTCCCCTTGCCGTCCGCCCCCCGTCCGCTTTCCGTCCGCTTGCCGTCCGCTTGCCTGTCTGGTTTCCTCACCATTCATTTCGCCCCTTTGTCCATTCCTTCCACCTTAGCCCCAGAGCGCCCA
The DNA here is from genome assembly GCA_964035755.1 of Teleogryllus oceanicus. Classification (NCBI taxonomy): domain Eukaryota; kingdom Metazoa; phylum Arthropoda; class Insecta; order Orthoptera; family Gryllidae; genus Teleogryllus; species Teleogryllus oceanicus. The sequence continues at coordinate 48,714,924 of CAXIVR010000010.1, read as the reverse complement.
TCTCCCGTCCCCCCCTGCCTTTATTTCCCCTTCCCCCGTTATCTTCTCACACTGAATCATTTTTCTTTTCCCCCTTTTTTTCCCTTCACTTCCCTCTGTTACTCTCCCTCTCCACTTTTTTCGCATTTCTTCCTTCGCTTCCACAAAACCCCCCCCGCTACCCTTTCCCCTCCCCCCCCCCCCGCACGCCGTCGCGCCGGGGGCTTTCCCCCAGCCATCCGCGCGCATTTGTTATTTTAATGCGGGTCGCGCGGCCGTTTAAATTTGGGGGCCCGGGCGCCGCCGCGCGACCTTCGACCCCCACGCCCCCGGGGCGCGGGGCCGGGGGGGAGGGGCGGGGGGCGGGGGAGGGCGGGGGTGGCGGGGATGGAGGGGGGTGGGGGGGGCATGCGGCGGTAGGGGCGAAGGGGGGTCCCCTGGCGGGGGCGAGGGTATCGGGGGGTAGGAAGGGGGGTGGCGGGCGGGGCCGGCGATGGGCGAGGGGGGAAAGAGGGGGCGTGGCTAAGGGAGCGAGGCTGGCGGTGTGGGGGGAGGGGCGGGGGGGCAGGGACGAGGGGGGGGTTAGGGGGGGGCGGGGGCGGGGCGGCAGGGGGGCGTGACGGGTGGGGCGGGCGGAGCAACGGGGAGGGCCCCGCGGCGGAGGGGCGGGGCAGAAACCCCGGGCGAGGAGGGGGGGGGGTGGAGAGGGCGCAGGGCGGGCCGGTGAATGCAGCGATAACGCAACGCAGACGCCAAGACAGATACGACGCAAGATGGATAAATGGCCTGATGCAAACCGGTCTGCAGATTACAGGACAATGGTATGATCGCGAAGGAACTGGCAACTCTTTTTTTGTCTGCCAAGTTTGTTCTTTTATTTTCTGTGCTACCGATGGAAGAGAACCCAAAAATCATATCTTTAAAAATCAAGGTGGAAAATCCCTGGGGGAAAAATGTGTGAAAAGTGGGCAAAAAATAAAATCAGATTTGGGAAAAAAAGATAAGATGAAAGTACAAGGTTGATTATGGAAACGCGTTCTTGATATAAGGTAAATAGAAGAAGAAAAATTCTTCAATATCTTAATAATCGTTTATCATAAAAAATTAAGTGTTTTTTATGTTAATACATCAAACTTGTTTAGGATCATTTCCAACTGAGTTTAAAAAACAAACAAAAAAAAGGGAAATACATAAGAATACAAAATAAAAATGTGAATACCCTAGATTAAAATAATAGATTATATATTGAGAAACATCCCCAAGTGACGTAAATAAAAAATTTGGGTTGATAAATTGGGGGATATTCTTTTTTTTGGGTTTTTTTGTTGACGTGGACCACTAACAAGATAACCGAACCCCCCAAAGGCCCGTATTTGTAAATTTAACCGATGTGGTGAAATGCGCATCTTTTCGGGGCCAAGTTTTTCATAAAAAAAAGACGTATAGGGGTAACAAATAAACTAAATTTTCACCAAGACCCAGATATTAACATTTAAACAGCGGAGACTTCTATGGTAGGGGGGCATATTTTTTCTCTCAAGCACTTCCTACATAAAAAAATTGTATACTTGTGAGTACCGGGGGAGGAGGCCGGGGCATCTCAATTACTGCAGTCCCCGGGGGGGAGGTACTAGGGAGTTCCCGTGGGGCGCATTTTCGATACGTAGATAGCTGGCGATTTCCCCTTGGGTGCAGGAAAAAAATTTTAACACCCTGCTGATCGACTCGTAGATTTTAGTGTTTTTCTTAAACCCAGGGACCCGGAGGTACCCTAACATACGGGCTTTTTGACCGTTCGCGATTTTTCAACCTTTCCTTATCCTATTCTCTTTTTACGCACACCAGTAAAGCACCACACAAAACATGCCAGAGACCGGTGGGGGTTAGAGCGTCCCCCCAGGCGGGCCCCGGGGAAATCTGGTTGGGAAAAAAACCAGCCGAGGGGTCGGCACAAACTCACCATCAAAGCGGAGAAGACACCCCCTCTCACGAGCCAAAAGGTAATTGGGACTAATGCGTTGACGCGCCTTGAATTCCACAACCAAAAAATTCCGGGGGCCACAGCCCGGCCATCCGTTATGGTAGTTTTTTTGAAAAGGGGGTTTTTCCCCTTGAATGGGGAAGATCCGACGCCGACCTTCCGCCGGGGAGGGGTTCCTTCTAACCGGGCCCCCACCAGCGGGCGCCCCAGCCCAAAAACCCCATGCTCCCGACCGATCGCGGAATATGGGGTGTGGGGCATACAAGCAAGTGTTTTTGGGGGGGTGAGGGTAGGAAAGGAAGAGAAAGGACAGATCGCGCGCGGTTCGTGGCCTGTTTGTTAGGTACTGTTCTGTATTCGCCTGGTGTTGATCGGAGAAACCACGGAAAACCACCGATCAGACCAGCCGGCCGCTAAATTTTTTGGCTGGGAGATCCGATACGACGTCCGTCAGCCATCGAGCCCTTTCCCTCAAACAAGTCTCTCTCACCAACGTGTCCCAGCCAGGACAAGTTTTAAGCTCTCCACTGGAAACCCTAACAAGTGTAGTGTAGTTCTTGTGAGGTAAGGATGTGGATTCATTTAGAGCATGGAAGACGACGGAAAGATCACTCGCAGCCCATTGCCCGTTTGTTAGGGTGTAAGGGGCCCCCAGAATTTGTCTGGTGTTGGCAGGAGAAGTCCAGAAAATTGCTGATAGAGCCGCCGACCGCTGAATCGACCTGGCTATGTGGCCGGTGTCGAAAATCCTGCCCCGTCAGGAGGGGGAACCCTAGGACCTCCGGGCCAGAGGCACGACAATCGATGCCCAACAGCTTGTCGCTTCCCCTACAGTGCTACCCCGCGTGGCCTCGCGACAAATGCACCGCCACGCTCCGTCACCGCGCCGCCCTTCCCGCCAGCTTCGTCACACCCAAACCCAACACGCGTCGCCCACACACGCAGGCGTTTATTCTTCCTCCGCCCCCGACGCCCTTCCTGCCACCCCCCTCGCGTGGCCGCTTTCTCCACTGCAATTGTCACGGAAGGTCCCGCCGTAAAGCGGGGAACATTACCGTCATTTTCCCGGGAGGAAAAGAACATACACTGCCCCTACGGGAAAAACGACCTCTGTGGTGAATTCTCCTCCCGGTAGCGACTGAATTCGACCTGGCTGAAAAGCTAGTGTCGAAAATCCTGCCCCGTGGGGTGGGAACCTAGGACCTCCCGGTCAGAAGCGCTGCAGTGACATCAAATTGATGCACTGAGCTACCGCTCCGGTGGCGTCTCCGACTTCACCCCAAAAAACTGTCAGGCAAAATTACTCTTAAATGACCTGTTTATGATTATGATTATATTTACAAAATTACTTTAATGGGATTAACTGAGATGGTAAAAAAACTGTTTTTTTGTTTTTATTGTTCTTTCAGACACTTTATGAAAAGAGTCTCTATTATATTTTTTGATCTCATTGGGCTTGCAATATTTCCATTTAAATTCACTGAAAGTTTTTTTTATCACATTCGTGCGTCGTTACTCATTCTACGACAATATTCCAAGAGTATATTCGAACAAAACTTATGTGTTTACAGCAAAAGGCTAACAATTTCATTTTTTGTTTCAAACTTAGTTGATTGGTATTGACTGTACTCTAAGCTGATGCAGTACCCTTTCAAACTCGTATACATCCAGTTTTTTTCCCTATTTTGTTAATCAGCCGCGACCATCTGGTATTAGCATTACAATAACCGATTTGCTGTCTTTTTGAAACTATCTCCGTTCCTCATTCTCACTGGTGTATTTTTATTATCATCCTCATTACGTTACCATTTTTGGTCATAACTCAGATGAATGGTTTCGATGCATAGGTATGATGATATGATGTGAATGATGACGAACCCATGTTGGAAAGAAAGGCAGGGAAAATGGAAGTACCTCAAAAAACCATGCTGCAAAATCGTATTTAAACACAAATGAAATTTCATAAGAATCGACTGGAAGTTGTCTACAGAGGCTCTACTTGGAAACCAGAGGTTTAACCACCATATCGAGAAGTGGCTCCGCAAATGTAATAATCTCTTGATTATGATGTTAATTACAAGTCTTATAGTGATAACTGATTGGACAAAGATTTTCATGGTTTGCTGATTACAATGTTATTTTATGATTGCTGTTTAAAGCAATGATGAAATAGAGGAATGACAAAACGAGAAAACATCGTAAACTCGCTTTGCGTCCGCCTCAAGTTCCACGTGAATCGCCCTGCATTTTAGCCATGGACCAGGTTGGAAGTTAAGGACCTGACCACTACCAGGGTCGCCCACCTCGCTTGCCGCAACACGGCTTCTGCTCTGGGCTCCCCCGCCAATGTACCGGTACCACTTCTGCACTTCCACCATCTTCAAACTTTCCCTCTTGTGAGACCTCCCCCGCACCACCGCACACCCGCTTGGCCTGCCTGCCTCATCGCCGGCCGCCGCCGCCGCCCCCGCCACCCGCCGCCGCCGCCCCGCCGCCGCCCGCCACCGCCCGCCGCCGCCCGCGCCCCCGCCGCCCCCCGCCGCCCCCCACGCCCCCCGCCGCCCTGCCCCCCCGCCGCCGCCCGCCGCCGCCCCGCCGCCGCCCCGCCGCCGCCCGCCGCCGCCCGCCGCCACCCCGCCGCGCCCCCGCCGCCGCCCGCCACCGCCCCGCCGCCCCCCCGCCGCCGCCCGCCGCCGCCCCCCCCGCCCGCCGCCACCCCGCCGCCCCCCCGCCGCCGCCGCCGCCCCGCCCCGCCGCCCGCCGCCCCCCCGCCGCCCCGCCGCCGCCCCGGCCACCCCGCGCCCCCGCCCCGCCGCCGCCCGCCACCGCCCGCCGGCCCGCCGCCGCCCGCCGCCGCCCCGCCCGCCGCCCGCCACCGCTCCGCCGCCGCCCCCTGCCGCCCGCCGCCGCCCGCCCCCTCTGCCGCCGCCCGCCGCCGCTCCGCCGCCGCCCCGCCGCCGCCCGCCGCCGCCCCGCCGCCGCCCCGCCGCCGCTCCGCCGCCGCCCGCCGCCGCTCCGGCCGCCCCGCCGCCGCCCCGCCGCGCCCCGCCGCCCCGCCGCCGCCCAGCCGCCGCAGCCTCCCGCCGCCCCACCCCCCGCCCCCCCGTCGCCGCCCTGCCGCCCGACGCCGCCGCCCCCGCCGCCCGCCGCCGCCCCCGACGCCCCGCCGGTTCCGCCGCCGCCGCCCTGCCACCGCCCCCCCGTCGCCCCACCGTTGCCCGTCGTCCCCCCGTCGCCGTCCGCCACCGCCCCACCGCCCCACCGCTGACTCGCCACCGCTCCGTTACCGTCCTGTCACCACCCCACCGCCGCCCCGCCGCCGCGGGCCCGGCGCCCGCCGCGACCAGGTCCCCGCCCCATCGCCAGCCCCTTCCGCTCCTCTCCCCCCCCGCCCGCCCTCTCCCCGCCCTTTCCCCATACGCCCTGTCCCCAAGTCCCCGCCCGTCGACCCGTTCCTCCTCGTCCAGCACCTGTTCCCCCCGCCCCTTTAACGCCCGCCCGCCACCGCCTGGCCCCGCCCGTTCCACCACGACCCTTGTCGCCCGCCCCCGCCACGCCCGCCGGTCCGCCCTGCCGGCCCGCTTCGCCCGCCCGGCCCTCCCGCCCCCCCCCGCCCCCCTCACGCCCACCCGCCCCCCCCGCCCCCCCCCCCCTCTCCGCCCCCCGCCCCCTCCCCGCACCTCCCCCGCCTCCCCCCCTCCCGCCCTCCCGCCCTCCCCACCCCATCCTGCGTCGCCATCGCTCGCCACCTCCGCCGTCCCCCCCGGTTTCTCCCGCCCGCCGCCGCCGCCCAGTTTCGCGGGCTGCACCCCGCCCGCCACTTTACGAACGGAGCAGGGGGGCGCCCCGGGGCAGGTCTATTCGAAAAAGCTGCGGCGCCCCACCGCCGCGCCCCCCTTTCCCTTTTGACGCGCACTCCTCCCCGGAACAACTCACTCCTGCTGGGGGCCCGCCTGCTTTGTCGAAACGCTCTTGGCTGGGAAACGGGCAGGGTACTACTTCATTACTTGTTTTAGAAATAAAAGACTACGCAATTGAAGAAGGGTTGTGATTTTCGCAGGAGGCCTTGACTTTCTTCTCGCTCTTGTGTTTATACAATGGATGTTTGGGGAAATGCTATTTCTTTTAGAAACTATATAAAGACTGATTACATATGTGCACGAGTCATGACAAAAAGATGACATCTGATGAAGTTTTATGCCTTTTTTAGCATAAATCTTTTTAGGATAAACACCTTTTTTGGACATTTTGCCTTTTATTATTTTTATATACAATGCTAAGATATCAAGAACTGGGCCATGGTCCCGGGTGACCATTTATTACGAAATATTTAATTCACGTATTTTAAAATCGGAGAATTCCTAAAAATATACCAGCATATTTTTTTCCATTTTTCCTATTGCATAAATATCAGCCATGTTCTGAGAACGTGGTCGATTGACAATGTGACGGGCGCCGAAATTTTAAGTGAAATAAATGTAACAGAAGGTTTCAGTGTTGGACTTCTAAAATATATGCCGGGCACATCAGTAGATGCTGAGATCCTTGTTCGTAAACAAACTGATTTTGTCTCCCAATCGGGGCAAATTTGAAATTGTGATCCTTGAAAAGTTAGTGATATATGGAAATCAGCAAATATTTCTGACTATCCCAACTATTAAGAAGAAGATGTTGAAGAGTTGTAAATATGTAAATCTAGTTTTCGTGAAAATTTTCGCACCTGTTTTGTGGATTTAAGTTTACAAAATAATATAGACAAAATTAAAAAACAATTTTTTCATTTTAATGTGGGGTAACTGTTGATAGTGCCTTTTTTCTCTGCTTTTAGACGAAAAAGACGATTTTAGTGCCTAAGTCCGATGTCTACTCATATTATTATAATAATTTACCCCCGTTTGTTGGGGTAGATGTTTTTGCTCAAAATGAGCTAAAACCTTGTCAATCTGACGCCGCGAAATAACAGTATTTTATTATGATTCCCAGCGAAACTTTTCTCGCCGTTTTCTTCTTCCTTTTTAGCCCACGTTTCTTACGTCTTATTTGCATGCTCTTTACCCCCGAATTTTGATCGAACATTGTTTCTTCTCTCTCTCTCTCTCTCTCTCTCTCTCTCTCTCTGAGCGTCCATCTTCTCTTGGTGCCTTGCGTGCATCTGTAGGAGGTCGGAAATGCCGGCTGTCGAGAGCATAATGCTCATCCATCTCCTCGGAAACCCGTCCGTGGCCCGTCAGCGCGTTTAAGGGGCGCCCTGTGTTTATCCATCACCGAAAAGTGGCCGATGCAACTATGTTCTGGCCAGGGTTTCTATTAACAAGCCACTCTTGTACACAGCGTTCACCATCTAGAGATGATTTCTGAGGCCCTGAGTGAAAACGTTTCAGCTAATGCAATATGAGGAATGTTTAAAAAAAGATGGTAAATTTTGGTTCAAGCTATTTTGGGATATGATAGCTATGTTAGCTTACAAATGCAAAATTTATTGTACTTTTGAGCACGTTCAGAAAACAGTGAAGGAACCTGAACTTGAAAAGAATGAAGGAAGGTGTAATACAAGTAATGTTTTTTGTGAGTTCTATGAAGATAAAATTAAAAAATGAAATTAACGTCTTTAAAATAAAGGGAACAGAATAGTGAAAAAGTGAAGAAAATTATAAACAAATAAATATACTTGTATGGAAAGCAAGGAAGACAAATAATGCCTCCAACACCCAGAAACGTGCTTTAAAATCCTCGAAGTAAACCCAATAATTTTAGAACTTCGATGTGATCTTAAATTTGATATTAAATTTAATTTTTTACCCCTATGCTTTTTCCATTTGAAAATTTAATCGAATATAGTGTCTCTAAACTAATTTAAAATATTAATAAATTATATTTTTTCATTAAAAAGATAGTCCTCAAAAAAGTTACATAAAAGTTCATAACAAATTAACGTAATGATGTGCATATACGAAATTCCAAAATTCAGCCTACAGAGGGGAAAATTTCCTCCTCATGGCGTCTATACTCCCCTGCCGCAGAAGTTGCCCAAACTGTGGACGGAACTTTTGTGGACTACCCTGGACCAATTCTGCACATTTCACGGAGGAAGAGAATATTGAAACTGTCCACTGGTCTAGAAGCTGTCGTTCAAAGCTTCTCTAAGTAGCATCCCAAGCATATGTAAGTAAGGCTGAAAAACTAAATCTGACTCACTCACTGCAGAAATTTGCTAGAAATTTTCGGCAGGAAATAGCCCCTCATATTGCCTGTGAAAGCGCAGGTGGCGAGGACTATAGTTCACATCAACCGCTGCCTGGAGGAGAATTCACGCCTTTTACTCTGATCGGTAATTTTCCGTCTTTCTCCGATCAACACCAGGGATTGCCGGAACAGTATTCATACACGCGGCCAGGACAGCACTGCTCTTCCTTCGTCTTCCTTGTCATAGCCTTACCTCTTACTTACACTCACCAACATGCACTACACTACACATGTCGAGAGAATGAGCTTGTCTCCGCTGGGGCGTTGCCTCACTGAGGAGATTCCTCCATGGGAAATCCCAGCTATCTCCTTTTGGGTTGGCGTCAAAACCTCACCCAGTGGGAAATAAACACCGTCACCTCCCTAAACATCCCGTATAAACACTTTCAATACTGGAATTTAGTGCCGGGAACATCAATCAATCAATCTACTCAGAAATTTTGTAACAACCCTTCGACTGGAGCAATAGTGCACCGGTGACGGGAGGCGCGACGCCAGAGCGCATTTCTTCGGTAGCTGCTCCGAATATCGCGTGCGCGTGGAAAGCGGTGTGCCGCAAGGGCGTCCTTCGCGCGCCGCGACGCGGGCTGGCGTCCGCGTCGGCCGTGGGGGGGAAGGGGAGGGCTCGCGCGTCCATTCGTCAGGCGCCAACGGGCGGCGCGGGCGTCCCATTGTCCGCGTTCTTATGCCCCTCGCCCTCACCTCGCCCCATCGCCCCCGGGCGGCGCCGCTCGCGCGTGAGCGACGCGCCGCCCGCGCCCTGCGCCCCGACGCGCATACGTCGCTGTCCGACGCCGCCCCCGCCGACCCCGCGTCCACGCCACCCCCCCCGTCCCCTCGTCCCCCCCCGCCCCGCGTCCCCGCCGCCCCCGCCGTCCCCCGCGTCATCGCCGCTCCCGAATTTGTAAACCCTCGTCAAAATAAAAACACGTATTTTTTGGAGGTCAATGTGTATTCGTATGTACTACAAGTACCATCGATGATGATCTTAAAACGATTCGGGAACGTTTCGGGGACAATTACAAAAACCATTTGCTTCGGCTAGGGGAAAAACTGAAATTTTTTTTCGCTGCTGGCGTGATCTCTGTTAACGTAAAATCAAAACTTTGAGTTTTATTTTGAGGGTAATTTTTACCCGTACGTTAATGTTGATATTTTCATCAAGTTTTGAGATTTATCAAAAATCAGATGGGAAAGCCAGTTAAAAGACTTTTAAAGTAATATACACAGTTAAACTCAAAAGTAGGGATAATTTTTGCAAGGAAAGTAATGTCGTAATTTTTGGGGAGTTTTTTTATATGGGCAAAAAGAGTTAAAATTTAAAGCCTGATTTTCAACTCAAGGGGAAATTTTTTGAAAATAAGTTGATTTTACTCTGGAAAAAACCTCAGAAATTTATTTTTTTTCGTAAATTTTCAAAACATTTGTCTAGGGAAAAAAATAATTTTGAGAGGAACTACCCTAATTGATGAAATACAGGACAAGAAGTAGTAAGCTTGTACTTTGCAAAAAAAAAACAAAAAAAATATGAAAATTGAGAATTAAAATTTGTCCCAAAAAATATATAAATATACAATTTAACAGTGGAATATATTGACGGAAAAAATTAAAATTTTAAATATTCTAGATTGTGTCTCAAGAGCCTAGGATCATTAGAAAGATTTCAATGTTGATTTTTTTGGGGAAGTATTTTTTAAAAAATCCTGACGTAAAATTTTTGTTTTTCTTTCATTTCATTATCTTATCATGTCTACTTCAACAATAAACAACTCAAATATACATTGCTTCATTGTTTCCCAAGGCAGCGTACGGTGGTAATATAAAATTAAAGTTAAAATTATGGAATTAATTTATGGTACTCAAATTTTATTTCAATTTTTCTTTCATGTTTAGTATTACAAATAATAATAATATAATCCAAACCCACTCAATTCAATTACTTCAATACCCCACCCAATTACTAAGTTAACTCATACATACTATTGCAAATTCGGAAAACGTCGTATCTGACAAATGATTTCTTGATTCAAATGAGTTCTTGACAGCATTCATAACATTCTTTAAATACGAAAAAAGTCCCCAAATATTAAGTTGTAAACAACAAAATGAATGTCACTGGCTTCAATTCTTTCGTAATTTCTAAATGTATCATAACTTGGAATATTACGTTTCGACTTCACGAAATAACTGGAGCTTTGAACTGTAAAGCAGGGATGCCATATTGGACGGAAAAGAACGTCAGAAAGTAGTCATAGTTTTTTTCAAGTAGCATTAAAAATATTATTTTTATTATCACGAAACAAAAATAATTAATATGAATAATGAGTTTTTAAAAGTAAAATATAATTAAAATAGCATTACTTATTTTGCATATTCTTTTGATCCATTTCCGTCCTACAAACTTTTTTATGGCTCAAAGTTGTTGGGACGCCTAAATATATTTAATTGATTTCAAACAGAAACGACTAACTTTTACAAAAAATGTTCCTTGGTCGTTTTTAAAGAGCTAATTGTTTACAACAGACTTCGAGGCAAAAATCTCTATCTTCATTTTTACAGTTTTGAACTTTTTGGCAATTTTTGAAAAACTGAGCAATACCCGAAAATGGGACTAGCACCATATTTTTTACCGTCCCTTATTACATATGTGGACAAAATTTAAAGAAAAAAGTTGGGGCGGTTTTTGAGAAAAAAATATTTGTTTCAAAAAATTGGCTCTATTTCGGTAAAAATTATACGAAAATTACTCATATTTTCGAAACGTTGACTGTGACCATATTTCGAGAATTGTCTTTAAGAAAGAGATTTCATTTAGGAAAAAATATCTATCTTCAATATTATAATTGCAGGAAAACGCCGAAAAAATTTTGTATGTTGGTAATTTTCGAAAAATGAGGGATTTCAATGAAAATGAGATTGCACCATTCTCTTAAACATCCTTTGCACTATTCAGCAACAAAATTTAATAAAACAAAATGGCGCCATTTCTTTGAAAATTTAGAAAATATCCGAGGGGCTTCATGTACAGTTTTTCTCCTAAATTAAAATATCGATTTCAAATTCCAGAGGCCGTGCCATCAGCCAGAACGATTGGGGAATATCAATTTTGGAGAAAATTGACTGAAATGTTTATGCGCTAGCGTTATGCACAGACAAACGTACGCGCAGTCAGACGTTTTGCTGTTAATTGATTTTTCGATATGAAGAACGCACAAAACGGATTCTGACTTCACCACGTGTTAAGAGGATTTTTTCCTACTTTTAGCAACTGGATTTATCCACTTTTCCGTTACCAGGACCAGTCAATAAGAGTTTTGGGTCCAAAATTCGCTGTTGTCCGGCGCACAATTACAATATTTTGTCTTCTTACGTTAGTAAGTTCGAGTTAGTAAAAATGATGAATGAGGTGTGTTAATTTGGAGAGAAATTGTGGTATAAATAGTATTACAAAACCGTTGCTAAGAGCAAGAAAGTATGGTTTGTTCTAGCACCACTAGATTTGAAAGGAAACCGGGACTGCAAAATGTCCCGTAATTGTAACAATCGGCATAAAGTATTGTCGACAATTTCAAATTTATCATAATGTATTCCATTGGCTTAGCAGTAGTTTATAAAAAGTAATCGCAATTAGATCATACGTTCATGTTCCGTGTAACAAGTGTGTTTTATGATTGAAAGAGAAAGCAGGAATACTATGGGAAGGAAGCTATGGCGTTATTTGAGCTTGTGCTATTGTTAACGAAAAATTCAATAATCCGAACCTTTTGTTTCTGTGACTTTCTGTGTGACTTACAAACAATTTTAATAGGAATACAAACCAACTTTATAATGAGTATAAGTGCAAAGGTAACACAAGGAATTCCAAGAATACGTTTAAAATAATTTACCAGTTTTTGTGAAAGGCAATTGTAAAAATGCCAATAATTTTCACCTTCCTAAAAAATTGAAAACCCTTAAATATAAACAGTGGTCGCACTATAAGTTTCCTTCTAGTTATTCTGGCGTTTAATTTATCTCATTTAATAGCGACTGCCCTTGTCAACGAGTGGAGGAACGAGGACGTCCTCTCCATAACTCCGCGAAGAAGACGAGCGTTGCCAGCCACAACCCGGCGCAGAGCAACTGGAAATGCGACTCCATGTCGGGCAAGTGGAAGGAGGTGGGCTCTGTGTCGTCCGGAACCATCGACTTGATATTTTGCACCCAGTAGTCGTCGGTGAGGCGAAGGTGCAAGGAATGCGAATCCAGGAAGTCTTCCTTCCACTTGCTGGGCAGGCCGGCGGCTTCGAACTCGAGAAGTTTCTGGTGGACCGTTCCCATCCAAGGCCAATTTCTGGAAAATATTATTTCGTAATTACAGACAGACAATGAAATAATGTGCTGAGAAATCCAAACATAAGTTTTACTCTTAAAAATAATAAAGCATCACCTGAAAAATTGCCTTCTTATTCTACTCGTGACGTGGGTCATTGCCTCCTTACCTTTTTTACCAAAAATAAACTAACGGTTCTCAATATGGTCCTCCCAAATTACATTTGTTTGCAATTTTCTCAATTTTTCGGTTTCTTAATGGTAGAATAGAAATATCAATTAACTGTTAACTTTTCCAAAAACTACATTTGAAGCACTCCTACTCATTAGTGCAAAAATGTTAACAAACCGTTGGAAATGTGCATGTTAACGGAATGAGAGATATTTCAAAATTACATTTGTGTAAGTTTTGAAAACTTGTAAAACAAACTAAATAAGATAACTGGTTACATTAGTGATAAAAACATAACGATAGAAACCAGCATCAGAAGTAGCTCATCCAATGACCCTGACCCTGTTTGAAACAGGAGGCCTTAGTCCGATAGGGATTTGTGTAAGTTTTATCATCATCATTATTATTATTACTAAAACTATTATTACTATAATTATTATTAATTTTTGAAAAAGCAAGGTAATACAGCAAAAATAGTTTATGTCATCTAAAAGAGCGCAGTTAGCACTATCCATTCCAAAATTTGAAGAAAAACAATTGAAGCCTTTTTGAGAAAACGGCGTTTAAACGTTTCTGAAAATGTGGAATTTTCAGCTCATTTTTACAGAAAACTGGTAAGAAACTTTAAAAGATATAATTTAATGCACATGTTACCATAAATGCACTAATATGAACAAATTATCGGTAGTGTAAATATTAAGAACGCGAGAGACAAGTAAAAAAATAATTTTTTTAATTTTTTTTTAAAAAAAAGAGTAGAGCAATGTGACTTTTATGTCTTCTTATATAATTCATTTTGCACTATTTCTCAAATATTTTCAAAAATAAGTTTGGAACCGTTTTCCGGAAAATCTTGTTTTTGTATTTTTTTAATATTCCGCATATTGCACGCAATACTGCGCGACTACTAATAAAATTAAAAAAACAACTGTATAATGTATATGTCATAATGAAAGAACTATGAAGAAAAAATGTATTGAAGGAAGAATCTCTATCTTCAATTTTGTAATAGTAGGAATGAACGAAAAAAATCTGAAATTTTCGAAAATTTAGAGTTAGCAGTGTAAAACGGACATACGCCATATTTATAAATATATTTCCACCTATTATTTGAAAAAAATTTCAAGAAAAAAAACGGGGCCCCCTTTTTAAAAAATTTTGAAAATGTCTCAAGGGCTTCTTGTAAACTATCTCGAAATTAAAAGAATGTTTTTCAAAGTCGCAGCGCTTCGAGTCGAGCCAGATCTACCGGGAAATATCCATTTTGGAGGAAATCCTACGTATGATTTAGGTGCTAGTGGTTTCCACAGACCGACGGACAGACGGACGTTTTGTAAAAAAATGACTTTTTCGGTAACAGGATTCCCCCAACACACGTATTTCCGTTGAAATCTTGAAATTGATTTTCCACAGCATTACATAACTTTCTCTCTACTACATATATTACTCCGTGTATACGTACGTATACAAGAAAGTAAAAATTATTTAAGCTCTAGTGTGAATGCGAAATTTGAAGCTCTATTTACTGGAATCTTTCGAGTTTTCGAAAAACATCATTTAAGGGCATTGAAAGCACTTCCACTCATAAATACAATAGAGTTTACAAATTACTACGTATATACATACGTACATAAACGAGAAAATATTAGTAGTGGTATAGAATGTTGCAGAAATTCTCCTACCAATTAGTTTCTCATATCTTTAGTCAGTGCTATCTTTTCGGTTTTACTTTACTCTCATCTCAGCTGCTATCTTTTGGCGGCTAAACGTCGTTTTTCTTTCTGGCTCTTATTTAATAAGAAGAGACAGTATTGTAATCGTGGGCCAGAAAACGGCGAATTTTCGACAGAAAAGATATTATCACAGGGCCCTGGTACCGAAAAAGAGGAAAATACTCGTTCCTATGCATATTACATAATCTATCACGCTTTGTAGCCGGAATGCATGTTCGGGGAAGCCTTTATGCGGAAAAGTCTATTGACAGCAAAGCATCTGTCTATGGTCAACCCTAGTGGCTGAATCGTTCAGCCGATTTTTTCCACAATTGGTAGTCCCTAATCGTTTGTGATGAATTGAAGGTCCTCTAAGTTTTAAATGGAAAATATTTATTTTTAAATGTACTTGACATGAAGTTTCGAAAACATTTTTAAATTTTTTTTCGAAAAAACTCAATTTTTTCTCTGATAGCGTAAAGAGCGCTTAGAGAGGTGTCATGTTCTATGATTGGTGGAAATTGGAAAAAATGTTGCCAGAATTAATGTTTTATGATTTTGTTTTGTTTGATATTGAGAAATCGATTGACGGCAAAACCGTCTGTTTGTCCGTCTGTGGTCAACACCAGCCCCTAACCGTTCAGCCAATTTTCTCGAAAATTGATATTCCGCAATGGATCTGGCTGACATCGCGGTTCCTTGAATTTAAAATTTTAACTTTGAAGGGAACTATATGAAGCCCTTGGGTCCCTTGCGAAATCTTCGTTGAAATCGCTTATTTTTCGAGAATTGCAAATGGGAAATTTCTTTTCGGCGTCTTTCTACAGCCAAAATATTGAAGATTGAAGATGTAGATTTTCTCCTTGATAAAATCTGTTCTTTAAAGACAGATTTTGAATTAGTTTGTAAAAATGTCCCGAAAATATGACTAGATGTAGAGTAATTTTGCACGGAATTATGACATTTTTAATTTTTAAAACAATTTCTTTCTCAAAGTCCGGAACACTTTTTCTTATACTTTTGTCCTCGTATGCATGAAAAGACTAAGAAAATTGGTGGTATTCTCATTTCTGGCTAACTCTCCGTATTTTCGAAAATTGTACAATTTTAAAATGTAAAAATTGCAAAACCGTTTTTTTATTCAAATTATGTTCTAAAGCACCAGCTCTTAAAAAAAGAGCATGCACAATTAGTTTAAAATATCAGGTAGTTTTTTTGTAATGTGTTCTTTAAATTTATGTAATTTATAAAAAAGAGTATTTTCTCAAAAAAGTTCCAAATGTTTTCTTCCAATTTTTTCCACGAATAGGACAGGAAACGCGTAAAAGAATGGTGCAGATATCATATCAGTTGAACTCTCCATATTTACGAATATTTAAAAAGACAACATTTAAAAACTACAAAATTCAAGATCTCCTTGAAATTAATGAAATAAAGGAAATGAGCCACCAATTGTGCGTCGCGAGAAAAATTCTCTGAGAAAGGGAATGGATCAAAAGGAAATTAATAATAATTAATGTAAATAATAATAATAATAATAAATTTTAATTATAATTTACAATTGACCATCTCTTTATTAATTTTAATGTACTCTATACAATTTGTATTCTTAATGAATTGAAGTATTTTCTTTCAATCAATCCGTAAACCTTAATTCAAATTATTCCAAATAAGTTTTTCTTTTAAAAATACGATTTAAAAGTAATATGAAAGAAAAATTGAAAAAACTGAGTATGATAATTTGTGAGAACTTTTATTTAATGTGCTATAAACTGATGTTGCCATACAATGCTGCTGCGATATTAGTTTGAGAAGTTATTCCGAGAATTTCATTGTTGGACGGCGACACGGATGAGAGATTGATAAGATAATGAGGTTTTATTTACTTAACGTTAACAGAGAGTTTGTGCTCCCTCGAACGGTAAAGTACTATCGATCTTCTGCTCATGTACAGTTTAAGTTTCGCATTACTTTTGTGTATCTGCGCATGCGCAGGAGATCGATAGTGCGGTCAGCAAACGTGTGCACGGACTTTCTAATATTACGATGTCTCTTCGTTCAATAAAATGGTACATTCAACTGTATTAAAGTCTGGAAAAAATATAATATATACAGATATGCATAAGATGGACATTATGTAATATTCCTCTAGTTTCGTATGCATTCATAAAGCAATATATTGATGGATTTTTAAGTTCTGATGTTGAATTTATATGTGAAATTATCCTTGTTTGTCTATATATTGTACTGCAAATAGTACGAGGAAGTATATGCCGTTGTTCAGAGTGTTAATTTTATCGTTTTCTCATGATTCGGGACGCGTTGCCCGGGCAGTCGATGTCTTATTCGCCTAGCGAACCGCTGACTCAACTTCCGTGCTGACTCACGGGAATTATTGCTGTTATCTTACTTTAAAGAAGATGCAAAAGGCGGTGTTTGGCTCGAATGCATTCTTAGCACCTCCGGACATATTTTGATTTACCCTTTGAAGTAAGTCTCAAGGATTTGCTGTGATTTTCTATTCAATAGAGCGCCGGAGCTCTTCCTCGCAATGCGAGTTTTCTGCATACACCTTATCTTTCAAGTACCTCCAAAGGAAAAAAGTTAAAAGGAGTCAGATCAGGTAACCTATGAGATCGTAACCCACGACTAATTATTCGATCATCATCATAAACATGATTTAAATAGTTCATTGATCGAACAGCAATGTGAGCAGTTGCCGAATCCTGTTAAAAGTAACCATAGACGCCTCAAAGAGTTTTTGGGTGATTGTTGTAATCTGGTGGAGATTTTGTTCACCTTGTCTTCTGCCAGGACATGGCGCTTTCGACACTTTTGTTCGTCAATTAAAATTCTATGGGTGCGAAGTTTCTTTACAAGCTTCAAATTTGTCGACCAATGTGAAATATTCACGCCCGGAAATTTGTTAATAAACCTCTTGCGGCACTTATTGGCAGACTTAGTAGAACGAAATGTAGTAAAGAAATATTATCTGCTTCAAACAACATTTCATGGTTCCCAGTTGAACGCTATCGGCCTACTGTATCGACAGTCGCGCCGAACGACGAACGCCGTGCCGGATGAACGGGGCCCGCAGGCTCGCGATCGCTGAGACAAGCGGTGCGCCATCTTTGACGAAAGGAAAAATAAACACCTGGTAGTACCCCTAGTTAAAACCGTGCCTGCAATATTTAATGAAGAATATAATTCAATTCTGAACAAAATACTCAATTCAGAAATGACAAATTCAGCTCTAGAATAAAATAAAATTGCACCAGTTAGGAACAATTTTAACAACTGCACATATCAAGGGTGTTCATTGAATATAAAATGAATAGAGGTGTTACGTTTAAAGAAATATATTTTCTTTGTGCCTTACTGATTATTCTAAAAAGGTTACTAATTTAAGAAATAAATGTTTTGAGTTGTTGACATGTTTTTCTGATTTCAGTTTGGCTAATTTGTACAGAGGACCTTGACGACACGGACGATGCCGCTGTACTATCATCTATTAAAATGCTGGTGTCTGTACTAACATTAATTATCAACATATTACTGATATTAAGATGTACTTTTAACTAAATATTCATTTTCATTCGTGAAATAATCTTCATAAATACCACTCGAGGTTCTGAGTTTCCCAGATAAATTCACTTGCCGCAACACCATGAATTTATCGGTGAACTCAGAACTAACCTTCCCTTTATTTTTATTAACTAATTAATTTTATTTATTTATTTATTTATTTATTTATTTATTTATTTATTTATTTATTTATTTATTTATTTATTTATTTATTTATTTATTTATTTATTTATTTATTTATTTATTTTATTTATTTATTTATTTATTTATTTATTTATTTATTTATTTATTTATTTATTTATTTATTTATTTATTTGTTTATTTATTTATTTATTTATTTATTTATTATTTATTTATTTATTTATTTATTTATTTATTTATTTATTTATTTATTTATTTATTTATTTATTTATTTATTTATTTATTTATTTATTTATTTATTTATTTATTTATTTATTTATTTATTTATTTATTTACTTATTTGATTGATTTATTTTGCATACTTGGTACTGAACATGAACTCGAACGTTCTCGTGGCCAGTTCGTGGACTGGGCGCATGCGCAGAGAGCGGCGAGCAGAGCGCTGCAGGATTTCCCAGTCTTTTCCAAAATCAGCCACGCGAAGCGCTCGCGTCGTTTGTTAATTTTCCATCGCGTCGTTGGAGACGTTTCATGGGCAGGCTTGACGCGGCGTCGTGTGGCATACCCAGCTGCGTGAACATTTCCGGGTTCGGTGACTTCAGTTTACGCAGGTCGACTATTGTTTTCCATGTTGCTACTATTGGCAAACCTGCATCCGCCAGTTGATCGAAGTTGTTGATTTCAGGGTAGTGCTCAGGATCAGTGATCAGGGTGAACAGCCGGCCCTGCGACACAGGAGCACTCGTTCAGTTTGTTTGCTTGCTTTTGTGATTGATCAATTAGTGTTTCCGGGCGCGTTAACTGCTACTGTCATTACTCCTGTAAGTGTAGTGCATGTTTTTACCATGAGGGATGGCGATTTTTCGCCACTGGATGGCAAAAACCGGCACCAAACTAAATGTCGCCTTAGAGTGTTTTCCCCAACGATGTATCTCCCATCACCGGGGCACCGGCCCAGACGGCACAATCACTGAGTTCCCGACTGGTCTCTCAACATGTGTGGTAGTGCAGTGCATGTAAGTAAGGGGTTCTCGAAGGTAGTGGAAGGAAAGATCATGCGCTGTCCGTGGCCCGTTTCTTAGAGTACTGGTTCGATATCCGCCTGTTGTTGATCAGTAAAACAACGGAAACTACCTATCACAGCTGCCGACTGCCTGAAGTTTCCTCCAGACAGCGACCTCGCGTTGAAGCTAGTGTCGAAAATCCTGCCACCGATGGGACTCGAACCCTAGGACTTCTCGGTTAGAGGCTGTACAGTGGGAGCACTGATTTAATGGAGAGCACGCGTTCAGAAGAGACATGCACGAGGCGGGGATAGAAAATAACCACAAACGAACACGGAAACCAACGTGATAAATTCTGCACAAAGTGATGTACAAATATTACTTAACTTCGCAATAATTTGAGATTTTATTGATTCATAACATCCATTGGAAGCAAAATGGTAAAACCTCAACTTTGTGAGTTGCTGGAATAGAAAGCAAATAACCTGCCTATTGCAGATAGCAGCGCTCAAGGACCCACCTCTACGTCTGGAAGAGGCTACATACCGGCTGCGTTGTGTTGAGAGCCAGCGTTGCCGCTGCCTGCGCAGTGACTCTGAGCGGGAGGTCCTAGGGTTCGAGTCCCGAAGGAGGAGGATTGTCGGTACTAGCTTCGTAACTAGGTCGAATACAACTGCTGGCTGGCGGAGAATTCTAGGAAACAACTGCTCAGGTATTAGGGTTATCCGTGATTTCTTTAAACAATACCTAGCAATTGTAGAATATGGCACATTTAATTTTTTTAAAAAAATGTTTCGAGAACAAAACTGTAGTCCGTATTTTACAGCTCTATAAAAATTAAGATTTAGTGCTTTGTAGTATTCGCTGAGAAAATCATTAATTCCCTTTGAAATAAATATTTTGATGATTTTTAGATTTTCCGATTAAAAACAAGAAATAAGGGAAACTAATTTTATATTTTCCATTTGCGAACTGCAACAAATATTTAAAGAAGTAATATTCAATCTATAGAATGATTTCTGTCTTATATAGAACTACACGCTTCTGAATGAAACTATTCATAGGAGAGGAAAATGATTGCCTTGCAATTTATATATATATATATATATATATATATATATATATATATATATATAATACCCCACCTACTACCTCTTCACAGCCGGTGGCGACATGA
The DNA here is from genome assembly GCA_964035755.1 of Teleogryllus oceanicus. Lineage (NCBI taxonomy): Eukaryota > Metazoa > Arthropoda > Insecta > Orthoptera > Gryllidae > Teleogryllus > Teleogryllus oceanicus. Next base: position 48,694,619 of record CAXIVR010000010.1, on the reverse strand, counting down.
ATTATGAATGCTCAGAAGCGAGCTTGAATTCAGGAAGCAGGATCTTTCGTATGAGAAAGGTCTGAACTCTTGACACAATGAATTATATAAAAATTGCAAAATGAGCATATATTCAATAAACAAATTACACAGTGGCACAAAATATACACAAGTATGTATTTTACGTAGATGGTCACTGCAAAGAAAACAGAACAAAAGAACAGAAACAACACAACCATAAGAGAATGTATATAGCGCTCTCCTTGACTGCCTGATTACTTCAAATACGCACTGTTTACAATACTTTGCTTTGACTCCTCCTTTCTCAATTACTGTGTACCTCATTAACTTTTGTTAACTAAAATTTTCTGTGCACGTACCCATGATTCTCTACAATTATTCTATTATAGACTTCCACAGAGGTCGTCTTGAGCGCATTTATTACAACGCTGTTAACAATAGCATAAGCATCAAACGTGGCAATACACGTTACTAAATCGTAATTCTTTACAAAATTATAGCGCAACCGATTATTCCTGACATCATACAATGGAAACAATACTTCAATAAGATTACTTTTACATTACTACGAACAATTATAATTTACTTAGAAAAGCTTATACAAGGTATGGCATTCAACGAATTTACTGCGCGTACAGCGAATGAAATCAAAATCGTCATACGTTCGAAATATTTCAGTGTCCATTTGTAACTTCAATTATTTTAGACGCCACGCCTGGTGTTTAACGCTACACAGTTTCCCAACAAATTGTCGCATAGAAGTTGCCAGTTTTTTACTCGACATTTCCTTCCCGCTCGCCGTCAGTTAACCTTGGGGGTTCGGCTGCCTGGCAGTCCTCCACGTCACTTGACTGGTTCGATGCCCCACGGTCACCACTTCTTTCGCTCGATCTCCGGATGCCGCCACACGTCCAAATTCCAAACCTTTCTCTCGTCCTCGGGCTCGTACCATCCACGTATGTGGTCCAAGTCTTTCTCGCCTACGCTTGAGTGTTGGAGTCGTCCTTCTGCCGGCTGCCGCGTACCCGTTGCTCGCGCTTCCAGTTTTAAATAACTAACGTGCTTGAATTGACTACTTCTAGCACTCGGCCGACATACCACACTTTGAGCGTGCGTGGTCGTGGCGTACAAAATTAAATACTGGATTTCGTTCAGAGTCCTTCTGCGCGAATTTACTTCGATGATGAAACTATTTCAAGTTCGAGCAGTCATAACGCTTGCTTACTCGCGTAATGTTAGTGTAAATGCTTACATGCACTTTGCTTGAATTCTATCACTTATCACTGCGTTTCTAAATCAGCTTCATTAAAGCAAGTAAAATTATACTCCTGCACTAACCAATTACTACCGCTGAAGAATAGTTGAGTCGCCGTCGCTGTCGAAGTCGTAAGAGAGCTTTTACTGAAGTGCGTCACGGTATTTATGCAACCTGCCTGGGGAAAATTTCTGAGGCGGAATTTTCCTCCTTCGCGCCCTCTCGAGAAAATATTATCCGCTAACTTTGGACATAGGAGTGCGAAACCTGCGTAGATGTCGCCTTCTCGGGACCATCGCCCTGCCGCAAGTAAATTCCTATTTCTTAGTTTCGTTTTTCTAGTGACTTATGTGGCGTTACGTAGTTCGTAGAACCTCGTGACGTCACATAACATATATATATATATATATATATATATATATATATATATTGGGGTAAAAACAACACAAAATTATTTTAATAGCTCATGTATTTTGTTAAGTGAAATAAATTTGAGTAAATAACTATTATCAATATGTAATACAATCAATTAAAGATTACTGAGAGCATACTTCAATGTTGACTTGCTTTAACCTATTTCTTCCATCAGTAACTAGTAAAATATGTTGACTGAAAAATATTTCAACTTCTACATTGATGGCCACTGTCAAATTACAAGTTTTCAAAGATCGATGGAATGTTTTCGATGCCACATGACTAGTTAGTCAACACTAAGGAAAATATAAAGTGCAATTTATCAATTATATTGCAGATTCACAACCGTTTAGCACTTTATGCGTGATTCCGCATTTTTCGATCAATTTTGCATTGTACCGATGATCGAAAACCTTCAGAAATATACTGCACCGACATCAAATATACAATTATTAATTTATCTCAGCGTTTGGTAACATTTTGTAGTTTTAACAATTGTTAAAAACTACCATCTCTATCAACATAAGGCGAATGCACCACAACCGTAACAAACAGGACACAGACCGTGATCATTTCTTCTTCTTTCTCGTCTCCTATTACACACGGTTTGTACACTTCGATGCAATTCACCTATTACGTATTTTGGGAGACGAGCTTAGGGCTTCGCACGGCCGGTGCGCTGCCTCAATGCTGGGAAATACCTCGAGGAGGATATCCTCAGTAAGCAGACGTAGGTCGATCTCATTATGTAGCCAGAGAAGATCACTGTCAGATCTGTGATGAAACATGCACCTCTCTTACGGAACTAAAGACGTTCGCAGTGAATCAGTCCGGAAACATCAATTAATCAATCAACCAAGTAAAGAGTCAGGCACTAACCGGCAGCCTATAAATTTAGAAGAAACAACATTGGGCCAGTGCTTTATTTTCAGCTCATTTTTATTGTCAAAATAAAAATTCTTACGGTGGGAAAACGAACTAACGTACCTGCAAACAAAATCCAGATATTGAATTATTGCTGTTTGGGTAGAGTTTCGTCTGCTTCGAACTGGCTGACGTTCCTGACAACTTTTAGGCCTTCCTGACAGGTATACGAACTGCGCACAGCCTGGACTCAAGAAACTTGGGACTTCAGCGCACCGGCATTCTTTGACGTCCCAACGGATCTTGACTATACGACACACTACCCACTGGGAGAAATGGCTCAGGACATCAACCGATGTCAACGCAGTCCCTATGTCCGGAAGGTTCTAGGATTCGAGTCCCGACGGTGGCAGGATATTCGACACAAGCTTATCAGCTAGGTCCATTCAGTCACTGTCTGGAGGAGAATTCTAGCAACCGGCTGCCCTGATCGGTAGTTTTCCGTGGTTTCTCCGATTAATACCAAGCGAATGTCGGAGCAGTACCCTAATAAATAGGCCACGGACCGCGCGCGATCTTTCCTACATCATGCTTTCCTATCCTTACCCCTTACACATACACTAACATGCACTACTCTTCCACACATGTGAGACAGGTCAGGAACTTAGAGCTTGTCCCGGCTGGGGCATTACAACGCTCGGAGATACCTGGTTGGGAATTGTCGTATTGTCAGAAAAAAATAGTTGGCATGCATTATGCCCCAACCACAGTAGAATTTCATGAACCACAGACACGTAAGTCTTCTCGAATCGCGGCCGAAGAACCGTTTTCAACTTACTTGGAAGAGGCTGACGATGACAATGGCGGAGGCGAGCAGCGCGCCGGCCAGCTGCAGGCGCTGCGGCGTGGCGCGCACTCTGCCCTGCGGGGCGCCCCCGCACGAGGACAGGGTAAAGCCCGCTTCACTTTACTTGGTGCGGTGACGATGACGATGGGCGGGAGGGCGAGCAGCGCGCCGGCAAGCTGCAGGCGCTGCGGCGTGGCGCGCACTGACCCTGCGGGCGGCCCTGCACGAGGACAGGGTAAAGCCTGCTTTCCACTCTACTTGCAGAGGGTGACGATGACGATGGCGGAGGCGAGCAGCGCGGCTGCAGGCGCTGCGGCGTGGCGCGCACTCTGCCCTGCGGGGCGCCCCCGCACGAGGACAGGGTAAAGCTCCGTTTCCACTTACTTGGTAGAGGGTGACGATGACGATGGCGGAGGCGAGCAGCGCGCCGGCAAGCTGCAGGCGCTGCGGCGTGGCGCGCACTCTGCCCTGCGGGGCGGCCCCGCACGAGGACAGGGTAAAGCTCCGTTTTCCACTTACTTGGTAGAGGGTGACGATGACGATGGCGGAGGCGAGCAGCGCGCCGGCCAGCTGCAGGCGCTGCGGGGCGCCCCCGCACGAGGACAGGGTAAAGCTCCGTTTCCACTTACTTGGTAGAGGGTGACGATGACGATGGCGGAGGCGAGCAGCGCGCCGGCCAGCTGCAGGCGCTGCGGCGTGGCGCGCACTCTGCCCTGCGGGGCGCCCCCGCACGAGGACAGGGCGCGCAGTGCGGCCGCCGCGCTCGCCCCCAGCGACTCGCGCGCCACCACGCGCCACGCCAGCGCGTACGCCGCCACGGCGCCCAGCAGCGCCCACCACAGCGTGGAGCCCAGCACACGCAGCGGCAGCGACCACGCGGGCAGGCGGCGGGCGCGCGGAACCACCACGAAGACGTTCATTTCGTCGCTTGACGCGGAGATAAAGGCGACTTCCGTGAACGGGTCTTTAAAGTTTGCTGCTACGTACACGGGGCTGAAATCCAGTACTCCCACTCGCAATTTACCGAGTAGCTTGGCTCCATAGTTAGTGAGGCAACTATGGGCGCACTGTCAAGGTAGAAAAGATATTTCATAATGAAAACACTGGTGTTTAAACAAAAATGTTTAAATAATGTCACAATATTTTTAAAGGAATTTTATTTTCATTAGCCAATGTGTGGTGGTTGAGATGAAAGCATTACCTGGACGAACACAGGTCAATATGTAACAAGAATCTGACTGCATTGTAGGGGAAAGTTTCCAAGGAAAGGAAGAGGTACGGTTTTTTGTATCGTCATTAATACTACTTCGTGCAAACCTTCTGGCTAATGAGCAAAGTAATCAAATATTCTTTAAATTAGCCGTATTGTTCTCTTAAGTCGTAACATATTCACTAAATTTTGTTTTCTTGCATACTTACCGTCCGATACTGAATTTCTTCGAAGGGAGTCCACTTGCATCGAAAGTTGACTCGATTTTTTAGCTCCATCGCCATTAGAAACTTATCTCCTTGTACAAGTATATTATTTGTATCGTTGATTGTCACATTCTGGAATAGGTAATTAGGTCCCCAAGGAAAATTACAATGGCGGTAATCACCTCCAACATTTCGCAAACGCATTTCCACGTTCCGAAATATTTCTTTTGCTCCTTTGAATGTGTCAGGAGTGGAAACGCCAGCGGTCATGCTTAAGGTGTGGCCGAACATTTTGGGAGCGAAAAATATCCATTGTCGCAAATTCCGTTGTAAAAGTATCAGTCCACTGAATGTCTGATGGTAGAGCCACAGTTGGTTCAATATGTCCTGAATGTATCGCGACACATATTTCCAATCTTTCGAAAGACCAAGGACTCTTCTATCATCGGAAGTCTGAGCGATGGTTAGAACAATGGGTGCAAGTGAGTTCAACTGAACTCTGTTGATTAGTTTTCTCTGCAATTGAGCAAATAATATTTTAGTGGAATAAAAGTAAGTCATGAAAAGGACATAAAACATTATCGAAATGCATTTAAGGAACGAAGTGATGAACAAATGTCGCGGAACACGTAGTGAAGTAAAAATGGGTAGGTATGTAAAACTGAAAAACCGAGAATGGCATTCGTATTAGTTTGAAAATGCCAGGTTCATCGCCAACGATGTTCGTTGTGAATTGACATCTGGTTGTGGGATTTCATTGGGCCATTTCATCTCTGACATTTTCTTTATTTTATAAATAAAAAATACAATACATAATTAAAAGTAATTTCATAAATTTATATTGGAACTCTCACAAAGAAATTAGCGCGATGCGGAAAAAGTAACAGAAAGACAAAATAACGCCCATGGGCTAAAAAGACAATAACAATCACAATAAAGAAAGGTATTATTAGAAGTTCAAAATTAACAGAATGCTGTTCGTCGCGATGGAGTTCGAAAGTGCAATATCAGACGACTACCGGAAATGGTGGAGTTCGAATGTGTAGCAATAAGACGGCTGTAGCTTGCGGTTGGTGTCCGACTCATAGAAGTAGATCGTTGTAAAATGCTATAATAAACAGTCACGTATGGCGAAAATGAGTTTTTGCGTTGAATCGGTTCATGATAGAAAGGTTAGTAGCGAAAATTAGGACGTTAGTAACGAGGAAGGAAATAAAAAGTTTATTTTTATAATTTAAATTTAGATAGGGTGAAGATATCGCGATATAAAAACAAACTTTCGAATGTGGAAAAGAATATAGTATGCGGAAGGAAGTGTTCGAAAAATCCGAACGTCGGCCAAGTGTGCGGCACAATCTCCAAATAGGGAAGTGAAAATTCGGAGAAGAAAAATAAGTTTTTAAATTCATGTTCACGGTCAAGGATGTATTAAATACTAAGATAATTAATCAATCAATTAGTAAATGGCCATCAAAAAGATTCTGGTTTCAGTATTAGCGCACGGATCAGAGCACGTAAAGTTGATTGTTGTTGTAAATATGTGTGACTGTGATTATTGTTTTTTTATTCTATAATTTGTAACAAGTAAATGTTTATATGATTTGCATTAACCAAAAATTCGAAGTTACTTCCTTAAATAAATTGTGAGCCATTGTTTTACTACTGCTATAAGCAGAAATTCAATGTTATTATTTAAAAAAATATTTATAAAATATATCCATCAATCTAAAATTCCCCAATGTAAATTCTGTCGGCCGTAAACTTGTACGTGTAGTGGATTTTCAGGCCCACTATTTTAAGTTTACAAGGTCTGTCCCAACAGTTCCCCGAATATTTTTTTTTAGTTGGCAACGCTGGCTGGCGGGGCGATGCTTCGGGCGGAAAAGTTGGTGGGTGATATGAGCTTCGAAAAGAGACCGATGTCAGTCGCCTGCGAGCAGTTGTTGAGGAAGGGTCACCCTCCGCGCAGAGGTATCCACCGCATCCCCGCCGAGCAAAAAATGGACCAGTTTTTGGTGCAGGATTATGCAATCAAGTTCTGTGTGAAAGTGGGGCAAACGGTGCGGAGACGATGAAAATGCTTCGGAAAGCCTACGATGACCGGGTGATGAATTGATTGATTGATTTTTTTTGTTTCCGGGCACGTCAACTGCTTTGGTCATTATTTCCGTTAGTAAAGTGCATGTTTTTTCTCGGGAGATGGCGGTGATCTTCCCCGCTGAATGGCGAGATCCGGTGCCGACTTACCTTCGGCTTAGGGGTTTCCCCCTAACCAGGACTCTTCCTCCAGCGGGGCACCGCCCCAGCCAAGTCCCGGCTAGTCTCCCGGAATATGTGGTAGTGTTGTGCATGTTAGTGTAAGAGTGTGTGTAAGGGGAGAAAATAGGACAAGGAAGAGGAAGGACAGATTACGCGTGGCCCGTTTGTTAGGGTACTGCTCCGGCATTCGCTTGGTGTTGATCGGAGAAAGCACGGAAAACTACCGATTAGAGCAGTCGGCCGCTAGAATTCTCTCCCAGACGGCGACTGAATTCGATATAGCTGAAAACCTAGTGTCGAAAGTTCTGCCGCCGTCAGGACTCGAACCTAGGACCTTCCGGTCGCAGACGCTTCAGTGACATAAGTTGATGCACTGAGCTACCGCTCCCGGCCCGGGTGATGAAACAAAGCCAATCTTTCATGTGGCACTAGAGGTTCCCTGAAGGTCGGGAGTCCGTCAACGACGAACACCCTTCAGGACACGCGTTCACATTACGAACAGACGACTCATTGCAAAAAGTTCAAGTTGTGGACAAGGATCGAAGATTAAGTGTTAGGAAGATTGCAGAGGAGTGTAGAATATCCGAAACAATCGTTCACCGCATTCTAACTGAGAAACTTCAAATGAAAATTGTCCAAGGAGAAATTCGCGACAGTTGAATCCTGCATCATGACAACGCGTCCAGCCACACCGCGATCACGGTCTCAGAGTTACTGGTCAAAACGGGTGGGAACACGCTGCCCTAGTCGCCGTACCGCCCCGATTTTGCACCCGAGGACTTCGTTTTGTTCCCAAAGGGTCTAAAGGATTACGAAATGAACTCGGCATGGGACGCTGGAGGCTGAAAAACAACTGTGACGACCACAGCGGAGATTCCCATTCACGACTGCCAGGGCATCTTCAATGATTGGATGAAGCGTTGGCAACGGTGCATCGGACAGACCTTGCCCATATAAATAAGCTCTGAGATAAATAGGAGCATTGCGAGCTCGCTAAATAACATGTTGTATGGAAATAAAATCTGAGCTTGCCAATATTAGTGGGAAAATATAAAGCTTTGATAGAATTATAAAATATAAAACAAAGTAAAGAGAAACTAAAGTAGGCGGTTCCAATAAGTAATTAAAGAAAAAGCAGCATTAAGTAGACAGTTAATTTATTGCTAAGTATATGTGAGGACATAAAAGCCACAATGACAATAGTTTAAAAGTACGTGATCTACCTTTGGGGTTGGTTGAAGGAGATGTCGCCGGCTATGAAATCGCGGGCGCGCCGGAAGTCGTTGGCCGCCACCACGTACCCCCCGCGCCGCTCCAGCCAGAGGGGCGCGGCGCCGCGGCGCGGACGACGGGGCGCGCGCCACAGCAGCAGCGCCACATGCGCGCGCACATGCAGCGCCCGCGCCCACCGCGCCCCGTCGCCCAGGTGCACCACCGCCACCGGCTGCCGCCGCCCACCAGCGCCTACATCAGCCCGTCGTGGCGGCGGCTGCGGCCGGGGCGGCGGGGCGGCGGTCACCGCGCGCGACGCCGCCGCCGGCACCTGCACAGCGGGGATGGGGGGTGGATGATTAGTGGGCGCGATAGGCAGTGAATGATTAGTGGGCGCGATGGGCAGTGAATGATTAGTGGGCGCGATGGGCAGTGAACGATTAGTGGGCGCGATGGGCAGTGAATGATTAGTGGGCGTGAAGGGCAATGAATGATTAGTGGGCGCGATGAGCAGTGAATGATTAGTGGGCGCGATGGGCAGTGAATAATTAGTGGGCGCGATGGGCAGTGAATGATTAGTGGGCGTGAAGGGCAATGAATGATTAGTGGGTGCGATATGCAGTGAAAGATGAAGCGAGCGATAAAGGTGAAACGACAGGGGCGTGATATGCAGAATGATTAGTTGGTGCGATGGGCAGAATGATTAGTGGGCGCGATATGCAGTGAATGATTAGTTGGTGCGATGGGCAGAATGATTAGTGGCGCGATATGCAGTGAAATATTAGTTATGCGAGGCAGTGAATGATTAGTGGGCGCGATATGCAGTGAATGATTAGTTGGTGCGATGGACAGTGAATGATTAGTGGGCGCGATATGCAGCGAAAGATTTAAAGGTGCGATAGGCAGTGAACATTAGTGCTTATATGCAGTGAATGATTAGTTGGAAAGGATGGGCAGTGAATGATTAGTGGGCGCGATATGCAGTGAATGATTAGTTGTGCGATGGGCAGAATGATTAGTGGGCGCGATATGCAAGTGAAATATTAGCTGGTGCGATAGGCAGTGAATGATTAGTGGCGCGATATGCAGTGAATGATTAGTTGGTGCGATGGACAGAATGATTAGTGGGCGCGATATGCAGCGAAAGATTAGTTGGTGCGATAGGCAGGAATGATTATGGCGATATGAGTGAATGATTAGTTGGTGCGATGGGCAGTGAATGATTAGTGGCGCGATATGCAGTGAATGATTAGTTGGTGATGGGCAGTGAATGATTAGTGGGCGCGATGCGCAGTAGAAATATTAGCAGTGATAGGCAGTGAATGATTAGTGGGCGCGATATAAAGAATGATTAGTTGGTGCGATGGACAGTGAATGATTAGTGGGCGCGATATGCAGCGAAAGATTAGTTGGTGCGATAGGCAGTGAATGATTAGTGGGCGCGATATGCAGTGAAAGATTAGTTGGTGCGATAGGCAGTGAATGATTAGTGGACGCGATAAGCAGTGAATGATTAGTTGGTGCGATGGGCAGTGAATGATTAGTGGGCGCGATATGTAGTGAATGATTAGTTGGTGCGATGGGCAGTGAATGATTAGTGGGCGCGATATGCAGTGAATGATTAGTTGGTGCGATGGGCAGTGAATGATTAGTGGGCGCGATATGCAGTGAAAGATTAGTTGGTGCGATAGGCAGTGAATGATTAGTGGGCGCGATATGCAGTGAAATATTAGTTGGTGCGATAGGCAGTGAATGATTAGTGGGCGCGATATGCAGTGAATGATTAGTTGGTGCGATTGGCAGTGAATGATTAGTGGGCGCGATATGCAGTGAAAGATTAGTTGGTGCGATAGGCGGACCCGAAAATTGATCAAAATAATGAAATCTTCTGAGAATGCTACGCCACTTTCTGCATTTCCCATCTTTTCGAGTAGATGTCTTACGCTGCGTTAATAAATAAGGCACTGTATATTGGGAGAAAAATGTTGTTTAACAATACTAGTGACGATAGTCCATGTTCTGTTTGGCGGCACCAGAGAGTAACTGTTTATATCAGCTGTTCACAGTGGTAGTACTAAAATACACATTGGCGTGGTGAGCAAAAATGTATTGCAATGTTTGTTTCGAAAGTTGATTCGAAAATTGATCAAAATAATATAGTGCTGAAATTAATAAAATAATTGTTTTGTATTGCGCTGACAATACTTAAAATTAAAAATACTAAGTATTAATTTACTGAGTAGGGTACACGCCTTCTTAAAAAAATATTTTTATTGACTATTTTGAAATACATAACCTGTAGTATGTGTAGTTCATGGGACGAATATTTATTTCCACCAAGTATATTTCAAACCATGTTACTTGCTTTGGTTTTGCTAAACTTCACTAATACTTCGTGATATTTGTTGAATTGTAATGATCATTGTACAAAATTTGAGGTGATACTTTTTTATTACGATGTTCATATCCAACCCGTTTCTTTCTCAACTATTACTGTATTTTCTGGCATTACGTTCCTTGATTAGTGGGCCTGTAACCTCAAATAAAGAAGAAACCTCAATTCTCAATTGATAGGTAATTTTAGTTCGGAAGTAATGTTACACATAACTTGTTCTTGTTATAGGTTATATTATACTTGGATCTTGAAGTAAAGTTTCGGTGATCAAATGAAGTTGAGATTGAACAAACTTTTGCACTAGGAAAGATTTTAAGAAAGAACAAGCAAAGTAGCAGAAAGCAAAATTTTCATTTACCTTAATGGCAATTCATTTTTGTAATTAAATATTTTTATTGCTTCTGCATATGTAAGTGTTGATAAACATTTATTGTATATATGACAATTCTCATTTCTTCAATGAATAATAAATATTATTCATTGTGAGTTTGATAATACCTCCGCTTACAAAGTAAAAGCAATTAAACTGTTGAAATATAATAATATGAATGTAATAATATAAATGTAGCTTTACTATTTCCGCTTTTTGTTGTGGTCTCCTTTTGCTTTAGGTAGGAATAGGGCCTATGATGCAAGTAAAGTTTCTACTGCTATTTCTAGTATTAACCAAAAATTTTTAATTTTTATATATTGCTTTTTTGGTGCACCTCTCTTAACCATTTAAATATGTACAGTAAGGGGATGGGGTAGTGATTATGGAGCTCAATGAAACCTGAACATCTTCATATCATATTCAGTTTTTACTGATTTTGATGATAAATTGTTCAAAATAAAATATTCCGTGCAAAATAAGACACGTTTTATTTTGTTTGTTTCAAAGACCTTTTGCTGTCTGCTTCATTGAAACTATCATTTCTTAGATGAGAAGTGCATTATCTTTCTGTAATAATTTTTTTTTTCATATTCCTAGTTACAGGTGTATTATTTTCCTTTGTGGTAAATTACCTGATTACATAATTACTTCAGTATCGCCTATGTTGCAACAAGGATGTTGACATTTATCTTATCTTTAAAAATGTTTGTATTGTATTAATTGTATTAATTATAATGATATTTGTGAAGTATTGAAATTAATTGGAGAACAACACAAATAAGTTAAAATAATAATTAATCTTGATACTATAATATTACATTAATAATGATAGTGTAATAGTTAACATGGGAATTTAACTAGGACCAGGTATGGGGGACACCAGTATCTGGCCAGCGAAGTCAGACTACCAACCCAATAACGCCAAGAACATACATACATAATAGTTAATATTGAAAATATTGCTGTGAAATGCTAAGCACATTTATTTTACAATTCAATGTTAAAGCAAGACCATTTAAGCGAGTTAGGTAAATTGGATGGAATAAATCTATTCAATTTTTGAGGAGGTAGAAATTGAATGATGACTTGCTTAAATTACTTTATTATTAATTTTCTAAAATTCTGAATTTCTGCTTTAATCATATAGAATTAAAAAAATTGAATTAAATACTTAATGAACCAATTTTCAAAATAAATATAGTTTAATACAGCAGATTGCCAGTATGGTATTGTTTCCCTGTTTTTTTTAACACCCTTAATCATTTCTTAACACCATCCAATCTTTGAGACAGTTTTTTCCTAATTCTGTTAATTTGCTTGGCTTGTTTTTGCGATTCAATGAATTTTGATAACTAGTTTACCTGGAAGTTAATAATCAAATAACCTTGGACAGATTTAAATCTAAATTTTCAATTTTTTTCCCACTGAAACTGACTTGTTTGTGTGGGTTGATAGTTCAGCTTTTAGAAAATGTCTAAGGTATGAAATGTGTTGTGAAGTTTCATACACACCCTTTTCTTTATTGTCTATTGTTTACAAGTCCCCGATAGCTATCATCTGCAGGAAGAATTCAATTGACCAATCTAATGAGTGTGGAGCCCAAGAGGTTAATAGTTTATTTATTTAAAAAAAAAAAAAAACAGTAAAATCTATATTCAGTATTGTTGGAGGGAGGGGGCAGATAAAAGCTACATTAGTGTCTGGAAGCAAAGCAAAGAAAAATATTAGCATTTGCTCAATAGATCAGGGGAAAGCATTGTTAGATCTGGAGGGGGAGGGACCTGATGGCCATACTCCAACCCATAATCCAACTTTTTTCTGGTTCTACAGCCCACTTCAGGTGATGACTGCCTTAATCTTTCTCTTCCACTTGTTTCTCTCTATTGTTCTTCTCTTCCAAGTTGTGACTCAAGGTTCAGAAATCTTCCACATACTCCATTCATCATTTCATTCCTGTATCCTTCCTCTCTCAATTAAATGTTATTAAATTAATTATGTTAATATATGTTAGTGTCTGAGGGTAATTCTGATCAGACCACCTCAGATGATCTATTGTGTTGATTTTACCAATTTGACAAAATTTCCTTCATGAAATTGTACAATTGGTCATTTTACCAGAAACATCATTCTTCATTGTTACTAATTGGTCCATATCTTTCTCTCTCAAAAATTCTGATATTCTCTTCATCGTTCTTCATGCCCAACATTCGCTGCCATATAACTGTAGTGGTGTAATCATGGTTTTATATAATTTTCCTTCTTTGTCCAAATGCTTATGAAATGTGTTCTGACCTGTTGTTTTAGGTCATAATACCTTCTGTCTCTGTGTTTTATTGTTATTTCCTTCCCTGGATTTCTGCACTTTTTGTAAATAATACTCAGTTTATAAATAACACATTAAAACCAATTGCATTCCAAAGCAATATTGCCCTCCCACAAATTCACACTAAAAATATTTTGTATACAAAGAAAAAACTTGATAAATATGAACCAAACCAGTGATTTAATATGATATTAATGTGGAACAAGAGGTATTCTTAGGATACTTAGAGGCAATCAATTTATGAGTTTACTATCTTCCTTTACAATACAATTTTTATTTCTTGTAATTGGGCTAAAAGTTCAAATACGTTTACAAGCAAAATTAGTTGCATTATCATGGAAGTCTGAAATAATCAAGTTTGTTTGTTTTTTTTACTTCCTTGTATGTATACATATGAATATATGGAGTAAAACATAGCATTTAAACTTTTTATTAAAATATTCAATGATGAAAAACTGAATTAAAAATTCTCTACCAGTGTTCTCTGAAGAAATTATTCATAATCATCTATTCTTTGCTTTATTATCGTACTATTGTATGCTATATTTCATGATGCTTTCTGTTATAATCTTAATAATGAATTCAACTTGTTGATTTTTTAGATATGTTGTTTATTTATTTATTCTTACATCAAAAAACAGTTAAAACTGCATATGACGTGCTATGGGGAGAAGTGAATTGTGTGCACATTTTCAAAATTCTATGATTCCTACACTTAGTCATATTCTACTTGAATTTTGAATGAATGAAGAGGAGGGGGGAAAAAGTAAGCAAGCTCACATGTAATAAAATATATATTTTCAAGGACAAATAAGCAATAACTTTGGGCCCTTATCCATGTTGTCCTTCGGAATAATACTTCCTGCCGCGACAACATGGAAACGATAATTCGAATAACTATCGTTCCCACTGAATTCTAGAAGACGTGCACAAATAATGAAGTTACATCCATGTCCAGAAACAAATTAAAGGGCCATCTCAGCATTTGCTCAATGGATCAGGGAAACTGGACAAAAAACCTGATCGAGATGAGGGTCATTGACCTAGAAGCTGCGATACAATACTTGTTACATATTGTTTAGAATTATACAGTCACTGGTGAATAATACATTAAATATCACTGTTAAAATTAATGTTCCTTTCCTTGTGATGCTCAGTATAGTCTCTAATTGTATAGAAACAGTTATGCTGCAGAAACGATTTCCCTTTGGATTGAAATTTTTCTATCGAATTTAATCGTTTAATGTCATCTGGCCAAGTGTTGTAAAATAATGTACATTGTATGTGAATTTTTTGTAATGAGCGGTTGAAACTGTCACCTGATGAATATGATTTCTACGTCGAGTGTTATACTAATAGACATCGAAATTTTCTGAAAATATATTCCCGCTCTTACACAAGTCATTTTTGACAAAAACCACTGATTCGTAAATGAACAGACAAGGTAATGGTAACATTCCTAGATTAATGAAGAGTGGCTTACAAGAATGACGTGGGTGGGATTTGGTTATTATTCGTACAATTCGTTTTTGTAATCTAAAAGTCTGGGAGCTATAAGATGTATTTTCCCAGAATAGTATGCCGTATCTCAGGCGGGAATGACAGCAATTCTCGAAAAGTATTGGTTAAGGCTAAATGTACCGACACTAGTTCCATTTGTCGCCACCACGTAGCAGCACCAAAATAAGCAAAATTTACTAGACCGATAACGTCTAAACAAATTGTCCGATTTTCGATCTGTAAACGACATTGAACTCCTTTTTCAAGTAGAATTCACGCTACGATGCCGTTTTTTCAAAAAAGATTTCCAAAAAATTTTTGAAAACGTTTTCTCATAGTTCCGGGAAGAAATTAAAAAATGTGGGCTTATAGCGCGATGGCGACGTGCTTCCTGAATCCAACGCCGTGTCAATCATGCAAATCGAATGAATATTTTATTCATCAGGTGAAATTATCAAGGAGACAAACGCCGTTTTGAGATCAAAAATCGAGTCGCAAGATAAAAGAGCTCGTACGTAATCTCGGCTCATACTTTCTGGTAGAGGAATGATAACGGAAGATCTTAGAAATAAAATGTATGTAAAATAAGATGTTAGGACATGGAATATTGGTGATATCTACACAATTAATTCCATTTTCTTTTTGAAGTCAGTTTCAAATCGGAATCGATATTTTGAGTACCGCTCAAATAATTGTTTGATGGTATTCGAAGGAAGACGGAAATATGTGAACAAGATACATAGTTTTATACGACTATTACAGATGATACGAGACCGTTTGGCTGTGTTACAGCATCACTAGTTTGACACGAAGAAAAATATTAGACGAAAGGACTGCTGCCCAGTTGCCTGTCTGAAAGTGCAGCCTCCGTGCCGCAGGCGGTTGCCGTTCGGCGGCGTCGATGGAGGGCCCAGGCGGGTCGGGTGACGCAGGGAGGGGAGGAAATCAGGTATGTTTCCGAAATTTCACTTTACGCCGTCCTATTCATCCGATTTGCATGATTGACACGGCGTTGGATTCAGGAAGCACGTCGCCATCGCGCTATAAGCCCACATTTTAATTCTTCCGGAACTATGAGAAACGTTTCAAAAATTTTTGGAAATCTTTTTTGAAAAAACGGCATCGTAGCGTGAATTTTATTTTAAAAGGGAGTCTAATGCTGTTTACAGATCAAAAATCGGACAATTTATTGAGACGTTATCGATCTAGTAAATTTCGTATGATAGTGCTGCGATCTATTGATTTTTCCTATAAGTATTTTTCGGTGCATTTAGCCTTAAGGCTAAATGTACCGACACTAGTTCCATTTGTCGCCACCACGTGGCAGCACTAAAATAAGCAAAATTTACTAGACTGATAACGTCTAAACAAATTGTCCGATTTTCGATCTGTAAACGACATTGGGCTCCTTTTTAAAATAAATTACGCTACATGCCGTTTTTTCAAAAAGATTTCAAAAATTTTGAAAACGTTTTCATAGTTCGGAAGAAATTAAAAATGTGGGCTTATAGCGCATGGCGACGTGCTTCCTGAATCCAACGCCGTGTCAATCATGCTAATCGGATGAATAGGAGCGGCGTAAAGTGTAATTTGGGAAGACATACCTGACGCCCCCCTTTTCCTGCGTCACCCGACCCGCCTCGACGCGGACGAACGACTAAACCTGGCTGCCTGCGGCACGGGAGGCCGAACTTTCAGACAGGCAAGCTGGGCAGTCAGTCCTTTCAGTCTCAATATATTTTTCTTCACGTGTCAAACTAGTGATGCTGTAACACAGCCAAACGGTCTCGTATCATCTGTAATAGTCGTATAAAACTATATATCTTGTTCACATATTTCCGTCTTCCTTCGAATACCATCAAACAATTATTTGAGGCGGTACTCAAAATATCGATTCCGATTTGGGAAACTGATTTCAAAAGAAAATGGAATTAATTTTTAGATATCACCAATATTCTATGCCATAACATCTTATTTTACATACATTTTACTTCTAAGATCTTCCGTTATCATTCCTCTACCAGAAGTATGAGCGAGATTACGTACGAGCTCTTTTATCTTGCGACTCGATTTTTGATCTCAAAACGGCGTTTGTCTTCTTGATAGATTTCACCTGATGAATCTGTTTTCCCAAGTAAAATCGCGGAAGCTAAATTTTAAAATTGTTTTCTTTGTTGTTAATTTTAAAACTACTTTCCGAAAAAATAATGTAATCGGATACCGGAAAACTCTTACTGTCGGGCCCTGGTAAAGTAAAAGTGGATAAATCCTTTGCTAAATATTACATTACTTCTTCTAACTCGTGGTCTAGCGAAAAATACAATACATGTGCCCTTTGATACCAAAAAATCGATTGACACCAAAACATGTCTGTCCGTTAATGGTCAAGCCTCTAAATCATTTTCGGGGATTTCAAACGGATATTTTAATTTTTGAGGGTCCTTTACATTAAGCCTCAAAATCATTTTCGAAATCTTCTCAAACCGTCACCAAATTATTTGATTAAATTTTGTCCTCGTTTTACGTACAGATTGCAAGAGAAATGTGATTTATGGTGTTTGTTGACATCACTTATGTTTAGAAAATTGCTAACGTGCAATTTTAAAGGTCTTCCTTCAACTATAATATTGATGATATATTTTTTCCTTACTGAAATCTGTTCTGATAGATCTGAAAAGAAGATCAAGTTTAATTTTGAAACATTTGAGTAGTTTTCTGTGCAATTTGGAGGCGAAGTATAGGCAATTAAACAATTGTAACTTTTCTCAAAAGAGCTCAAATTTTTTTGTTTAAAGACGATAAAATATGATGGTGGTCTCATTTTCGCCCACCCGCCGTATTTTCGAAGATTGCAAAGGTCATGTAAGTTTATTGCAAAACCGCGTAGTTTTAGAGTAATTTAAGAATGAAATTGATGTATATATTAAAAAATCTCAAAAATCACAACAATTTTTTTCCATGGATAGAAGGGACGCTTAAAAGAATTACAATTTTCGTTGAACTCTATCAATTTTCGAAAATTGCAAATTTAGAAATAATGCCAGAAAGTGTGTGATGTATCATCGCTAGCTTTTATTTGAAATTGTATTGTAAGGATACTTACACAGTGTAATTGTACTAAATTACTTTAATGAAATTTGATGTTACATATTGCAGGAAAATCTGATTTTGCATATTCGATTTATAGATGGGGTTGAGCAATATTTAAATACTTGTCTTTGAAATATATATTTTTGTATTTAAAACTCTATTTTTGAGTTTTTTTAGCATATCTTTTGAAGATATATTTAAATACATAAAATAGATGTTTTTAAAAAAAGAAATACTTTGAAATACTGTAAATACAAATGAAAGAGAAGATAACAAGGATAGTTTGTTTTTCTTTGAATCTGCTAGTGAACAGCGACCGAAAAGGTATTGAATACCGGTAAAAAATAGCGGTATTTTTTCATACCTTTCTCAAATACCTTTATTGTTATATACTAGTAAATACCTCTATTGGACGTCTTTACCGGTATGGACGTCAATAAACGTTATACCGGTATTTTCAATGAAAAACAATAGCTTCCCATTCATACATCTTGACAAAATAAGTTACTTTAGTTAATAATATCTCACAAAATTTTTATTAATCAAATATACTTTCATAATTGTTATTAATTGTTTAATTTATAATTTTGTTTATATATATATATATATACACACACACACACACACACACACACACACACTCGGTCTCTAATAATTAAGGAAACGCGAATGATTCCACTAATTCTTATAGAGTAAATATAATCTCCACTTCGTCATTGCACAATGTTCTCGCCCACTGAAAACTACTCACCGCCCTCTTCCCTACGCTTGGGCATATCGAATTGCCCTAGTGTAACACGCAGCCCGCCGAAGAACGCGGCGAGATGTGCAGAGGTCAGAAAAGTCACGCTATCAGAACAGCAGTGTGCCAGAGGTGCGACCCTGCTTCCAGCTCAGAAGGGTGTCTTGAGAGCGTGCCCTGGCGGCACTGGGCTTGGATACAAAGGAGCGCGAAATGAGGAGCAAACATTCAAAACGTGACATGTCCACTTTACTTCTTTTCGAGAAAACGCAAAAATTTTATGTCATCAAAATTGTGCAGATGTTTTATTTGTACTTAATTCGGAATTATGTAATAATATATAATAGCTAAATATATTATTATTATAAAATTTAAATATTCTATGAACGTACATTTAAAGAAAACAACATTTATGTCAACTGGTAAAAGGAAGCCTGAACATCCACGGAGAAGTGATATGGCGGCGAAGTTAAATACTTATGAATTACAATAACAAATTCTGGATACTGTACGAGAAAACTAAAGAGAGGAATAATTTTAGAAAAAGCAGCGGAAAGAAAATTACACAAATTCATAAAATATGCGGGCATATCAAGTGATTGATTTCAAAATTTTAGGTCCCGAACACGCTCAAAATGATTTATTAATTTAAGAGAAATAATTATATATTTATAATATAATGTAATAGCGAGAATGAATCAACGAGATACAGGAACGCCGTTCCGTTAGAAATCAAGCCCTGCGTAAGACCAAAATCCAAATAATCGAGAAAATGGTATTTCTAATCCTGTTGTGTGGGTGTAAAAGCTGAACATTGAGATAGGCCGAAAAAAGGAAGATGCTTTTGAAGTATGGACACGGAAGAAAATATTAAACGTACAATGGGAGGGCAAAAAGATAAACGCCGAAATTTTGAAAGAAAACAGAACTTTCTAAAAGCCAAAGCCAAAAATGGAAAATAAAATATTTTGGACATACTGTGAGTAGAACAAAATCCTAGAAAAGGATATTATGCTTGGAATGATAGAATGAAGCGGAAGAAAAGGGTGTAAGTGGCATAATTGATATGACTAATACAAAAATCACAAACAAAAGGAAAAAAGCAGTTCGAGTCCGAGTGAGCAATGAACAAATTGCTAGCATCCTATTGCTGTGTATATCCAGATAGGTCTAACAAGGGATGGCTTCGATCTATGTTCTAGTACTATTTCTCTGCGCGTTGAGACCCCGAAGAATTGGGACCTGCAGATAAAAGGAGAGATGCTCACAGCCGCTGCTTGACCAAGACTGGAGCCGACAAATAGACATCATAGCACTGAACAGTGTGTTTGATACCCTCAGTCTTTCATGCATACATTCTGCCATTATTAGGGAAGAACTGCTGAATTATCGGCGTCCCTCCCAGTTTCGGATAGCAAGAAAAGCGAAGGAATGATGCTCAAGTAATACGAATGCAAATATCAATGTTCAAAATTAAAACATCTTTCAAAACCTGGTTTAGAAACATCGACCAAGTTCGTGCGGATGATTTTGTTTTGACAGTGGCCGTGATTGTTAATTTATAATTACGATTTAGACAAAACGGCAAAACAAAGTAAAAAGAATAACAGCGAAACTAAACCTGAAAACTATCGCCGAGGGTCTTATGGAGTGAGTCACAACTTCCTCAAATGGGTACAGGAAGGTGGGTGAGAGTGCTTGCGTTTGCCGCCTCTCTGCGTACGGTAGGACATACGTAGGAAATGCCAGAAAAATGGGGTCATTTCTTGGGCTGAAGATAGTCTACTGGATGAGGATGTTACATAATCACGTTCGCTTTATTCACAATACGAGATATGTTCGTGTGTCATGTTCGTGTGTCTATACAAAATCAATGTTTTGAAAATATCAACATCAATGTTGCATCCCTATTCTCGACACCTAGATAAGGATCGCCGATTTAATACATTTGCATTCTGATTCCCTAATATGAGGTTTATCAGTGACTGGTATGCTACGTTTTACTAGTAGTATATAAATCTTATAAATTGAATTGCAACCCGATTAAATGTTACTGATAAGCGTGTACGATGTTTAGAAAAATGGTATCTTAATGTAGAAATGTAAAGTTGCCAAATTAATAACTGTATAACAAAACATAATTTATCCCCCTCATAGACGGATATTCCTCTTCTAGTGTGGTGTTCCTGTCTAAGGGTTAAAGTTGTATTGCTTTCGTGACAATTTAATGCATTAAAAAATACATATATATGTGTCACAATACAATGATTTACACCACATCCTTTTACATTATCATTTACGTAGTTTGTATCAAAATGACGCGCCGGGAATTACTTATTCCAATCTTCAAGTTTATACAAATACAACAGAATCATTTTATATCAATATAACTTACTAGTAAGCTGGGACATGCCACGATTCTTAATATTATATTTCAATGTTTGTTACAGAGTTGGATTAGGATGCATCTCGCCTGCGCTATTTTACCACTTCTTCAATTTTGTCCGAAGTACGAAACTGTTTTAAAATTTTACTTGGGAAAACAGATTCATCACGTGAAGTCTATCAAGGAGACAAACGCCGTTTTGAGATCAAAATCGAGTCGCAGGATAAAAGAGCTCGTGCGTAATTTCGGCTCATACTTTCTTGTAGAGGAATGATAACGGAAGATCTTAGAAGTAAAATGTATGTAAAGTATTTTCTTTTTGAAATCAGTTTCCAAATCGGAATCGATATTTTGAGTACCGCCTCAAATAATTGTTTGATGGTATTCGAAGGAAGACGGAAATATGTGAACAAGATATATAGTTTTATACGACTATTACAGATGATATGAGACCGTTTGGCTGTGTTACAGCATCACTAGTTTGACACGTGAAGAAAAATATATTGAGACTGAAAGGGACTGACTGCCCAGCTTGCCTGTCTGAAAGTTCGGCCCCCCATGCGCAGGCGGCCGGGTTTGTCGTTCGTCCGCGTCGAGGCGGGTCGGGTGACGCAGGGAAAGGGAGAGGGGGCGTCAGGTATGTCTTCCGAAATACACTTTACGCCGCTCCTATTCATCCGATTAGCATGATTGACACGGCGTTGATTCAGGAAGCACGTCGCCATCGCGCTATAAGCCCCATTTTTAATTTCTTCCGGAACTATGAGAAAACGTTTTCAAAAATTTTTGAAATCTTTTTGAAAAACGGCATCGTAGCGTGAATTCTATTTTAAAAAGGAGTTCAATGCAGTTTACAGATCGAAAATCGGACAATTTGTTCAGACGTTATCGATCTAGTAAATTCCGTATGATAGTGCTGCGATCTATTGATTTTTCCTATAAGTATTTTTCGGTGCTTTTAGCCTTAAAGAGACTAGCCACTGTTGCCGGATCGTTCACACTTATATCGTTATATTTTAAGACTACATTCTCTACAAGGTTTGTAGTTGATTTGGTCGTATTTTTTATTATATTCCACATTGCCTTTGTTTTGTTATTTGAGTTCAAAATATCCTGATCGTGTTTCATGATTTTAGCCTGCCTTATGACTTTTCTTAACAATGATTTGTATTTTTTAAAGTAGATGAAATCTTGAGATATGTTATGACGTTTAGAAATGAAAGAAATGGACAAGTAATCCCTACGAAACTGAAGGTTAGGTTCCGAAGCTTCTATAAGGAAGCTGCCGGTTGGCGTAGTGTGAAAACAACCGGTACGTAGTCTCAGCCCAGACTTACCTATTGGGTTCAATTTTTTGACTAGTTGTTTGTTTGCTTTGTAGTACTTTGTACGTTGTTGTACGTTGTAGTACGCATCCGTAGTCTATTTTACTGAGGATGATAGCTCTGTAGGACATGAGCAAGGTACGTTTGTCTGCTCTCTAGTTATTATGATTTAAACATTTTATTATGTTCATTCTTCTCTTACAATCAGTGATGAGCTCCTTAATATGATGATACCAGGTCGGTTTGCTGTCGAATACAAGACCAAGAATTTTGATTGAAAGCTATTCTTATTGCTACATTGCCCATTTGCGATTATGGAAATCTCCCGATATCTTTCGTATGGATATCAACATGCATTCAGAT
Source organism: Teleogryllus oceanicus (assembly GCA_964035755.1). NCBI lineage: Eukaryota > Metazoa > Arthropoda > Insecta > Orthoptera > Gryllidae > Teleogryllus > Teleogryllus oceanicus. Next base: position 48,671,855 of record CAXIVR010000010.1, on the reverse strand, counting down.
TTTGAGAGGAGATAATAAATCCTGAGGTTAGTGAGGATCGTGAAGTTACTGAAGTTAGTGATCGAGTTCAAAGCTTCCCTTGAGTAATGATCTGAGAAGAGGGGAGTTCCTTTCCTTCACTTGGAAAGATCATGTCATCTGCATACTTACAGATGATTGTGGGTGACTAAATTCCTTGCCCAGCATCCATAATTGATATTAGGAATAAGGTGGAACATGCGGGAGCCCATTTTCCAACTTTTTGACTGTATCCATTTGATTATTGACTAGGACCTGAATACATCGATTACTTGTAAAGTTCTTGATGAATTGAAGAATAGTACCACCGATACAGTATGTTCCTAAAAACCCATATGACTCGGGGTATCATACGTCGTTTGAACGTCTAGGTTCACAAAAATGACATGTTGTCTGTTATGAATGGTTTCGGTAACGTAGGTGTCACGCTCACTAGATGTGAATATACGGAGTATCCTAGTCTTAAACCAAGTCGATCCTCAATGATGTTGTAGCGGTTTAAGCCACCGTATCTTAATCACCATCAAGAGAATCTTTTCGTGGCTTACAGAGATATAAAATTAGAAGTGGACGGTAATTGATGGATTGGGCACAGCTTACTTTACCTGGTTTATGGATGAAATGCGCAGTGCAATTTAGCCAGAGAGGGTTATAATCGACATGCGCAGTCATATCTCGGCGTTCTCGCCAATAAAATCTAATATCGATAATGAATGTCTGTCGAAGTCTAATATCGATCAATGGGTTTGTCACCAGTCAATTTATCAATGTTGTTGCATTAGTCAGCAGTCCGATGAATAATGAGCGATTCGTGAAATTTTGAAATTTAGTTATTGCAAGAAGCTCATGTGGTTGGTCAATAGGTTCTGATCTATCAAGTGGATAATAATAGATATTGATACCATTATGAGATTGCAAATATTGAATGTCGTTGGAAACTTTGTTGCCATGAATGGTCTTAATTTTCTTTCAAGACTCCGACAAGTTATGTGAATTGATCGATGATACATAAGCAGTCCATGATTGTTTTTTAGATTCTTTAACAATCCTTCTAGCGAGGGCTCTTGTTCTCTTATAAGCAATCTTATTATCCTCGGAACTTTTCGTTTTAAACCTATTAAAAGCATGTTTTGCTGCTTTAATGGAACTCCGGCATTCGTTGTTCCACCAAGGAACTCTCTTCTTGTGGCATTTCATTTGATAATTTTCAATAGCTGGGTGAGCAGCTTCCATGATACGTTTAGTAAAGTTCTGGACCGCATGACTGATATCAGAAATATCCTCGAGCCGGAAGGTGATTAGATCCGAACTGATAATTTCTTGAAAAAAGGACCAGTTAGCTTTGTTAAAGTTCAGTCTGTCAATAGGTGTGAAAGAACTGTAGTAGGAGCGTCAATATCGATAATAATAGGAAAATGATCGCTATCATATGGATATTCAAGTATATTCCATGTGCATTTTTGGGCGAAAGGAGTCGAAGCAATGGACAGATCGATGACACCAAGTTTACCATTGCTAATATTGATATGGGTGTGCTCACCGTGTTAGTAATGACCAAATTAGAATCTTCCACGAACATTTCTAGTAATATTCCCCTTTTGTCAGTCTTACATGAGCCCCGTACTGCGTGATGACCATTAAAATCATCTGTAATCAGTAATGGTTTAGGAAGTTGTTTTAGGATATCACTAAACTCCGAGTATTCTAGATTGTGACTGTTGGGAATAACATAAAGTACATATAGCACCAAACATATCGGTGATGTTATTTTCACAGCAACAGCCTCCAATTCTGACGATCTGGAAGAATGCCTCAGAATGGATAATTTGACATATATGGTAACTCGACCTGATACATATTCAGGGTTTGTTCTACTTTCATTATAGCACTGATAATTTCAAAGATTGGCTGAAAAATTAAATTTAAAATTGGCTTTTGGCAGGCATATTATGTCCGGATTAATATTGTGGCTCATTAATTGTAGATTTTCTGGGCGGCAGTGATATCCGATAACGTTCCATTGAAGAATTTTCATAAATTTAGTTCAATTGTTAGTAAAGATATGAATGATTACTGTATCTGACATAGAATGCATACATAGATTATGTCCTGTCTACTGGATTCAGTTTCAGATAAATCTGAATCCAGTAATTACATTTCAGCAACTTCTTCGTAAGTCTAGTAAATCTACCTATGAGGGTTCTGTCTGTTAATACCGTGTAAGTTTCCTTGAGCATATTAATAATTGCTGGAATGTCATTAGAATAATCTTTAACTATAGCAATGGGATCAGCTGAGCCCAAGGCATTTTCCAGTAATAATTGAAATTGTTTGTATCTTAAGGGAAAATAACTTGGATTGTTGTCAATGAGAGCTTTTGATGGATTGAGCATAACTTCCATACTTTTTAGAGTTATTTGCCTTGTTGCTCTGAATCAACTATTTTTTTCTTTGGTTGTTTTTAAGTTTTCCTTGATTTTTATTATCAGCATTAAGTGAGTTGCTTCAGATGAGGAAGAGGATTGATTAATGTAGCTTCTTTTATGAGGAAGGATACTCATGGGGTCAGTTGAGGGCGAGTATGGGTAATTTCTGAATTTCATCCTGTACAATTTGTATTTTCGTTCAAGAGAACTTAGGGCAGGGTGATGAATATGATGAGCAGTTAATCTTGTTCAAGAGTACAGGCTACCACAATCCATTTTAGGTGAGTTAGAAGTTTGAATTGAATGATTGAATGATACAAGGAGCCATTTTTTTGAGGTGCTAACATTACCTTCTGAACCATTGGTAATTGGGCTATAATTGTCCTCTTTGTTTGGATTAGTAATATGACCTTCAGATTGACATTTAAAGCAAGCGACGTTATCAGTAAAAAAATATAATCTGTAAGCTGTGTCGAATTTCATCAGGGTGAATGAACACCTGCCTTCTAAAACTCAAAATATGAGACAAATTAGGATCAGTCATACCAGCTCTTATAAAAGTAATATTGGATGATGTTTGAACATTAAGTTGGTTGAGAGCTTTTTTTGATGTCTTCATGTGGGATCACAGGGCAAACATTGGATATTATAACTCTGATGTGTTTACTAAGTAAGGGTCTGACACTTACTTCAATATCATTTATAGTGAGAGACTTGTATTTATCTGTAATATAATCAGCAAGTTTCTTTGAGCTTAAGAATACATATATAGAGGATATTTCCTGTTGTTGGCGATATAACGACACAAAATGCCTATCACTTCCTTGTATAAGCATTGGTTTACTCACATAGTCCTTCAGAGTTAATCCGTCATGCGCCTCTATGATGATTGATTGGTCCTTGGTCGGGAAGACATCAGTAGTAGCAGCGTAAGATTTCGTTTGTGCGTTATGAGCGGTTTTTTATTCAATTTTTAAATTTTATTTTACGTCAAAAACAGTTAAAAACTGTGATGTGCTACAATAATGTCAATTTACCATTTTAATTTCTCATTAAATTTACATTTTTTGTCTTTAAACTTTCTTTCAATTGACCTCTGTCACGTAGCCACGTCCGTCCACAACCTAAATTTCAGGCTCTACCCGTCACCTGAGCTAGCCGGCAATTACAGCACAGGTAGGTGGGGGCGTCGCAATATATATATATATATATATATATATATATATATATATATATATATATATACTTTCTTCTTCTTATATACTATAGTATTACATTTTCTACAACGTGTATGATATGTATTATTGGGCGATTGCGTGTTTATAAATAAATAAAAAACAAGAATTTCTCAAAAAGTTCCAAATTTTTCTTTAAATTTTGGTAGGATGGGCTAATGTATTATAAAATGGCATAACCCCTATTTTGCAGTCTTCCTAAGTTTTTTTCAAACAATTACACAATGTAATTGACATCTCTCACCTTAATATTTACATTCCCGGCAGTTTGAATACCAACACAATTTCATTTACGAGTACGCACTTCAAATTGAGTTATATAGTGTCTCAAAAACTCGAAAGTTTTCGGTGAAAATGAACTCTAAATTCTGATTTCAGAAACAGTCAAACGCAATTTTCTCGAAAACGACTTTACATTTTTACTTTCTCGTATACGTACGTGTATATGGAGTAATATACGTAGTATAGAGAAAGTTTTGTAATGCTGCGCGAAAAAACGGCGGATTTTCGGCACAAAAAATTAATTGCCGGGCCCTGACAACAAAAAAGTGAATAAATGCTGTTGCTTGATTAAGAAAAATTCCCGTAACACGAGGAGTAGCCAGAATCCCTGTTTTATGGGTTCTTGATGCCGAGAAACCAATTGAAAGCAAAACGTCCGTCCGTCTGTCATATGTAAACTAACAGCTCATACGACATTTTCCTAATTGAAGAAACCCCTGTCCATCTAGCTCTAATTGAAGCTTTGAAAAACATTATTTAAAATTAAAATTCTTAAAAATTAAAATTAATTAAATTACATGAAGCTCCCCGGACATTTTCAAAATTTTTTCTTTAAATTTCTTGTAAGAATAGAATAAAATACTTATAAAGGTAGCATAGTCCGATTTTGACGGTTAACTCCGAATTTTGGAAAATCCCAAAAGTTTGAATTTTTTCGGCATCTTTCTACAACTATAAAATTGAAGACAGATTTTTCCTACAAATGAAATTTGTTGCTCATAAATAGTTCTTTCATTAAGATCCTGTAGATTTTTTGAAAATTTTAGTAGTTTTCGTTCAATAGTACATGAAATATTAGCAATTTTAAATTAACAAAAACAAGATTTTCTCAAAAAACGGCTCCAAAGTTTTTCTTTAAATTTTTGGTATGGATAGTCCAAATGCACTGTATAAGATGACATAAACGTCATGTTCTATTCTTTGTTGTTGTTTTTTCAATTACAAAAATGTAATTATTTTACTTGTCTCTCACGTCAGTAATATTTACAATAGATGTGATTTCTTCACATTATTGTACTTATGAGTAGACGTGCTTTAAATAATGTCACATAAAGTTTCTCGAAATCTCAACAGTTTTCGAGAAAATGAGCACAAACTTACGCAGTTTCAGAAACGTTCAAACAGGATTTTCTCAAAAATGGCTCAATTTTTTTTTTCAATCTCTTCCAACGGATAGTGCTAATTGTACTGTTGAAGTAAAGTTCATTTTGGTGTATTCTTTTATTTTTTCAAAAATTACACAAATGTAATTTTTTTTAAAAATTTATGCACATTTCCATCGATTTGTATTCATTATTGAATTTGTGAGTGGAAATTCTTTAAATTATTTTAAATTAAGCTTTCCGAAAACAATAGATTCCTGTGAAAAATAGCTTCAAATTTCACATTTACAGTAACGCTTATCACCGCTTTCTTAAACACGGCTCCAAATTTTTCAATGAAAATTGCTATTTAGGGCAAGGTTTTAGTCTTCTTTAATATTCTTAAAATAATATTTCGGTTCTACTATTTGGAAACCGAAAAGTTGAGAAAATTTCAAACAAACATACTTTGGCCGGCGATAGATGGCAGCTGGCAAGAAGGAAGAGCAAGACTCTACAGTACCAGTTCACACTAAGGAAATTAGAAAACTTTACTGGGAGAAAGTCTGTGCCATTCTGTAGCACTCCTAGTTTCTTTACATTTCTTGAATGAATAGTGCTAAACAACGTGACATCAATGCCAAATCGATGTATTCTTTTGTTTTTTCAAATCCCTATTGTATTTGTGAGTGTAATTACATAAAATAATTTCATATGAAGTTTCTCGAAAACTCAAGCGTTTTGGGTGGAAATGAACGTCAAAATTCGCATTTTCAGGAACTTTCAAACATCTCAAAAATGGCTCGAAATTTTTGTACGAAAATTTCTTTATGGGACAATGTTGTACCCTTCTGTAACATATTTAAGGTTTCATTTTCTATTAGAGAACCGAAAAATTGAGAAAATGTGTAAAGATGTAGTTTGGGCGGCAACAGATTGCAGCTGGGAAGAGGATGGGGCAAGACAAAAGCTGGCGCAGACTAAGAAAAATAGGCAACTAACTGTTATGAGAATGTGTACCATTCTGTAGCACAGCTAGTTTTTTTGTTGTATGCATAGCATTTTTGGATACCAGCATGACCTTTCTGTTGCAAGAAATCCACAAATGACCTTTTTTGTTGCAAGAAATTATAATTCATAAAAAGGCCTTTTATGGCACAAATGAGTATTAGATTTTACGGAATGCAACTAACTTTTGGAGTTTACTAGGTGCTACGCTATCCCATACTGGACCTGCATAGGTTAGAGTGGGTTGAATAATTGAATAGCCGACCATCGTTTTCTCGCACAGACGTCAAACACCCGAGATGTCAGAAAAACGCTGTTTCGCAAAATTAAGTGCGTTTCTCTTATAAAATTATAATCCTGTTGTGCAAAAAATAGCTTATGCAACCCCCTTTGTAATGTTGCTTTATTGCATTTGTACATATTACATAAACTCGCTCCCAACGTCGCTCGTTTTCAGAATATGTACTCAATCAATAAAGCTTAACATGATACACTAATTGCATTAACTACTATTCTTTGTTTTGGTTTGAGTTATGGTAATTTTAAAGCAATGCAGACTATTCATTTCGCGGATGTACATTGTAAGTCGACCGTGATGTACATTGTCGACGACCGTGAGGTCACAGGTTCGATGCCCCGAGCGAGGTCAATTGGTATCACAATTAGATCATCTCCTAAGCTTACGTACTATTTTAAAGGTGTAAAGGTCAATGCAAAAAAAAATGTTGTTAATTTGAAAGTAAAAGAAATGTAATTTTAAAAAATCGTCAGAATTGATTATGAATTTGCATGGAAGGGAAGGGCATTTGTCTAATAGAACTCACGTGAAATAAAAAATTATCCCGTGTAGTTACAACAGCGCGCACTCTTTCGCTTCACTAACGGTTACGTAAAATAATAATCCGCAATTTCTGTCCATATTAACTCATTTCAGACAGCACTTAAAAACTCATTACCAATCGTGGCGCTTTGTGGGTTAATACATCAATACGAATTTGACAATCGAAAAGACCGTCGCATTCACACTGAAAGACCTCCCGACAATGAGAAGTTATTCCGAGAATTTCAAACTGCCGTGTTGCTGCGTTCCAATTATTGCAATGCAACCTGAGAAGTCCTGAAAGATTCCAGCGAAAGAAGTGCACTATTATTTACAGATAGGCCCTGGCCCAACTGTTTATTACCACTTCCATGGTCGGCTATCAGGGCGCCAATAGATAAAGCAATGAATGTTCTGGGGGATACGCAACCCGTCACTCATCCGAGTAAATCTCACGTTGCCATGTCTCTGCCAATACCTATTTTTATATGTAGTACTCTGATTTGAATGTATTCAACAAAACTGTACCTGTAGGAAAGGGTTAAATGAGATCCGCTTAAATCATCTCAATAGTTAAAGATTCTACTTGGTAGAGGGTCTTCTGAGAACTTCACCGATTGATAAATAACCGTTTCTGGGCACATCAACTGCTAGTCATTAGTCTCAAGAGTGTAGAACATTTTATATCTCAGTGGCAGCAGTGATCCTCCCCTACTGAAACAAAAGATCCAGTGCCAACTTACAAGTTGGCTTGCAGGGATTCTCCTTTCAAATATCTCCCCCTAGCGGGGCACTGTCCCAGCCTGAACAAACTAAGTGCTCAACTTGTGTGGTAGTATAATGTGTAAGGGGAGAGGGAAGGACAAAGATGAGGAAAGAAAGATTGTCCTCAGCAGTTTTGTAAAGGTACTGCTCTGGCATTATCCTGACGTGTTAGGAGAAACAACGGAACATGGGAGCAGCCAGCTGCTAGTATTCTCCTCTAGACAGAGGCTTAATTTGAACAAAATCACAACACAAAACTGGAGACCATTTGAAACACAAGTTTTAACACAGTAGTTTTGAACAGTCCACTAAGAAGAATACACTATTCCCAGGCTGTCTCCTAAAGGAGTGCACAGATTTTTTATTGACAGTTTTGGGCGTATCAACTGGTGTGGTCATTAATCACATAAATGTAGTGCATGTTATATCATAGGAGGTGACAATGTTCCTCCCTGTCCAGAACAAGAGATTCTGTGCGAACTTACATCTTGGCCTCTGCACGGGTTTCTCCCTCCAGGTATGTCATTGGGGCACCACCTTAGCTGAGACAACCTCTACACTCACGAGATGTGTGTTAGTGTAATGCATACATGCGTGTCTGAAAGGGGAGAGATAAGAGACAACAAAATTTGTTCCCATGACCTCAGCAAGTTGCTCGTATTTGAATAAATGCTATTTCAACACTTAATTGCAGGAAAGAAAATAGTTAGGAATGTTTTTCTCAAAGTGTGGATCCAACAGCTACAACTTCTCAATGAGTGGTTATTTGTATTTAATTCGTGGGCCCTTTTGAAACGCGTAGTTGTGAATAAATCTGTTCTTCAGAGCACTATGAGATTCCCACTTTCTTCAAACAATCTTAGCAAGAAAAATACTGAATATGATTCACTTGTATTCAAATTAAGCATAATCTGTACTGAGAAATATTTTTTAATGAGTTTCAAATTAAAAGCTACCATGATTACACATTTGAAAATATAAAAAAAGGACATTTTCTGAAAATAACTATGAAACACACATAAATTGAACTTAACATTAAAACAATCTTAAGTTTAGATTATGCATCTTCAGTCTTCAAAATTAACTCCTGCTTCCAATTAAAAAATTCTAACAGTCTACAGCTTTCTGTTTTTAATATGGAATCTTTTCTAAACTAGGAATTTTCAAGTGAGGAAATTTTTAAAGTGTTTATGATAACAAAAACAAGTTATATATAATACAGAAGTATAAAAATAACATTTAACTTTTAAATCTCTGATACAAGGAAAAGCACATGAAAAAAACAACATAACACACATTTCAAAAGTCAAACATTATTATAAGCTCAATCTTCAATTGTACAAAAGTTGCCACTGTCAATACAAAAATACAATTTCAGTACTGCAGAATTTTTCAAAAAGTCTTCTAATACTTGTAAATACCTTCCCCACTCTTCTTGCCTAGCTTTCCCTCTGACACCAATTTGTCGAGAAGAGGAATTGGTTTGAACAGCTGCTCATTAGGGAATTTCTTATGCCATCCTGGAATTAAAATAGAGCCATTTATTTAAAGCATAGAAAGTTTAATCTTTGAACAAAATTATTAGTTTTCATAAGAAATTCTATTCATGTCTTCCAATTATTTTGCAGTTTTTATTTATTGGTAACTTGTCTATTATTAACGTGTGTGTGCGTGCGTGCGTGCGTGCCTCTGTTTCACACTCTCTCTCTCCGTCTGTCTGTCTGTCTGTCTCTCTCTCTCTCTCTCTCTCTGTAAGCTTTCTTTCCGATATTAATGACATTTTAAATTATTAATTAACATTATTTATTATATATAAAATTATTAATTATTATAAAACATTATTTTCGAGTGAAATCATATTTAATTCTTACCATCCAGAATGAATTTTGTTGTATCTAAACCAACATAATCGCCTAATTCAAGTGGCCCCATGGGGTAACCAGCACCCAATTTCATAGCAGTGTCAATGTCACGGGCAGAAGCATCACCTGAAAGGAACAATGAAAAAAGTCAACAGAAGAAACAAACTTAACTGAAGTACAGGCAAGTCTTCTTGCAAAATTTTTTAAATCATTCTGCACACGCATTAAAAACTAATGACGAATGATACTTGAATATCAGTATTTCTCAAAACGTAATTTAGAAAAATTTATTTTTATAGGAGGTACACAAGGTAATTTAACACTATCCAGCAATTACATAAGTAACCAAGTAAACATGTCGCCTTGAGTTCCAGGCCACTTAACAAAATGCGTCCAAATAATACTGAATTCTGCATAACCCTTCTCAACCGAGAGCTAAATTCACCCAATGGAAGCCTCTCGTTCTGACGTTCAGGAGGGACTATGTAAAACTCCACAGCATTCAGACATTGAATGGTTCTTTTGCATTTGCAATAAATCTATGAAGTGATACTTCAGTTTACTTTTCCACCAAAGACATTAAGGATTTTCATTGCTCTCACAAATCCCTTAATCAGTATCCACATGCATTGATATACAAAAATCTAAATGGTAGCCACTATAGTATTAATGATTATTATTCTAAAAAAAATAACCAGAGCCTATGATTCAATAAATAATTTCAATTATGCATAAAGGGAATGACTGGCACATAAAACTATTTATTTTCTTTAATTTAATTTTCAACTTTCATAAAAAATCAACCAACCTCTCTCAAGCATTCGGAAAGCTTCTGCCAAATAAGGAACCAACAATCTGTTCACAACAAATCCAGGAGTATCTTTGCAAGTAACAGTAGTTTTTCCCATGTTCTTCCCCCATTCCATCATTTTCTGATATGTTTCATCAGAAGTATCTGGAGTTCGAATAACCTGTAACATTAATGAATCCACTGTTACCAATCTTATCAAACTGTACGTGTCGGATGATAATCAAATTCATTGCCATTGGGAAGCTGAAGTTAATTAAGATTTCAAAAAATTTCTTGCAATTGTACAATTCACAAATTACCTAAATATGCCTATATTAAAGAATAAATACTAATTGTGTTGCAATTGAAATAGTATTTCTTTTGTTCTACATACCAAAAGAAATGTGGGTGTGTAAAGTAAACTTATGGAGTAAGCTTTACTTCCTTATTATCTTGCTAATTTCATCTGGTCCAAAAATTTTAAAACAAATGTGAAGTAATGGAAATGCGGCAAGTCAATTTTAGCCAAAAATAACACACAAAAGATGCATTCCCTTACAATAAATAAATGCTCTAGGCAGTTCCAAGTCTTCAAAACAATACCACAATCCCCCCCCACAGATTTCATTACTCTTCACCACCCCAATTTCTTTCGCCATTGGCCTTTTGTGAAGCAGGGGAAATTTTTTTTCTTTGAAAACTGAGACAAATGCACACTGTTCAAAACATAAAACAATTAACCACCAATTAGCACAAAATAAACTTTTTTCATTTCATTTTTTCAAAAGCTTATTTATTATTTCCTAAATTGCTCAATAATTAAAACAAACTCTTGGTGGCAGCTATAAAAACTGAAATGAAATTTGTTCCCAAAGCGAGGTAATTCTTTCCCCTAAGAACTTGTTTCAGGAAACACATAACAGTATTGACGATAAGTTAACAAATTATTACCTCAAGCAATTTCATTACAGGAACAGGATTAAAGAAATGTAATCCTCCAAATCGATCTTTCCTGTTAGTAACTGAAGCAATATCTTGAATAGGAAGAGATGATGTATTGGAAGCAAATATTGTATGTTTTGGGGCAACCTGTAAAATTATAATTTACAAAATATACAAATACAACAAATGTAATAAATATTAAAAAGGGAGTGTTACCTAAATATCTGACACATACCTTATCAAGCGATGAAAACAACTTATGTTTGACGCTCAGGTTTTCAACAATAGCTTCCACTACAAGGTCTGTGTTCTTAACAGCGTCTTCTGCATTCAACGAAGTTGTAATTCGGGCCAATGATTCTTTTAAAAACTTTTCACCGTCAGCAGGTTTATCCTTGAAAGTTATAGTAAAAATTAATGCACACACTTCACCACATTCAATTAAATACTGTCCAAAAAAATTACTTTGTAAACTTTCTTCACAACCCTCTGGAGGCTTCCTTGGATACTTGAATGAGCTTTCTGCAAGGCTGCATCATTCACTTCTACAAGAGTTACTTGATGTCCCGTTTGAGCAGCAACCTTCCAGTCAAAACAAGAACAAAAAACGTATGCAAGGACCACAAACTTAGCATTAAAAACTGCATATGAGCCAAGAGAATTACCTGAGCGATACCAGAACCCATTAATCCACCACCAATTATTGTGACATGCTTTATTGCACCAGCCATGGCTGCAGAAGAAGAAAAACTGCTTTTCAGTATCAACACAGGTAGGGCCATTTTGTTAAAATAATGTAAATTTGGTTTTCAAAAATGCACCACCCAACCCTGGACTAGTTGAGTGCCAGCCGACGAGATAGTAATAGTTACTTATGTAATTTACCTCCCACTCTCAGTGGAAAGGGCGGTCCACTAAGGTCAAGGGTGCAAATTCCAAACAACAGGGTTTTGACGAGTGCGGACGAGTGTAAAGGGCAAATCAGTCCTACCGACATACACAAATTAAAACGAACAATGAAACCGGAGTGAAAGATAACATACGGTCACATACATTGTACATATTTCAACCAAATCATATAGGTTTTTTTTTTTTTTAAATGAAATACTGAGATTGTCGATAAATTAGCGGTAAATTTTATAAAACAAAATCACTTCCTCGAGATCATGTCAACAACAATGATAATGCATTTTCCATAGCATGTATTGCCTACACTGATGTTCATGCAACAAACGAGTACATCGCGGGCAAAACGAATCGTGAGCGTGACTCGATACCTACGCTCAACAAACGGACTAAATTTTTTATATAATTATTCAGATTTATTGGATATACTGTCATATCATTTCTTCTATTCATACTATTTTCTGAAAAACAAAACTGATATCACAATCGCGAAAGATGCACAAATTATACTTCTCCCCCATACGTCACATACAATTTTACCTTGGTCTATGGTTTTACAATTTTGAAAGGTCCTGTTCCGGCATTCGTCTGGTGTAGATACGAGAAACCACGGAAAACTACTCTGAGTTCTCCTCCAAATATCGACAATTCGATCTTGCTGACTAGTCAGTGACGAAAATCCTGCCATTTCCGGAACTCGAACCCTAGGACCTCCCATTGGGAGGATGCACAAACGCTAATATGAAACACCAGAGGACGTGAACCCGCTCTGTTAAATTTAACAAGTTAATTAACTATTAATGTTGTATGGGCAATATGTAAAATGTAAACTCTGTAATTAATGTACAATATTTCATTTAAATTCATTTTTTCTTAATTGGTGGTATTTAGCTTTGCGTGTTTACATAAGTTCTACCATTAAATAAGTTTTCTTTGTTACCATTCTTTATTTGGAAAAATTGATTTAAATATTTATGTTAGTATTATACAATTATTTAAATAATTATACAATACAATAATAGTATATTTACAGTATCATTATATACAAGTTTTCATGTAATTTTAAGTTAAATAATGCACATGTTTAAACAATTATTTTCTCAATAAGGACTCCAAATTTTTTCTGTACATTTTTTCATGTCAAAGGTCAAAATTAAAATTGGTGCTGGTCCCATTTTCTGCAAACTATGTATTGTCAAAAATTGCAAAATATTAACATTGCAGAAATGCAAATTAGAAGATAGAGATTTTGGTCTTGAAATAAAATCTATTCTAAAAAAATAAGATTTTTTTAAAAAGGTCATGTTCAAAGAACATTTTCTTAAAAACAGCTTCAAATTTTTCAATGAAAATGTACGTGTAGGAAAAAATGCAAGTAAACAGTATGTAAATGCGACCAGATAAGATAAAAAAGTTTTATTAGCTTTTATTGTAACTGGCAATACATAATAAGGGCTGTTTTGGTGAAATACAATTTTACATATTCTAATTAAAGTATACTCATCACTTTTGAAACATACAGGATATGCATAAAAAACCTATACGACAACATTCAATAATTTGCTCTTTTTAATTTTTTTTTTTTTTATGTGAATCAATTCAAATGTTACACACATTTATGTTAAACGTCCACAAATTTTCTTTAAACTCACATCTATGAAACTTTTAGGCCCCCTTGTAATTTCTGTACCAGTGACATTTAGTATTCTAAAAAATTAATCTTTAAATTAGATTTTATATAGTTTTTTGAAAAAAATGAATAAATTAGTTAAAACTCAAAGTTAACACAATTTTTACATTCATTTTTTTTTTTTTTTGATAGAGTAAAGGATGTGTAAAAAAAGTGTTGCAAGTCTCATGTTTGTCAAACTCACCTAACTTTTGAAAATTGCATTAGTTGGAAATACTGCAAGGGACCACTAGTTTTTAGGAAAGCTGTGTGAAAGGTGATGTAGTGATAACACAATGAATTTTATTTTACAACTTTGTATATACAACATCTAATAACATACACAATACTACTCTACTCTTACTGCTCTACAATACTGCTCTTTCCTGCAGAGTCAGGATTTTGGATCTTTTATTGGAGGGGGGGGCAAGGGGTCCCCCCGAATAAGATAGTAAAAAGTTGTCCTAAACCAAATGACATATGAGTAGTTACACTATAACTCTAATAGCGTTTTCCATTCGTTGCACTGAAACCCACCCACCCACTGACGCGATCGTCAGTGCAGTTTAGGGCGCCCCGGGTTGATGTGCGAATGGAACACGCAGTTCTTTGCACTGGTGCGCCCTAGCGGTGGAATGGAACACGAAAGCTGCCCTGGGTGCGCAGTAGTGCGACGAATGGAGAACGTTATAACATTAAAATCGATTTTTGAATGTTTACTTGGCCCCATCTCACCACCCACACCCTCTACGACACGAAGCGTGTTTCGATATTTTAATATTTTCTACAACATAACACTATTTTATTTGATTGAAAAATTAGAAAATAATTTATAGCAGAAAAACATTTTTAATTTCTGGCTAGCACTTACGCAATAGAGAGAAACTTGTGAAATGCTGCGCAAAAAAATGGCAGAAATTTTCGGCAGAAAAACTCTTATTGCCGAGCCTAATGAGAAAAATTGATAAATCCAGGTACTAAATTTACAAAACAAATCGTCTAACACGTGGTGTAGCCAGAATTAATGTTTTGTGGGTCCTTGATGCCGAAAAATCGATTGACGGTAAAATGTCCGTCCGTCTGGTATACTATGTGAACAACACTTGCACCTAAACCATGCGTAGGATTTTTCCCAAATTGAAAAAAACCCTGCTGATCTGGCCTGGGTCGAAGCACTGCGCTTTTGAAAAATATTCATTAATTTTTGGGGGTTCTTTACATGAAGCCCCTGCCACAGTATTAAAATTTTCTCAAAAATGGCCCCAAATGTTTTCTTTAAATTCCTTATAAGAATAGAGTAGAATACACTTATAAAAGTGGCATAGCTCCAATTTTCAGTGTAAACTCTGAATTTTCTATAATTTAAAAAGTTTGAATTTTTTGGTTGACTTCAACTACAAAATTGAGGAGTGTTTTCCTGCAAATGAAATTAGTTAGTAATTCTTTCATTAGTTAGTTTTCTCATAACTTAGAACTTTTCTCTTAACTTTTGGTAGGGATAGTGCTAAATGTACTATGAGATAACTAAACACCATATCGCACTATTCTTTATTTTTTTAATTACAAAATTTTAATTTTTTAACTTGTCTCCTATGTCGATATTTTCATTAGCGGAGATTTGTTCAAATTATTGTATTTACGAGTAAATATGCTTTAAATATGTCATATAAAGTTTTTCGAAAACTCAAAGGTTTTCTTTGAAAACGAGCTCAAAATTCCACATTTCCAGAAACTAAAATGCCATTTCCAAAAAACTGCTCCAATTTCGCGGAGGCAATAAGTCTCCACCACTATTATCCGCGCACGTTTTCTTCAGCCCTCGCTTCGCTAATTGCGGGAGGAGTGGGGAGACTGGTTATTTTGTCACGAGGATTTTAATATCAAGTTTGTCGTTCGTTTTTCAATGCAAAAGAGTTCCTATTACACAAGAGCGAATATTTCTGGTTATCAACTTTTGTATACAACGCTTGTTGCTATCATTTATTCTTAATTCAACTCATGTTGGCAAAAGAATGGGGGTAGGGATTCCGGGGTTTAAGAAAACGTGCGCATATAATACATCAAGCATGTAGTGGTAACATGCTTGATGTGTTAACTCAAAGATCATGGGTCTGAAACTCGGTGTGAAGAAAAAAAAACGTGGGTTGTAAGTTTTGTATGTTCATGTAGCAGTACTGTGTACCCATTAAAAATATGAGAGAGTACATGCTGTTTAGCACCACTAGTTGAGAGTGTCGCCCATTCAAATGAAAGGGGTAAAAGAATTGCATTTAAAAGCAAAGCAACTAAATATGCCTTTGCCTTAAAAACATGTAATTTATCCCTAGGAGCAGGACATTACACTTCGTGGATACCAAAGAAAGAACAAAACTGGTTCTTGTGAATTCGAAATATCTTTCATCAATATATTTTGAATTCAGTACTGTGTATCTGTTCAATATGTTACTTACATTTTGAAAAATATTATTAAATAATAATAATAATAATAATTTGTAACGAAATTCAATACTCAACAATACAAAGAAAACAATTTCTATTGACAAGGGTTTATTGAAGGATTTATTTATTTTTCTTATATGACAATTGAAAACACTGGAATTGTACAATTTTTCTGGCAAACACACCAAGATCGTTCTTCTGATCTCCAGTCTTGGGCTAATTGAGTAAAGAAACTGCTTAAGAATATTAATAAAATTTATTAATTGCCAGATTTTGCAATAATAAGCAGTTCAGTTCAATAGAAGTCCCAAATTTCAATAGACGATGACTGTACTGCTTATTGTAACATACTATAAGGGATCGTCCATAAATTATGCAACACTAGAGGGGGCAGGGGGTATGAGGCAGCGTTAAGTTGCGTTATATAGAGACAGGAGGATATTTGATTAGTGTGAAAAAACACAGATATTTTTTTAACAGGTTTTAACTTGTTGAAATGCTTCCTTTTTTGAGTCTTTTACTAAAACATTAAAATATCCTCCAATTACTCATTTGTATTAAAACATAAATAATTTAAAATTATTAGAAGTTATTACTATAAATGGAAATATTCCTTCATTAATTTTTTATTTTATCTGTACAATTATGAAGAAAATATTCGAAATTGATCTTTTTCTAAAATACAATTAAATTACGCAGTAGACTCTTGCCCATGCGCCATCCACAATGGCGATGTGTGCATGGCTTGTGATCAGAAATTTTCCTGCCTGTGTACCCTTCCTTCCCTCAAAATGGTCCCCAATCTTATTGTTAGGTGCAGTCAGCATGACAACGAATTCTGACTTCAAATATCATACATTTTAATACAAAACACACATAAAATGAATACAATTTTTTTACTGAGCTATAATTTGTTTTTACTTGTTGCATTTACAAGGAGGGGGAGGGGGTTGTCGCAGGCATTACATAATTTCTTTGGGGGGGGGGGGCAAGCGTGCGGTATGGGATTGTTAAAGGGAGAGAGGGGGGTTACAAAATACTCCAAATTTGCGTTACGTAATTTATGGATGGCCCTTAATGCCCAAAAATTCATAGGACAATTGTGTATGAAACTTATAATATATAATCGATTTATTAGGGTACGTAGATAAGTTTTCTCCTTTCTCATAATACCTTTACAGCTGTACATATATAATTGCTATTTGATAATATGTCACATTTCCATGCAAATTTTTTCTGATAACAAATATATTAATTCACTTTCTACCATAAAAACATTTCTCAACAAAGACATGAAATGCAAGTTGACAACTTAAATATTTGTTTCACACCGAAATACACAAATTGATCCAGTCAGTGAACCATCATTAAGATGATGAAATTGAAATCATTGAAATCTTGAGAAAAATCATTTAGATGTTCCTCTAGAGATAGCTGCAGTTTTAGTTAACTGACTTTGGTCCTTACCAATATTGATGAACAGCAGCATCTTGCTTACAGAGCTAGTTTTCTGAAATTTTGATCTTCTCTATGCTGATTTTTAATACAAACTTCTACATTTTTAAAACATTTTTTAAATTGAAAAATATAGCAGAATTATGAATGTTTTAATGTTAACACTATTACAGAATCTTATTTATTAAAATTAATTTTTCTTCAAACAAAACTGCAAAACTAGCTCTGAAAATTTCAAGTTTGAAATACTGGATGTTCAACATTAGTTTTTGTTTACATTTTTTAATCCACCTTAAGCACCACTGACATTTTACAATTTAACACTAAAATTATGTAACGAATTTACAACACTGGTATTACATAGAACAATTCCATAATTTAAAGTCAATTTTTCCTCTTGTACTTGACTTTGAAGTTAAGACTAGTATTATAAAAGCCATAAATGAGTCATAAAAATGAGAATACTTCTCATTATTTACAATAAGCAGGAAGTATTAACTCTTTAGGAGAAAGCAGACACCTAAGGTGATCTAGATTTATTACCATTTAACCAACCTTCTCAATTTGTATGTAAATTACTACAAATATACTTAAAAAAATTTCTCTGGAAAACACTATTCCTCATAGTATGTAAAGCTTTTCAAAGTCACAACTACCAAAACAGCCCATGATATCAACAAGCATGAGCCATACAGTCTTCAGTTCAATGTACCATCAATTAAATACTTAGTAAGTATCAGAAGAAAAGTAACTGGACACAAATTAAGCAATAGTATGAAAGCCAAAAAAGTCACAATAATTTTGATTAAAGAATCGCACATGAAAAATCTGAAATTTGATTCAGATATACCTCATCCATCAGAATTGATCAACCAGATAACAGAACAGTTTTACATCAAAACACTGACATATTTTACCCAATACAATGTAATCACATCCAAGAGTTCAAAATTTTGCACATAAGGGGAAGACATTTCCACATAATTGTCTGGATATGGATTGCTGCCACATAACATAGTAATAACACCAAAACATCAGACACAAATAAGCTAAGTTATACATCTATCACTGTGGCACAAATACCATATGTTTCTATTGAATGTAATAGTGACAGTAAGCGACTTGCCAAGCAGACAGAAACTCAAGAGGCCAAAGTTACTAGTATTGCAAAGTTGCAGGCACATCCTTAACAAACAAACTGACAAAAGTTCATTTCCTAGATCTTATTGTTTCAACGTTTTGAACAGTTATTCAAAAACAAACCGCAAAGTTTAAGTTTTATTAAATTCTTGAACACTTGAAATAAGAAGTTTTTAGATAAAACATTTTCTCAACTTGCAAATTGAATCTTTGAACTTTTGCCTATCAAGCTCCTGCCAGCAATCACAAAAATGTAAGTAACACTCCAAGCACAAGAGTGGATCACAGAGCTAGGCAAATTTCCTCCCAGAAAAACAAGTCTAAAAAATACTTGTGAGAATTTCTTAAGATTTTGTGTGTACGGTAAGTGAAGTGTGTAGTCCCTCCACCATAGATTTGGGGGGAAAAGCACTTATACTCTAATACTGCATATTAGCAAAGTATTCCCAGAAGCCACAAGAAGAACAATTATTTCTTAGTAACTCTTTGAACAAAATTTAACTAAACCTTAATCAAGACATACAAAAATGAAGTCCGACAAACATGACAAAAATCCATTGTGCATATTTTACACAATATATAGTTGGATTTTATAGATAAACTATGCTTTGTTAATAACATTACTACAAGGAACACCAGCACATTAATTCATTAACAAATAGTATGCAATGTCACATGCCATAATACTTTTTGTTATTGAAGTTAATGACGAAATAAACAAAATTAATTATTTTCTGGGCATTGAACTATTATTAGCCTACAAAGGCAACTTTTATTGACAGCACCTCAGCTCGCCCTTTCGAGCACTATTAAGACACTTCAACAAACTTTGAATAAAATTAATTTAAAAAAAAATCAGGAGAGTTGATTTGCTTACGTGCCAGTAACTGCAAATTAGTTTGATTATTTAACTGAGATAAAAAAAGCTTACAATATTACAGTAATACATTAATACAAGTTATTTACCACGTCTAATTGATACCACTGCAACAAATGCAAGAGTTTGAATATTCAAAGGAAAGTTTCAGCTTGAAGCACATTCAATCTACACCTAAATACCTAAAAGCCTAATGCAATGAAAATAATAATATATTTCTGGTATTTTGGGCCGAGTTATCCATTAGGCACATTTCTAAATTATGTAGATAAAGGGAGGAATAAAGACTATAATGGAATCAACATTATAATGCTATCACAAAAAGTTACATTGAGCTGTCACATAAAGGCATTTTCAATTATAATTAAATGCTTTGCAACTATTTTTCAAAATGTTTTGTTTGCTGAAAGCAACCCAAAAGCAGCAAAATCTTGGAGAGAGAGAGAGAGAGAGAGAGAGAAAAGAAGAAGAAGAAGAAAAAAAAAATCAAGTAGAAACTTTCCACATCAATTAAATGAAAACATAATTAAAATAAAAACAACAATGTAACACAGCATTTTTTTTATATTTTGCTGAGGAACTGTGCATGTGTCCAGGTCCATATCTCAGGAAAGTTTCATATCTTTGAAGACCGAACGATATTATTTGAATATCAATGTTCTCTCAGTATTTACCACATATGACATTAACACTAACTTTTGGCAATTGTAATAGTGTAATGCCATTTGTACAAATCATGAAACTGGTCCCGTTTTCTTCTAAAACATTTCTGATTCATCCAAATAAGTATCACTTTTCTTGAATGTGAAATCACTTTCTTCCCTGTATCAGGCACTATCTTTTGAATTCTAAGTTCTTTGTTCCCCAAATGGGCTACATCACTCCCTATTAGATGCTGGAACAACGCAGTGAGCAAAATTTGCAGCACATAAAAATTGAGGATAACAAAAAGGTACATTCATTTTTATAAAATTGAAAATTTATTAGACGTGCAGAGAAAAAAAATTAGTAAAATGAAACCAAGAATGAAAAAAGTTATTCATGATAAATTAGAAATGCTAACATATAATGTTTATTCAATTTAAGTCATACATTTTTCTGGATGAAACTTGAATCTTGGTGTGATCAATATTAATGAATAATTTGATTTCAAGCACAATACTTCGTTCACTAATTTTTTTTCATTATTTTAGACAAAAATGAAACTCATATCTCATTACTTTCTTCAATTTGCTTTCAAAAGTGAAATATCAATGGATCACTCAACATTAATTTTCTGGGAGTGCTACGTCTGATAACTGTGGGAACCTCTGGTTTACATTAATACAAATTAGACAAATTACCTATGGTTTCAACTTTTTGTCAATCAGGCAACTGACGCACCAAAAACTCCCATAACTTCTGTTTTAGTGGGTTTATATGCAAATATATTGCCCCAGCAAGAACTCCCCTTCAAACCACAAAATGTAATATCTTGTATGCCATATATTCACTTGTATTCATACTGAACTTTGAAAGATATTAAAAGTGAATCATTCAATAGAATTGGAACTTCTTTTTTCACAATGGAATTTTTCCATCCTTTACCTACTTTTAATGGGACTTTAGAAATTAAAAAAATATCATGCTAATTTTAAAAACAAAATACGTGAAATGCAAGTTGTTAATTATCAGTGAAGGCCAGAAAATCCTGTCTGGATCATCATAGAAAAGTAAGGGTTCAGAAATATTTACAATTATTGACATAATTGTTTTGTTAATACTGATTGAGGGCACAGGTTTAGTGTCTGCAAAGTTTACTTTCACATTCTTCAGAGTACATTATTTGACATCCAAAATTAGGAACAAAATTATTTTGTTTTAGCATTGAGGATTGAGTTTCACTATGGATAAGTACTGGTGTTTCATGTCATTCACTCACAATTCATTAAGTCTCCCAGAAACTAGTACTAATGTTCTAGGGAATCAAGCTATTAACAGAATGTGACATTACTTCATTTGAATTAGGAGACAGTTTCATTAACATCTACCAAAATTCAGCATGCATACACATGTTCTAAATCTTCAGGTATAACATCAAAACTGTAAGAAATATGCCAATCCTTTGCATCAAATTATAAATGATCTCCCCAAAGGAACTTCTCGAAGTGAACCACAGTTAACTCAATTCAAGAATCAAAATTAAATTCCTTAATTTATTTGTTACATTAATACTCTACATTTGACAGCTTTAGAGCACAGACAACTTAATGGGGAGATCCTTTCTCATAGATATTACAGCAAATGATCTTCAGTAATACAACATCATAAAGCAGTAAAGACTGCAACGGTTTAGTAATATTGTGTGCATGCCTGATTGTTGGAGAAGGCGTATATTTGGGACAAATTAAAACAAACAAGAAAAGTTGATATTTGTGGTTTTGAATTTCTGCAACTGATAATATCCTGAATTCCCCCATCAAATAAGGAATTAAATTTTTTCATATGAGTTTGTAACTAACAGTACAGAGCATACAAAACAACTACCAGGATGTGGATGGAAAAGTTGCATTCAACAGCTGAAAAAACAAAGACCTTTCATTTCTGATAGTTGTAAATATTGTTGTTTAATAACAACGATCTGTAAATTAAGTTCTGTTTCTTAACTTTTTTGACAACTTTTCAGAAGAATTACAGACATAGTTCACACAAATGAAATAATCTTCATTCAGGAAGCTTTTAGTACTTTCATTCACAAACTTAGCTGCTGAATCTGATCTGATACAGATTCAACTTCTGGGGTTTTGGATTATCGTAATCTGTTTCGTTAGAAACAGTCATTTTACGTCTTCTAGAGACGAGACTTATATAGTCCACTACTATCAGGTATTTGATACAACAGGAGTCAGTGTTGGGGATGTCTTGGGAAACCAGTCTGCATCGACATCCGAATTTTCGCTCTTCGTATCGCATTCTTTCCTCACGCATACTACATAGAGTATAGGGTTTGAAACGACGGGGCGGTGTTTACGACGACCTATTCAACTACTGTTACGAAGCTCGTGTTCATGTGCAAAACGTTCAGGGCTTGTCTATTCACATTGCACTGGCGGTTTGCTGTTCCTTAGTACTCGCGGCGACTCTGCGTAACAGAACTCAACATCCTAATTCATGCAGAGCGGGATCACCCGACAATTGGTTCTTCCATCTATAAAAAGCATAATAAACACCACTAATAAAATATCCTTCGAGCTTTTAATCTGAGTTAACGCACAGAGTAATAACAAACACGTAACCTACTTACGATTCATGCACCAGCTGTCATTCTACAAACACACAAACAAAACAGAAGCAGCCATCGCAGCGCAATCAGTCACAATCTTGAAACAAGCTACTTCACCAATTTGAAGAAACAAATCAAATTTACTTCCAAAATCATGAAATTGTACAAAATACTAGACGTGGTCTACGGGGAACACATTTTTAGAAGTAATTGTTGCAACAAAACCATTAATAGGGATTCGTGACACAAAATATTTATACCAATTTCACGTTAAAAATAATCTTGCCTGTCAGTGCCTTTTTCCCAAAAATGACGTTTCCAATGTTGACACCACCTATCAACAATATCTAAGGAAACTTTCAGCATCCCTAAATTAAATTTCGCAGGAACCATTAAAGAGCCTGGGGCTGCAGCTTGCTTTCAATTTATAGTCCCGACGTACCCTGGGCCCCGAGAGAAAATTAAAAGACGGACCCAATGTTAATCCTAACGTTTATTCAAATTTCTAATTTTCATGGGGGGGGGCCGCCATCTGGGCCCCCTGTTTGAGCCAATAGCGTCGAAGGGCTTTCCCTACCAATGGAGGTGGGGGTTTGACGACCGACTTTTTAAAAATGAAGTTGTTTTAAAAAAATGGCGTCAAATGAATACATTATTTTATGTAAAATACCCAGGTAATTAAAAAAATTTAAAAACTTTGGATTTGGAACCCAAGCCCTGAATGGAATTATTGGCCAGGGAGTAAAAAAAAAAGTTATTTTAAAAAAACAAAATATTTATTTCAAAATTATGAAAATAGTCATACACAATATAAAAAATAATACAATTTTTTACAAAATAAATGTAAAGTAATCAAATAAAGATTATTTTATTTTTGCCATTGACTAAATATTAAAACCCAAGGAATTTAGACAATTGTCAAATATAACTAGTGACCATTATTTCTTTAATATTGCATCATTATTAAAATGACATTCCAGTTTCAAAAAACCTGTAAAACAGCCTATTATCAAAATTGCCCAAGGTACAATAAAAAATGAATATTATTAAAGTTTTATAAATAAACAGGAAACTTGCATCTGCACAGTCAAAAAATCGGGTTTTTTTGCTTTTTTAAAAGCAAATTACACATTAAACTGCATTACAAGAAACATGTTTTCCCTCCTACCTAGTACAAGGGGATGAACAAGAAAAAAAATTAAAATTTTCTATTCAACTTCATTAATCTCAAAGATTTTTGGACTTGGTATGTTTCACTAATATTCCGAATCACAGGCAAATATTTGTCCAAAAGAGGCTAGTTGCTCAATGGATCGGGGATGAAAATAAAGGTCGATTTTATATCCAGAATTACTCAACATTTGATACAGATATTAACAGTTTTTCAATTACAAAAAAATATTTTCTTGTCTTTCCTAATCATGTTATGTGACTAACGACAAAATTTTCCCTGCAAAAAAATATAACTAAAAAAAGCACTTATCATACCGGAGATTATCCCCAAACAGACACCCTTCAAAAAACCATCAGAAATATGTTTAGAAAATAGCTAATGTTTCCCCGGTAAAAATAAAACTGTTATAAAAAAGATTTATACATAGTTCACAAAAACAGATAGTTAAAAACACCTGAGAAAAAAAATTTACTGCAAAAGAAACCCCAAATGATTACCACTAAAAATAAAATTTTTTTTATTCAATTAAAATTAAAAATTTCAATTTGGTACATGTCTCCAAAAAAGTGGTCCTGCATTTTGGGATTTATTAAATAACATATAGTAACGGGAATTTAACAGAATAGCTTTCCCCAAAGTTAATTTTTCTAATTTCCTTTGGAGGACTGCCTATGGTTTTCCCCCTCATCCTTCCAGCGGGGCATCTATCCCCCCAAAAATACATTTTTTACCATTTTCAATTTTTTTCTTACCAAAAAAAAAAGAACCAAAATTATTTTAAGAGTATTAAAGAAGGTTAAAACCTTGTCTTAAAAGGTTCATTAAAAATTTTAACCCTTTTAAAAAAAAAGGCCTTTTTGCCATTGTAAATGAAAAATTGAAGTTTCTTTTTTCGGGAATCTATTTGAGTTTTAAAAACTTCATTTGGGGTAATTTGAAGAACTTCCACTACAAATTCAATAATATATTTTATTGAAATGGGGACATTGGCATGAGATATTAAAAGAAATAAAACATTTGTGAAATTTTTTAAAAAAAAAAGAATCCCAAAAATGAACATTAATTATATTATATTAAATAGTCCCCATTCCCACTATTCTTGAAATAGTTTAAAGAAAGAAATTGAAGCCTTTTTTGAGAAAATGGTGTTTGAGCTATTTTTAAAAAATGAGAAATTTTGAGCTCATTTGAATAAAAAGTGTTGATTTTTCAAGAAAATTTACTTGACATTATTTAAATTTATGTACTAAAATATAATACTGACGGAAAAAGGGGAGCCCCCGGGAAAATTTTTTTTGTCATTTTTTAAAATTCCAAATAGTTCACCCACAATTGCAAAAAAACATTAATATTTACAAAACAATCTTCACACCTTAAAGGGAAGAACTATTTATGACATCAAATTTAATTAAGGAAAAGTCTTTTAACTTCAATATTGTAATTGAAAGAAGGGTTTTAAAAACCGGACATTTTTAAAAATTTTTGAAAATTAGATTTAAATTTTTAAAAATTGCCCTTTTCCCAAATTTTTAAAAGGTATTTTACTCTGTTTTTCAAGAAATTAAAACAAAAAATTTGGTCCCTTTTTTTAGAAAATTTGAATCATTTTTTCGGCTTCAATAAAGTTCCTAAAAAATAAGGGAAAGGGTTTTTAAAAAATTTTTAACCTTCTACTAGATACAAATTTACAGGGTTTCTTCAATTTGAAAAAAAATTAAGATGGTTTAGGGGGGTTTTGTTTGTTCACATACCACAGACGCTTTGCTTCCAGTTGGTTGTTCCCCAAGATCCCAAAAAACCCAGATTTTCCCAATTCCCCCGTGTTACAGGATTTTTCTTCATTTAGCAACCGAGAACTCAGACTACATGCCGAGCAGATCCTTTCAAAAGAAATAAGGATGTTTAATTAAATTTCAACGAAAAAATTTTTTTAATTTTTAGTTGCTAATAATAATAATAATTATAATAGAAAGCAAAACCTTTTTTGTGGGAAGCCTTCTTAATAAAAGACCTGAGTGCACTTTTCCAGAAACCAGGACACATCAGCAAAAAATTTTGGCCCGGGATTAAGTGCTAGTCTGGCCCGCTGCAGTGAACATTTGCGTGGGAAATGCTCCATACATACATATCTCAACATTAAGGGGAATTTCCCAAGGGCTAGATGCCAAAGTCAGATCCCCAATTTCCTTTTTTAAACCCTTTTACAACACCCCAATAAAAAATTTGTAATGTTTTTTGAGCTATTATAGTTATATCAAAATCACCTTTTAAAGTTAATATAGCTATTATAATTTTTCAAATTTTCATGATTTTTTAAAACAACCAGTGCTTTCATGATTTAATACATTGGGTATTCATAATAATAGTGTTTACAATATCCCCGTTAAAAATTACAAGGGAAAATTTAATTTTTTGGGGATTATTTAAGAAATACATTTCATACATACATACATACATAGTTAATTTACGTCACTAAATAGTTTAAAGAAAAAAAATTTTTAAAACCATGCTAAGTATTTCATATCGCTTTTTCCTTTCAGGGTCTCTTGGGAAAATTAAAGAATTGCTGTTTTACCCTTTTTATTTTTTGGGTTTTATCGGCAAGAGTACCCAACAACGCCCTAAATTGGGGCATTTGAGAAACACAAAAAGCAGAAACACACAAACACCAAAAAACAAACGCCTGGCAAATACGTTCAGATGAAACCGTTTCGCTACACAAAACATGTTAATAATTGCCGGGTCTGGTTTTTAGATTTTGCGCGCCGCGCCTTTTGGGCCTTTTGACGCCATTGGCCCCCGGAGGGCCCGCATGGCGGAATTTTTTGGGTTTTGAATTAAAAAATTTGAAATTTAAAAAGAACAGGCCGGGGCCTTTATGGCAGAGGACTGCTCAGTCCATGATGATACAAATACATAGGTGAACCCGGGTCGGCATGTAAGCTATCCAGCCAATAAGTATTCAAACTCGGGGGATGCGAGGAATTTTAAAAGTCAAAAGATCCCAAAACTGGAAATAGAAAATTTTAAATTTTTTTGAAAAGTAGGTTAATGAAAAAAACAATACCTAGATAAAAACCTTTTTTAATTTTATTTTATTTATATTTCAAATTCTTCGTTCATTAAGTATTTAACTTGGGAAAATTATATGAAAAAAAAAAAAAAAAGAGAGAGAGAGAGAAAGAAATATAAAGGATTTAAAAGGGAGACCAAAAAGATTTTCTATTTAATATTATTGCATCAGGGAGTAATCCTTTTAATTAAGGGAAAACAAACAATTTTATATTTTTTCTTATTTTGTCATTGTATTTTCCATAAACCATTTTGGAACCAAATTTTTGATCTTCAGGTGTTCTTTAATATTTTTAAAAATTTCCCAAAAGTTTTTCCACCTTAAAAATAAAATTTAGAACCAAAATGTAAAAAAAAGAAAATGAAATAGAATTAATCAAAGAAAAAAAAAAAACTATGATGCAACTAAATGTCTAATGGGTAAAATTTTTAAAATCTATGAGGACAAGTCTTACCCAAAAGATTAAGAAAAAGGGAAATTTGAAAAACACACTTAAAAAAAATTTAAAAATTTTTGGATAATAAAAACAAAAAAAATTGATGGAAGGATTGGGATCAATTTTAAAACCCCAATCACCAGCATCGGAAAAAAAGATAAAAAGTGTCTAAAAATACGAATAAAAATTTGAAATTTATTGAAAATTCCCTGGGCGGTGGGCGACGCTAGCGTTGGGAACCCAGGGAAAAGCGAATCGAAGTTTCAGCATTTGACATTGGGTTTCCCATTAAAATTAGGGGAAAAAACGTTAAAAGCAAACAAATTTTTAAATATTTCAAAAAAAAAATGTTAGGAACAAAATTAGTACGAGTTTTTAACATTCCTTTCTTTTTTTTTGTCAAATTAGTGTTGAGAGAACGTGGTGGAGTGCGCAGTTGGGGGAGCACCGCCCCCCCCACACCAAAATGTCAATCACATTCTAATTTTATTCGTAGAATAGTGGGTGAGGGGTTGTGAAGGGAAAAGGAAAGTACTAACTTCCATCCCCCAAAACTTATAACTAGTGGTACTTTTTTTTCTTCGTATTTTCACGCAAAAAATTTCCCGGGAAAAACTCAACTTTTCGGAAAAAAGAATGCCCGTATTCATGCGATGTGTGCGTAAAGGCTTTTAAAGATTCAGGCTCCCTCGCAAGGCACAAGCTCACGCACACGGGAGAGCGCCCGTATTCATGCGATGTGTGCGGAAAGGCTTTCAGTCAGTCAGGCAATCTGATAAAACACAAGCGCACACACTCAGGAAAACGCCCGTATTCATGCGATGTATGCGGAAAGGCTTTTACACAGGCGTGCGCCCTAGCCGTACACAAGCTCACGCACACGGGAGAGCGCCCGTATTCATGCGATGTGTGCGGAAAGGCTTTCAGTCGGTCAGGCATTCTGATAACACACAAGCGCACACACTCAATAGAATGCCCGTATTCATGCGATGTGTGCGTAAAGGCTTTTAAAGATTCAGGCTCCCTCGCAAGGCACAAGCTCACGCACACGGGAGAGCGCCCGTATTCATGCGATGT
This sequence comes from Teleogryllus oceanicus, assembly GCA_964035755.1. Lineage (NCBI taxonomy): Eukaryota > Metazoa > Arthropoda > Insecta > Orthoptera > Gryllidae > Teleogryllus > Teleogryllus oceanicus. The sequence goes on along the minus strand of CAXIVR010000010.1, from coordinate 48,643,117 downwards.
GTGCGGAAAGGCTTTCAGTCAGTCAGGCAATCTGATAAAACACAAGCGCACACATTCAAATGAACGCCCGTATTCATGCGATGTGTGCGGAAAGGCGTTTAGTGATGGAGGCGCCCTTGCTGTGCACAAACGCACGCACACACGACCAATTGGCTGTGACGCATGCTCGCTTCACTTCAGTAGCAAGTCTGCGATGATATCTCATTGGCAACGCACTCACGTCACACAGTGAACTGTTGTTGTTTCTGCTAACTCTTGTAGGCTGCTCATGAGCCTAGAGTATGTGTGTATAGAATATGTCAACTCATGACAAATAAATTACAATTCTAAGTAAATTCAGTGTGTACATTGCACATGTATAATGTGACAGTGCATTTTAATATTTATATCTTTAACTGTATGATGATTGAAATGGTAAATTGCTCGTCAAGAAAGTTTACAGCCTTTGAAGCAATCAAGATGATAAATTTACAATTGAAGGACAAAATCTCAATTTTCTTATGATAATTTAGTTTTTCAATTTGTTATACAATTATCAAGTCCCTGCAATTATAATTTTTAACTAATTACAGAAGCTTTAGAATTATCCCAAACTTAATTTCCGTTGCTTCTTTTCGACCACTGACAAAAATAATTCTTCGTAATAACGTTTCCTTATGAAATTTAAAATTAGATTTTTAAATATTACTATTAATGTGGAATATGTTCAACTTAATAATCTCTCTATAAGAGATCAGACATGTTAAGCTCGTTTTCGGATTTTTTATCAACCTCGAAACTCTTAACAATTTTTATAATTCACAGATAAATTATGCAATAATAATAAAATCTTAGTCATAAGAAAGTCAGAACTTTCAAAATTATTGAAAGAAAAATTTTCGAATCAGCCGCTGATAATACCAGCATAGTAGCATTAACAAAGATCACTCGTTCTATAATTTTTTGGACCAAATTGTTCCCCCAGAAGCCACTGACATTATCAACTTGGTCAAAGACTTTTCCTTTCTTCTAAACGATTTTGAGAAGAAAAATATTGTAATCCAAAATATTTAAGAATTGGAGAACTACATATACAATATGCCGGAAGAACAAAGAAATTTAATCCATTGGATATTTTCAAACAGTATGTCATCCTGTGTGTCTAAACCTATCAAAAATAGTGGACATGAATTGATTTTAAATAAACTTCAAAAAAGCAAACAAATTTTTCACTGACAACCCCAATCTTTTAGTAGTGGAGTTTGATAAAGGTGGCAGCCATGCTATTGTGGATAAAACAATATGGATTCAAAAAACGTCTGAATTTTATACCTCCAAATATACTTTACTAGGAAAAATTAATATTCATAAAATTATTGGTGACACTCGGGCACTGATAGAAAAACAGAAACTTAATCATTTCATTGATTTGAGGACATATAATTTATTTTATCCAACCACAGGTATTATTCCAAGGATATATGGTTTCATCAAAATTCATAAAAAGGAGATTTCTTTTTAAGACCTATAATCTCTACTGTAGCATCCCCTTTGTACAACTTATCCAAATTTCTAAACACTATGGGTCAACCCATTTTTAGTGGTCCAGCATAACAGTATAGTTAATTTTTGTAAAATATCATTAATAATATAATAATAATAAATATAATAAATAAGAAACGATCCCCTTGAAAATTACACCCTCTTAAAAATTGGAATTTTCGATTTTTTCCAAATTTTCAACTGTAATATGTATTGGGGACCAGATAAAAATCTGAAAATTGCACACATTGTAGATCACTGTGATACCAAACTTCATTAAAAATTTTAACTTTTAGATTTTACTCAAAATATTTTTTAAAAAATTATAAACTTTTGCAAAAAAAGACTGTTTTGTGCACAATACAAACAAATTGCACTTTGCTACACATCTAAATGCCGGCCACACTTTCCACCCAGACTCGGACATTAAAATTCTTGAAATAGAAAATAAATTCTGTAACAGAAGCGCTTTAGAAATCTTTCACATATTTCAAGCCAAGCAGAAATCTAAGGCCCTTCTCAACTAATTTCCCTCTGTCCCCTCTCCTAATAAATTTACACACCCTGACCTCACTAACTGACTCCCCCCCCTCCTAAGACATTTCCAAGAAAACAGTAAACAGACCTCCGACCCCTCGCCGTATCTCTGGAAAGCAGTGAAAACCCCGTGTCATGTTTCCTTTGGGCACAGTCTACTGACTTGCCGAAAGCAGCGAGGTAAGCAAAGTGGCTCAACTTATTCATCAACATTCAATTATTTCCTCATCTGTGTAATAACATTTGCTATTAATTATTATTACTATTCCCCATTTCTTATAGTTATTTTTTTTTTCTTTCTTCTGAAAATGAAAATGTATATTTCTTCATTTATATTTATAATTGATATTTTATAATGTTTAATTTGAACTGCTACTAAACCTCCTGTTGCATATCTTTTTTTGAAATTTTATCTGCTATCTGTAACTAAAAACTTTAAATGTATCAACGAAAGCAGTTGCTGCTGCTACGACGATGTCGCTGCTGCTGCCGATGATGATGCCACACAATCTCATTCACACCGGATGCACATTCTGCAATACCAACTTATTGACTTTTAAATTGTACCAATTTCATTTGACTTGATCTTGGACAGAAATGCGTTTTTGCAGAAACCAAAATCAATCAATCGTGCCACTCCGTCTGCTGGTTCGGCGTCGCGGTACGCAGTGCAGGTCACGTTCGTCGCCAGCCTGGTTCGGCGTCGCGGCACGCAGTGCAGGTCACGTTCGTCGCTAGCCACCAATTTGCACACCCTCAATTGCGCAATTGCATTAAAGCTCCAGCTACCATATGGGGATCATTTCACAGCGCGAAACACACAATTCTGGAAAACCGCGAATATTCTGCGTAAAGCGCAACGCACGAAGTCCTCGCTGAATGTTTAAAAAATCACGGCGCGTAGATGCACAATGTCCTATTACAATACAAAACTTCGTTTACACTTCCCTTCAATATTCAGACGAGATCGCGTAAAATTCGTGTTATTAAACACGATAAAAATATCCGCCTATTACTGCTTCAGGCCGCGATCACAAAAATAAAAAACTATTATCCTGCATTGCCACTATTTACTAATTATGCGCCACTATTTGCCAATACATGTGTAAATTTTTTTATAAAGTTCGTGCGCCATTAAGATAAAAATGAACTGTTTTTCAAACTATAAATTCCGAACAATCATAAAAATGCAGCGTCTAACACGGACCTCCCGTTCACACACTGCTCGAAATTTTCTCTCCTTGGGCATTGTTGTCCTCAGCTTATATAGTTTTTCCGCCAACAAAAGCAGATCACCCGCTTAATGCGCCGAACATCATAACGAAAAGTATTTCTTCTTTTCGTTTATTAACGTTTACCTGCCTTATCATTGCCTCTATATTATGTCCGAAGTTTCTCTGATAATAGTCATAGGGTCTTCACCTCTCAGCGCCTTATTTAAATAAAATATTACAATTCGCCGCGCGTCGTCTTATCATGACGTCACGACAATGTGTCTCTTGTTTCATGTCTTTTCTAAATATGAATTTAACACTTAATTTTGATTTCGCCTCCTAGGCGTCCTCCAAAATTGTTCACACTCAAAATTTCTATAATTTTGCTGTTTTATTCTGCAAATCTGCTTGATCCTTTGAAGCGTTCTCTAGTAAGAGAAATAGTAAATAGTAATTTATAGAAAAACACTGTCGTAATTTGCTTCTTCTCGGCAACAATGGCGTCTACATGCTTTTTTAAAACTGAGATGCTGATTACTAAAATTCTGGAGATTAAAGCAGACCCTGGTCGATTTTGTTCATTGTTTCAAATGATTCTAAACTTGTGCTTTTTCAAATGTTCACGTTATGCTTCCCATTCCTCCGCACATTCATTTAATTTAGAAAAAATGTTCGTTTCATAAATAGTTTACATACAAAAATAAAAAAGTATTTGGAAGAAATCACCACCATAATTTTTTTTATTTTTTACTTCTTTTATTTCAATTTCTGTAATCTAAATGTACAAACATACTATAAAAATCAAATCAAATTAGTTAAATTAATTTAAAAACTAGAATTAAAATGTATTGCCCAGCATTGATCTGCAATTTGAATCAATCTCATTTCTTAGAAACCTCTTTGCCCATTTGACAATGAATAAGCTCATTGGCTTGCATTTACAAATCCTACACGCCAAACATAATTTTCATAACTATTGTTTTCACCTGAATGCAACAATAAAAAATTGTAGAGAAGAATGTGCATTCAATAACAGCGAATAAATATAGTGAGAGGTCGGGATAAATCATAATTTTAGTATTGTGTAAGGTGGGAGAAGACTCATCACTTTAGCGTGGGACGAAATGATTGGCTTTAATATAATTGGATGAGTCAAATAATAAGTTTTCTTAGCAAATTAATAACCAGTTCTGAAGTGACTTTTAAATTTGGCAAGTTATTTTGTTAAATGCATAGTTTTCTGGTTTGCTTCAAAATTTAGGATTAAATTTTTCGAATACTATTGATTAATTTCACACACACATAGATCACTACTCAGAATCACTGGTAACTGTCAGTGATACAAGGGAAGGGAAAATAATTAGGTGCAGACTCTTAGTCTGCATGCATGCAAAACAATCAAATAAAATATGTTATAAAACCATGTATATAAAAAATAAAATAAAAATGCATATTTAATTAAATTTTGTAAATTTGCCTATACCAATTCAGAAATTGAAAACAGCAGGTTTACCTCTATTGAAGTCATTCAATATTGTTGAAGATATTACAATGTCTTTGAAATTAGTGTTTGGACATGCAAGTGTGACTGCCAAGGAAAAATTATTAAACCAATAAATTTAAATTTCATTTAAAACTTCCATGAAATTTAAAGAAAAAAAATTGTGATTCAAGAGCAGAAAATTTAGAATTTGACCTCACATTGGCTCAGATTTCATCTTACAAATATGCTCCAATTACATCTGGTGATGTAGTAGAATGTTCAAAAAGATTCATTTCTCACAAAAGGATGAATTTGACTGAAAAATTGTTTAGTGTTCTTGTTTCAAAAGACAATGAAAAAAAAGTACCAAGCTAAAATTTGATTGTGCATGTTTTGTCAAACTATATCTGGCATATGTATGCAAGTTTTAGCATTTTAAAGGGCATGAGAATCATGTCTAGTAATATTGATTTGTTTTATTTCAAGAGGAAAGTAAAAGTAAAGTTTCACTTGGCAAGGGAAACGTTTCAGAAAATTATCAAGGCCAACACTATTACAACAGTAATGACATTTCTTTGCCCAAGAATCATTAATACAATCTGAGATATATTTCTCTGGTAATTTTGAAGCTGAATAATAGCCAAAATCATTGCATGTTTGAGAATGCAGTGTTATCCATAGTATACGCACACTGTAGAGAACCCTAAATTATGAAAAACTTGAAACATTTTCCCTTGGAAACCAAAGTAAAAATTAATAATCTAATAAAAGAAAATAACAAATTCTCACACTCCCTGAACTTGATTCAGAACTCTAGTTCTAAAACAATGACCCTGAAAAAACAGCATTTTGAAGTTAATGACACTATTCTAGTGTGAATGTGATTTTTTTATATTACTCATACTCATTTGTAGTCAATCAATATTTCTTCTTGATTGTCAATATATGTTTGCAAATAATGCAGTGTTAATTCAATGGGATAGTAGTTCCCTCACTAAGCACCTGATGATGTAACAAAAGTAGTTACAAAACGTTGTGCAATTGCTGAAATAAATGATTGTCATTAAAACATTGGATACTTTTATTTGCAAATCATTTGTAGTCATTCTGAGAGCACTATTACATAGTACACATTGAAACTATAACAGAATTATAACAAAAGTTATATTACCTAATGAGAATTTTAAAATAACTTGCCTGGTCAAAAATGATACTCACTAAAAAAATTAAACCATTAATGTATACCCTTCTTGTGAATGTTAAATACGAATGAAATCACAAAAGTCCATGATGCTTACAAAATTAGCAAAATGTATATTGGCATCATCTTCAAATACATCTTCATGATCTTGTCATAGAATTCAATAGCCATTTAGAATTAACAATATCAATGAATATCTGCATCAATAAATCGTCGCCTGTTTTAATGACCAATTACCATCACCTTTGCCAAAAACTACCTGAAAAATGAAATTAATACAATAGTAGTTGAAAATATAATTAAAGTGTTAATTATTGAAAAATAAAAAAATAGAAAGTGTTTTACAGCAGTTTCTTTAGGAATGCATTATTATTTTGTTCCATTATTTACATAACATGATAGGGTTTAGTCTCAATTTAAATACAGTTATAAAATTCTATACACTTATAACATATACAGGAATACTACACAAAAATTAATTCTACAATTTCTAGTACCGTGTGTACACTTCAAGACTATATTAAAATTAGTTCTATGAATTGGCAACATAATAAATATTATTTTTTTAAATTTTAATACGAATTTGCAATGCTTACTTGATTATTAAAAACCAATTAAATAACTTAAAACTTTTTCTAATAGGTACTTTTATGACTCTTAAAAAAGCACAAATGAATGCAAAATAATGAGTTTGGAAGCCAAGCCCTCTATATCCCCTTAACAACATTAGAATTTGAATTGAAAGGATTCAAACCGATGATGTAAAACGAAATATTTGTTTATCTTGTTCGTATAAGCTTTTTAGAGGAATTTGACAATTTACATTAAAATAACTTTGAACTGGCCAAGTTTAGTACGTTATGTCCAATAGAAATGCATATAAACTAATATATGCCTTTCTATTAGAACACAACTCAATACAACTCAAAATAGAAATATATACTGTACGTACCTAAAAGTTGCAATTCTATTCCACCATTCTCTTTTAATCTTAGTTGACAATTCTTGTTTGATATCAAATAGGCGGTGTAAATGAAGGTATCATTTTCTTTCGAACTTCATTCGCCCGTTTACTCCCAATGAAATAAGATTTTCACTTCAAAGAGCTAATGCGCCCAAAAAGCGTGCGTGGCCCGTTTTCACGGTGGAATATGTCACATTTTTGCGTGATTCGGTAGTGCCGCTGTAACATCGCGCCAGTCGCGACATTTTATCAAAAACTCCTGCTTGATTCTGATGTAGTTTCGCGACAGCAGAGACACCTCCCGGTAGAATTGAAGTTGCGAGTAAAGTTTTTTTTTCTCCCTTTCAAAATTCAAAATTTATTGCTTATTTATCCTTGAAAATAGATTTTATTACATGGGAGTTTTTTTGTTTTTTTCTCCCTTTCAAAATTCAAAATGTATTGCTTATTTATCCTTGAAAATAGATTTTATTACATGGGAGTTTTTTTTTTCTTTTTTTTCTTTTCTCTCTTTCAAAATTCAAAATATAAGTAGTATATGACTTAGTGTAGGGATCACAGAATTTTGAAAATGTGCACACAATTCACTTTTCCCCATAGCACGTCATACGCAGTTTTTAACTGTTTTTTTTACGTAAAATAAATAAATAAATAAATAAATGTTGAAATAACTTTGGAATATGTTTATTAATAAGTAGAATTTGTATTTGTGTCTCTTGTTTTGTACAGCTCCTCCCAGTTCTCTGAACTTACTAAAGAGTTAACTTTGTCAAAGTTTTCCTGAGAAAAGTTTCGGGTTTCTCTATAAAGTGTTTTCTTAATAACTTTAGTGTCCATGTTGAGTTTGAGAATTTGTACTGTGTGGTCGCTAAAGTCTGTGTTACATGTAACAACTGAATAGCTCCAATCTTTTGTGTCTATTATTATTTGATTAATGGCATAACTGTTTTTTTTTTAGATATTCTGGTTGGTTGATTTATAATAGTTTGTAAGTTGAAAGATTTAAGTAAAATTGTGAATAGTTCCACATCATTTGATTTTGACAAACAGTTTATGTTGAAATCACTGCATAATATAATTTTTTATAATTTCTGCGTCTTTTAAGTTTAACAAGAACAATTTCAAGATTTTTTAAGGAAACATTTGGTTTTTCCTGTGGGTCTGTGCTACATACTTAAAATCCATATTCTTTGTTTTGGTAAATCTACGATAGATATATCAAAGTCTTAATCTTTTAAGAGTATTCTGTGATTGACACATAATGAATATTATTTTAACGATTATGCAAGTAACAACATAAGCGTGATATGATTTACCTATTTGTCTACATGAGCCACTAGCTAGGGTGAAACCTGGAATGTGTGTGCTGCCTAGTTGTTGTTGTTGAGTTAACCAATGTTCACTAAAGCATAATATTGTTAAGTGTTGTAGGTCTTGTTCGAGTAATATTACTAAATCTGTTAGTTTGTTTTTAAAGATTGAACATTTTGATGTAGTACATATAGATATTTGTGCGCTCTCCTGTTAAGTGTAGTTGCTTCAGGTCATAGGCAGCAGGTGGTCTGCGGTTGCAACAAAAGTGGTACTTTGAATGAGTAGTTGGACAAGGAGAGGAAGTTGGAGCAGGTGTGAGAGTGACAGTGGTCGTAGGGATAGGATCGTGAAATGGAGGGGGCAATGTGGAGGTAGGTGTAGATGGTGGGATGAGCGAATGAGAAGTAGGTAGCAGCTACAATGGAAAAAGAGCACAACACTTGTGTGAACATGGCACCAAGTTTCTGCTTGCCTTTCTGATTGAGGTGGAGACCATGTTTAAGTTTCTTGATAGTCTGTCAAGATCAAGTAGTGGAATTGGTGTCTCTCTCAAGTGATGTTTATTTGCCATTTTAATTTTGTTGTTTGTGGAAATGATGTTGTGCCAGGAGGGGCAGAGTAGCCATGATGACATTAGTGTGAGTGGCAGTCTAGAATTGTTGGTAGAATTTTTCCATATTAAATTTACTGCCATGATTTATGTCGTTCTCCCCACGTAAATTCGTTGCGACGTTGTTGATGCAACGCGTCTCTTAACCCTTGTTGGGCGTTGAGCGCTTTCTTCTGGAGTAATCCTCCGTTACTGAGCATACTATACTCATACACATACTCCGTTACTGAGAATAATCTCAAGTCGAGTCTCGTCACGTCGAATTCAGTCAGTGCCTTTTATCCCTTCGGCCAGGGGCTCGACTCCGTTAGATCCCGGGGTTCCTGGTCGGTCACCCAACCACGATCCCGCGAGTCTCGAATTCGCTTAACCTTCGTGACTTCACGGAGCGTAGTAAACGAATTCGGCTAGCGCCGCCGGCTAGTTTATAGTATTGTAGTCACGATAACTAATAGTGGAAGAGTGCAACGGAATTATGTAAATTTATATATTTGCCATTAGTATTGACAGTGTGTATTCCTATTTCAGTAAATAACTTTTAAAGAATCAAACAGTTAAATTTATTAGTTTTATTAGCTATTGCTCTACCACTCTCAAAAAAACCTTCCACTGCGCATGCCCGAAAGTGGCCTCTCCCTCCAAGTTCCTAATATTTCCCCGCCTGCCTGCGCTCTTTGTCACAACATAGCTCTCCCTCTGTCTTTCTCTCGTGCGTCGCGCCCTTGTGAATTTAACACTGTGAGTTTGGTGATAACAAACTGACGAGTGAGAAGGATCAGACGGAAGGCAGCTTGCGTCATTTCTACAGTAGTGGTTGTCCAATCGATCAACAGAAAATTAGCCGTGTCTTGGAGAGTTTCGGTCTCCAGTCCGTGTTTTACCGTGGCTAGTGAGCAGTGACAGTGTCCTTTACACAGTAGCTGCTGTTATTCACAAAAACCCAATTATTACAAATAATTCAAAGTATATCCACTGAAAAACGATAGGTCATTGATCAAATAATCATTGAACGCAGCCACATTCTCCGTTTTCCACCGTACCATCGAATCTAAATCCAATAGAACTTGTTTGGGGATTTATAAAAGGAGCGCGAGGCAGCGAAAATATTGGCGCATCAGCCAAAGAAAAGGAAATATTTTGCAGAGAAGCCCGTTTGCACAATACGATGTATTCATTTCTTTGGACACTCACCAAATTGCGAGTTCCTCTTTGACGAAGAGGGTAGTGATGACGAATTGGTCAGCGCGATCGCTGCGTCTCGCAGTCGCCTCTCCTTCGCCTGCGCGCTTCCTTATCGCCGAGAGGAAATCTCAGATGCCGCAGGGTGGGGGCAGCTTCCGAGACTTTAACAAAGGTACGTCCGCCATGATGGTTTTTTTGCGAGCGGTTCAGCTATAGTTTTATTGCTAATGATAATATAAATAATACCTTATGAAAAAATTCAGGAATGTATTGTAATATACCAAAATGACAAACCATTTTTATTATGGAAATGCCATCTGTGAGTATTTTTTGTGTAAAATTAATTTTATTATATTTATTATTAATTTTTATGAATGCAATTATTAATAAATGAAAAATAATGGACAGGTCAACTACATCTTTCTTAGTATTTCATCTTTAATGTGTGAAGTAATATGACAGTCTGAAGATAGTGATTTGTTTATTTATTTATTTATTTTATTTTACGTCAAAAAAACAGTTAAAAACTGCGTATGACGTGCTATGGGGAAAAGTGAATTGTGTGCACATTTTCAAAATTCTGTGATCCCTACACTAAGTCATATACTACTTAAATTTTGAATTTTGAAAGGGAGAAAAAAACAAAAACTCCCATGTAGTAAAATCTATTTTCAAGGAAAAATAAGCAATAAATTTTGAATTTTGAAAGGGAGAAAAAAACAAAAAAACTCCCATGTAATAAAATCTATTTTCAAGGATAAATAAGCAATAAATTTTGAATTTTGAAAGGGAGAAACAAACAACAAAAAACTCCCATGTAATAAAATCTATTTTCAAGGATAAAAAAGCAATAAATTTTGGATCTTATTACTTCCTGCCACGACAACATGGAAACGATAATTTGAATAATTGTATTTCCCACTGAATTCTAGAAGACGTGCACAGAAAATGAAGTTACATTTATGTCCAGAAGCAAAACAAGGGGCCATCTCAGTGATTTTAAAAAATTTTTAAAAAAGGTTAAAACACATGGCACTGTGATTTGAAGTTCCCCTATTGCTGAATACAGAACTTTTAAACTCTTCATTCTTTCCAAAATTATGTACAAAACACTATAAATCTGATCTCCACAGCATCCCAACTGCTCTCACTCTGCCAGCCTTACTTTATCATGACACTTTATTGAGTTTCAAAAAAAAACTACTTTACATCATTATTTACAAATTAGTGTGTTTAAACTGACTTACTTAAGAATGGTCATTTATTTTCATTCTTTAATTTTTTAATATTTTAAACAAATTTTTACTAGTACCTTAGTTCAATATATACTGCAAGAACCTCCTGCTTAGGGTTACAAGAGGGTAGGATTCATTTGTATACTAGCCTTTGGGCATTAGTTTCCTCATTTCCAGTGCCCTCTAAATCAATGGGTCATAGAAAATCTTCTAATGCTTTTCTGTAAGTGGGAAAAGATAGCATGGCAAGCGTTATGCTTCACATGCATGTTTTTCCCTATATTCATTATGTAAAACATTAAATATGGTACTCATTTGAAAGGGGAGCTGACTGAACCTCAGTATCGCCCTGAATGCTGATCAGGTACAATCTCCAGCTTTGTTGGATTTTTGAACCTTCTTCCTAATTTTTCAATACAAGCATATTTATAACAGATTACATAAAATGATTAATCATATTCATCAGGGATCAGAATCAACAATCCACTTAAAACATATTTGTAAATATGTTATTTTTAACACATCATCAAGTGACATTTAATATTAATGCAGAAGTCAAATTGCCAAGTAAAATGTAATGCTGCGCGAAAAATTGGGAATTTTCGGCAGAAAAACTCCTATTACATGGCCCTGGTAACGAAAAAGTGGATAAATCCAGTTACTATATTTAGAAGAAAAATATCTCTCACACTTGGTGTAGCCAGAATCCATGTTTTGTAGGTCATTGATCCCGCAAAATCGATTGACAGCAAAACATCTGCCTGTCTGTAAGCAACGCTAGCGGCTCAAAGCGGCTAAAAAAATCGTTTAGCCGATTTCTCCAATATTGATATTCCCTCAATCGATCTGACTCATGTTGTGGCCCCTTGAATTTGAAACCGATATTTTAATTTTGGTGAGTGCTTTACATGAAGCCCCTGGGACATTTTCCAAACTTTCAAGAAAAACGGCTCTATCGTTTTTTATTAGTAAATTTTGTTGTTGGATAGTGTGAAGGACACTTAACAGAATGGTGCAGGTTTCCTGTGCGTTGAGAACTCTGATTTTTCGAAAATTCCAAAAGTTTAAAATTTTTTCGAACTTCCTGCAATTAAAATATTAAAGATAGATTTTTTTCCCCTTAATGAAATCTGTTCCATAAAGATATATTTTGAAATATGATCATGTACAATTTTTCGAAAAGTTGAGTTCTTCCCGCGTAATTTTGCGTGAAAATACGAAGAAGAAAGTACCACTAGTTATAAGATTTGGGGGATGGAAGTTAGTACTTTCCTCTTCCTTCATAGCCCCTCACCCACTATTCTACGAATAAAATTAGAATGTGATTGACATTTTAGTGTGGAGGGGGCGGTGCTGCCGCATACTGCGCACTCCACCACGTTCTCTCAACACTAATTTGACAAACAAAAGAAAGGAATGTTGAGAAACTCGTACTAAGTTTGTTCCTAACATGTTACATTTTTTGAAATATTTATAATATTTGTTGCTTGTAACGTTTGTTCCTAATTTTAATCGACAACAATGTGCAAATGCTGAAGCTTCTGATTCGCTGTTGCCTAGGTTACGGCGCTAGCGTCGTCACGCGACCACGGAATGTCAATCACATTCTAATTTTATTCGTAGTTTAGACACTTTTTATCATTTTTTCGATGCTGGTGATTGAGTCTTAAATTGATCACTTAGTCACTTCCATCAATTTTATTGTATTTTATTATGCCTTAATAATTTTAAATTTGTTTAAGTGTGTTTTTTCTAATTCCTTTCTTAATCGTTCAGATAAGACTTGTGCCTCATAGATTTTAAAAATTTTACACCATTAGACATTTAGTTGCATCATAGTTCTTGTTTTTTCTTTGATTAATTCTATTTCATTATTGCATTTTTTACATTGTGGTTCTAAATTTTATATTTTAAGGTGGAAGAAACATTTGTAATTTTTTAAAAAATATGTATTACAAAAACCACAAAAGATGCAACAAATTTGGTTGCAAAATGGTTTAGGGAAAATACAATGACACATAAGTAAATATGAATTGTTTGATTGTCTGTAATATGAGGGGATACTACTGCATGCAATAATATTAAATAGAAAATCATTTTTTGGGCTCCCTTTTAAATCCTTTTATTTCTTTCTCTCTCTCTCTCTCTTTTTTTTTTTCTTTTCATATAACTTTCAAGTTAAATACTTAATGAACGACAGAATTTGAAATATAAATAAAATAAAATTAATAAAAGCTTTTTCTAGGTATTGTGTTTTTCAGTAACCTACTTTCAAAAGAATTAACATTTCTATTTCCAGATTTGGCATCTTTGACATTCAAAATTCCCCATCGTCTGAGCTTCAATCTTATTGGCTGGATGCTTGACATGCGCAGTCGGGTACCTATGTATTTGTATCATCATGGACTGAGCAGTCCTCTGCCCGTAGATAGGCCCGGCCTGTTCTTATTGAAATTTCAAACTTTTGAATTCGAAATCGAATTCCGCCATGCGGGGGCCCTCCGTGGGCCAATAGCGTCGAAAACCAAGGCGCGTCGCTCGAAATCTACAGGCCAGACCCGGCAATTATTAACATGCTTTGTGTTAAAACGAAACGGTTTCATCTGAACGTATTTGCCAGAGCGTTTGTGTTTTTTAGTGTTTGTGTGTTTCTGCGTTTGTGTTTCTCGAAATGCCCCAATTTAGGCGTTGTTGGGTACTCAATTGCCGATAACCAAAATAGAAGGAGTAAAAGCAATTCTTTAGTTTCCAAGAGATCCTAAAAAGGTAAGCGATATGAAATGCTTAGCATGGTTTCTATAACAATTTTTCATGTACTATTTAGTGACTCAAATTAACTATGTATGTAGTATGTATGATGTATTTCATGTAAATAATACATAAAATTTAAATTTTAAATAATATAATTATATCAAAGGATATTGTAAACACTATTATTATGAATACCCAATGTATTAAGTCATGAAAGCACTGGTTGCTTTAAAATCATGTAATTGATAAGTTATAATAGCTATATTAACATTAAGGTGATTTTGATATAACTATAATAGCTCAATAATCATTACTAATTTTATTACAGGTGATAAATGGTTAAAGGCAATTGGGGATCTGACTTTGGCACTAGCCCTTGGGAAATTCTCATAATGTTGAGATATGTATGTATGGAGCACTTCCCACGCTGGAAATGTTCCTGCAGCAGACAGACTAGCACTTAATGGGGGCCCCATAATTTTTGCGTTGTGCGTCCTGAGTTTCTGGAGGGTGCACTCGGGTCTTTTATAGAAGGCTTACCACAAAAAAGGTGTACGTTTCTATTATAATTATTATTATTAGCAACTAGAAGGTGTAATAAAAAAACTTTTTCGTTGTTAATTTAATTAAACACCCTTATTTCATTTGCAGGATCTGCTCGGCATGAGTCTGAGTTCGGTTGCTAAATGAAGAAAAATCCTGTAACACGTGGTGAGTCAAAATCTCGGTTTTAGGATCTTGATGCGAACAACCAACTGGAAGAAAAACGTCTGTAGTATGGAACAAACATAGCGCCTAAACCATGCGTAGAATTTTTTCAAATTGAAGAAACCCTGTCAATATGTATCTAGTAGAAGGTTAGAAATTTTTAAAAACCTTCCTTAGTTTTTGGGAACTTTATGAAGCCGAAAGAAATGATTCAGAATTTTCTAAAAAAATGGCACCAAATTTTTTTTTTTAATTTCTTGTAAGAACAAGTAAAATACTTATAAAGGTGGAAAAGGCCCAATTTTCAAGATTAACTCTAAATTTTTCCCAAAAATTTTTAAAAGTGTCTTTTTATCACTTCTTTCAATTACAAAAATTAAAGTTAAGAGACTTTTCCTTAATTAAATTTGATGTGCATAAATGTTCTTCATTTAAGGTGTGAAGATTGTTTTAAATATTAGTAGTTTTTGTGCAATTGTGGGTGAACTATTTGGAATTTTAAAAATGACAAAGAAGATTTTCTACGGCTCACTTTTTTTCTGATCAGTATTATATTTATGAGTACATGCACTTTAAATAATGTCAAGTAAATTTTCTTGAAAACTCAACACTTTTATTCAAATGAGCTAAAAATTACTCATTTTCAGAATAGCTCAAACACCTTTTTTCTCAATTGGCTTCAATTTCTTTCTTTAAACTATTTCAGCGAATAGTGGTAATGGTACTGTTTAATATAATATAATGTAATGTTCTTTTTTGCGTATTCTTTGTTTTCCCAAAAATTGCACAAATGTTTTATTTCTTTCAATATCTCATAGTTCGCACATTTCAATAGATATTTATTGAATTTGTGAGTGGAAGTTCTTCAAATTACTTCAAATGAAGTTTTTGAAAACTCAAATAGATTCCGGGAAAAAAGAGCTTCAATTTTGCATTTTAAGAAACAACGCCTTTTTTTTTTTAATGGCTTAAATTTTCAATGAACTTCTTTTAAGACAAGGTTTTTAAACCCTTTTTTAATACTCTTAAAATAATATTTGGTTCTACTATTTGGGAATCGAAGAGTTGGGAAAAAGGTAAAAAATGTATTTTGGCATAGATGCCAGCTGGCAAGAAAGGGTGAGGGGAAAACATAGAGCCCGGTCCACTCCAAAGGAAATTGAAAACAACTTTGAGAAAGCTATTCTGTAGCACTTCAGTTACTATATGTTATTTAGTAAATCCAAACTGCAGGACCACTTTCTTGGAGACATGTACCAAATTGAAGTTTTTTGGGGTTCAATTGAATAAAATTGTATTTTTGAGTATAATCATTTGTGTTTCTGTTGCAGTAAATTTTTATCTCAGGTGTTTGGCCCCCTATCTGTCTTGTAAATTGCTTATAAAATCTTTGTATAACAGTTTGGTATTTTTACCAGGAAGCATTGCTATTTTCTAAACATATTTCCCGATGGTTCTTGAGATGTCTGTTGGTATAATCTCCTGAGTATGATAAGTGCTTTTATTTAGTTATATTGTTTTGCAGAAATTGTGTCGTTAGTCACATAACATGATTAGGAAAGACATGAAAATATTTTTTAGTAATTGAAAAACTGTTCAATATCTGTATCAAATGTTGAGTAATTCTGGATATAAAATCGACCTTTGGATTTTCATCCACGATCCATTGAGCAACTAGCCATGCTTTTGGACAAATATGTAGCCTGTGATATCGGAATATTAGTGAAACATACCAAGTCCAAAACTCTGCTTTAAGATTAATGAAGTTGAAGTAGAATCATGTAATTTTTTACTTTTCATCACTTGTACTAGTGGAGGTAAAAAATGTTCTTGTAATGCAGTTTAATGTGTAATATTGCTTTTTGGGAAAATAAGCAAAAAGACAGATTTGTGACTGTGCAGATGCAAGTTTCCTGTTTATTTATAAAACTTATCAATAATATTCATTTGTATTGTACTTAGTAGCAATTTTGATAATAGGCTGAAATTTGACAGGTGTTGATAGCTGGAATGTCATTTTAATAATGATGCAATATTAAAAAAGTAATGGTACTAGTTATATTTGACAATTGTCTAAATTCATGGTTTCAATATTTAGTAATGGCAAAAGTAAAATAATCTTTATGTCTGATTACTTGCTCACATTTATTTTGTAAAAATTGTATTATTGTTTATATTGTGTATGACTATTTACATAATTTAGAAATAAATATTGTGTTTATAAATAACTTTTATTTTGCACTACCTGGACAATAATTC
The DNA here is from genome assembly GCA_964035755.1 of Teleogryllus oceanicus. NCBI lineage: Eukaryota > Metazoa > Arthropoda > Insecta > Orthoptera > Gryllidae > Teleogryllus > Teleogryllus oceanicus. The sequence goes on along the minus strand of CAXIVR010000010.1, from coordinate 48,626,138 downwards.
CATTCAGTGACTTAGGGTTCCAATCTAATATTTTAATTTTCTTAATTACCTAGGGGTTTTTACATAAAATAATGTATTCATTTGCGCCATTTTTAAAACAACTTCATTTTAAATGTCCGGTCGTCAATACGCGCCACCTCCATTGGTGAACGCCCTTCAGCTATTGGCTCAAACGGGGCCCAGATGGCGCTTCCTCCATGAAAATTAGAAAATTTTAATAAGGCGTTGGGATTAACATTGAGTGCCGTCTCTATTAGTATACTCTCTGGGACAGGGTACGTCCGGACTATAAACCTTGAAAGCAAGCTGCAGCCCCGACCTAATGGTTCCTGCAATTGAATTTGGAGTATACTGAAAGTTTCCTTAGATATGTTGATAGTAGTGGTGTCAAATTGAAACGTCATCTTTGGGAAACAAGGCACTGACAGGCAAGATTATTTTAACGTGAAATTGGTATAAATATTTTGTGTCACGAATGCTCATTAATGGTTTTTGTTGCAAAAATTACTTCTGAAAATGTGTTCGCGTAGACCACGTCTAGTATTTTGTACAATTTCATGATTTTGGGAAATAAATTTGATTTGTTTCTTCAAATTGGTGAAGTAGCTTTCGTTTCAGATTGTGACTGGATTGCGCTGCGATGGTCGCTTCTGTTTTGTTTTGTGTTTGTAGAATGACAGCTGGTGCATGAATCGTAAGTAGGTTACGTGTTTGTTATTACTCTGTGCAAACTCGTTAAAACCCGAAGGATATTTTATTAGTGGTGCTTATTATGTTTTTATAGATGGAAGAACCAATTGTGTCGGTTTGGATGCCGCTCTGCATGAATTGGGATGTTGAGTTCTTTTCCAATCCCGCGAGTCCCGGGAAGGAACCAAATTCGCCAGTGCTGTGAATAGACAACCCCTGAACTTTTTGCCAAAACACGACTTCGTAACGTAGTTGACATGGTCGTCGAAAAAAATCCCGTCTTTTAAAACCCCAAACTCTATAGTATGCGTGGGGAAAGAATGCGTACGAAGGCGAAAATTGGGATTCGATGCAGACGGGTTTTCCCCAAGACCCCCCCCAACACTGACTCCTGTTGTTTTAATACACCTGATAGTAGTGGACTATAAAGTCTCGTTCTCTAGAAGACGTAAGGTGTTTCTAACAAACAGATTACGATAATCAACCCCAGAAGTTGAATCTGTATCAGACCCAGATTCAGCAGCTTCAAGTTTGTGAATGAAAGTACTAAAAACTTCCTGAATGAAGATTATTTCATTTGTTGAACTATGTCTGTAATTCTTCTGAAAAGTTGTCAACAACAGTTAAAAAAAAAGAACTTAATTTACAATTTGTTATTAAAAAATATTTCAACTATCAGAAAAAAAGGTCTTTTTTTTTGCAGCTTTGAATGCAACTTTTTCCCTCCACATCCTGGTAGTTGTTTTTTATGCTCTGTACTTTAATTACAAACTCATATGAAAAATTTTCCTTATTTGATGGGAGAATTCAGGATATTTTCAGTTGGGAAAATTTAAAACCACAAATATAACTTTTTTTTTGTTTTAATTTGTCCCAAATATTCTTCTCCCAAAAATCAGGCATAACAATATTCTAAACTTGGGTCTTTCTGCATGTTTGTATTTGAAAATTTTTGTAATATCTATGAAAAGGGTCTCTCATTAAGTTGTCTGTGCTCTAAAGCTGTCAAATGTAAAAGTAATTAATGAAAAATAAATTAAGGAATTTAATTTTGATTCTTGAATTGAGTTAATGTGGTTCACTTGGGAAATTCCCTTTGGGGGAAACATTTATAATTTGTATCAAAGGTTGGCATATTTCCTTACAGTTTTTATGTTATACCTGCGATTTCCAGAACATGTGTATGCATGCTGAATTTTGGGAGATTTAATGAAACTGTCTCTAAATTTTAAATGAAGTAATGTACATTCTGTTTTCTTGATTCCCTAGAACATTAGTACTAGTTTTTGGAGACTTTTAAAGAATTTGGGGAATAAAAACACCAGTATTTTCCTGTTCAAACCCCAATGCTAAAACAAAAAAATTTTTTTCAATTTTGGATGTCAAATAATGTACTCTGAAAATTGAAAGTAAACTTTGCAGACACTAAACCTGTGCCCTCAATCAGTATTAACAAAACAAATTTTTCAATAATTGTAAATATTTTAATTATTTTCTTGATGTCAGACAGTTTTTTTCCCGATAATTAACAACTTGCATTTCCCGTATTTTTTTTTAAAAATTTGCATGATATTTTTTTTAAATTTTTAAAATCCCATTAAAGTAGGTAAAAGGGTGGAAAAATTCCATTTGAAAAAAAATTAATTTTATTGAATGATTCACTTTTTAAAATCTTTAAAAATTTAGTTGAATACAAATGAATATATGGCATACAAAATATTACATTTGTGGTTTTTAAGGGAGTTCTTGCTGGGGCAATTTTTATATAAACCCACAAAAAGAAGTTATGGGGAGTTTTGGTCGTCAGTTGCCGTTGAAAAAAGTTGAAACCATAGGTAATTTTTAATTTGTATTAATTAAACCAGAGTTCCCCACAGTTATCAGGTCCCTCCCAGAAAATTTGTTATGACCCTTTTATTTTTTCCTTTTAACAAATTGAAAAAGTAATGAGATATGGTTTCATTTTTGTCTAAAATAATAAAAAAAATTAGTGAGCGAAGTATTTCGAAATAAAATTTTCATTAATATTGATCACCAAGATTCATTTTCACCCGAAAAATTTTGACAGTTAATTAAAATTTAAAAAAAAAAAAAATATTAAAAAGGTGTATGAAATATCAATTGAGAAAAGTTTGACATTTGAACATTCACATATTTTGATTTCTAATTTATCATGAATAACTTTTTCATTCTTGGTTTCTTTTTACAAATTTTTTTTCTGCCGTCTAATAAATTTTCAATTTTAAAAAATAATGTACCTTTTTTATCTCTTTTTTATGGGGCTGAAAATTTTTCTCACTGTTGTTCCAGCATTGGGGTGTTTGGCCCATTTGGGGAAAAAAAGAACTTAGAATTCAAAAGATAGTCCTGATACGGGGAAAAAGTGTTTTAAATTAAAGAAAAGTGATACTTTTTGGGATGGAATAAATGTTTTAAAGAAAGCGGGACCATTTTATGATTTGTACAAATGGCATTACACTATTACAATTGCCAAAAATTAGTGTTAATGTCATATGTGTAATCTAGAGAACATTGATATTCAAATAATTCTTGGTCTTCAAAAATATAAACTTTCCTGAGAATGGACCCGGAAAATCAGTTCCTCAGCAAAATAAAAAAAAAAAGCTGTTTACATTGTTGTTTTTTTTAAATTTTGTTTTCATTTAATTGATGTGGGAAAATTTCTATTTATTTTTCTTCTTCTTCTTCCCTTTTTCTCTCTCTCTCTCTCTCTCCAAGATTTTTCTGCTTTTTGGGGTTTACAAAAAAAAATTTAAAAATATTAAACATTTAATTATAATTGAAAATGCCCTTTATGTGACAGCTCAATGTAACTTTTTTTGATAGCATTTTAATGTTTATTCCATTATAGTCTTTATTCCTCCCCTTTTTCACAAAAATTTTGAAATGTGCCTAATGGATAACTTTTAAAAAATACCCGAAAATATTATTATTTTCTTCATTGGGTTTTAGGTATTTAGGTGTAGATTGAATGTGAATGAAAATTTCCTTTGAATATTCAAACTCTTGCATTTGTTTCAGTGGTATCAATTAGGCTGGGAAATAACGTATTAATGTATTCTTAAAATTGTGCTTTTTTTCTCAGTTTTCAAACTAATTTGATTACTGGCCCTAACAAATCAACTCTGTTTTTTTAAATTAATTTTATTCAAGTTTGTTGAAGTGTCTTAATATGCTCGAAGAGGCGGGGAGTGCTGTCAATAAAGTTCCCTGTAGGCTAATAATGTTCAATGCCCAGAAAAAAATTTTTTTGTTTATTTGTTTTAAAACAAAAGTATTTGGCATGTGACTTGCATACTTTTGTTAATAAATTTAAATTTTATGTTCCTTGTAGTAATTTTTTAAACAAAGCATAGTTTATCTATAAAACCCAAATTTATTGTGTAAAATATGCAAAATGGTTTTTTTCATTTTTGTGGACCTTTTTTGTATGTCTTGATTAAGGTTTAGTTAAATTTTGTTAAAAAGAGTTACTAAGAAATAATTGTTCTTCTTGTGGCTTCGAATCTTTGCTAATATGCAGTATTAGAGTATAAGTGCTTTTCCCCCCCAAAACTATGGGGGAGGACTAAAATTCACTTACCTACACACAAAATCTTGAAATTCTCAAGATTTTTGCTTGTTTTTTTGGGAGGGAAAATTTCCCGCTCTTGATCCCCTCTTGTCGAGTTTTTACATTTTTTTGATTGTCAGGGCTTGATGGCAAAGTTCAAGTTAATTTCAAGTTGAAAATGTTTTATCAAAAAATTCTTATTTCAATGTTCAAAATTTTAAAAATTAAACTTTTCGGTTTGTTTTTTAATAACTGTTCAAACTTAAACAATAAATCTAGGGAAAAGAACTTTTGTCAGTTTGTTTTTTGGTTTCCCTTTTCAATACTAGTAACTTTGGCCTCTTGAGTTTCTTTTGCTTGGGAAAAAACACTGTCACTATTACATTCAATAGAAACATATTTTGTGCCACGTGATAGATGTATAACACTTTTTTGTGTCTGATGTTTTGGTGTTATTACTATGTTATGTGGGAGAATCCCCATCCCGACAATTATGTAAATGTCTTCCCCCATGTCAAAATTTTGAACTCTTGGATGTGATTACATTTATTGGGGAAAATATTCCCGTTTTTGATTAAAACTGTTCTGTTATCTGGTTGATCAATTCTGATGGATGAGGTATATCTGAATCAAATTTCAGATTTTCATGTGCGATTCTTTAATCAAAATTATTGTGACTTTTTGGCTTTCATACTATTGTTAATTTGTGCCCAGTTACTTTTCTTCTGATCTTACAGTATTTAATTGATGGTACATTGAACTGAAGACTGTATGGCTCATGTATTTGATATCATGGCTTTTTTGGTAGTTGTGACTTTGAAAGCTTTACATACTATGGGGAATAGTGTTTTCCAGAGAATTTTTAAGTATATTTGTAGTAATTTACATACAAATTAAAAGGGTTTGGGTTAAATGGTAATAAATCTAGATCACCTTAGGTGTCTGCTTTCTCCTAAAAGTTAATACTTCCTGCTTATTGTAAAAAATTAGAAGTATTCTCATTTATGACTCATTTATGCTTTTATAATACTAGTCTTAACTTAAAAGTCAAGTACAGAGGAAAAATTGACTTTAAATTATGAATTGTTCTATTTACCAGTGTTTGAAATTAGTTACATAATTTTATTTTAAATTGTAAAATTCAGTGGTGCTTAAAGGGGGATTAAAAATGTAAACAAAAACTAATGTTGAACATCAGTATTTCAAACAAATTTTCAGAGTAGTTTGCAGTTTTTTTTGAAGAAAAATTAATTTTTAAAAAATAAAATTCTGTAATAGTGTTTAAAATTAAAACATTCCCTAATTCTGCTATATTTTCAATTTAAAATGTTTTAAAAATGTGAAGTTTGTATTAAAAATCAGCATAGAGAAGATCAAAATTTCAGAAACTAGCTCTGTAAGCAAGATGCTGCTGTTCATCAATATTGGAAAGGACAAGTCAGTTAACTAAAACTGCAGCTATCTCTAGAGGAACATCTAAATGATTTTTCTCAAGTTTTCCCAATGATTTAAATTTTCATCATCTTAATGATGGTTCATACTGGATCAATTTGTGTATTTGATTGTGAAACAAATATTTAAGTTGTCAACTTGCATTTCATGTCTTTGTTAAAATGTTTTATAGTAAAAAAGTGAATTAATATATTTTGTTATCAGAAAAAATTTGCATGGAAATGTGCCCATATTATCAAATAGCAATTATATATGTACAGCTGAAAAGGTATTATGAGAAAGGAGAAAACTTTCGTCCCTAATAAATCGATTATATATTATAAGTTTCATACACAATTGTCTATAAATTTTTGGGCATTAGGGCCATCCAAAAATTCTTTGCATAAATTTGGAGTATTTGTATACCCCCTCTCCCCCTTTAACAATCCCATACTGCATTTGCCCTCCAAATATAATCCTCGACAACCCCTCCCCTCCTTTAAATGCAACAAGTAAAACAAATTATAGCTCAGTAAAAAATTGTATTCATTTTATGTGTTTTTTGTATTAAAATGTATGATATTTGAAGTCAGAATTCGTTGTCATCTGACTGCACCTAACAATAAGATTGGGGACCATTTTGGGGGAAGGAAGGGTACACAGGCAGGAAAATTTCTGATCACAAAATGCACACATAGCCTATTGGGATGGCGCATGACAAGTCTACTGCGTAATTTAATTGTATTTTAAAAAAGATCAATTTGAATATTTTCTTCATTTGTACAGATAAAATAAAAAATTAATGAAGAAAATTTCCATTTTTTAGTAATAACTTCTAATAATTTTAAATTATTTATGTTTTAATACAAATGAGTAATTGGAGGGTATTTTTAAAGTTTTAGTAAAAGACTCAAAAGGAAGCATTTTAACAAATTTAAAACCTTTAAAAAATATCTGTGTTTTTTCCCCTAATCAATATCCTCCTGTCTCTATACTGCAACTAACGCTGCCTCTACCCCTGCCCCTCTAGTTTGCATAATTTATGGGTGATCCCTTATAGTATGTTACAATAAGCAGTACAGTCATCGTCTATTGAAATTTGGGACTTCTATTGAACTGAACTGCTTATTATTGCAAAATCTGGCAATTAATAAATTTTATTAATATTCTTAAGCAGTTTCTTTACTCAATTAGCCCAAGACTGGAGATCAGAAGAGCGATCTTGGTGTGTTTGCCAGAAAAATTGTACAATTCAGTGTTTTCAATTGTCATATAAGAAAAATAAATAAATCCTTCAATAAACCATTGTCAATAAAATTGTTTTCTTTGTATTGTTGAGTATTGAATTTCGTTACAAATTATTATTATTATTATTTTAATAATATTTTTCAAAATGTAAGTAACATATTGAACAGATACACATACTGATTCAAAATATATTGATGAAAGATATTTCAATTCACAAGAACCAGTTTTGTTCTTTCTTTGGTATCACGAAGTGTAATGTCCTGCTCCTAGGGATAAATTACATGTTTTTAAGGCAAGGCATATTTAGTTGCTTTGCTTTTAAATGCAATTCTTTTACCCCTTTCATTTGAATGACGACACTCTCAACTAGTAGTGCTAAAGCATGACTCTCTCATATTTTAATGGGTACACAGTACTGCTACATGAACATACAAAACTTACAACCCGTTTTTCTTCACCCGAGTTTCAGACCCATGATCTTTGAGTTAACACATCAAGCATGTTACCACTACATGCTTGATGATTATATGCGCACGTTTTCTTAAACCCGGAATCCCTACCCCATTCTTTTGCCAACATGAGTTGAATTAAGAATAAATGATAGCAACAAGCGTTGTATACAAGTTGATAACCAGAAATATTCGCTCTTGTGTAATAGGAACTCTTTTGCATTGAAAACGAACGACAAACTGATATTAAAATCCTCGTGACAAAATAACCAGTCTCCTCCTCCGCAATTAGCGAAGCGAGGGCTGAAGAAAACGTGCGCGGATAATAGTGGTGAGACTTATTGCCTCCACGAAATTGGAGCAGTTTTTGGAAATGGCATTTTAGTTTCTGGAAATGTGAATTTTGAGCTCGTTTTCAAAGAAAACCTTTGAGTTTTCAAAAACTTTATATGACATATTTAAAGCATATTTACTCGTAAATACAATAATTTGAACAAATCTCCTAATGAAAATATCGACATAGGAGACAAGTTAAAAATTAAAATTTTGTAATTAAAAAATAAAGAATAGTGCGATATGGTGTTTAGTTATCTCATAGTACATTTAGCACTATCCTACCAAAAGTTAAGAAAAGTTCTAAGTTATGAGAAAACTAACTAATGAAAGAATTACTAACTAATTTCATTTCAGGAAAACCTCCTCAATTTTGTAGTTGAAGTCAACCAAAAATTCAAACTTTTAAATTATAGAAAATTCAGAGTTTACACTGAAAATTGGAGCTATGCCACTTTTATAAGTGTATTCTACTATTCTTATAAGGAATTTAAAGAAAACATTTGGGGCCATTTTGAAAATTTTAATACTGTAGGAGCTTCATGAAAGAACCCCAAAATTAATGAATATTTTCAAAAGCGCAGTGCTTCGACCCAGGCCAGATCAGCAGGGTTTTTTCAATTTGGGAAAAATCCTACGCATGGTTTAGGTGCAAGTGTTGTTCACATAGTATACCAGACGGACGGACATTTTACCGTCAATCGATTTTCGGCATCAAGGACCCACAAAACATTAATTCTGGCTACACCACGTGTTGAGACGATTTGTTTGTAAATTTAGTACCTGGATTTATCAATTTTCTCATTAGGCTCGGCAATAAGAGTTTTTCTGCCGAAAATTTCTGCCATTTTTGCGCAGCATTTACAGGATTTCTCTCTATTGCGTAAGTGCTACAGAAATTAAAAATGTTTTTCTGCTATAAATTATTTTCTAATTTTTCAATCAAATAAAATAGTGTTATGTTGTAGAAAATATTAAAATATCAAACACGCTTCGTGTCGTAGAGGTGTGGTGGTGAGATGGGGCCAAGTAAACATTCAAAAATCGATTTTAATGTTATAACGTTCTCATTCGTCGCACTACTGCGCACCCAGGGCAGCTTTCGTGTTCCATTCCACCGCTAGGGCGCACAGTGCAAGAACTGCGTGTTCCATTCGCATCAACCAGGGCCTAAGCTGCTGACGATCGCGTCAGTGGGTGGGTGGTTTCAGTGCAACGAATGGAAACGCTATTAGAGTTATAGTGTAACTACTCATATGTCATTTGGTTTAGGACAACTTTTACTATCTTATTCGGGGACCCCTTGCCCCCTCCAATAAAGATCCAAAATCCTGACTCTGCAGGAAAGAGCAGTATTGTAGAGCAGTAGAGTAGAGTAGTATTGTGTATGTTATTAGATGTTGTATATACAAAGTTGTAAAATAAAATTCATTGTGTTATCACTACATCACCTTTCACAGCTTTCCTAAAAACTAGTGGTCCTTGCAGTATTTCCAACTAATGCAATTTTCAAAAGTTAGGTGAGTTTGACAAACATGGACTTTGCAACTACTTTTTCACATCCTTTACTCTATCAAAAAAAAAAAAAAAATGAATGTAAAAATTGTGTTAACTTTGAGTTTTAACTAATTTATTCATTTTTTTCAAAAAACTATATAAAATCTAATTTAAAGATTAATTTTTTAGAATACTAAATGTCACTGGTACAGAAATTACAGAGGGGCCTAAAAGTTTCATAGATGTGAGTTTAAAGAAAATTTGTGGGTTTAACATAAATGTGTGTAACATTTGAATTGATTCAAAAAAAAAAAAATTAAAAGGCAAATTATTGAATGTTGTCGTATAGGTTTTTATGCATATCCTTATGTTTCAAAAGTGATGAGTATACTTTAATTAGAATATGTAAATTGTATTTCACCAAAACAGCCCTTATTATGTTTGCAGTTACAATAAAAGCTAATAAAACTTTTTATCTTATCTGAGTCGCATTTACATACTGTTTACTGCATTTTTCCTACCGTACATTTCATTGAAAAATTTGAAGCTGTTTTTAAGAAAATGTTCTTTGAACATGACCTTTTTAAAAAAATCTTATTTTTTTAGAATAGATTTTATTTCAAGACCAAAATCTCTATCTTCTAATTTGCATTTCTGCAATGTTAATATTTGCAATTTTTGACAATACATAGTTTGCAGAAAATGGGACCAGCACCAATTTTAATTTTGACCTTTGACATGAAAAATGTACAGAAAAAATTTGAGTCCTTATTGAGAAAATAATTGTTTAAACATGTGCATTATTTAACTTAAAATTACATGAAAACTTGATATATAATGATACTGTAAATATACTATTATTGTATTGTATAATTATTTAAATAATTGTATAATACTAACATAAATATTTAAATCAATTTTTCCAAATAAAGAATGGTAACAAAGAAAACTTATTTAATGGTAGAACTTATGTAAACACGCAAAGCTAAATACCACCAATTAAGAAAAAATGAATTTAAATGAAATATTGTACATTAATTACAGAGTTTACATTTTACATATTGCCCATACAACATTAATAGTTAATTAACTTGTTAATTTAACAGAGCAGGTTCACGTCCTCTGGTGTTTCATATTAGCGTTTGTGCATCCTCCCAATGGAGGTCCTAGGAGTTCGAGTTCCGGAAATGGCAGGATTTTCGTCACTGACTAGTCAGCAAGATCGAATTGTCGATATTTGGAGAGAACTCAGAGTAGTTTTCCGTGGTTTCTCGTATCTACACCAGACGAATGCCGGAACAGGACCTTTCAAAATTGTAAAACCATAGACCAAGGTAAAATTGTATGTGACGTATGGGGAGAAGTATAATTTGTGCATCTTTCGCGATTGTGTTATCAGTTTTGTTTTTCAGAAAATAGTATGAATAGAAGAAATGATATGACAGTATATCCAATAAATCTGAATAATTATATAAAAAATTTAGTCCGTTTGTTGAGCGTAGGTATCGAGTCACGCTCACGATTCGTTTGCCCGCGATGTACTCGTTTGTTGCATGAACATCAGTGTAGGCAATACATGCTATGGAAAATGCATTATCTTATTGTTGACATGATCTCGAGAAGTGATTTTGTTTTATAAAATTTACCGCTAATTTATCGACAATCTCAATTATTTCATTTAAAAAAAAAAAAACCTATATGATTTGGTTGAAATATGTACAATGTATGTGACCGTATGTTATCTTTCACTCCGGTTTCATTGTTCGTTTTTAATTTAGTGTATGTCAGTAGGACTGATTTGCCCTTTACACTCGTCCGCACTCGTCAAAACCCTGTTGTTTGAATTTGCACCCTTGACCTTAGTGGACCGCCCTTTCCACTGAGAGTGGGAGGTAAATTACAAAGTAACTATTACTATCTCGTCGGCTGGCACTCAACTAGTCAGGGTTGGGTGGTGCATTTTGAAAACCAAATTTACATTATTTTAACAAAATGGCCTACCTGTGTTGATACTGAAAAGCAGTTTTTCTTCTTCTGCAGCCATGGCTGGTGCAATAAAGCATGTCACAATAATTGGTGGTGGATTAATGGGTTCTGGTATCGCTCAGGTAATTCTCTTGGCTCATATGCAGTTTTTAATGCTAAGTTTGTGGTCCTTGCATACGTTTTTTGTTCTTGTTTTGACTGGAAGGTTGCTGCTCAAACGGGACATCAAGTAACTCTTGTAGAAGTGAATGATGCAGCCTTGCAGAAAGCTCATTCAAGTATCCAAGGAAGCCTCCAGAGGGTTGTGAAGAAAGTTTACAAAGTAATTTTTTTGGACAGTATTTAATTGAATGTGGTGAAGTGTGTGCATTAATTTTTACTATAACTTTCAAGGATAAACCTGCTGACGGTGAAAAGTTTTAAAGAATCATTGGCCAATTAAACCGTTGAATGCAGAAAGCGCTTAAGAACACAGACCTTGTAGTGGAAGCTATTGTTGAAAACCTGAGCGTCAAACATAAGTTGTTTTCATCGCTTGATAAGGTATGTGTCAGATATTTAGGTAACACTCCCTTTTTAATATTTATTACATTTGTTGTATTTGTATATTTTGTAAATTATAATTTTACAGGTTGCCCCAAAACATACAATATTTGCTTCCAATACATCATCTCTTCCTATTCAAGATATTGCTTCAGTTACTAACAGGAAAGATCGATTTGGAGGATTACATTTCTTTAATCCTGTTCCTGTAATGAAATTGCTTGAGGTAATAATTTGTTAACTTATCGTCAATACTGTTATGTGTTTCCTGAAACAAGTTCTTAGGGAAAGAATTACCCAGCTTTGGAACAAATTTCATTTCAGTTTTATAAGCTGCCACAGAGTTTGTTTTAATTATTGAGCAATTTAGGAAATAATAAATAGCTTTTGAAAAAATGAAATGAAAAAGTTTATTTGTAAGCTAATTGGTGGTTAATTGTTTTATGTTTTGAACAGTGTGCATTTGTCTCAGTTTTCAAAGAAAAAATTTCCTACTTCACAAAGGCCAATGGCGAAAGAAATTGGGGTGGTGAAGAGTAATGAAATCTGTGGGGATTGGTATTGTTTGAAGACTTGGAACTGCCTAGAGCATTTATTTGTGTAAGGAATGCATCTTTTGTGTGTATTTTTGGCTAAAATTGACTTGCAATTTCCATTACTTCACATTTGTTTAAAATTTTTGGACCAGATGAAATTAGAAGATAATAAGGAAGTAAAGCTTACTCCATAAGTTTACTTTACACACCCACATTTCTTTTGGTATGTAGAACAAAGAAATACTATTTCAATTGCAACTAAATTAGTATTTATTCTTTAATATAGGCATATTTAGGTAATTTGTGAATTGTACAATTGCAAGAAATTTTGAAATCTTAATTAACTTCAGCTTCCCAATGGCAATGAATTTGATTATCATCCGACACGTACAGTTTGATAAGATTGGTAACAGTGGATTCATTAATGTTACAGGTTATTCGAACTCCAGATACTTCTGATGAAACATATCAGAAAATGATGGAATGGGGGAAGAACATAGGAAAAACTACTGTATTGCAAAATGCTCCTATTTGTTTGAAAAAGATTGTTGGTTCCTTATTGGGAGAAGCTTTCGAAACTTGAGAGAGGTTAGTTGATTTTTATGAAGTTGAAAAATTTAAAATTAAAGAAAATAAATAGATGTCTTATCATTCCTTTATATATGTTTACGGCTTACCTAGAAATCCCACATACTAGCCAAGAAGAAACAACTTCAACTGCAAGTTAAAAGACTGTATTGGCTACTAGGACTAGTGGCATAGCTTCCTATTAGTCTGCAAGGCGGAGCCTACCCAATTATTTTATGAAAAGCAATAAATGCTTTTCATTAAAAAATACTTTATAATGTATTTATTGATAATTTTCTAATGAACAATCGCATGATTCATCTGGCTTTGTAGGTTTGTCATCTTATACTTCCCGTTCAATTGCGAACTTACGCGTGACAAAACGAAGGCTCTGGTCTTTCGGAGACTTCAACGCATGCACAGAACGTGTGCCCGCAGACACAGATATTCTGTTCATACGGTGCGCTAGATCCCGAGCTCGCTGGGCGTGCGGCTATCCACGAGATCAGGCGGGGCCAGCAGCGGGCCTCTCACTTGCTGGTGTGGTGCCCAGACGTGCAGGTTGACCGCTCGTCACCCCTCCACCCCTATGAGTATGCGACATCTGCATTCACGGTCAGAGAATACGATCCCAGTTGAGTTCTTGCAGTACTGACGAACACACTGAAATATTGTGCTTATTCTATATTATAGTGGGACGACCTTATATATTATAGTGACTTCATTTCATTCACTTTCTTGCTCAGATTTACAAATTATTATATTACTAAACGATCTAACTCTTCACCCCTTCTTTCTTTAATTCTTCCTCTTTCATTTCTTAAGATATTTTTAAAATTATGTAATATATAACCATTTACTTTTTGTACTGTGTTAATTCAAATGTTTTTGTTTATATTTTCTTGTATCAGAAAACTGATGATGGCTAAGCCATCGAAAGCTGCTCTTATTCAAGTAAACAGTATTGTTGGCTATGACAACGCCTTGAATCGTTCCAAATAAGACTAAAAGACCTATACCAAATCTTCCTTTAAAAAAGGCAGATGGGAAGTGTTAAATAATACGTTAATCTGCTTTGAAAGAATCGAAACAAGCAGCTCAAGCAATCTTCTATGTCTGGAAATCCACACAAATCCTCTAGCCATCAAGGTCCTAGATAATACTGTAGAAACTCACCGATTACCCACAAGTACACCCTAATAATTCCATTATTTATTTTCAAATTAGACTCAATATATGTAGTTACATATATATGCCTGCTCTATATATATATATATGGCCCTTATTTTTTGATGTTTTAATTTCAGTTCGCACTCCCTCCACTTTCCTCCCTTTTATTAAAAGGAAGAATTTAAGATTTCATTTGTTTAAATCAGAGGTTGGTAACCCGTGCCTCATCGCTGCTGAAGTGGGAAGTACTACACGCACACGCTTTCTTGATATTCCACAGCGGGGGGGGGGGCGGAGAGAGGAGGGTTGTGTCTACGTCACAGCTTAAAAGGACGTACCAAATGTGGGCATGTGAACTTGGACGCGCCGCGTCCGAAATGCGACAATTGTTTTGATACGAGCGTTGTTCTTCAGCACTGTAAATTGATGCGTGCCGTTCCGGAGTCGAACTAAAGTGCTCAAGCGCCTGCTCATTCAGCGTTGATTGATGACTAGGAGGCTCGTGTATCAAGTAACGCGAGCTATACGCCGGTGTACGATGTCACTCGTTCATTCGTTTCGCTCCGCCCTGCAGCTATTCACGGTCAGTCTAGAGGCTGTCCGACTGAACTGCGAGTGTAATTTGAGACATGGCGATCGAAACATTTATTTAATTGGCAGTGAGTGTCACCAAATTACTGGCAGGAAGGTTCCATCAAACCGGCAAGAACTCTCTGTGCTATTTTTACGTGAGGTAAAACTGCCCCTGCGTGAAAGTGCAAATTTAATAGTGCGAGAATGCCTCATTTTTAGGGAGAAGGCCAGGATTCCTACAAGAGCAACTCCTCAATGTGTAGAATAAAATTATAAAGATGTTCTCTCACTGGCGCAATCTTCATAAAAATTCTAATCATTCGTCCGGCACGCGGAGAAAACATGAACGTAAGTTTATTTTAGATTTAAATAATTTATTTGATATTGCTCAATCGAATGGTTTAAAATTTCTCGTGTTGAAAGATAAACAATTACGTGACAAAAGTTCGGGCGGAAAGGGATCTCATTGGAAGTCGACGCCAGAAGCTAGCAGAAAGCGTGAAAAAGAGGCATGTGGAATAGAAAATGCGAACAGACGGGCTAAGGCTCAATTTTAGCCTACCAGTGTACTCATATTTGTGTAGATTCTTCCGAAGATTCGTCTGTGTTGAAGATTATTTATGATCAATCTGGGCCTTCATCAGACTTTAACCATACTTCTCTTGAAAACATAAATGAACAGATGAGATTAGGAATGATAAATGTTGATACTTTGAAAAAATATGGCAGCAAATGATTTTTAAATGAAATCTTGGTGATGTATTCTTTAATCAATTACCACATTATCTAGAGAAATGCCGTTTCTATTCTCGAAACCGTAGCTTAGTCTCTATGACGTAGATAAACTAGCAATCAATCGAAATACGATCCAAAGATATCGGGAAGATTTTTGTAAGAAGAAGTCTACTAAGATTAAAGAATTATTTAAAGAAAATGAACCTAGTTATGTGCCTGTTCATTGGGGTTGTAGGTGCTACATGCTTTACTTCTGCAGTTAGCTGAAAGGATACCTGTCGGTATCGCATCAATTGCTCGTTGTGTATATTTCCGCGTGTTCAACCGCCACAGATCTGGCATAATATTCACAGGAAATACATCTTATAGCTCCCAGACTTTTTAGATTACAAAAAACCAGATTGTACGAATATCAGCCAAATCCCACCCGCGTAGTTCATGTAAGCCTCTCTTGATGAATCTAGAGATTCTCTGTGCCGTGTTTTATTTACCGAATCCAGTGATTTTGTAAAGCCGAGAAGCTTGCTCAAGAGGCAGAATATATTTTCCAGAAAAATACAAAATCCTATTACTATAACACTCGACGTAGAAATCATATTCATCGAACATTATTATCAACAAAGCTCATTACCACAAAAATTCACATAATACATCATACATTCTTTTACAACACTTTGCCAGATGACATTAAACGATTAAATTCAATAGAAAGTTTAAATCCCAAGTAAAAATCGTTTTCTGCTTTTCCAACTGTTTCTATACAATTAAGACTATACTGAGCTTCATAAGAAAAGTAACATTAATTTTAACAATGATACATAATGCATTATTTACCATTTGGACTGTATAAATGATATAAACAGCCTGTAAGAACTATTGTACTACAGCTTCGGGTCAATGACCCCATCTCGATCAGGTTTTCGTCAGTTTCCTGATCCATTGAGCAAATGCTGAGATGGCCCTTGTTTGCTTCTGGACATAAATGTAACTTCATTTTCTGTGCACGTCTTCTAGAATTCAGTGGGAAATACAATTATTCAAATTATCGTTTCCATGTTGTCGCGGCAGGAAACTACCGCTGCACTCTACAGCACTACCATTCCCGAGGCGCCGCCTCAGCTTGACCCAGCGTGCTAACCTGTAGCACCGCTCCCGGCATCTCTGTAGCCGCCCTCGCACACCTGCGACCACCCCTCACGGATCAACAAGGTGCCTCCGCACCGCGGTCGGCCCAAGCTCCAGATGCCGTCTTAGCACTCCACCGGCGCGTCCATAGCGAGAGTCACGTGACGGTTTCACGCTGAAGATCCGCGGACCGCGTCACCTCATTACAGAGTTTTGGTGATCTCGCGCAATGGGTCCCGCCGACAGCTGCAGACGAACTGTCCTCACCCATCGTTCTGCGCTAGCTGACCCCAGATGACCGCTCCGGTTGCACCGCCAGCCCGACGCCTGGACCACCCTCTCCCACGCCCCGGCCCGCGCCTTGTGCGGTCCGACGACTACTGAAATGCTACGACGTTACAATATAAAGCTGGGATGGAAAGTTCATCAGCAGTGAGAGCTCCATTTAAAGATTTAATGCTTTTAAAAAATTTGAAGAAATATGAAAAATAAATAAGGGAATTTCGTCAAATGCTTTAAAAAAAATTGCAATCATCTATGGTATTTAAATGAAGAGACAAGTATTTTAGCAATTTTTGATAAAAATATTAGTATTACATTCAAAAAAAGAAAGCACCGTAGAAAATTTGAAACAGGAGAATATTTTTCTCTAATGTATATTATTCATCCCTAATGAAGCTCTCTCTTAGGTAAGATTTTATTAATGGCATTATTTTTATTTATTTATAATACTTTCATTACACTTTTTTAGTTCATAGTAGTCAGTTTGTGTTATAAAATCTGTTAACAGTGTGTTCTAATAAATATTTGCAAATTAAGTCATTCAAGTTGGTCATAATATTAAAAATATAATTGTTGTATTTCATTTTCAAAAAAAAAGAACAATAGAAAGTTCATTTCCATGAAGTTTTAAACTTATTAATGAATTGGATGTTGATATTAGCTTCCTAAATCATCTGGGATTTTCCATGATTCTTATTTAAAAACTTAGATAGATCGTTCCGGAATCTGAATGTTGTCAATGATGTAGCAGAAGAGGGTGAAATTGATGCAGTTTAATGAACTCTTAACAGTGGATAGAGAAGCGAAAACAATTATACACCAGTGTGTAGAAGACCACAGAAAACAATACCCTTACAGCAAGAAAGCTACTCTTAAAAGAAAATATTCTTGAAAATATATTATTAAAACCATTCTTTTGACAAACCTGTTTAATAATGTCATTTAATAATTGTATTTGATAACTGTAGTAAAATTATACATTTAATTTATGTGATAATCCTGTTTTGTGATTGATTGATTCATTTCTATAGTTATTAGATCCTAAATCATTTCTGGTATTTGTTAGTACGGTTTATAGTGACCTTAAATAAATAACTTTAAAAAAAATGCACTCAAAAAGACTAACACGTTGCGTTCGTGAGGCACAAACTACCTCCTGGTAAAATTCTCAGTGACACCAACCCAAGGGTCTACCTTAGAGGAGAGAATTGTAAAATGCACAAAGAATACAATCTTCGTTTATACTTTATATCTAGTATATTACAAAATGAAATTGTAGACTATAATTTTTGTGTTAAGTTACAAAAATGGGAACAAATTCATTTGTAACACTTAACTCAAATATTATAAAAAAATATTGGAAATAATTAAAGAGTTTCTACTTTTGGATGAATAAACACTGTAAATGTGAATTTGTAGCATCGGCAGATGCTAGTAGGACTTCAGCATGGCCATCCTCCATCTGGAGGATGCAAGAAGACAAGGATCGCAAGGACGCGAGGATGCAAGGGCGCAAGGATCCAACAAGGTGACGTTTGGGAAAGATTACATTTTTAACATTCACATACAGGTTATTTCACCTTAAGTTACATACTGTTATCGGAACATTTCCCCTGCTTTCTTTCGACATTTATAAATATTGTCTAAATGGGCGTTTTCAAATTTTACCAGATTCTAATTTATTTCGTCTTACGTCGCGTCAGAATTTTTTTACAAAAATACCTTAAAATTACCCAAGAGAAGAACAATAGAGAGAAATAAGTGGAAGAGAAAGATTAAGGTAGTCATCACCTGAAGTGGGCTGTAGAACCAGAAAAAAGTTGGATTATGGGTTGGAGTATGGCCATCAGGTCCCTCCCCCTCCAGATCTAATACAATGCTTTCCCCTGATCTATTGAGCAAATGCTAATATTTTTCTTTGCTTTGCTTCCAGACACTAAATGTAGCTTTTATCTGCCCCCTCCCTCCAACAATACTGAATATAGATTTTACTGTTTTTTTTTTTTTTTAAATAAATAAACTATTAACCTCTTGGGCTCTACACTCATTAGATTTCCACAATTGAATTTCCTTCCTGCAGATGATAGCTATCGACTTGTAAACAATAGACAATAAAGAAAAGGGTGTATGAAACTTCACAACACATTTCATACCTTAGACATTTTCTAAAAGCTGAACTATCAACCCACACAAACAAGTCAGTTTCAGTGGGAAAAAAATTGAAAATTTAGATTTAAATCTGTCGGTTATTTGATTATTAACTTCCAGGTAAACTAGTTATCAAAATTCATTGAATCGCAAAAACAACCAAGCAAATTAACAGAATTAGGAAAAAACTGTCTCAAAGATTGGTGTTAAGAAATGATTAAGGGTGTTAAAAAAACAGGGAAACAATACCATACTGGCAATCTGCTGTATTAAACTATATTTATTTTGAAAAATTGGTTCACTTAAGTATTTAATTCAATTTTTTTTTTAATTCATATATGATTAAAAGCAGAAATTCCAGAATTTTAGAAAGTTAATAATAAAGTAATTTAAGCAAGTCATTATTCAATTTCTACCTCCTCAAAAATTGAATAGATTTATTCCATCCAATTTACCTAACTCGCTTAAATGGTCTCGTTAACATTCGAATTGTAAAATAATGCCATACTTCACAGCAATATTTTCACATTAACTATTATGTATGTATGTACTTGGCGCGTATTAAGTTGGTAGTCTGATCATCCAGATACTGGTGTCCCCCATACCTGGTCCTAGTTAAATTCCCATGTTAACTATTACACTATCATTATTAATGTAATATTATAGTATCAAGATTAATTATTATATTAACTTATTTGTGTTGTTCCCCAATTAATTTCAATACTTCACAAATATCATTATAATTAATACAATTAATACAATACAAACATTTTTAAAGATAAGATAAATGTCAACATCCTTGTTGCAACATAGGCGATACTGAAGTAATCTATGTAATCAGGTAATTTAATACAAAGGAAAATAATATACTCTGTAATTCAGGGAATATGAAAAAAGAATCTTATTACAGAAAGATAATGCACTTCTCATCTAAGAAATGATAGTTTCAATGAAGCAGACAGCAAAAGGTCTTTGAAACAAACAAAATAAAACGTGTCTTATTTTGCACGGAATATTTTATTTTGAACAATTTATCATCAAAATCAGTAAAAACTGAATATGATATGAAGATGTTCAGGTTTCATTGAGCTCCATAATCACTACCCCATTCCCTTACTGTACATATTTAAATGGTTAAGAGAGGTGCACCAAAAAAGCAATATTTAAAAATTAAAAATTTTAATACTAGAAATAGCAGTAGAAACTTTACTTGCATCATAGGCCCTATTCCTACCTAAAGCAAAAGGAGACCACAACAAAAAGCGGAAATAGTAAAGCTACATTTATATTATTACATTCATATTATTATATTTCAACAGTTTAATTGCTTTTACTTTGTAAGCGGAGGTATTATTAAACTCACAATGAATAATATATTTATTATTCATTGGTAGAAATGAGAATTTTCATATATATAATAACTGTTTATCATCTTATATATGCAGAAGCAATAAAATATTTAATTACAAAAATGAATTGCCATGCATGTAAATGAAAATTTTGCTTCTGCCACTTATTTGTTCTTCTTAAAATCTTTCCTAGTGCAAAAGTTTGTTCAATCTCAACTTCATTTGATCACCGAAACTTTACTTCAAGATCCAAGTATAATATAACCTATAACAAGAACAAGTTATGTGTAACATTACTTCCGAACTAAAATTACCTATCAATTGAGAATTGAGGTTTCTTCTTTATTTGAGGTTACAGGCCCACTAATCAAGGAACGTAATGCCAGAAAATACAGTAATAGTTGAGAAAGAAACGGGTTGGATATGAACATCGTAATAAAAAAGTATCACCTCAAATTTTGTACACGATCATTACAATTCAACAAATATCGCCGTAAGTATTAGTGAAGTTAGCAAAACTTGCGCAAGTAAATATGGCTTGAAATATACTGGTGGAAATAAATATTCGTCCCATGAACTACACATACTACAGGTTATGTATTTCAAAATAGTCAATAAAAATATTTTTAGTTGCAAATTCTACCCAGTAAATTAATACTTAGGTATTTTTTAATTTTAAGTATTGTGCCAGCGCAATACAAAACAATTATTTTGACATACTCTCAGCACTATATTATTTTGATCAATTTTTCGAATCAACTCTTTGAAATAAATATTGCAATACATTTTTTGCCTACTACGCTAATGTATTTTAGTACTACTACTGTGAATATTGATATAAACAGTTACCTCTGGTGCCGCCAAACAGAACATGGACTATCGTCACTAGTATTGTTAAACAACATTTTTCTCCCAATATTGTGCGTGCCTTATTTATTAACGCAGCGTAAGACATCTACTCGAAAAGATGGGAAATGCAGAAAGTGGCGTAGCATTCTCAGAAGATTTCATCGGTCAAGTGAATTCAATGGCGGCGATAATGTCTGAAGAAGGCAGCATTCCTTTAACTTCTTTGAGACCACTTGTAGAGGTATGTTGCATCTCGTCAGAAACCCCGAGAAATTTCCCAAATAATTAAATGATAAACTACTACCCCAAACGCTTACTCGCCTTCTGCATGTGAGGGGGGGGGGGATGTGGAGGACAATAACCTAGAATGCGAATTAGGAACGAATAAACAAGGGAGTGAACCGAATACAGAATGAACGAACAGAGAATGAACGAACTTGAGAGAATGTACCACCGTGGAATGTACTCACGGTTCACGGTGTAAGAGAAAATTTCTTACACCTTGTCACTGTGTAACCACAGTCTAATAAGTTCTGTCCCATCCAACCATTTCAATAATTACGCATAACTTTCAGACTACATACTCGTTTCTTCCTGAATTGTTATTTATTGAGCAAAGCACAAACATCAAATGACCACTCACTCATACGATACATTAATTGGCATGTATGTATGCATACATACACGCATGTACAATGCTAACGTCATTAGTCCAGTAAGTGTAGACATGCCCCCCTCGGGAGGTGGCGGTGATCTTCCTCGCTGGAGGGGTGAGATCTGACGTACTCGGCGGCAAGCGATGTTTTCCCCAACAAGGTATTCCTGAGTAGCGGGGACTAGCTATGTACATATTTGGGTTTTCGTAACGTGGCGCGTGAGGGACTTGTCTGTACCAGGGATTATGGCACGGCTTTTCGCATCCATCTCGGCATGCCGCTAGATGTCTTGATGCTTGATCTGCAGCACTGCATGATACGGTCGCGATCATGTGACATCTGGCGGCCCGACCGGGAACGTCGCAAAATGCCGTGCCATATTGCATCGTGAAGACAAGTTCTCAAGCGCCTCGTTACGAAAACCCAAGTATAAGCCCCTGAATGGTCTCCCAGCATGTGCGGTAATGTAGTGCATGTGCAAGTAAGGGATGAAGATAAGCCAAGGAAGAGGAAGAAAAGATCGCCCGTGGTCCGTTGCCCTTGCTAGGTTACTACTCCGGCATTCCCCTGGTATTGATAGCAGAAATCACGTAAAACAACCGCTCAGTGCAGCCGGTCACAGAAGTCTCCAATTGTACAAAGTGATCATGAAATGAAACCAGCTATCTCGCTATTGTCAGAAATCCTGCCACCGCCGCGACTAGAACCTAGGTCCTGCTGGTCAGAAGCACTGCAGTGTCTTCAGTTGATGCCTCGAGTCACCTCTGCTGGTCTGTTCTCGAATTGTAGGGGAACTCAAACACATTAGTTATGTACTATTTCTTCCCATTTTTAAAGTGCATGTTTATTGTGAATTAATAATATAAGAGATATGGGGTCTTAACCCTTACCATATCTCCGACGCGAGATCGGTGAACGAAAGCAAAGAACAAGTGGCGGGAACGTGGGCATTGTGATTTGTATTTCAAATGCGAATGGCGTGTTTTAATTAATTAAATAAGTATGTTGGCGTAAAATACATTGGACGGGCTCAAGAATGTCGCATGTCGATCGCGTAGACCGAAGGGTTGATCATCGTCACAAACCATGACGAAGGGTTGAACATCGGACCTGCGTAGCGAAGGATCAAGTATGTCTTAAATGTTCGGTAAAATAGTTCTTTGCAATAAAATGCGTTGGAAATTATACTTGTGCATCGTATGAAAACCGTGCAGACTATACCCGAACTTTTTTGTTCTACCGGGCGGAGGGGGGCACCTTGGCGCTAGCCTCTAGCCGCATCACCCGCGGGCATACAAGGACACAATTCTGTTGGAATCTGGATACGCCGGAATGCAGCGGCTAACCGGGCCATTTCCCCAATTAAACCTGAGATTGGTTTGGTTTCGTTTGGTTTTTTTCGTGTTTCCGGGCGCGTCAACTGCTTTGGTCATTAGTCCCTTAGTATAGTGCATTTTTTTCTCGGCGGTGACTTCCTCGCCGGATGGCGATCCGGCGCCGACCTACCGTCGGCCAGTGTTTCCCAACCAGGACTCTCCCACCAGCAGGGCACCGCCCCAGCCGACAAGCCTAAGCTCCTGACCGGTCTCCCGAAATATATGCAGTGCAGTGCGGCGTGTGTGTAAAGGGAGAGGATAGGATAAGGAATGGGAAGGACAGATCGGTCACGGTCTTTGGTACTGCTCCGGCATTCTCCAGGTGTTGATGAGAGAAACCACGAAAAACTACCGAACAGAGCAGCCGGCCGCTAGAATTGTCCTCCAGGCAGCGACTGAATTCGACCTAGCTGAAAACTAGTGTCGAAAATCTTGCCTCCGTCAGGACTCAATTAATCCTGAGAAGGGCCACTCTTCCAGTTCAGAGCTACTAGCATTCCAAGCTAGCACAAGAGACTATTCCTTTTTTTAATGTGGCATCTGTGGGTAGTATCTTCAAGATGGAAATCGACACGACTTTTTGTGTCTTTCTTGATCCTGCCGCAAGATGCCACATGATCGCGACCGCATCAAGCAGTGCTGCAGATCAAGCGACTCTACTGGCACGACCAAGAAAGACGCGTAAAGACGTGTCATGTTCCATCTTGGAGATACTACCCACAGATGACACGTTAGAAAAATCCGAGTATAATTAAGCACCACTCACAGGCCGGGACGAATCCTTACTCTATTGCCCATGAGTATCGGGCACTCTCACGACGAAGCCAAGAGCCCAACCGGGGAACCGCCCACACCGAAGCCCAGGTGGCTCGGGACCCAACCCCTCTTCTCATTCCCTTGACCATGAAGCTATCGACGTGAGTATCGCCGAAGTTTAGGCAACCTGGGGATTCATGCTCCCTATCGGATTGATTGATTGATATTTTCGTGTTTGCGGGCGCGTCAACGGCTTTTTGGTCATTAGTCCCTGTAAGTGTAATATATGTTTTTTCCCTTGGGAGTTGGCGGTGATCTTCGCCCGCTGGATGGCGAGATACGGCGCCGACCTACCGTCGGCTAGTGGGGTTTCCCACAACCAGGACTCCGGCACCAGCGGGGCACCACCCCAGCCGGGACAAGCTCTAAGCTCCCGGAATAAGTGGTAGTGTAGTGTGTTTTAGTGTAAGTGTGTGTGTAAGAGGAGAGGATAGGACAAGGAAGAGGAAGGACAGATCGCGCGCGGTCCGTGGCCCGTTTGGGTGGCCTGGCAGGGCATCACCTTTAACGCCTGCGTTGATCGGAGAAACCACGGAAAACTACCGATCAGAGCAGCCGGCCGCTAGGAATTCTCCTCCAGACAGCGACGGAATCTGGATCTATCTGAAGAGCTAGTGTCGAAAATCCTACCGCCGTCAGGACTGGAAACTAGGACCTCCCGGTCAGAGGCGCTGTAGTGACATTAGTTGATGCACCGAGCTATCGCTCCCGGTCCCTGTCGGACTTGTATCTGTGGGTCTGGGAATGAGTCCTTCACCCGATCCTGCCAAAAGGCCCAACTGCAAGGGCCCAACTGGTGGATCACCGGTGACACGGAGCTTAGCGCCGCTTTCTCACTGCGTCCATCTTGGGTACTAACGACTTGAGTGACGTCGAGAGACTCAGGCATTGAGTGGAGGTCTCCGCCTCCAAGAGTCTAAGTCTTACGACCGTTCACTCCTCTCCTGCGTGGAACCGAATCAAGAATGTTTTGTGTTAATAGCGCAAGCCAAAGGCCATCGTAATGACATTGGACACTCCAAACAATGCATCAACTCGCTATTCAAGTTTGAGGTTATTGATATGTCGCCATTACGCTCGCGGTCCTTTTGACGTTCGCCATGTTCTCACGGAAGGAATCCGATTCTTTCACGTTCGTGAGGATAAGATAGAAGAGCCGACACGAAATAAAATTATGTTCACGACGCAGTAAATATTATGCGCAGAATATTTTTTCCTGATTTTTTACTAATTCTCTACACTGATGTCACAAAAGACATGGGATACCTCCTAATACTGTATCGGACCTCCTTTACCCGGCGAAGTGCAGCAATTCGAGATGGCATACACTCAATTTGTCGTTGGAAGTCCTTTGCAGAAATATTGAGCTATGCAGTCTCTACAGTCCTCCATAATTGTGATAGTGGTGCCGGTGCTGGATTTTGTGCATGAATTAACCTGTCAAATATGTCCCACAAATATTCGATGGGACGGACGGACGGACGGACGGACACACACACCACGCACGCACGCACACGCACACACGCACACACACACGCACGCTCACGCCCATACTCGAAACATATCAGATATGATACTGAAACATTACGCAGTGCTTATCGTTTAAGATTTATTCTTTCCTATAATATATTCATAAAATGTTATTTATGTTTAAGACTTTGTTTAGTAGAACAGTCACGTAAGCGACTGAGAATCGCTGGTTCTTCCACAAATTTACTCTGCAATGATTCTTGGCGTTTTCATGCAGAAAGAAGAAGAGTTATCCAGGGTTGTGGACTATTGCTGCAGAGATTTATTGCATGTGTACATTCGACTTTTTTAACAACAAAAGTAAACGTTCATTGATTTTCTTATTTTTCCGGAGGCATTGGGTTAATAACGAAATATTTCCCGGTCTTCTAGGTGCTCTGTTCTCTGGCAATTTTATATCATATTATTGCAATATTGCTAGCTCCTAGTCTAATCTTTTTTTTTTAAATAAGTGTATAATCCTCTTGAATTCTGACTTCCATAAAGGTTCTGAAGGACATCGGGCAAAGCATCCGACACGTAGAAGAAATGTGCTCCCGGCTAGAGAAAGAAGTAGTCGGTTTGAGAGATCAACAACTTCTCACCGACACGCGAGTGCTGGAGCAAGGCGTCCTACTACGGAATGCTTTCAAGACATTCAGCTCGGTACGTAGGCTTTTATGTTATGAATGTACATTCCCGAATCCCCCTGTGATATGGGATAATGTTGTGTTGTATTTTTTATTTAATTGATGATTCCGAACGCTTCAACTGTTACGGTCATTAGTTCCGTAAGTATAGCGCATGTTTGTGCTCGGGAGGTGGCGGTGATCTTGCCCCGCTGTGGGCGAGGTCCGGCATCGATCTACCGTCGGCTAGTGGGATTTTCCCCAACCAGGTATCTCCCACCAGCGGGGCACCGCCCCAGCCGGGAGAAGCTCTAAGCTCCCGACCGGTCTCCCGGAATATGTGGTAGTGTGGTGCATGTTAGTGTGTGTGTGTGAAAGGAGTGAGGATAGGACAAGGAAGAGGAAGGAAAGATCGCGCGCGGTCTGTGGCCCGTTTTGGGGATAGTGACTCGGCAATCGCCTGATGTTGATCTGAGAAGCATCGGAAAACTTCCGATCAGAGCAGCCAGCCGCGAGGGTTCTCCTCCAGACAGCGACTGAATTCTGTCGACTGTCGAGTGTCGAACCTAGGACATCCCGGTCGGAGGCACGGCAGTGATATCAGTTGATGCCATGCGTCACCTCTCCCGGTAAATAATGTTCTGGGAAAACACATCGAAACATTGCGTAGTGGTCTTTAGGGAATCGCCCTCTGCAGGCGATATTCAATGCTGAAGTAGCTTGGGCGGGACATATTTTAAATTAATACAGTCCGAGACAATTCAAATAATGTATCTACAATACATTTAAATAGTTTTTAAACATTTTTGATCGGGAAATTTAATTTTTAATTTTAATTTACACAAATGAAGTCAATGGTCAGCTCATCGGAAGCTACTTCAGGTTAGGCAGTTTTCGCCTACAAATTTCGCTGAAAGCTGTACGCAATATTTCTATAGATGCGCAGGTTTTGTTGAGCTCTCCTTTTGTTTTTTGACAGTAGGAATAGGACTAGGATGGGGATGGGGGGTGTTATTTTCTCAGCAATAATATCAAATCAAATCTGTAGTTCGTTTGCGTATGTAATTGCGTTTTCTATTACTCGGGAGCGAACATTTTTGGTTTTTCCAGATGTTGCCTCCCTCGCTTATTGGTACTATTATTCATCATTCAACTATTGGTAGTAAAGAGGGAGTACGGATTCTGGGGCTCCAGAAAACGTGCGCAAATTATTTGTCACACCCATACATCACATACAGTTTTTACTTATTTTTTCACGATAAATAAATAAAATTAAACCCCAACCCTCATATTTGCTGTTGCATAACGACTTGTATGTAATTACACTATCCTGTCGAAGACGAAATAAATCAAATTTATCAATGACAATGACAGTCGTCGTCAAATCAATCAAGCGACAATGTTTATTTCAATAAAGCTGCTAATTCAGTAGTTACCTTTTGTATTCTATTATTTTACTAGACTTAAATTGCCTTCAATGTTTCTCGTTGAATTATTAGAAAGAATTTGACGTCCATGTTCCCTCGTTTTGCTTCTGGCAGTAATGTAATTTTACTATCTGTGCACGTTTTCTTCAGTTATCTATTAAAGGGGTTTTTATTTCGTCAGCAGTTTCGTTCTATCAAATTAAATTTATCTCGTTTGCGATGCAAATAGTTTCTATCAACAGGAGGCAATATTTCTTGTAATAAAATGTTAATATGTATCGAATGTTTGTTATCAAAGCAACGATCGTTCTGGCCGTTCATAATTGGACAATAGAGGAACAAAAAAAAATTCTATGAATCAGCTGGGTAGAGTGACAAAAGGATTAGACATTCTTGAGCTGAAATGCGTTAATTACAATGTGTCCGAGGAGAAAACGAATATTGGAAAACAAGCTCATAAAACAATTTTAAGGATATTTTGTCTAATAAACTTCTTGGATATTCTGAATGGCTGAGACACAATAAGCAACCCCAGTTGGTTTGAAAAAGGCTTTCGAGGCAAAAATTTGCATTTTAACCGCATATGAACACTTAAGAGCTTATTTTCCAATTTTCGACCATTTTCGTCCTCCCTAGACATCCTTCACACTGTCCCTTTACGTAACTGTTCGCTTATTGGCGTTTTTGACGGCTGCCAAATAAATAAAAAAATAAGTAAATGAAATAAATAAAAAAGACTGACCTTCCGCAGATTCGCATCGCTGCTGAAAACTCGGCCAACAACACGGAGGAATCCGAGGAGGATACAAGGCAGAAAGAGACGACGCGCGAAACGAGAGGGGAAGAGGAGAAGACGGAAGCAGAAGTCCAGAATGAGAAGAAAGGTCGTGACCGACAGCGGGACCAGTCCGCTGTGTATTCAACCACCGAAAGTGGTGAGTATGATTGATTTGATTGATTCTGGGCGCGTCAACTGCTAAGGTCTTTAGTTCCGTAAGGAGTGCGTGTTTTTTTTTTTTGCTTCATCGTGAGGTGGCTGCGATCTTTCCCCGTTGGATGGCGAGTCCCGGTGCCGACCTACCGTTCGCTAACTGAGCTTCCCCTCAACCAGGTATCTCCCACCAGTGGGGTACCGAGACAAGCTCTAAGCTCCCAACTGGTCTCCCAGCATGTTTGGTAGTGTAGCGCATGTTAGTGTAATTGTGTATGTAAGGGGTGAGGATAGGACAGGGATTGTTGATTGATTGTTAGCGATTCCGGGCGCGTTTACTATGGTAATTAGTCCCATACGTAGATCCGGCGCCGACCTGCTGGTCGCTAGCGGAGTTATCGCCCACCAGCGGGTCACCGCCTCAGACAGGGCAAGCTCTAAGCTCCCGACCGGTCTCCCGGCATATGTGGTAATGTGGTGCATGTTTGTGTAAGTGTGTGTGTAAGGGGAGAGGATAGGTCAAGGAAGGGGAAGGAAAAATCGCGCGCGGTCCGTGGCCCGTTTGTTGGGGTACTGCTCCGGCATTCGCCTGGTGTTAATCGGAGAATCTACGGAAAACTACCGATCAGAGCAGCCGACCGCTAGAATTTCCTCTAGACAGCGGCTGATTTCCATCAAGCTATGATCTAAGTAGAAAATACGCACCGTCACGATTCGAACCTTCAATCAGGCGGCAACAGCCTCATTGCCTTCTGGAGATCTTTGATAGATTGTAGTCTATGGGGCAATGGCAGCTCGAACCAGTTGAAGCGAAGTAATGCAACAACCAAAAAAATCTATTTCAAAAAGATGTATGTAATTAAGCTACTATTTTTATTGTATAATTCCTTTCATCAATCATAATCGCAGCAAAGTTTTCTGTTTTGTATTATACGGATACGTATTATACGGAGTAGGATACCTAGTATGTAGAAAGTCATGTAATGCTGCGGCAAAAAAACGGTCATTTTTCGACCGAAAAACTCATATTATGAGGCCTTGATACAGAAAAAGGTGATAAAAACGTTTCAAATATATAGTAAATTACTTGTGCTACATGTGTACTAAAAATACACGATTTTTGGGTCCTTGATACCGAAAAAATGGTTTACGGCAAAAAGTTCTCCGTTATCCGTCTATGTACAACCTAGCGCTTAATTTTCTTATCACTTTTTCCAAAATGAATATTCCCCAGTCGATCTTGCTCGACTCGAAGTTCTGCGATTTTTAGAAACATTCTTTAAGTTTAGGGGATACTTTCCATGAAACCCCTGGGACATTTTCAAATTTTTATCAAAAATAGGTCCAAATTTTTCATTTAATTTCTTGTAAAAGTTGTTAAGTAAAAGTTTGTTTCTCTCTCCCCAGAATTAGTTCTTTCATTAAAGTCATGTATATTTTTGCGAATTTTAGTAGTTCTTAAGCAATTCTAAGTGAAATGTGGGGAATAATATCAAAAACAAAATTTCTCCAAAACGGCTTGAAAATTTTTCTTTAAAGTTTTGGTAGAAATAGTGCTAAATGTACTATATAAGATGACATAAACACCATTTTTCTGTATTCTTTTGTTTGTTAAAAAACACAAATGTAATTTTTTTTTATATCTCTCTAACGTCATTAATATTTACCAGTAATTTGTATTCATTATTTGTATAATTAGTCTAAGCCCATTCAAATGCAAAGCTACAGTATTCATTCTTCAGGGCTGGCTCCAACACACACTCCCAATGCGCAACCTCCCACTCTCATTTATATTAAGAATCAAAATGTTCATTGAAATCCACTAAATAAACCGGTAAAATATCTAGTACTCTTTGACACCACTGTAACTTGGAAAACACATATTTTAAATAAATGTAATATGGCACAGGACACACTTTTCAAATTGTATTAATTGTTAAAGAATCCTTTAATAAACGAAAAGTCAGCTGTTAAAACAGATCCTCCCTACTACTTTACAAAACTGAGTATTTATTAGTACATGCACTTCAAATGATGTCTTATACAGTGTTCTAAAACTGAAAAGGTTTCTGTGAAAATTAATGGAAAATTCCACATATTCAGAAATGCTCAAACGCCATTTTCTGAAAAATGGCTCCAAATTTTATCTTCAAACGTTTTGAACGAATAGTTCTAAATGCTCTGTATTACATGACAAATTCCACTTTGAAGGTAAGAAAATAAAAATTTTTTTTTTAAAGAAGTGCTTTGAATTTCCAAAATTTTTAAAATTTTTACGACAATTATTTAAATCGGCTGCAAATTTTTCTTGAAAATGTACATACAAGACTAGGTTTTTTCCCTTCTATAATATTCTAAAAGTCATATTTCCATGAGAAAAAGTGAAAAAATATCTTTCAAATATCAGGTGTCAATAGATGTTAGCTGAGAATGGAGATAGCTGATAGATGGTAGCCAATAGATGGTAGCTGAGAAGAGAGGGTGGCAAAACGGAAGGGGAAAAAAACAACAAAAAATAAACGAGGAAATCTGTGCCATTTGCAGAACCACTAGCGTTAATATTTATTGCAAATTTGACACGATCCATTTTCCCTTTAAGATCCCTTTTATTTGAACCTGATCTGCATCTTCAATGTTAAAGCTAGATATTTAATTCTTAACACAATCTGTTCAAAAGCTCAAAGACAACAGATAATGCACAAGAAATTAAAGATACATCTCGTTTCTTCAAGCTGAAGATTGTGCCCAGACAGTCCCTTCATGAAAGAGCAGTGCCGGAGAAGCAGCAATTAGCATTATATAAAAGATCCCTTTTATACATATATGGAATTGCTGCTATTTGCAAAACATTAAACCACTGTCTGGGTACTGTTTCAGAAACAAACAACAGCACAAAGACAACAGATAATGCACGAGAAATTAAAGATGCATTTCGTTTCTTCAAGCTGAAGTCCATGTCCATGAAATAGCAGGTGCCGGAGAAACTACAATTAGTATTACACAAATCATTCTTGTTATTTGTGTATGGAATTGTCTCTCTACAAATCTTAAAACCACTATCTGGGTTGTGTTTCAGAAACTAACAGCAGCTCAAAGATAGATAAAGCACAAGAAATTGAAGAACTATTCCCTATTTCTCCGGCGGACTGTTCATGACTGGGCAGTTCCTTCTCAAAATAGCAGGTGCAGGAAAAATATACAAATAATAAGCAAAATGCCATAGTAATAAACAAAATATCATTGTTATGTGTTCAAGGGGTACCGCTTTTGACAAAACTTGAAATCACTGCCTTTTATTGCTTCTGATACAATCAGCTCTAAGAAATAAAAAAAATTAAACAATTTTTTTTGGTCAAATCCCACTGTGAACAATGTTTTCTCCAAAAAGCGGGGATTTGGTGATTTATAAACAATCAAGACGGTAGGAAAAATATTTTAAAAATAAAACCTAAAGGAATCCATTTCTTTCCTTAAAACAGGATTTTTGGTTTAAATTTTTTTTTTTATAAAATTAAAACTTATGTTGAAGTAGACTTAGAGTTAAAATAATTTTATTTATTAAAACACTTTTTTCAAAAGTTTTTTTTTTTAATTAAAAAAAGGGTCCCTTGTTAAAAGAATTTTTGGGGTTAAAATAATGTTTTTGCTTCAAATTAGTTTTATGAAAGTTTCCTATTAAAAACATTTTATTAATTTAAATTTTTTTCAGTGATGGTTTGTTTAGTAGAATAATCTCAAAATTGAATTTATTTTAGACATAATGAAAACAACTTTATTTCATGAAAGGTGAAATTAAAAAAAGGGGGGGAAATTACTAAAATTGTGTTGTGAAAAGTGAAAAATTTTAGTTGAAAAAGAAGAAAAAAGGAGTTACACAAACGGTAGAGTTTTAATATCTTATACATGACGTGAATCTGTGGACAAAAGTAAATATAAGGTCTTGTTCCATTCTCTGGCCAGCTGCCATCTATCGTCACCGAAAGTACATTTGCTAAACTTTTCAGTTTCTTAATAGTAGAATCAAAATATGACTTCAAGAATATTAAAAAAGAGTAAAACCTCATCCAAAATAGAAATTTTCATGGAAAAAATTTGATGCCATTTTTGAAAAAATGGCGTTTGAGCATTTCTGAAAATGTCCTCCAAAAGGAGGACAGATGGGAACCTTTAATAACACCAATTGGTAACTTGTGAGAGCCCACTCAAGGCTGCCAAAAACAGGGTTAAAAAATGCTGAGTTTTTTAATAAAAACCATGTGAAAGTTTTTGTTGAAGCCAGGTAATTTGGTTTAAATCAGTGTTTTAGTGAAAAAAAATATCTTTCGTTAATTAAGTTTTATTTATTAAAATAATTTTTTGCATTAAAAAAGGTTTTCAATGAAAATAATTTCTTTTGATAAAATAAGATTCTTTGATTTATTAAAATGAAGTTCAGTTATCAGACAGAAATACAATTATAATTAGTGCACAACATCAATCTTTTTAGCTTTATTTAAAAATACCATAACATTTTTTCATATTTTAAAAGAGGTCAAACAAGTGATTTGAACCACCCCAACATTTGAGAGTGACAGCTTCACAAACGGAAGAGTGACGACATCATCATTCATTTATTGATTTTTTGTTGTACCAAGAGGAGTAACCATGTAAACTTTTAAAAATAATTACAATTTATACTGTGCCATGAATGAAAGGAATAAGGAACTAAGAAAAAAAATTATATTTTCTCATTTTATATCTAGCATTAGCACATTTACGAGAAAAGAAGCAATAAAATATAGCGTAACATCAATAAGACTTAATTTTGAGACATTTTAAATGTAGCGTTAAGAAATAGTTTAATTTCATCTTTTTCTACAAAGGGTTCTACTTCTATAATTAAAAGTAATTGCGTCAACTTTTTTGACACAAATTGTGAAAAAGCTGAAGGGTAACACACTTAACACTTTTTAACACACATGACAAATGGTTAATTAGACATGACAAATGAGAAATGGTTGATTAGTGCTCATCATTGGAATCAGTCATAACTACCTGCCATGATCTACACTACCTAGCTACTCTGCTGTGAATACCAAGAAAGTTCTTACGATGTAAACAAGATCTGCCTACTTTTGACAAAATTTGAAATCTCAATTTTTACTGTTTCAGAAACTTCCAACAACTTTACAACACAATATGAAGAAGCTGAAGAAATTGGCGATGTCAAAAAATTTGTACTGCCAAAATCCATTTCTGGACAGAACCTCTTCAATGCAGCTGCTGCTGGGCAAATCGCTGAGTTGAAGTACCTTCTCGACGCAGGTGTGGATCCAAACGAAACTGCCCCAGGAGGCACTGCCCTTCACAAAGCAGCTGCCAAAGGGCATTTGTCTTGTATTTCTCTTCTCCTGAAACGAGGAGCCTGTCCTGACATCACGGACATTCTTGGGCGATCACCATTGCACTTGGCATCATTACATGGTCAAATTGAGTCTATTAAGGAACTTATCAAATATGGAGCATCTTTATCTGCAGGGGAAGGCAATGGCCAAAGGCCTCTGCACTACGCTGCAATTGGAGGATTTGGGGAAGCCGTTAAGGAAATTTTGAAGCAAGGAGAGAAAGTTGATGTGATGGACAATTGTGGCGAGACTCCCCTTAGCTTGGCTGTCACTTATAATAGACCAGGATCAACCAAAGCGCTTTTGGAAGCTGGAGCAAAAAGAACAGATGTTAAAGGAAGGCCTTTGGTGACATTTGCTTCCTCAGAAGAAGTTAAACAGCTTTTAATGTCTTCTATGTAATGTATCATGCGAGTTTTATAAACAAATGTGGAATTTACCTTCATTTCTGGAATAACTACCTTGTAACAAACTAGGAAACTAAAGAACCCAAACAAAATATATCATTAATAGAATGCAAATCAAATAACTTAAAGATAAGAACAGCAAAAGTTCACTGTACCTTAATTTTAACAGTGGAATTAGGATATTATTAGTATTGTTTTAATTGTAAGAGAATAAAGTTTTAATATGTTTTGCCTCTATCTTTACTATTGCATTTTGACTGAAGTGTTCCCAAAAGAGAGATCATTAATTATTTTAATGTAGAATTGCATATTTACAGAAACATAAGAAGTCTTTCTAAGTATTTTAGAAGGACAACAAACTTTGCCTTTCTTGTGTTGATAATGTAATTGAACAGAACTGAATTTGGAATCTTTAATTTTAATATATTATTTATTTATTTATTTATTATTTATTTATTTATTTATTTATTTATTTATTATTTATTTATTTATTTATTTATTTATTTATTTATTTATTTATTTATTTATTTATTTATTTATTTATTTTATTTTATTACTTTGTGGACAATTTTGTCTACATACAAAATAAAAGTATAAATGTATATTGCTTTAATGTAGGGTGACCAGACGTCCCATTTTTAACAGGATTGTCCCATTATTTAGTTAATTGTTCGCTTTTTAATGTGTCCTGTTTTTTATTAAACCGATGCTTTTATTTTCAATTTGATGCATTAGAATGTATTCTGAAAATGGCATCATCGCTTTCCTGTTGCCGGAAAGCCTATTGACAAAGATATACTCTTGATGAAATGTCAGA
This sequence comes from Teleogryllus oceanicus, assembly GCA_964035755.1. Taxonomy (NCBI): domain Eukaryota; kingdom Metazoa; phylum Arthropoda; class Insecta; order Orthoptera; family Gryllidae; genus Teleogryllus; species Teleogryllus oceanicus. The sequence goes on along the minus strand of CAXIVR010000010.1, from coordinate 48,591,101 downwards.
AAATTGCATGTTATGTAATCATTTAAGGTCCATTTATAATACTCTTGACTTGACAGAAAGCAGCTGCAAGTAGTGGGGAGTTTCTTCTCACAATTCTAGGATTAATGTATCCGTGAAAAGGGTATTTTTTTAATAAATTCTTTACAGACTGATGAAAAAACTGTTTTTTCTGTTGAGACACTCTCAACAATGATTATTGTCAAGACTCTTTCGTGAAAAATGCGTGTTGAATTGCAAGTTTACATTGCAAATAATCTACCACTGTTACAAAAAGTAATTTCTGCTAATGAATACTTGAAATATATTTAAAATTTCAGACTGTTTTCTTATTATTCATGCTATTCATTTCCATTAATGTTTAAAAAGTGTTTACCTTTATTGTCAGTGTGTAATGTTGCATTTTTTGTGGTTCATGTGTCCCGTTTTGTTCTATTTTTTTAGTCAAGAAAATGTCACAATGTCCCATTTTTTTTATTTTAAGATGTGGTCACCCCTATTTTAATTGCCAGTAAAACACAATCACTATTATTCACATGATTTCCAATTAGTTGTTGCAAATACTATCTCCATGACTATTCCACAAAAATGACAGGGTACGATACAGTGTAAAATTTTTATGAAAACATTTTGAATGAAAATGCATTGGCTGTGTCAATTATGCAATAAATTTACATGATACTTCTCAGTAGACAATCACTAGATTTTTCACATCAAAATTTGGCTTTAAAGCAAAAAATCACAGACTAATATAATTTTTAATGTGAATTTATTACTGTATTTATAATTATTTAAGAGTTGTTTGAATGTGATATAATTTGAAAAAAACACTTCTTATGTTAATTGTAGGTATTGAAAATGGAAATACAACAAATACATTGCAAATATATTTACAAATATATTGCGTACGTTTTGTTGTTTTCTTTTCATATTTCTCATTTTGTATTACTATTTAATTATTTATTTTGGAATGAATATTAAATAATTGTGTGATTTTAAAGTTTTTGATTGTAATTAATAACATTAAAAGCAGTGTGCATAAATAGTGTTGGCATGTTCTAAAAATAAATACATTTTACATTTTTCACAAATATTTTGAATGTTTTTGCCTTTCCTCTTTTTTTGCAGGGGTAACTTTTTTCTTTTCCCTGAAAATAGTTCCTTCTTAATCTTTGGGAAGAAATTGCAAGCATCTCTTCTAACCAAAGAAGTTGGTATATTTTCTAAACAGGCAACCTTGACATAGTCACAGAACCAGGGAATGTTATATGCTGAAAATGTTGAAGGAAAATAGCACTGTAGACATGATTTTTCAGCCCTCCTCTGAAGTTCTCTTTAGGCTCTATAGTAAGTCCTTTATGAATTAATTTCTAATTAATAAGATTGTTTTAAAATTTGTTTATTATTGAGAAATTATGAATTCATTTGTATTTATTTTTATTTTTGAAATTTGTTATGTAAATGCATATTACAGAAATATTGATAGAGTAAAATATGATCATGGACCATCTTCTTGTACATCTTTTTGATGGAAAGGCATTTACACTGTAAGGTTCAATCATTACATCTAAAATGTCAACTCAATTCCATCCTTTCCAGTTTGGAATGACTAATAATATCTGGTTTTGTATTTACTCCACTTGTATCATCTATCCTGTCAATGCATTCATTTTATCAAAATAAAGCATTTGTTTATTGGGGAGACACCAGATTCCATCTTTCCAGAAATTCTATCTACTCCACCTCGTCACTGTTGTTATTGCCCAAAATAATAATTCCAATCATAACCAAATCTTCTCAATTAGTCTAATTGAATTCTCTTCACGTAGAGCCATGATAGCCTTTTATGAAGGACTCGCTATACGCTAATGCAAGTGGACGCAACAGATCTGACAGATATGGCGCAACATAAATATGAAATTTCAACATACCTACTAGGAATGTTTTAGTGAAAAGATTGAGACTTCCAGGGATTCTCATAAAACAATGACTAAGGATCCTAGAATTTCAAATCACAAACGCATATCAGCTATTCAATAACACAAATTGCCATTGCCTGGATCTGAGATATACATTGCAAGCACTCCTGAGTTAAAAATAGAAAAACAATTACAATACAATAAAAAAGTTCCCAATATATCTCATAAGATTGGTTGTCTACCACTACGGAGGTTGAAAGAAAAGCAACTAACGATACATTTGGAGTGTGAAAGACCACCGACTTTACTTCAGCGAAATTATTATTATTCGCTGAATTTGATACTCCTCTAAGCAGACAATAAATCCTGAAGGCTCCGGACTCCCCATATATTTGGGGACTTATTCCGAACTCCCCTTATATTTGGAGTGTTATTTTTTTATGCATAATACTAATTTTCAATTATTATATGAAGAAGTGATACCAGTTCTCTGAAAGTATTAACTGTCTTGGCCCATTCAACAAATAAAAATATGTCTGAAACGAAAACCAATAGCACTTTTCCAAATTTTATTCATCTTTATGAGACATTACCATTTGAAGTAAGTATGGAGGTGGGTCACTGATTCATCCCATTGTACCTATAATTCCTATCTTGAGATGAGTAGAATGTTCTGGTGCCAATAAAATGTGTATTAAAAAAAAACAATGGAGTTGCTGATCCACAAATTGGAAGTAATTGTATTATTAATTTTCATTACATAGTGATTATTAATTTCTAAATTGAAATAAATTCTCATTTATAATTTGAATAAAATTGTTGTATTTCTAGTCATTTTTGTACTGATTGATATTGAAATAACTTTCTACGAGAAATGTAGGTACTGTATGTTGAATTATATTTTCTCTTGGCGATCTGACAATTAACATTTTTGTCTACATATAACAAATGGCCACGACATACATTCTTAGGAAAGCTTAAGTGTTAGACTGTTGTAGAAAACAAAAATTCCTTCTTCTATTTTCATTTCCAGTCACTTTAAATCCTGAGTCCTCGACATGATAGATTCTGCTGAACTATTCCCTGAATGATAATTTTTATTTTGGTATCCCTCCACTGTTCTCAACATTTCAATACAATCCACTATCAAGAATGTACAGTATTGATAGTCAAATAGCATGCTGTGTATGCCAAATGACAATGTTAGCAGCTATGCGCCTGTTGCACCACTCTAGCTGACTTCACATATCCTAGACACCTTGTGTAGGGATGTGCACTTCATCCAATGTAAATCTGAAGCTTCAAAACTGTTCCTATGTCGGACATTACGACGCCCTGCATCATGCTGCTCTGCCCTACCCTGTCGTTTTCTTTACGATCACCATTGCCGATCACCTACATTGCTGCGGGAAGCTGTAATCACCATATGCATTATTGCCTACTCACGCCAAATTCTAGTGATTAATAGCTACTTACGTAACTAGTACACAAAGTTAGTCTTTGGTGTAAGTATGAAATATTGATGGACGAGGTGACTTGGTTGGTTGGTTAGTGATTCCGGGCGCGTTAACACATTTGGTTAGTAGTCCCGTAAGTGTAGTGCATGTTTTTCCTCGGGAGATGGCGGTGATCTTCCCGCGCTGGATGGCGAGATCCGGCGCCGACCTACCGTCGGCTAGTGGGGTTCCCCCTAACCAGGACTCTTCCACCAGCGGGCGGGGCACTGGTAGGGACAAGCTCTAAGCTCCCGACCGGTCTCCCGGCATGTGTGGTAGTGTAGTGCATGTTAGTGTAAGTGTGTGTGTAATGGGAGAGGATAGGACAAGGAAGAGGAAGGAAAGATCGCGCGCAGTCCGTGGCTCGCTTGTTAGGGTACTGCTCCCGCATTCGCCTGGTGTTGATCGGAATTAACCACGGTAAACACCAATTTCCCTCGTACATTTACCTCACAAAATGCTTATACCTAGTGGTCACAAGTACTACGTGATCCTAGCGCGGCGTTCGGACTGCAAGAAGGTACTGAAGAGTACCGTCAGTAACACAATGCAAAATCATTAACCATTCTTTAATAATAACCGAGAAAAGACCACGGTACTTACACACACTTACACTAACATGCACTACACTACTACATATCCCGGGAGACTGGTCGGGAGCTCAGAGCTTGTCCCGGCTGGGACGGTGCCCCGCTGGTGGGAGAGTCCTGGTTAGGGGGAAAACCCACTAGCCGACGGTAGGTCGGCACCGGATCTCGCCATCCAGCGGGGGAAGCCATCTCCCGAGAAACAAACATGCACTACACTTACGAGACTAATGACCAAAGCAGTTTACGCGCCCGAAAACACGAAAAAATCAATTAATCAAAAATCACGGTACTTACAAGACCCGTCAGGACCCAAAGGGTTAAGCAAAAGATAAAATGTTTTTAGAATGGGCCTCATCGTGGACTATCGCGTGTCCGTAAGTAGCTGGTGCATGCGAGGCAATGGAAGTTAGAAGAGTGAAGGTATTGACAATTAGGAGGGGGCAGCTTGCTGCTATTAGGGTTTTGTTCGGTTGAGTCCGCGCCTATTAACTTGGCTAAGAATACCGACCCTTACAATTTGATTTCATAAATTAGTTTTCTTAGCTGAAAGTATTTTTTTAGAAAATACTTTCTTTCGCGTGAGCACAATTGCACCTTCCATTATTAACGTCAAAGTTGTCTTAGACGAGGATTAAAATCCGATGCGCGCTAATCGGTTATACCCTCCATGCTGTAGTTTTCCTCGTTCAAGAAATATTTTGCAGAGATAAAATGTATGTGGTAGTTCGGGCTCCTACATTGCCCTCTGAATTTAATACCCACTGGCTGCCACTATTTACGAGGAACACGCTGTTTTGTTTTTTTTTTTCCCACTTGTATATCCCAAATTTTACGTTTCTAGCTCGAGAAGTTTGCTCTGCATAGATAATATGTCAGCCGGTGTTCTCGTTTGCAAAGAGAGTTGTGCTTCACTCAACCCTACGATTCGATGTGAATAATGACAAAAGTTTCTTCTGCTCTTTTCTGTCTGTTGTTCTGACGTTTTCAACAACCTCTTTTGCATTGAAGAGGTGGGATGTGCAATTGAATGGCTTTCTTCGCATCAGAGCAGTGCCCTATTAGCACGCAAGTCGTGCGTTTTGGCAACGCGTCAGTTGGAAGCAAACAGACGAAAGGCACAGTCTGGAACACGACCATCTTGGCCGGATCGTCTACTGCGCTTATCGAACGTCTTATTATGTGAGTATGAAGTAATGTGCAATGTTTAGCGACTTTCAGTAATAATGAAGGTATATTTGTTTTAACAATAACAATAATAATAATAACAACAACAAACGAGGAGTCAGTCAACTGTTGTAGAAATTGGGAACTCTTGATTGCTGGATCGATTGTTTGATTGATTTGTGTTTCCGGGCGCGTCAACTCCTTTGGCCATTAGTCCCGTTAGTGTGGTGCATGTTTTTTCTCGGGAGATGGCGGTGAACTTCCCCCGCTGGATGTCGAGATCCGGCGCCGACCTACCGTCGGCTACTGGTGTTTCCCCCTAACCAGGACTCTTCCCATCAGCGGGGCACCGCCCCAGTCGGGACAAGCTCTAAGCTCCCGACCGGCCTCCCGGAATATGTAGTAGTGCAGTGTAATGTTAGTGTAAGTGTGTGTGTAAGGGGAGAGGATAGGACAAGGAAGAGGAAGGAAAGATCGCGCGCGGTCAGTGGCCCGTTTGTTAGGGGAATGCTCCGGCATTCGCCTGGTGTTGATCGGAGAAACTACGGAAAACTACCGATCCGAGCAGCCGGCCGCTAGAGTTCTCCTCCAGACCGAATTCGACCTAGCTGAAAAGCTAGTGTCAATAATCCTGCCGCCGACAGGACTCGAACCTAGGACCTCTCGGTCAGAGGCGCTGCAGTGACATCAGTTGATGCACTGAGCTACCGCTCCCGGTTTGCTGGATCGAGATTGGCAAAATTTTTGGGAGTACTTGTGTGAATGTATAGCGTATGTGTGTGATTAGTACGAGTGTATGTGTGAGCGAGAGAGAAATTTTTGTCCTTTTCTTTCTTTTGAGCTTTGTACGATGAGGTGAGGCTGTTAAATGGACGTGTGTTGCAGGTTTTAGTTTATTTGGACCCTATTTTCTACGTATAATAAATATTTATAAAGTGAATGTTCAATTCGCGTCCTCTCCCTCTAAACTTTTCTTTCATTAAAAATATTATTTGTGAAGATTAAGGGCCGCAAAAGATATCTAAATTACAGAAATAAAATAAGTGATAGCCAATGTGGATAGAATGGCATAGTATATTTACATGCATACTAGCAATTATGCGCGCGATAAACTTTTACAATTCTATAAGACGTTATAAACATACAACTTAGGTTTGATTGCGTATGTAAACACGAGTGAGAGAAATCACGCTTGGGTTGAAGGGAGAAGAAAAGAAACTTGAGATGGAAGGGGGTAGAGAAGGAGCGATGAAGTGTGTGTGTGTGTGTGTGTGTGTGTGTGTGTCTGTGTGTGAAAGGGAGAGAGATGAGGTGGGAGGAAAACGGAGGAGGGAGTGATTTTTGTTACTAGAAGTGAATAAATATCTTACCCTTAAACATTGAATCGACTATTGTGCAAAATTAGAGGAGGTAAATAAAATACGAAACGTAGCAAATAAAAACTAGCAAGAATAGAAGGGAAGGAAGGGCAGAGAGAGAAGAGAGAGAGTGAGCGTGAGAGTGAGAGAGTGAGAGAGAGTGGGAGTGAGAGTGAGAGAGAGTGAGAGAGAGCAGAGGGAGAGAGGGGAGAGAGGAGGGAGGGAAAGCTTTCCTTCGGCCAATGTGGGATTGGGTCAAGCTGAGTAAATGTGGGACGACAGCTGTGAGGTTGAGAGCAGATCAGTAGGGGCAGAGGAAGAAGGTAGGTTGCGAACGGGGGGGGCGGGGACGGGTGGTGGGGAGAGGGATGGGGAGGTGGGGTTGGTCGGGGAAACGAGGGAGGGAGCGGGGGGGGGGGTGAGGCTGATTTGGGAGCTTAGAGGGTACGTGTCCGGCGATTCGATTGGGGGTTCGGGGTGTCAACTGCTGAGGTCATTACCGGGAGTGGTAGCTCAATGCATCAACTGATGCCACTGCAGCGCCTCTGACCGGGAGGTCCTAGATTCCCACTCCACACGGCGGCAGGATTTTCGACACTAGCTTTTCAGCTAGGTCGAATTCAGTCGCTGTCTGGAGGAGAATTCAAGCGGCCGGCTGCTCTGATCGGTAGTTTTCCGTGGTTTCTCCGATCAACGTCAGGCGAATGCCGGAGTAGTGCCCTACAAAACGGGCCACGGATCGCGCGCGATCTATCCCTCCCCTTCCTTGTCCTATCCTCTCCCCTTACACACTCATACACCTTACCTCACACCCTTACACAAAAATACCGATCCGAAAAGCCGGCCGCTAAAATTCTCCTCCAGACAGCAGCTGAATTCGATCCAGCAACGTAGCTGTGTCAGAATTCCTACCACCGTCGGGACTCAAACGTAGGACCTGCCGGACAGAGAGTGCAGTGCCGCCAGTCGATGCCCTGAGTGTTCGGCGAGAGGGAGGCGGGGCGGCTGAAGGAAGCGATTTGCTTGCGGGTGGTAGAGGTTAGGGTGGGCTGGGGTGGGGAAAAAACGGGGAGAGGCAGGACGAAGGGGCTGACTTGGGTGGCAGCGTCGGCGGGTGTATGGGAGGGGGGAGGGCAGGGGTGGCTGGGACCGGCCCGGGGGGCGGCTTAAGCGGCGGTGGCGGGAAGCAGAGGGGAGGGCTCGGGCGGGAGGGCTCGGGGCGGGGCGGGGGGGAGGAGTTGGGCGCCGTGCCGACTGCCGGGGAGCCTAGACCTAGACCGCCACCAGAATAGCCCTTCTGCTCCGGGCCGCGCGTGGCCCTCACTGTACCGTGCGGGTATATTTATCGCCGAAGGTTAACGTCCTGCTGCGGTGAGAAATGTCGTTTTCAGCTTCCCTTGTAACGGAGTATTTGGCAGGTGTCTACGAAAAATAGGCAGATCGATTCAACAGCAACATGTACAAGAAGGAACGGTGATCTGGAATAATACGACTGCTAGCTGTGCTAAGTTTTATTTACCTTGTCTACCAGATAGTTGGGCAAGTCAAATGCGATGATTAATTTAATGAAAAAATCTAAGTTTGTTCAGATTGATTGATTTACTTTTTGTGTTTCCGGGCGCGTCAACTGCTTCGGTCATTAGTCCCGTTAGTGTAGTGCTTTTTTCTCGGGTGATGGCGGTGATCTTCCCCCGCTGGATGGCGAGATCCGGCGCCGACCTACCGTCGGCTAGTGGGGTTTCCCCCTAACCAGGCCTCTCCCACCAGCGGGACACCGCCCCAGCCGGGACAAGCTCTAAGCTCCCGACCGATCTCCCGGAATATGTGGTAGTGCAGTGCATGTTAGTGTGAGTGTGTAAGGGGAGAGAATAGGATAAGGAAGGGGAAGGACAGATCGATCGCGGTCCGTGGCCCGTTTGGTAGGGTACTGCTCCGGCATTCGCCTGGTGTTGATCGGAGAAACCACGGAAAACTACCGACCAGAGCAGCCGGCCGCTAGAATTCTCCTCCAAACAGCGACTCAATTGGACCTAGCTGAAAAGCTAGTGTCGAAAACTAAGTTTGTTCAGAGAAGTCATGTTAAATCAATAGCTGTTTCAGGACTTATCACAGTCAGAGTAATATAAAAATTAATTCTATCAAACTTTTGTATTCAAAAGTTTTACAGTTTTCTACTGACATATTTCGAGGATGAATCAAGTACACATTTTGTGTCATTCACTGTGAACTTGATATTAGGATTTAAATAAGAAATCTCCTATTACAAGCTTTTTATTTTCTCATTTTCAGTGCATCGTTTTCCCTGTCGTTCAAACTCGGATCATTAATTGTTCCACTCCGCCAGAAAGACTTTTGGGATACTACCTACGCAAATGAGAAAAACAACATGAAAATTTTAAAAGTAATCGTCCATCCCATTTCAGTATTATAATATTTTCGCGACTTTCACATCCAACCAATCTTAACTAATGAGGTATCAAAAGAAAAAGGACTTTAAGGATAGGTGACTATGACGACATGAACTTTCACTTCATAAATAATAATAATAATAATAATAATAATAATAATAATAACAACAACAATAAAAATAAGTGGTGGATAAATGTAGGAAGTGTGGAGCTGTAGGAGAAACTATAGAACACACCACAGCTGCATGCTCTTCCCTCTTAGGAAGGCATAATCAAGTTGCGAAAATCGTGCACAGGGCAATTGCAATAGAGCATAAATTATTGGATGAATCGACGCCGCCATTCTATAAGTACACCCCTTCTCCAGTGCTGGAAAGAAGTTCCACCCTTTTGTACTGGGACAGACCAGTTTTAACTGATCGTATTGTCGATTACAATAGGCCAGATACATTATACATTAAAGAAGAAAGAAGGAGTAATAATAGACATCGCAGTATCATTATCCCTCAACAACAAGCAGAGAGAAATCCGTGTCTCCGTGTCTGCTGTCTCTTCTCGTGGGGTTTTCTTCAACCAGTTATTTTCACCAACTGAGCACCGCCCCAGCCGGGACAAGCTCTAAGCTCCCGACCGGTCTCCCGGAATATGTGGTAGTGTAGTGCATGTTAGCGTAAGTGTGTGAAAGTAAGGTATGAGGATAAGACAAGGAAAAGGAAGGAATGATCGCGCGGTCCATGGCCAGCTTGTTAGGGTATAACTCCGGCATTCACCTGATCGCAGAAACCACGGAAAACTACCGATTAGAGCAGCTGACCGCTAGAATTCTCCTCCAGACAGCGACCGAACCCTACCTAGTTAGCTACTGTCGAAAATCCTGCCATGGTTCAGGACTCGAACCCTAGGGCCTCCCGGCCAGAGGCACTGCAGTGACATCAGTAGATGCCTTGAGCCACCTCCCCAGGTCGCCTTTTCTATGTTTTTCATAGTATATTATTGAATTCCTAATGCGCTGCGATATAACTTGACATTTTTTTCCATCTATCATGAGCACCGCGTAAACATCAATAAACGAATACAAATATTCCCGCGGTTTGACTAAAATTCCAAGGAGATTCATTCATTGATGCCACGCCCCAAATTTCACGTGCCAGAGCCGCCCGTGGCGTTAATGCCGTGCTGGTTGGGGTCGACGCGTCCTACCGAGCGGCTGTCGGTACAGCGGGTGGACGCGGCACTGTGCGGGAGTAATTGTGGCAATCACGTGACAGTCCTCCCGTGCCCCTCGCGCCAGACGCGTTCACGGCCGACGCGTTTAGAATTCCACTCCACGCTACACGCGTTTTTATGCGCGCCGCATCTTCAACCGTTTTCGCCTCGCAATGCACCACTACATAATTTCGCTTCAGCGTCTGGTGCGTCACTGCTGTAAGAGTTGCGAAGCAGGCATAGAGTTGCCTCCTTCTGCAAGCCCGTGACTGGGAGGTTTTCAATCGTTTTTGATTGATTGGCTGGGAAGGTCATTGGTCCCGTAAGTGTAGTGCATGATTTATCGCCGACGTTTGCGATGATCCTCTCCCACTGAATGGCGAGATCCGGCGCCGACTTACCGTCGGCTAGCGTGGTTTCCATATGCAGATATCTCCCACCAGTTGGGCACCGCCCCAGCCGGGACACGCTCTAAACTCCCGACCGGTCTCCCGGAATATGTGGTAGTGTAGTGCATGTTAGTGTAAGTTCGTGTGTAAGGGGAGAGGATAGGACAAGGAAGAGGAAGGAAAGATCGCGCGCGGTCCGTGGTCCGTTTGGTAGGGTACTGCTCCGGCATTCGCCTGGTGTTGATCGGAGAAACCACGGAAAACTACCGATCAGAGCAGCCGGCCGCTAGATTCTCCTCCAGGCAGCGACTGAATTCGACCTAGCTGACAAACTAGTGGCGAAAATCTTGTACTGTCGAGGCTTGACTAGGCTTCGCATCAGAGACATTGGAGTGACATCAGTTCAGACAGACGCACCCTAAGTTACCTCTCTCGGTTTTTGAATCGGGGTCGGGGATGTTGCAAAAATTATCCCAATAAATGTGATTCTGGACCGTAGAATCTGGGGATAAATATTAAATATTCATATTTGTATGCATTATGGACGTTCATGGCACGAAATATAAATATTATAGTGATCCTATAGAAAAAAATTCAAGGGACTCAAGCAGTTAATCTCATCTCGGGGGCTTTCGAGATGCATCGATTTTTCGTGCCGTTTATTTTCAAATTCGAAACTTTGTAGATTGTAATTATTATTTGCTGTAATGATAATTTTCATGAAGAAAGAATTTTAATGTGAAATACGTTTTTCCCCCCTATACTGAGGATTACTCGTAACTGCATGAGCCAAAGACAAATACTACTATTATGCACATCATATCACGTGCTTCTGCCAAACAATTCCGTACATTTTTCGCAACGAATTTAATTACTCGTATAACTCTGAGGTTTTCCTGATCAACTCGGAGCCCGGAGATTATTTTTGAAACCCAGAAACACCGGGTCAAATCCTAGGCATACCCCAAAGTACATGGAGGAGAAAAGGCGTATCGACGCTTAATGAACATTACTGAGAATGTCCTTTCATATAGAAAATGAATTTACTCCTTTAAATTAATACTTCTTTTAGGAAAATAAAATAAGAAGGATTTATTTTCTTAAAATATTATTTTCACATTCAAAAATGTAAATGCAAAGTAATGCAAGTGTGAAGGAAAGGAAAATTCGCCATATTAGCTACCTCCTTTGTGCTACAGAACTTAATTATTGTAACTGAGCGGACGATTAGTATACCTGTTTATAAATGGATACTTTGCCGAAAAAATTACCAATTTTGAACAATCCATTACCAATGTTGAACACTCCATATTGTTTTGAGGTTGGATTCCATACCCCAAACTTAAGAGTTTTAAATTTATTTTTACTTTAGAGATGTGTTTGTTTATAATGCTTTATTCAATGCGTTTTTTTATTTTAATTCATAATAGTTATCAATATAAATAAATTACAATTTATAGTATTAATGAAATCATATCAATAAATATTTCCAAACAATATAACTATTCAAGTCTTTGGATTGTTTTTGTGCCTTATTGATATTTATGTGAAATGCCTTGTCCGTTACAGTTTGTATTCATGCGTCTCTCGTTTTAGGAAGTTTCCCAGAGTCAGCAATATTACGATGTGTAGCATTTGTATGTGTAAATTTTATTTTAAAAAAACATGAAAAAGTACTGATTTCATTTATATATAAAACAAACAGTAAGGACAGTCTATGATATCTGGGGTGAGGAAAAGATAGATTTACTTTCCAGAAGAAAAAGGACTATCTAAACATTTACCCAAAGGACCAAGATCACTGGCTCACAATTCTTAGTACAGACATATTATGATTATTTCTTGTGCAGTATTGACAAGCAAATGTACATTAAACATGACAAGCGTATGTGGTTAGAGACGGACATTTTTAACGGGGAGTGTTTTTTGCATATTTACTGTGGAATGATACATTAAGAAATCGTCCAAGGATGTCTAAACAACTATTAGTTCTTTGAATTTGGATTTAATATAATTAATCGTATATTATCCATTTATGTAGACCCTTGCAGTTTCTTGACGTGCATGAGCCGTAAATAACATTGTTTTCAAAACCTGGTACTCAACTTTAAACGAATCTCAGGTTTGATTTACCGCTGTTCAGACTGTCTCTGCTATTTGCGTACACCTGTGTACGAAGCAGCAAAATATTTATGTTCGCAAAGTAGAACAGACATTCTGAAAGCTTCGTCTACGTTTCTGCATTAGATCAGGTTTATGAACGTTAACCCTGTTTTGACTCCATTCTTTATTCGCTAGCTGTTGCACTCACTTATCTTTGCATTTAAAAACACTTCGAATTTTACAAAAACTCAATAATTTCGCTTCACTAACTATAATTTCACACACACACACACACACACATTTGCTCGAAAACGAAATGTTGAAACGAAATGCTTTGCAAAAACGAAATGCTTTCAGTACATCGATTACAACTCCACAATGAAATAAATTTTTGAAGGCGGCAAATTAAGTGTTCATTCTATTAATTTTAATGATTTGATTAATATTTAGTGCTTCTTCTACAAAACAGATTAATAATAGCAAGTGATCAATCATCTGGGCCCACTCCCATTCATTTAAAGTATAAACCATCAAATTTGGTCGAGAGGAAAGTTCAAACTTCTTTCTAAACGAAACTCTTAGTGTTTAACATAAAGATTTTTACAATTTTCAAAATGTGTGCTTTTAATGCTTTTAGTGATTTTAATGAAAATAGGAACTATATCATATTTATGTGTGGGAATTCTGATTGGATGTTGTTGACGTTCTTATAAGAAGAAATAAAAGAAGTCATATTCGTCAACATATCAGCTTTATTAAGATAGCCGGCTTTCGACGGCTTTGCCGTCATCGTCAGTCTCGCTGCTGTCGGCAAAAGTCGGCATAGTCGCTCGACTTTTGCCGACAGCAGCGAGACTGACGATGACGGCAAAGCCGTCGAAAGCCGGCTATCTTAATAAAGCTGATATGTTGACGAAGATGACTTCTTTTATTTCTTCTTATATCATATTTAGATATTTAAATGGACTTACCTCTAATGGAGCAAAAAAAAGTAAGGAAAAATTGCAGCAATTTTTCAGAAAATTTTGAAAATGTCATAGGGACTCCATGTAAAGTCCTATCCATAAATTAAAATATCTTAATGATTTCCGAAAACGCACAACTAAATATGACTACTTGTTTATTTATCTAATGTCAAAAACAGTTAAAAACTGTGTGACGTGCTACGGGGAGAAGTGAATTCTGTGCACGTTTTAATTATTCCGTGATCCCTACCCTAAGCGGTATACTACTCGAATTTTGAATACAGAAATAAATGAGCGTTTCTTGCAAAGATTGTTAACCAAATATTCGCTCCGTTGTAATAAAAATGTAATACTTCTGACTGTATTTACCATGTTCCAGTTCAAAAGCTTTTAATGTGACCGAGTTATGCGCGACAGATACAGATACACACACACACACACACACACACACAGATAGGCAGATTATATTCAAACACGCATACACACACACACAACACATACACATACATAGAAAAAAAAGATAGATAGATAGATAGATAGATAGATAGATAGATAGATAGATAGATAGATAGATAGATAGATAGATAGATAGACATGTAGACATGTAGACATGTAGACAGGCACAAAGACAGACATTCTTATTTTCAAGTACATGCGGCATCTCCTCACCTCCTGCACCAATCTTAATCATCTTTGGAACAGCGCTAATAGACATTAATCCTGACGTGTGTGCAATATTACAACTCAAAAGAACTCTAAACATTGTGTTTCCGACTCGCAAACAGAGGTGATGATCGAATTCTTAATCATTTTTCGTGCGCTCTCATCTCTTTAAGAGATGACAGCGTCTCAAGACGCATCGCCGTATAGCGAACAAGGTTTAACAGTGTGCCTGTCAACCTCATTCCGACCAACGCGGGCAGAAGGCCGTACTTGTAGAATACTGTTGTAAATGTTTCTTCTATCGACTTATTCCTAAAAATACCAGAATTAATACAAGGAAATAAATTAGTTAATAATTAACTATATGAGTTAATATTTTTAATTAATAACTATCATTAGAGCTACCGAATTCATTCATTTGTTCATTCTTTTCACACAACTCGCGGTTCATTAAGTTCTTCCATGTTTTATTTTATCTTTGAAAAGAACTCTTTCAGATATTGTATTATTTATTTACGTTGGGATTTTTTTATTAGCTGGTTTGATGTTATATTCCCATTCGTCAATAATATGGTCATACCACCAAACACCTAAAAATTGTATCATGAACTACAATTAATAAAATGTTTCGAATTTGTTTTAATGCGAGAAGGGCAATCCGTATTAGTGCGATAACACACTTACGGACAATCATCTATTTAATGATCGATTAGTTTGGTTTGGTTTTTTCGTGTTTCCGGGCGCGTCAACTGCTTTGGTCATTAGTCCCGTTAGTGTAGTGCATGTTTTCTCGGGAGATGGCGGCGATCTTCCCCCGCTGGATGGCGAGATCCGGCGCCGACCTACCGTCGGCTAGTGGGGTTTCCCCCTTACCAGGTCTCTCCCATCAGCGGGGCACCGCCCCAGCCAGGACATGCTCTAAGCTCCCGACCGGTCTCCCGGAATATGTGGTAGTGTAGTGCATGTTAGTGTAAGTGTGTGTGTGTGTGTAAGGGGAGAGGATAGGACAAGGAAGAGGAAGGAAAGATCGCGGCGGTCCGTGCCCGTTTGGTAGGGTACTGTTCCGGCATTCGCCTGGTGTTGATCAGAGAAACCACGGAAAACTACCGATCAGAGCAGCCGCCGCTAGAATTTCCTCCAGACGCGACTGAATTCGACCTAGCTGAAAAGCTAGTTCGAAAATCCTGGAACCTAGGACTCCCGGTCAGAGGCGCTGCAGTGCATCAGTTGATGCACTGAGTACCGCTCCCGGTTTACTGATCGAAGTTTCTTGACTTGTGTGCTTCAACTACAGTGGTTCTTATACGTCCTTCATCTTATCGCCCTTCCACACACACATTGAGGTCCGTCAGTGTGGTGGTGTGAAAGAGCAAGTGTAAATGAATCAATGCAGCTCGGGATGAGAGTAAATCAGGTGCGCGAATTGGCGTGTGAATAAGTATTAGAAAACAATATAAAACTGAAACGCGACTTTTAAACGTAAAATGATGTGTAGACCTAGGAATAAGGCTAAAACTTCGTGTTGTAAATACATTAGTTATGCCATGCTATCTGCAAGTTAGTGATAAGATTCTAATTAGTTAGATTATAAGTACTCTCCCTCCTCATGCTGCAAAAGTCAAATAGGGCTGATGCATGTGGAGAGGGTTCTGTTTCAAAAAGTCAAGTAAATACTGCGTCGACAGGCATTCTGGGTGTGTGTGTGTGTGTGTGTGTGTGTGAGTGTGTGTGTGTATAGAGGGGGATTGAAAAAAACAACTCCCAACGCTTTTGGATTCTTCTCATTCCGAAAGACGCGACGCTCCCCGCACCACGTGGGGCCCAAGATGCAACACGTGTGCAGGGTCACGTGACTCCATCCAGACACTGCCACACCCCCTCACAGCTGCGTTGCCCGTGAGCTCTCGCCTTGCCCCTCGGCTTTCCACACCTCCCACCACTTCCCATTCACCCTCGTCCTCCGTACAGCTTCCCTCTATGCTGTCCTTGCTCGCCTTCTAGTCACGTTTTGCTCACCTCCCATTTCTTCTCGCTTCAGCTCGATTTTTTTTTTTTGAAAAACAGTCAAAAACTGTATGTGACGTATGGGGGAGAAAATTCTCATTTGCCTCCTCTCCTTTTCTGTACCCCTCGTCCATAACTCTTAACACTTTCATACCTCTGCTTTCGTTCATCTCTCTCTCTCTCTCTCTCTCTCTCTCTCTTCTCTCTCTTCTCTATTCATGTTCCGCTTTCCTCCATCTCTCATTTGCCTTTGTCCACTTCTCTCCGCCTCCTCGTCCACGTCTTTCCTTGCGACCAATCCTTTGCGGATTGTCCGCCTCTCCACTAAATTCGAACGATAATTTTACACTTTCAGACTCCTCTTTTACATCACCTTTTCCTTTTCAACTTCATCTCGTTTACTTATACCATAGACTAAAGAGGCAATTCTTTACTCTATACTTATACTTCCTCCTCTTTCTTTGTCTCATTCTCGTCTCCCTCCCTCTCCTCTCTCTTCTCTGTCTCCCCTCTATTTCTCTGTCTCCCCCTCTATTTCTGTCTCTCTCTCTATTTCTCTGTCACACTCTTCTTCTCTGTCTCTCCCTCTTCTTCTCTGTCTCTGACGGACAAGAAGAGGAAAGCTCTTCTTCTGTGTCTCTCCCTCTTTTTCTCTCTGTCTCCCCTCTTCCCTCTCTCTTCACTCCCTCTTCCCCTCTCTGTCTCACCCTCTTCCCCTCTGTCACTTCCTCTTCCCCTCCGTCTCTCCCTCTTCCCCTCTGTCTCTCCCCCTCTCTTCTCCTCTGATGTATCGTCTATCATTCCCATCCCTGCATCTCCCCCCGGCGTTGACCTCGCCCTATTTCCTGCAGACCTCGTCAACTGCATCCGAGCGCTGTCTGCGTCGAGTGGTCCCAGCTCGCGTGCCCCGCGCCGGCGGCGGCGGCTGGAGTGCACGTGCAGGGGTCGGGCGACAGTCCCCCGCGGTGCAGATGGCGGCAACAGCGGCGGCGGACACGGCGGCAATGGAGGGACGTAGTGATGGCGGAGAGGGATGACGTTTCAACGGAACAACGATGCGCGACGGCGGAAGTGAGGGAGGGGGGAGGCGAAGAGATGAAGCAGGGAAAGTGATGGCGACGGTGGTGAGGTAGAGGGAGAAACTGGGGCGAAGGTACAGACGGAGATGGAGACTGACGTACAGAGGCAAATGGAGGTGATGGTGATGTTGAAAACAGAGCAGTGGAGATTGGAGAGGAAGTGGAGACGCCGAGGTGCAGGTGGAGGCGGTGAGGCGGGATAGCCGGTGAGATAGGGACGGGGAATGGACCCCGCATGGGCGGCATGGTGTCAGTAGCGGTGGTGGAGACAGTAGTTGCGGGGGAGACAATGGAGACGGAAGCGACGAAGGAGGCGGCATGGTGACAGTAGCAGCGATGGAGACGTTGGAGGCGAATTCGACTGTGGGTTTGGTAAATACGGTGGCTAGCGGTCGCTTGGTGACAGTAGGCGGTCGCTTGGTGACAGTAAAGAGGCGTCGGCGGAGGCGAAGGAGGCGGCGGCAGAAAGGCGGCATTGTACAAAGGGCGGTTGGGGCATGAAGGCTGACGAGACGTTGGTGGCGACGGAGGTGACAGCGGCTGCGGGGTCGATGGAGACGGACGCGGCAGCGGCAGCGGAGGCGGCGGCGCGACTACAGTAGCGGCGGCGGCGGCAGAATAGGCGGCATTGTAACGCACGAGGCGATAGGGCAATGAAGGCAGAGGAGATGGAAAGAGCGACGGAGCGGACAGCGGCGGCGGAGGCGGCGGAGACGAACGCGTCGGCGGCGGCGGCGGTGGCCGGCGGCCGACTTGGCACGCACTCCACTCGGTGCCCGCGCCGCTCCGCGCCGCCGCCGGCGCGCTCGCGCGGCCCCGAAATAGCGGCAGGGCAGCACCTCTCGCGCCGTCGGCGGGCAGCGCGGCCGCACCGGGCAGATCGTCGCGCGAGACCGTCCAACCGTCGACGACCCCTGCGCCGTCGCCGTCGTCGTCGCCGCCCCCGCCGCCGCCACCACCGCCGCCGCCCCCCTCCTCCGACGGCATGCCCAGAGCGATCATGCCGGCCGTCAAACCGTACGCGTACCTCGCGTTCAACACGCACCATGGGTGAGTACCGCCGCGCTGGCCGGCGAGCGGGCGTGCGCTACGCGCGTGCAAGCGGCGGAAGGGGGCGGGGCGGAAGGGGAAGTGCCCTCCGGGGGTGGCGGTGGAGAGGTGCCAAGGCGCGCGGGCCACCGGACCGCGGTGGCGCAGAAGGAAGGACCCAGTGCTGCTGCGGAAGCTCGAAATAGAGGCTGAAGCACCCGCTGACTGCCGCCCCGCCCCCGCGGCCAGTGTTGTGATTACACGCGTTTCTACTGTGCTCCAGTCGGATTATTTTGTGCTGTTGTTTGCCTCGTTGATGACCCTCGTCCGTCTTTGCACTCCGCCCCTCTAGTTCTTGTACACGTGTCCCGTCGTCCACCTTTCTATTCGTCGACCACCTTTTACTCGTCTTTCAGCTTTCTATCCGTCGATCCTACTCCACCTCTCTACATTTCATCTACATTTCTATCCGTTGCCCACGTCTCTGTCCCATATCTACTTTTCAACTACCTTTCTACCCGTCGTCTGCCTTTCTACTCCACCTCTACTACTAATCTTCCTTCGCCACCTTTTGGCTTCACCTCGTCACCTCTCTTCAACAACTCTACGACTCCCCCCCCCCAATTCCTTGGTTTTTCTTCCACCTCTCATTTGCTCATTCCTCTCATCCATCTCCTCGTCGGCCGTCGCTCTTCTGTTTACACGTCCCGTGCTACGAGGATGATTTGATCTAATTGAAGTTTATGGGCTTCAACTCGTTTGATCCTGCAACGCATCAAGAGCGGTTGTCCTTGATCCCTATTATCATTTTATTTTAAAACATTTTGTAGGAAAAAAGTGTCCGTGTGTTCATATGTGTAAATGTATGTCATTACATCGTGCTTATGTACTTCGATAACAATTCCGAATATTCCACGTTTATCTAAAACATTCAGATCTGCTACATAAAATTTGCTTGCACGACCTAGTGCTATGATATATTTTTAGCTTGCTTACTGTATTCGTTTCACGAATAAAATGTGTAAATGTGTATGTTTATGTATTTGTAATATGTTCATGTGTGTGCCTGTATCACGATGCACGATTTATGGTATGCATCGTGATACAGAACGTTCGAGACACGTGTGTTCCATGAATTGAGTCTGTTGTGCGGTTGAGTCGAGGGAATTGCTCTCTCGGGTTGACTCCTTGCGGACTGTAAAACTGGCAATTGTGAACCGGAATGTGACGCTGAAGTCACACAATCAGAGTACAGTGTATCTACACAGAGTGTGAGGTAAACGCTTCGTTGCTGATAGCGGCTCAGACGCTCTTTCCTGAAATTAAGTCGACCAATTTATTCATTAGTTTTCATTAAATCCAATGTACCACTTCACTCTTCAGAAAAGGCAATGACACGTTTGATGATGTTTCAACATAAGGCAGTAGTGTCGTAGTGATCTCGGACCGAGGGGTCGCGGGTTTGAGTCCCACCTCGGGCATGGTTGTATTTGTGTTCGTCCTTTCACCCCTTATCATCAACATTTCGTTTCACCTTCATAGTTACCATACTGTTAAGTCCAATAATGGTCGCTAATGACCTAGATGTTGGTGCGACCTTAAATAACACAAAAAAATGTTGAGAACTGCATACTCTGTCTTCAAAAAGTTTCTAATTTTATTTCAATTCAATAGGTAATAAGGCATTTGCTTCTTTTTGTAGTTCAGGTAAGAAAGCTTAAAAAATCGGGAAACTTGCGAAAGGGAGAAATCAGGCGACAACACTTTTCGAAATCAATAAAATTATCCACTTAATACATTCACAACTATTAGAGTGTCAACGCTAAGAATATTCCTTGCTCCTGGTCGTAATTATACACCTGCATTTAAACACTTCCCTTCGCAAGCACTCGTTGGATGAGTCTAGTTGCGATTGGAACTTCCCTTGTAATCGAACTTCCTTGTCAGTAAGATAATTCTGAAGGATTGTGAGTCAGGAGTCCGACTGCGTGACCCATGGACATTTTCCTTGTAGGAAAGTAGATTTAGTAGGAAAAATCAAACGCGAACTTCACGAGGGATATTGAAAACAAGACTTTGAATCAGAATCGAGAAATGTCAACGCTAAGAAAGTAATGAATAATGCAACTAATTGTTAGAGAGGGAACAAAGTTCAGTTAAGAAGCCGCTGCGATCCTTACATAATAACTGACATCAACTTCTGACTAACTGACAAATTCAAGGAAATTCCGTCCTACCATATCTATTTCATAATATTGACATGTTGCCAATATTTTACTTTTCAGTGACAAACCCTTGTTCGCTTACTAGAGGTTATACTTGTAGTGTTATTACAGGACGTAGAAGTCGTTTCTTATTAGGGGTTTGAAATACTTTTATATTATAGATATTATTAAAAAGTCAGTTAAAAGATGTGATCGTTCATACGAATTGCATTATATTTTCTCAAAACAATATACAAATATACCACTTGAATGACATATGTTCTAATGAATAATCTTATTTTATGGCCATCACATTCCAAAAATCTCATGCGGAGACCAAAGTTAGTATTTAGTAAAGTTAGTAAGTAGTAAAGTTATTACCGTGCAAAAACACCGTTCAGACAGTAGACATGACTTCAGTTTTGATTATGAATTATTATGCTAAACTCAAAATTAAAATCGTAATGTTCCAAGATACATTACTTAACCCAACACCGAACGCCGAGTCAAATATCTCTTAAAGAAAATGACACCGAGTTAGTTCATTGATCACTTGATCTAATTCATGATACTGTTTCACATTTCCTTGACTAGTTTCACCATTTTATGTTTATCAGGTAACATTCATTTGTAAATCTTATTGTTTTCGTTCCACCTCATTACATTAATCATGTCTATTTCATTTACATGAATTAACATTTTGAAAATGTAAAAATTACTGCAACGCGCGTACCATATCAAATTGCTTCTGCACAAATAGTTCTCCTCGAAAGCTTTGTTGATGTGAGTATTCAATAAAGAGACCAAATTTTTGCAAAAATATTGTAATGTTATTTGCAAAGGATTATGATAATATTGTGTTTATGGTACAAAACATGAGCAGATTTCCCAATGAATGCATATACGCATACATATATATTTTACGTATATACAGCGAGTGATGTATCGATGTCGACTTCTTTTCAGTATTTCATTCAAAAGAGTATTCATATATGAAAATATAAGATTTTTGGAGGAAGAAATTCGATACAAACTATCCTCACTGGTTTACTCCAGTGTTGTTATCGTTTTGGTTTCATCATCACGACGTGAACGTTTTCCAAACGGAATGTATCAATTCTCATTGATCACACTGAATGTAAAAAACGAAATGGGTACAAGTCGACACGCAGACGCATGATATTAAATTAAAAATATTGATACCAAATACGTCTCATGATCAATTATTAGGAGTAGCCTTTAAATATGCTGAGATAAGACACTGACTTGTTTAAAAAACAAGAAATATGTTTTGTTTTTTTGAATAATGAGTCAATGAGTCTTATCTCTTTTGACATAAATCCCTAATGTGAAACCGATGTCATCACATCAGGTCATGTAAGGAATTGTCAGTTTCTAAAATATTTTAAAAAATCACCTTTAGATAATGAATGTTTGTCTCTAGTACTCGCCACTGTTCCACCAATGAAATTGGAGTTCTCTGTTGAATAAAATCAAAACAAAAAAGCAAAGCACGTAAAATCCCTCTTTGAAATTCAGCAGGTCACTTTATTAGTAAATAATTCTGAAACCACTATTACGAAGGTTCGTTTGAATGTGTACGGCATGTGATGTGTCAAGTGTAATGTGTACGGCATGTGATGAGTGTAGTGTGTACGGAACGTGATGAGTGTAGTGTATACGGAATGTGATGAGTGTGGTGTGTACGGCATGTGATGAGTGTAGTGTACGGAATGTGATGAGTGTAGTGTGTACGGCATGCGATGAGTGTAGTGTGTACGGCATGTGATGAGTGTAGTGTGTACGGCATGTGATGAGTATAGTGTGTACGGCATGCGTGGGGTCTGGAGTGTAATAAATGTGCTGTCTGGAGTGTGATAGTGTGGCGTAAGAGATGGACGTGTTGTCCGTAAGTGTGGTGCAGTGTGGTTTGTGTGAGCTGTGCATGTGTTCTTCCGTGCGTGCGCTATAACCTATAATCTCACTTTTTCACTTCTCACTTTCTCCCCATAACACGCCACACAGTTTTTAACTGTTTTTGACGCAAAATAAATAAATCAGGCGTACGTTTAATCAAAATATTTCATTCAAGTCAACTTTCCAGAGAAATTTTTCTCGTCCTTCATACGTTTTGTGAGAATGAGTCATTCGGAAAAGAATGCGATTGTTTCGCCTTAGAAAAGGATGAGATGATGTTTACTGATGTCTAACAGACTATATTTAAAACATCATTCCGCGCCAACATTCGAATACTCGTCCAGCAGTGTTGCCACAGTCTGAACGTTTTATAACGCGTCAACAGGTCTACGAGTGCTGAAGTTGGCTGTAATGCAGACTTTATATAATTGACGTAATCTGTGAAGTCACAGGGAACTTCCTTATTTCATGCATGATTTTGGGTTTCATTGAATAAAATGTATTTACTTTCCACTCGTTATTTGAAATTATTTTAATTGCTGGACTCATTTAACATAAAAAGGTACAGATTAAGAAATATTTGAGTTCCAATATTATAGAAAGCAAGGTTTAAAGCTGCTGATATTTTCGAAAAAACAACTTTTGACAGTTTAAAAGCGACAGTGATCAATACACAAGCTATCTATTAGAAAGAAATGTCACGTATGAATCTTATATTAAGCGTGTATTGAAAGTCAAGGTTCTGAAATATCATTATCATTCAAACTGCGTTCAAGTTGAAGATCACGAACATCGTTTCATTCTATGCTCTTTTCAGGCAGGAGTTCTAATATTAATAGAACGTGGGTTTTTTGTCATTAATTTTAAATTAGATTAATTTTTTTAAACAACATTATTTAGACTAAAGCAGACAAATCTGTAGGCTGTGCTCATATTTTTTGTGGATTATTTAATATTACAATATATACTACTGGACAATAGCAGAAGAAATGCTGTTGAACAAAACACAAAAAAGGTGTAAAAAAGTAGCACGCACACTGCTAATGCACAACAAAGGAAATAGTTTTTTTTTTTCAAAAACGATCTTAGTCCAAAAAGTCAGATTTTAGCCAGTAGAGCTGCTTGCTGACTGCATTTGCTGACTGTGTTGTTGTCAGCAAAATCAGCCCCTGCCGTAGTTATTAGCTCCGAAAGTTCGAGTGGTTTTCATAAAATATCAGTCTAGTCTTTTTTAGAAAAAGAACCATAGTACTTTAAATGTAAGTTTTCTCCATAATTATTTCTCAAGCATAGCTCATGTCACACACAGTTTTTAACTATTTTGACGTCAAAGTAAATAAAATATCTCAATCTGAAAGGGTGTTAATTTTTGTTTTTGTGAAAGTAGTTATTCTGCAAAACCAGTATTTTCGTTCTGGATGTTTGGTGATAGTGTGTAACCTTTTCTTGTGGCATATACATCTTCTGTGTTGTGAATATGAGCAAGCAAAGGAGAAAGTAACAGCTAAGAAACGGATTCTACGTCAGGTGTAGAAAGGAGAGTGGAAGAGTAACCGGAAACCAAGGAAAAAGAGGAAAGAAGATGTAGTAAGAGCAAAGAATGTTAAAGGAAAAGCCGATTTTAATCCAACGAATCTTCAGAAGTTGTCTAAATATTTCAGCACCTGTTAACAGATTTGATATAAATTGTCGCAGTAGCAGAACTAATGTGGAAACAGGAAACTGATAATGATGAACAATGGCGAAGAACAATAAGTTGTCAATAATATTCCAAATTGTTGAAGTGCATTAACTTCTTGCATTATTTCTCAAATATTATAATATTACTGACCCCCAAATAAATCATTTTGATAGACAAATTTCTCAATTTTTTGAAAAAACAACCATAGTCCATATACATCCTACTTTATCCAATAATTTCAGAATAAGCTCAGCTTGAACTCCACTCAACCGTTCATCAGTATTTACAATGGCTTAGAAAGTGCCGAAGTTTTCATTCATCTAATTTTTGGACTATGGTTGTTTTTAAAAAATCCTTAAAATACTCTCGTATAACACCGAATTAAATCACATATTTTAACAAAAACAGACTTCACGAATACTACAATAACAAAGTGTAGTCCCGGTATATTATATTCAGTACAAAAATTCTTCAGATTTCTAGAATATCAAAAACGTTTTTCCATGAAGAAACACGTGAAGCGATATTTAATGACGGTAGCTCCTCCCTTAGAGCCCTGCAGTCGCATTACGTCATCTGTGTCTTAAGCAGAGACGCACCGGAAGCGGTAGCTCAGTGCATCAACTGATGTCACTGCAGCGCTTCTGACCGGGAGGTCCTAGGTTCCCACTCCCCACGGCGGCAGGATTTTCGACACTAGCTTTCCAGCTAGGTCGAATTCGGTCGCTGTCTGGAGGAGAATCCTAGCGGCCGGCTGCTCTGATCGGTAGTTTTCCGTGGTTTCTCCGATCAACACCAGGCGAATGCCGGAGCAGTACCCTACCAAACGGGCCACGGACCGCGCGCGTTCTGTCCTTCCTCTTCCTTGTCCTATCCTCTCCCCTTACACACACACTTACACTAACATGCACTACACGACATATTCTGGGAGACCGGTCGGGAGCTTAGAGCTTGTCCCGGCTGGGGCGGTGCCCCGCTGGTGGGAGTGTCCTAGTTAGGGGAAACCCCACTAGCCGACGGTAGGTAGGCGCCGGATCTCGCCATCCAGCGGGGAAGATCACCGCCATCTCCCGAGGAAAAAACATGCACTACACTAACGCGACTAATGACCGAAGCAGTTGACGCGCCCGGAAACACGAAAAAATCAAATCAAATCATTATGCAGAGACGCATTGAGTATGATCGATAGTATCGGTCGGTACATCGGTAATATCGGAACATATGCAGAAAAACACAATGAAATATATCTTCTCTTCAGACAAAATCGCAACTGTGCACTGTTTTTGGATTTTCCCCGAGTTCCTGGAAATTAAGGAATCCATAGACACCTCTGACATGGCCAGAGTCTACATAGTTTCCTTTCAGTTTCTGCGCTTTGGAAATAAGTAATGTAGATTTCGTATTTCAACAAGAGTAACTTAATGTTTAAAATAAGAGCAATATTTATTTTCTATAACATACATGCTGTAAATACGACTCGAGAAACTTTATTGCAATTGAATTATTACTAAGACGTTTTACAATATCGAGAATTTTTGTGGTGCAACATATAACAAGGAATTTGTAGTCTTTAAGGAAAGAGTTTGTTTACAATATTGTGACATACCAGACTGTCACACAATATTTTGATGGGAATTGGGGACAAGAATTTATTAAATTCTTGGTAAAAAGGGTAAATATTGAAGGCATAGGCATGTAGGCAGGGCGCTCCTTAGCAACCAGGGAAGCGGAAGTAAATAAACATAGCGCGGCAAGTAATGGACAGAAGATTGTGATATAAGGGCATGTGGGATTGGTGGTAAACTAGTAATGGGGTATGACGTAGAAGGAAACTGGAGATTGTTTTGGTAAAAGTAGAGACAAAAATGTATGAAAGTTATCGAAGGTTGAACTTTTTGTAATATTGGAGAGGAGCTTTAGACCGCGTACCGTGCACATCGTACTGCAGAGGTCATTGTAAATGATAGATGCGGGACTTGGTGGAATTTTGCGGGAAATAATTGAGCAGTGAGGACTTATGTGTGCGTAATTCTATTTGGAATTTTTGAATAACTCTGACACCGGGAGTAGTAAGTGAAACAATTAATAAGTTGATGAGGACATTGACTCGGCAGCGGACCGAGAACAAGATACAAGAGAGAAGATTGGTCGGAGCGGTCGATTCTTCCTGGCCTCATCGTCCAAGAGCGCATGGATATCTAAATGAGTAAGAATAGACAATTTTCACTACCGGTCATGACCAAGGTGACATTTTATGTTAAAGGGATTAATCGATGAATAAACTTATAACGTTCTCATTCTGAAAGAGAAAAGCTGATTATCATTTCTTTAGCATCTTGTGCAATCCATAGTTTAATAATTTCTTTCCAGAAATAAATTTCAGATTCCTCGCTTCTTCCGTATGGAGAGCGGATCGAATGATCGTTTGCTAGGAAGAAAGTAAGTACCTGCGACGATTATTTTCGTAAGAACCCAACCGGTAGAGCTAGAAGGATAATTATTTCCCTTTAGATCTGTTTGCGGGAAATTTAAAATCGCAACCCTTTCCTGGCGCCCAAAAAAATAAATATAAATTCGGAAACCGGTTGCAGAAATAATTTAACAGAAACGGAGAGCGTTTCAATATACAGTAGACTTTTACAGTAGCAGGTTTAAGAGTCAATCAGATCGGGTTAACAAAACATCGACAAGTTCTGCCAAAATACGTGAACACATATATGGCCCATTTAGCCCATAAACATTTCTGCTTAATTATTTCGTGTTTCCGAACGCGTGTTTCCGGATACGTTCATTAGTTCTGTAAGTGTACTGCATGTTAGATCTCGGAATATGTCGACGTTCCTTCTCCCGTAAAATGTGGATCCGGCGCCGACCTATACGTCGGTTGATTTTTTCATGTTTCCGGGCACGTCAACTGCTTTGGTCATTAGTCCCGTTAGTGTAGTGCATGTTTTTTCTCGGGATATGCGCGGTGATCTTTCCCCGCTGGATAGCGAGATCCGGCGCCGACCTACCGTCGGCTTGTGGGGTTTCCCCCTAACCAGAACTCTCCCGTGAGCGCGGCACCGCCCCAGCCGGGACAAGCTCTAAGCACCCGACCGGCCTCCCGGAATATGTGATAGTATAGTGCATGTTAGTGTAAGTGTGTGTGCGTAAGGGGAGAGGATAGGACAAGGAAGGGGAAGGACAGATCGCGCGCGGTCCGTGGCCCGTTTGGTAGGGTACTGCTCCAGCATTCGCCTGGTGTTGATCGGAGAAACCGCGGAAAACTACCGATCAGAGCAGCCGGCCGCTAGAATTCTCCTCCAGACAGCTTCTGAATTCGACCTAGCTGAAAAGTAAGTGTCAAAAACCCTGCCACCGTGGGGAGTGGGAACCTAGGACCTCCCGGTCAGAGGCGCTGCAGCGACATCAGTTGATGCACTGAGCTACCGCTCGCGGTCTATACATCGGCGTGCGGAGAGTTTCTTCAACCAGGTATCGCCACCAACGGGGCACCGCCCAACTCGCAAAAAGGCTTCTTCAGATAAGTGTGGTAGTAGTGTATTGGATGTAAGTGTAAGTGTATCGGTACGAGAAGACTAGAGGACAAAAAGGAAAGATTTGGCGTAAGTAAACTGCAATTACAAACACGAATCGGAAGGATTTCTTCAGAGAACCTTAAATCACTACTGAGCGATCAATTTAACTGTACAAAATGTGTACAAAATGTCAAAAACTTAAAGAATAACGCGCACGAAATTTGAAAAATGCAATGGTTATAATAAAATGTTAATTTTGTAGTAAATCTCGTGTAGTATTAAATAACTGTCTGATGCAAAAATAGTTTTTGTGTGTTCCTTCGGATAGTCTATTAACAAAATATTTATTGACGGGAGATTAAAAAAATGCTAAAAATCTAGATTTTTTCTATCATTAATTATTTTGAATGCAACTACGAATGTTTTTCGAAATTTAATGGAAACCAACAGTTAAAAACCAACGATTATTAATTAAGGATGGAATCTAGTCTTAGATGTGATGTAATCATGAAAACATTTTCTCACAGTTACACTAAATATACATTTTATATAATACATCCGTATGAAAACAATGAATTGTTGAAATAAAGCGGAAATGTATTATAGAATAGGTTTTATAACAACTGTGACAAGTGTTCATGACATGATAACCCATCCTTATCTGTCGCGAACGAAGATTAACTCCAGTGGATTGGAAAGAAGCTGTTTCGTAGATAATCGTGTTAGAAGCTTTCATTTGTGCGTACGCTGTATATGGAACTCGTTAACGAATAACATATCCATTCACACAAGAGATGAACCACACAAAAACGCTGTTGTTGGGGTGAGTTAAACGCTATCAATGAAGACTCACAATATAAAGCTCTTACGCATTGGAGCAGCTATGACAACTAACAAAAACTTTATTTAAAATGCGAATGATGATCATAGTAACCAAGAAAACCCATAAGAAACACATGATCTCGATTTTCCGTTTTGTCTCTTCATTTTGATTTAATCTTAAATTTGAAGAAAATTAAAACCTGTTTGAAATTGGGCCCTCCAAAAAATGGAAAACAAATTTCGTCACAGATTTATTTCGTGTGTAAAATCAAATTTTAAAACAGGAAACGTAGTAACGGAAACGGACTATTATTAAGCAAGATTTCGAAATTAATTCTGTACATATCTTAAAAATCTTATTTAATGCTGTTGTTACGTCTGGGGGGATACTTATGCATTCTTTTTTGAATCTCTATTCTCTAAAGAAAAATCTGCTCTGACGTGAGTAAGTATAGTTATTGTTATCGAAGAAATAGGATCATTGTTTTGTAATAAAAAAGACATCTCATAATAAATATCATTTGTAGCGTCTTATTGTTTATCAGAGTTTATTTCATTTTGTTGGTCATTATGTTAGTTAAAATGTATATTGGGTCGCGACAACATAGTGGTTATTGACTAACAGAAATTTACTAACCTTATGGACCCGGGTTCAAAATTCAGTATAGTTGGGGTTTTGTATCCGGTTATGTCTCATTCAAGGCGACCCTGCTCACGCTCCGAGGGTGGCACTTCACACGTCC
Organism: Teleogryllus oceanicus; assembly: GCA_964035755.1. NCBI lineage: Eukaryota > Metazoa > Arthropoda > Insecta > Orthoptera > Gryllidae > Teleogryllus > Teleogryllus oceanicus. The sequence goes on along the minus strand of CAXIVR010000010.1, from coordinate 48,561,843 downwards.
ATTTTGCGTCGTTTCTGAACGAATACCAATTTATACTTTTTCTAATCTTAAGAAGATGTACTTGCGGAACGTGTCATGTACAAAAGATAAACAAATACATAAATAAATAAATAAATACCTATAGAAATAAATACATAAAAAAATAAATACCAAAATAAATACCTAAATAAATAAATAATGTATGTAGCAATTATCAGTGCAATTGTAAATTTGCAGTCAGTATTGCACATCGATCCTCGGCTTCTGGCTATACTTGAATTAGCATTATTTTCATTTGTTTCTGTGTTAATTGGTAATTGTTTTTCATATAGTTCTTGTTAATTCCAAATGTATTTTATACAAATTTAAATAATTTAAATAAATGAAACTAGTTGTACATCCACGAATGAATTGTATGAACTGCAATAATCCTTTACCAATGTAGCCTGTTAAACTACCACAGCGCGCGCGCTCGTGCGTGAGTGTGTGTTTGTTTGCGTGTGAGCGCGTGTGCGTGTGTACGCTCGCTCGCGTGTGGGTGCTCGGGCACGTGTGCGTGTGAGTACGCGTGCACGTGTGTGCGCGCGAGTGTATGTGTGCGTGTATGTGTGAGTCGGTGCGCACTGCGTATGTGGTGTGGAGAGTGCGCGCGTGTGCGTGAGCGTATGTGTTGAGGTGGCGTGTGAGTGGGGGTTTTAGGTCGAAGTGTGTTCCAAGAATGATGACGTTTTCTTCTTTAAAATATCACTTGAACAAATACAAAAGAGCCAGTTGCGACTCGCACCTGTCGTTGGACGTGCTTTCAAAGCAAGAAAATTTTAAAACGTAAATAAATGGCAATTAAATTATTTAATTCAGCCCGATACTTCTATGAAAATATTTATATACCCTCACAAGTACTGAACGATTTCGGTATCTATTTACCGATTCACTAAAAAAAATCAAAAAGAAAAAAATATACCGGTATTTGAAAAACCTATACAATGATGTATCCTTAACATCCCAATGTTCGCCAGAACAACCCGCAGCGAAATCTTAATAACCATTATCAACGCGGCCGAGGCGACTGACTATCAGACCGAAGTTGGAATGCCGAGCTGGTATCGCCGCACACGACAGGCTGTGGGCCGCTGTGCATTATTCCACCGCCCTTATTCTTAGCGCCCCCGCGCATGCGCAAGCAGCCTGGCCACCGCTTTCCCACTCGGCCACGATCCGAATAGCCGGCCTTAAATAAAACAGACCCTACAGAGAGTGCCTGCGGCAGAATGGAGGACCGGCTGAGATGGCTCAGTGGAAAAAATCTTTGCAGCGTTTCTGATTCAAAAGGTCGTAGAGTTCGAGTCCAGTCTGTGGGAGTTTTGATACATCTTCTCTCTAGGGATTTTATACAAGCTGGATGCCCTTTACGTCCCGATGGGACGCATATTCGACCATACGTAAGACACACTTGCGAGGCTCCTCTAATCTGGGGTCAGCAGAACGCGAGACCCTCCGCGACAACCCGTGCATGACAGATAAGGGACAATGCCCAAGGCGGGACTCGAACCCGGGGCTCTTCGGACCGAAGCACTGAGTCGGTTCAGGCTCTTTCTTAGCCAGTTCGCCCTTCCATGTCGGAATTTTTTATTCTTACCAGATCGAATCGTCTGGAGGATAATTCTAGCAAGCGTCTGGCATGAGCGGTAGTTTTCCGTGGCTTCTTCAATCAACACGAGGTGAATGCCGGAGTAGTACCCTAACAAACGGGCCACGGACCGCGCGAGATCTTTTCATCCTCCTCCTTGCACAAGAGATTGCTTGAATGATTAGTGATTCCGGGTGCGTCGTCCAGCAGGGTAAGACAGCCATCTCCCGCAATGAAAACATGCACTATTCTTACGGTACTATTGAGCTTAGCAGTTGACGCTCCCGGATTCACTAATCAATCAATCAATCATTTGGAGAAGAGGTCCTTCCCATCTGGTTACCGTGCAAATGGTTCAACATAAAATCAATTGTATTTATTATTTGTATTATTAATGTTACAATTTCATTTCATTTGTTTTATTTCACATACGGTAAAATGTAAATAATTTGGAAATAAACTTTGAAGGAGAGTGGACCAAGAAATGTAATTCGGTTTAGGCTGCGCAAACTTATGTATAAATATCAAATATTTAAACAGTGGGCGGCAAATTTATTGGAACCTTGCTGTCCCAGCTGTGACGTAAGCAGTGACGCACTGAATGTGGGAATTCAATTGTACACCAGAATGAGAACTCGTTATTTTCGGATTTTTCCCAAATTTTTGAATGCCTAAAATAACAACAGACTTCTCTAACATGGACGGAGGCTGCAGCCTAGACCATTGTTAGATGACAGCCATTGTTAGATACTTTCATTGAATTTTTGAAAATATTATAATATGATATATATATATATATATATATATATATATATATATATATATATATATATATATATATTGCAATCATTCCAACCTGTAGGATGGCACACGAGTAGCGTACTAGCTTCTCGTGAACTGATCCCAGATTTGATTCCGTATCAAGGCAAAAATATAGTAGTTCCTTTGCTTAAAAATCGTCTGTGTGTGACGAAGGAAACCTCGCGCAGGCGAAATTTACTAGTTACGATGAAGGGTATGCAGCGTGTTAGCCACATGTCTTTCCTATCTCCCAAGCGTGGGAATTAAATCAGGCCCAGGCAGGGGGACATCGCTAGTTAACCAGCAATGTTGGACAATCGACCGAAATACAAAAACAGCCGTGGTCTTTAGGAAGTACAAATATGTCAAGTTTGTAGGAAAGTTTTGGAGTAAAATCATTACGAAATCAATGTTTATAGAATCACTTTCATACACATTAAAGAAACCAACGCACTAATTTAACTCTTCGAATATCACGTAAAATTTATTAAGAAATTGAATCATTTAAATGAGATCGAATATTTTCAGTTTTGGTAGTTAATTCTAGAGACATTGCGAATTCAAACAGTAGCCATAATTATCTTATCCATTGAGTGACACCTAACATTATTTTACCCTGTCAATCACCAGATTTCGCTAAAGGAAAATGCTTTCTGACGTTAAAGATACGTTCACCTTGTCCTTATCTTGCGAAAGGGGAAAAGTTGATAGGTATTATACCTTCCCATTCTTCCCCTGTTTGCCATTACATTTCACTTTTATCTTCCGTCCCTTGCGAAGCGACCAGTCATCGTCAGTCCACGGTGTGGTTTGAAGATGCATCTAGCACACACGACTCCTGAGTAGGTATTTGTATTTTACTGAAAATCGAATTACTTGATTATTATGGATTGGTTGGTTGGTGATTCCGGGCACGTCAACAGATCAGATCATTACTCCCGTAAGTGTAGTGCAATTTTTCCTCGGGAGATGGTGATCTTCCCTCACTGGATGGCGAGATCCGGCGCCGACCTACCGTCGGCTTCCGGAGTATCCCCCTAACCAGGACTCTCCCACCAGCGGGGCACTGCCCCAGCCGGGACAAGCTCTAAGCTCCCGACCGGTCTCCCGGAATATGTGGTAGTGTAGTAAATGTTAGTGTGAGTGTGTGTGTGTGTGTGTGTGTGTGTGCGTGCGTGCGTAAGAGGAGAGGATAGGATAAGGGAAAGGAAGGAAAGATCGCGCGCGGTCCGTGGCCCGTTTGGTAGAGTACTACTCCGGCATTCGACTGGTGTTGATTGGAGAAACCAGGGAAAATTACCGATCAGAGCAGCCGGCCGCTAGAATTCTCCTCCAGACAGCGACTGAATTCGCCCTAGCTGAAAAGCTAGTGTCGAAAATCCTGCCGCCGTGGGGAGTGGGAATCTAGGACCTCCCGGTCAGAGGCGCGGCAGTGACATCAGTTGATGCACTGAGCTACTGCTCCCGGTACTTTTATGAATCAGTTGTACTCGTCCCACCCGTCGGCTAATGGGGGTTTCCCCAACCAGGACTCTCCCACCAGCAGGGCACCGCCCCAGTCGGGACAAGCTTTAAGGTCCCGACCGGTCTCCCGGAATGTGTGGTAGTGTAGTGCATGTTAGTGTAAGTGTGTGCGTAAGGGGTGAAGATAGGACAAGGAAGAAGAAAGGAAGATCGCGCACAGTCCGTGGCCCGTTTGTTAGGGTACTGCTCCGGCATTACTCGAAATGGTACAAACACACACGAAAACCTATCATTGCTATTCGTCTGTACGCAATACTTTATAAACAACAAACCCATTCTGATCATACCAGCAAACAAACGGTAACCAGTTAATGTCTGGGATTTGGGAAAGAGTTGCTTTATACAGTAGATGCTGCTGTGTCATGCAATCACAATGTCAACCTTTGTCGTAAAGAAACTTCTTAAACAAGTGTCAAAACCTAGATTAGCCGGACATGGCGTGTGAAAGCGCACGACGTACCAATATTTTTTGGAATGCAGATATTTGTTCCGCAAAACTTAGGTAAGAATGTGTGCTAACTGTCAGGGGTTTAACCCCCGGAAAATCTCACTGCAGTCAAAGATATTTATAACAAGTGGTATCACTTGGTTGTATTCTTCGAAATAGAAATTTTGGTTAGGACTCTTCACTCGTTTTGTTGAGTCAACGTCACATCTTCAATAGATCCATATAATAAAAGAAGTATTGCAAATTTTTATTTGCTTACCAATAATTTCACTACGAGTAACTTTTACCTTTTTAACTGGAATAATAGCATAAACATGTAATACAGAAGCTCACACCTCTTCCAATTTGTTTCTTTTTCACTTGTAACACGGACGTTAAGCCAAAACGTATTAAAGAGGACGTGTGTTTCCCTTCGTTTTAAAGAAGACCAAACAGAATGAAGAATTCCAAATGATGAACACACTTGTGAAACTATCACATTCGATTCACTCTCTTCTCAAATCAAAAATTAATGAATATAAATGGGCTCCTAGTGGCTTCAATGAAAAAGTTGATGAATCGCTTCGATAATAGTGTAGAATTAAAATGTAATGAATCTAGTTTTTAATTCACAAATTTAGCTATATTTTGTAATATGTTTTGTATCATTCGCGTATTTGTATAAGTTAATTATCTCCTTATTGAGAAATATTAAATACACTGGTAGTCGGGTACGTTTCACATAAAAAGCAAAAAGACAGTTTCTCTCTGTCTCTCCCTCTCTTCCCTCTTTCTCTCTCTTCCCTCTCTCCTTCCTCCTCTCCCTCTCCCTCCGCCTTCCCCCCTCTTTTCATCAAGATATTTGGACAATTGGACTCAATCGTCAATACTAGCGTTTCCTTCGGTTCCTGATATAATGTTCCCAATTTATAGTGAGAATTTCGAAATGGGTGCATTTTTCTAAAAGATATGTTTCCGAATATCCATATTAAAAACATGAAACTTGACCTACTTCCTTCGGTAACCGAAGCTATGTGTTAATCTATGTATGATTAGTCTCTATCTGTAGTTCCTTCCCTCGTTTCACAATTGTGCAAAATTAAACAACTGCACTGAACTACAAAGATACCATTATATTATTAATAGAACTTCTTAATATTTGAGTTTGGGTTGCAATCAATATTTAATTATTAAAGAATCGTAAATAACTACTAAAATATTATTAGCAAAACCTGTTTTACCCGTTCGTACCATCCATTGCAATTATTTTTCGTCGCAGAATCAAGGAGTGCAATATTATATTAGTTTGCCGCAGCAAAATATTATGAAATCTCGACTAGTGTTATAAAATCTTAGAAGACCAACCCGTGGCCAAAATTGCTTTCCGTGTATAACTACAAGAGAAGATTAGACAAAGTTTTAACTAAACTAGTGCAGACTTCCGAATGTAACTTTTCAAGAAAACCGGTTAGATAAAAATTGCTTTTCATACCAACGACATTTGAAAGAAGAAATATATTAATAACAGTACTTTTTAGATAGATTGTCAATAGTGAGGACAATTCTCTTGAAATTTGCAACTATTGAAAGACAACCAAGAACTAATTGTGTAATATTTTAATCTGGAAGGGTTTTATGTCTCTGCTTGGGGAATTACATCGTTCCTTACGTTTCCAGTTGTCTTAAAGAGGACGTCCCACTAGGGCCGAGGCTATCCTCTGGTGAAGCTGTGAAAACCGAGCGGGTGCCTCGTTATAGTGGCGTAGATTAAGGTCAGGAGAGTGACAGTGGGGGAGGTTTCCAGGTCAAACGGTTGGGGGCGCCACTGACTAGTTCAGTAGAGAGGTGAAGGAGATAAATGGTTCAGTGGGGACAAGTAAGAAAGGGAAGGGGAGAGATGCGAAGAGATGCAGGAACTCGTTAAAAGGAGAGAAGGTAAATGATGGAATGTTAGTGACGGTGGTGGTGGTGGTGTTGATAGTGATGGTGGTAATGGTTATAATGATTATGATGGTGGGGTGGTGATGGTAATGATGGTAGTTAAGGTTGTGATAGTAATTGCGGCTGTGGCAGTTGTGGTAGCGAATGGTGTAAGGGTAGTCTATAGTTGTTCTGCCAATGGTGGTGGGAGGGTAGTGGAGATGGTGTGGCTGTGATCGTATGGTGGTCGTGATGGTATGGTGGTGGTGGTGGTGGTGATGGTATGGTGGTGGTGGTGGTGGTGATGGTATGATGGTGGTGGTGGTGATGGTATGGTGGTGGTGTTGTGGTGGTGGTGATGGTATGGTGGTGGTGGTGATGGTATGGTGGTGGTGGTGGTGGTATGGTGGGGGTGGTATGGATGGTGGTGGTGATGGTATGGTGGTGGTGGTGATGGTATGGTGGTGGTCGTGATGGTATGGTGGTGGGTGATGGTGTGGTGGTGATTGTGGTGATGGTGATTGAGATGGTGATTATGGTGGTGAAAAAGAAAGTTCATTTAACTGTAATACGATCAGAGAATCATGGAAAAGGAGAAAAGTTTTGAAAATGATGCCGAGAGTCTGAAAAACTAGACAAGAAATCAACAGTGCAAGGGAGAAGGTGCCGATGGGATGCAGATTCAGAGAATACACAGAAGTAAGCGGAGAACGATAGATTCAGAAATTACGCACGAACGGCTGAACGGTGAGGAAAATTTAAGGGGTAGAAAAGTACGGGAACGTCGGTAGGATCATGTGTCACGAGAAGCGTGGGGGGGGGAGGGCAAGAACACGTGGCTGAGTAACCAGAGGCGGGCCACAACGGGCACCGGCGGAGGCGTGGCCGAGTGCGGATGACGAGCAAAGTAGCGGAGAGAGAGCTGTTGGCCTAGGGCTTGGAAGGGGGTGGAAGCGGGGGCGTGGGGGGGGGTGGGGGGGCGTGGGGGCTAGGGGTTGGTGGCGTGGGGGGTTGGTGGCGTGGGGGGTTGGTGGCGTGGGGGGTTGGTGGCGTGGGGGGTTGGTGGCGTGGGGTGTGGTGGCGGCGTGGGGGGTTGGTGGCGTGGGGTGTTGGTGGCGCGGGGTGTTGGTGGCGTGGGGGAGTGACGCGGGGGTTTGGCGCGGGGGTTTGGCGCGGGGTTGGCGCGGGGGGTTGGCGCGGGGGGTTGGCGCGGGGGGTTGGCGCGGGGGTTGGCGTGGAGGTTGGCGTGGAGGTTGGCGTGGAGGTTGGCGTGGAGGTTGGCGTGGAGGTTGGTGTTAGTCCGGTCGTGAAGGGGTATGGTAGGGCATTAGTGGAAAAGTGACGGGGATCAGGTGAGAAAAGTGGCGGGCAGCGGAGACGGTGACGGATGAGGAGGTACGGATGGTGCGGAAGCGGGAATGGGAGCTGGGAAGTGGCAGGAGCTGTAACTGAGGTGGTGACGGGGGCCACGGCGGGGCGAGTAGGTGGCAGGGGCGAGGATGTGCGGCGATGAGTCGGGGGGGGGGTCGGAGATAGGGTGAGGATGGGGATATGGGGCGAGTTGGTGAAGGTCGGGGTTTGGGGAGGTCGAAGCAGAGCGGGGGTGAAGGACAACGCGAGGGCGATACGAGGACGAGGCCGGGCGGGGGAGGCGGGACGGGGTTGGGGGGTGGTTCGGCGGGTGGGGGGCGGGGCGCGGCGGGGCGGGGCGGGGCGGGGTGGGGCGGGTCTGCAGGATGGGATGGTCTGCAGGGGGATGGTCTGCAGGATGGGATGGTCTGCAGGATGGGATGGCTGCCCGAGGATGGGAGGCATGGAATGGGATGGAATGGGATGGATGGGATGGATGGGATGGATGGGATGGGATGGAATGGGAAGGAATGGAATGGATGGGATGGGATGGAATGGGATGCAATGGGATGGAATGGGATGGATGGGATGGAATGGGATGGATGGGATGGATGGGAGGGATGGGATGGGATGGGATGGGTTCGGCGGAGGGGGACTGTGTGGGGTGGGCAGGGCTGGCCGGTGTGGCGCTGAGCGAAGCGGGGGGGGATTGCCCGGGGGGGGCCGGGCCGCGCCGGGCGGGGCGCAGAGGCACAAACGGGCGCTCTGCCAAAGCCCACGCGCCTCGCCCGCGGCCTCCCACACTGCGTCACCAACTCCCACGCAACCCGCGCCTAACGTTGCACATTTCACACCGACACTGCGGCGAAGGTACGGAAATACGCGAGGGGTGTCAACACGGGCCGTTTTGTCATGTGTTTGCCGAATCGCTGTGTTACGTTAACGTTGCGTTATGTTATAGATGTTGCCGTTAAGCTTCTTGAGACACCTTGCGAATCCAAAGAGCGTACACAAAATCATGGAGGGGACTGAGACATGAAGATATCTTTACCCTTTGTTACGTATGGATATAGACATACCAGGTGCGCTTTATCTTGTATTTTTTTTACACAGCACAGTAGTTCGCTAGCTTTTTGCAAGGGGAAATTGGGAAGTCGGATTAAAAGTAAAAAATATCCGAAGGAAATAGTGTATTGAGAAACACAAACAATTATTGTTCCACTAAATAATTATACGCGATTTACATACAAAGAAATGGCAATATTATTTTTGCCTGGTTTGTGACTCCCAATGACCCTCTCACACACACCAGTAGGTACACTCGTAGATGTAGATAATAGAGTATTCTGGACGAAGTATCTTCTACTAACAGGATTGAATGGTACATTCTACTACTTGAAATATTTTCAATTTTAGTTGTGTATTTTTTTACATTTTGCCTTTTTGAAATGTATCTGTTATTTCAGACGGAAACTAAATTTGCTTTTCCTGTAGTTACAGTAACACGCTTTCTCTTAATCTATTCACGAAATTTTATTCTATAATTTAAAAAATATTCATACTTTCCTGTAACCACAGTTTTTACTCTAGTTTTATACACTTATTCTGGGACACAAACGATGATGGCTAGCTTCACATGTGTCTACAGTAAAAATTAATCCCAATTTTTAGTTTCCTCTTACATTTCTTTCCCCGCAAAACTTTTTACGGTATAGACGCTAAACGTTTTCAGCTAAATGTTTATATTGAATACCTAATCATATCATAATTTCGTCTATCTGTACAGAAAATGCGTTTTGCTCTTATTTTATAGTCGCATGCGCTTTGTTTCACAGAACTGTTCATCCTTACGACTTAAAACATGCTGACGGCATGGAATTTTACGATTCCGCATTAAGCAGAACGATTTTTCGGATATTCAATCTCACAATCCTTATGCGTTAAATCCCACGCATCTTTCTAATTAAATCTTAGTTACCTTTCAATATAAGATCCTTATAGGGAAAAAATTGATTTCACCATTCTAATTACATTAAATCTTACGATTTAAACCATATTGAATCTTATAATTCTTACATTAATCAATAGCCACGATTCCAAAGTGTTACAATTCCTGACAACATTAAATCGTGTAATCCTCCACATATTTAAAATTCTCACACATTAATCTTACGTTCTTCAGATTCCTACGGCATTAAACTTTACGATCCAAAGATATATTTCACAATTTAAATGATAATTAACACCTCTTTTTTAACGAATGAAAATAGCTTTTTGCTAATGTGAAATTATGCGATGTTGTCCTGGGGTGTAGTAAGAGTCTCGCAGCGTTTGAATTTCACGATAACTACGAGCTTACCTCTCGCGATAGCTACAACCTTGCATCTCAGGATAGATACAACCCTGCATCTCACGGTAGTTACAGCCTTGAATCTCACGGTAGTTACGGCATTGAATCTCACGGCAGTTACGGCCTTGAATATCACGGCAGTTACAGCCTTGAATCTCACGGCCGTTACGACCTTGAATCTCACGGCCGTTACGGCCTTGAATCTCATGTCAGTAACAGCTTTGAATCTCACGGTCTTTACAACCTTGAATCTCACGGTTTTACGGCCTTGAATCTCACGGTCGTTACGGCCTTGAATCTCACGGTTCTAAAATTAAATGTCCATTCCTTGCAATACAAAAGGCTCTTTCTCACTGGGTCGTCGCGTGTGTGTGTCGAGGGACGCCGGCCTGGCGCTGGCCGTCCCGTCGTGCGCCGTGTCCGCCGGCGTGCTGGCCTTCGCTGCTGCGGGGAGATCTCGCGCCGCCGGTGAACCGCATCACCGAGCAGGGGTCGCTGCTGTCGCAGCTGCTGCACGAAGTGGTGGCGGCGGGCGAGCTGTGCGCCTGCTGCTTCGAGCTCTGCGTCAGTGAGTACCTCGCCTTCACTTGGCAGCGCTTCCGAGCGGCGCGCCGCTTACAAGAACATAGGCGCAGAAGCGCTTCTAGGCTGCCAGAGCTTCCGTACAGCCTGCTGTTGTAAAGTCTTTAAATGGGTGGTCCTCGTACAATCCGTGCAATGACAGGGCTGTACTGTATAGAGTCCTTTCACACGAATCCATTAAGCAGCGCTTCCGTGTGGCGCGTTGGATGGCAAAGACGCGATTTTTCGCACGAGTGGCGCAGTTGTACTCTTCAATGCCCCTTCACACGGAGCCACTAATCAGCGTTTCCGAGTGGCGCGCCTGCTGGCAAAGTCTTGGTTTAAATGGGTGGTACTCGCAGGAGCCCGCAGTTGCAGAGCTGTGCTTTTAGAGCCGTTAGCAGCGGAGAGGCGCTGTTGTCGTACTGTTTATTCGCACGAGCGGCACAAGATTTTTCGCACGAGCGGCGCAGTTGCGCAGCTGTACTCTTCAATGCCCCTTTACACGGAGCCACTAATCAGCGTTTCCGAGTGGCGCGCCTGCTGGCAAAGTCTTGGTTGAAATGGGTGGTACTCGCAGGAGCCACGCAGTTGCAGAGCTGTGCTCTTTAGAGTTCCTTAGCAGCGGAGAGGCGCTGTTGTCGTACTGTTTATTCGCACGAGCGGCACAAGATTTTTCGCACGAGCGGCGCAGTTGCGCAGCTGTACTCTTCAATGCCCCTTCACACGGAGCCACTAATCAGCGTTTCCGAGTGGCGCGCCTGCTGGCAAAGTCTTGGTTGAAATGGGTGGTACTCGCAGGAGCCACGCAGTTGCAGAGCTGTGCTCTTTAGAGTTCCTTAGCAGCGGAGAGGCGCTGTTGTCGTACTGTTTATTCGCACGAGCGGCACAAGATTTTTCGCACGAGCGGCGCAGTTGCGCAGTTGTACTCTTCAATGCCCCTTCACACGGAGCCACTAATCAGCGTTTCCGAGCGGCGCGCCTGCTGGCAAAGTCTTGGTTTAAATGGATGGTACTCGCAGAGCCACGCAGTTGCAGAGTGTGCTTTTAGAGTCCGTTAGCAGCGGAGAGGCGCTGTTGTCGTACTGTTTATTCGCACGAGCGGCACAAGATTTTTTGCACGAGCGGCGCAGTTGCGCAGTTGTACTCTTCAATGCCCCTTCACACGGAGCCACTAATCAGCGTTTCCGAGTGGCGCGCCTGCTGGCAAAGTCTTGGTTGAAATGGGTGGTACTCGCAGGAGACACGCAGTTGCAGAGCTGTGCTCTTTAGAGTCCGTTAGCAGCGGAGAGGCGCTGTTGTCGTACTGTTTATTCGCACGAGCGGCACAAGATTTTTCGCACGAGCGGCGCAGTTGCGCAGTTGTACTCTTCAATGCCCCTTAACACGGAGCCACTAATCAGCGTTTCCGAGCGGCGCGCCTGCTGGCAAAGTCTTGGTTTAAATGGATGGTACTCGCACGAGCCACGCAGTTGCAGAGTTGTGCTGTTTAGAGTCCGTTAGCAGCGGAGAGGCGCTGTTGTCGTACTGTTTATTCGCACGAGCGGCACAAGATTTTTCGCACGAGCGGCGCAGTTGCGCAGTGTACTCTTCAATGCCCCTTCACACGGAGTCACTAAGCAGCTGCATTTGCGGTTAGTGGCGCACAGTTCTCAATGGCACAGTTCACACTAGCCCCCTCGAACGTCAAATTGTTCTTAGCTATTTACATGACGATTACATTGTGATCGCCGGTGTGCCACGAGTCCATGGCTCCGATTGATTGATTTTTTTCGTGTTTCCGGGCGCGTCAACGATTAGTCCCGATTGTGTAGTGCATTTTTTTCGAGAGATGGCGGTGATCTCCCGCTGGATGGTGAGATCCGGCGTTGACCTACCGTCGGCTACTGGGGTTTCCCCCTAACCAGGTTTCTCCCAATAGCGGGGCACCGCCCCAGCCGGGACAAGCTCTAAGCTCCCGATCGGTCTCCCGGAATATGTGGTAGTGTAGTGCATGTTAGTATAAGTAGTGGTATGTGGTAGTGTGTGGTGTGTAAGGGGCGAGGATAGGACAAGGAAGAGGAAGGAAAAATTGCGCGCGGTCCGTGACCCGTTTGTTACGGTACTGCTCCGGCATTCGCCAGGTGTCGATCGGAGAAACCACGAAAAACTACCGACAGCTGGCCTCTAGAATTCTCCTCCAGTCAGCGACTGAATTCGACCTAGCTGGAAAGCTAGTGTCGAAAATCCTGCCGCCGTCAGGACTCGAACCTAGTGTCGAAAATCCTGCGGCGCTGTCAGGACTCGAACATCAGTTGATGCACTGAGCTACCGTTCCCGGTCCATGCCTCCAATCAACACCAGGTGAATGCCGGGGCAGTACCCTAATAAACGGGCCAGGGATTGCGCGCGATCTTTCCTCTCTCTTCCTTGTCCTATCATCACCCCTTACTTAAAACACACACACACCCACACACACACCACTAACTTACACTACACTGCCACACATGCCGAGAGACAGGTTGGGAGCTTAGAGCTTGTCGCGGCTGGGGCGGTGCCTCGCTGCTGAGAGATATCTGGTTGAGGGACATATAAAAGTACAGCGGGGCGCATGAATCCTCCCGTCATGTTGCCTAGATTCCGGCGACACTCACATCGATAGCTTTAAGGTGGAGGCAGTGAGGAGACGGGCCACCCGGCCCTCGGCCCTCAGGCGGGCTCTTGGTTCCGTCGTGGCAGTGCCCGTACGCATGGGCAATTGAGTAGGGATTCGTCCTGGTGTATTGTAAGTAGCGCTTAATTAAACTCCGGTGCTAGTCTGGAAAGCTAGTAGCTCTGAGCTGGACGAGTGCCCCCAGGTTTAATGGGTGTGGCGCCCCGGTGGGTTTCTGCAATCCAGCGGGATCAGCATTCCAGGCCAAGGGTGTTCTTGTGAACCTGAGAGTGGTACGGATATGGGCTAACGCCTAGATGCCCACCCAGGGACGAAATCTTCCTGGCAGAACAAGAAATTGTGGGTATAGACGCACACTTTTCGTTTAACACTACAACAAATGAATTGTTTTAATAAAACCAGTCTTCACGAGTACTACAATAACATAATGTAGTACAGATTGATACACAGTGCAATCGTTACTCACATAACAATAATATAAAAAAGCTGCTGTTTTATAACGCAATATGTGAATAGCAAATATTTCATGGTGGGGTGTCCTCTTTCTTGGAGCCTTGTTGTCTCATGACGACAGCAGTGTCGTAAGCAATGACGCATTGGATATGAGAATTCAGTCGGTACGCGCAGTATGAGAATAGGCAGAATTACACAATCAAATACGAGTGTTTGCATGATTCAGTCAAACTCGAATTTGTTTTATTGTGTGTGAATTTTTCCCAGAGTTCCTCAGTATCGAAAAAAAACTGTAGACATCTGTCACATGGCCAGAGTCTGCGTAGTTTTGTCTTCAAATTCTGCGCGCATTGGAAATTAGTAATACTAGTGTTTACGACAAAATCACTTAAAAAGTGATCTTTCGCGGAAAAAATAGTTAATTTCCTGTAGCAACAATTTAATTCCTTAAAATCATATATCTTTAAATTAGTGCTTGTCGCTTTCATTGTTAACACAAAGAAAACATAACTCACGATGTTAACTCATAGGCATTATCAGGCAGAATATCCATACTGTGTGATACATACCTTTTTTGGTCATTTTCAGAGCGAACGGTCCGAATAAAAACCTTGAGAGTAAGGGCGTTCACACTGCCGAGTTTAATCAATGACCACTGCGGACGGACCCAAGTCGCCAGCGACTTTCAACACAAAGTTTTCCGCAGGGGTTAGCGTTTATTCACATCTTTCGTTGAAAGTGTCATATATCCGTAGTGTCTCTTTATTTTTCCTGGCGGTTATACCGCATAGCTGCAAAAGCCGCGTGGCTGCAGAGGCCGCTTGGTTCCGCAAAGCCTTTTCGTTAGTGAATGTCGGGAATGACGAAATAAATTAAGTTTGATTGATTTTCCGGCGCGACACCTGATATAGTCATTAGTCCCGTAACTGTAGTGGACGTTTTCTCCCCTCTCGGGAGGTGGTGGTAATCTTTTCCCCGTTGGATGGTGAGATCCGGCGCCGATGTTCATGTCGACTGGATTTTTTCGTGTTTTTTCGTGGATTTTTTCGTGTTTCCGGGCACGTTAACTGCTCTGATCATTAGTCCCGTTAGTGTAGTGCATGTTTTTTTCTCGGGAGATGGCGGTGATCTTCCCCCACTGGATGGCGAGATCCGGCACCGACCTACCGTCGGCTAGTGGGGTTTCCCCCTAACCAGGACTCTCCCACCAGCGGGGCACCGCCCCAGCCGGGACAAGCTCTAAGCTCCCGACCGCCGGCCTCCCGGAATATGTGGTAGGGTAGTGTATGTTAGTGTAGGTGCGTGTGTCTGTGTGTGTGTAAGGGGAGAGGATAGGACAAGGAAGAGGAAGGAAAGATTGCACGCGGTCCGTGTCCCGTTTGGTAGGGTACTGCTCCGGCATTCGCCTGGTGTTGATCAGAGAAATCACGGATAACTACCGATCAGAGCAGCCGGCCGCTAGAATTCTCCTCCAGACAGCGACTGAATTCGACCTAGCTGAGAAGCTAGGTCGAAAACCCTGCCGCCGTGGGGAGTGGGAACCTAGGACCTCCCGGTCAGAGGCGCTGCAGTGACATCAGTTGATGCACTGAGCTACCGCTACCGGTGTCCCTTCTTGGACAAGCTCTAAACTCCCGACTGGTCTCCCAACATGTGTGGTAGCATAGTGCATGTATGTGTGTGTTAGTAAGGGATGAGAATAGGACAAGAAACGAGAAGGAAAGATTGCGCGCGGTCCGTGGCCTGTTTGTTAGCGTTATTCTCCAGCATTCGTTTGGTGCTCACCGGAGTAATCACGAACAACCACCGATCAGAGCTGCCCAAAAAAAATAATTACGTTGGTACGTACTCCCTCATGACGGCAGTGTGGTTGGAGGAAATGACGGGAGATGATGATCATGATGGGAAGGTAATATCGCGCGCGGCCCTTTATAATGGTGCTCCTCCGGCATTCACCTGGAAGTGATCAGGGACCTCTCTGATCAGAACAGCCGGTCTGCCAACTCGATTCCGCCAGGCGGCACAAACACACGAATGTTAATCACAAGTAAACTGTTAATGTTAATCACAAGTAAACTGTTAATGTTAATCACAAGTAAACTGTTAATGTTAATCACGAATAAACTATTAATGTTCATCACAAATAAACGGTTAATGTTAATCATAAGTAAATTTCTGGAATGTTGTCGAGATCAAAACCTCGATCTCCTGCCAATCAGTGAAATGCTTGAGACATAAGGTAGGGTGTTGCCTTTACGCAAGCCGCTGTAGACGTTGATAATTGTCATAACAGAGGGAGACTGATTTTCTTAAAATATAAATGTTACATTTTAATTATCGACTGGTCTACCAGTCTGCAACAGAACACGTACACTGTACAATCACACTACAGCATTTCTTCCTGCAAGATTTTGCATTCATTATCAACTTTCCTTATAAGTTGAGTAATCTGCCCTCAATATCTTCAATCATTTTCTGAAAATCGTTCTGAATATCTAGTTAATAATTTGCCTGGTCATCAAACAGATAGGTTTGCGAGTGGCGGAATAATTAACAAGTGAAAGTAAGTTTTGCTTACGCAGCGTAATCGTAATTAATCCTAAAAATGTTGTCAAGAACATAACCTTATTCAATGTTCTTTATTTGAACATTTCAATGAGTCTAAATTGTTAATCGGGCACTATAAATGGATTAAGGGTCGTCGTCGTTGGCAGGGGAAAAATCAATACTTTTTCAGAAGAGAGAATATTGGCGGCTCAAGGGAGGATTTCTCTGACAATTGGCACTTTTCAAATACGATTCGGTCACTTCGTAAAAATTCTTAACACTAGTCTCCCTTTGGCTGACTGGCGTTGTCCTGCAAATGAGGCGATACGCCAGACTTTTCATGAAGTATTGTTCTAATGGAATAATCAGACGTCGCCCGATCATTTAGACAGGAACGGATTCATTCTATATCTAGAGTAAAATGAAGTAATTTTATTTACATCACTGTTCATCTTTGCCCTCCTCCGCCCCGCCATACGTCCTTCTCGTCTCGCTTCGCCTCGTCTCGTCTCGTCTCGTCTCGCTTCGCCTCGTCTCGCTTCGCCTCGCTCGTCTCGCTTCGCCTCGTCTCGTCTCGTCTCGCTTCGCCTCGTCTCGTCTCGCTTCGCCTCGTCTCGTCTCGCTTCGCCTCGTCTCGTCTCGCTTCGCCTCGTCTCGTCTCGCTTCGCCTCGTCTCGTCTCGCTTCGCCTCGTCTCGTCTCGCTTCGCTTCGTCTCGTCTCGTCTCGCTTCGCCTCGTCTCGTCTCGCTTGGCCTCGTCTCGTCTCACCTCGCTTCGCCTCTTCTCGTCTCGCTTCGCCTCGTCTCGTCTCGCTTCGCCTCGTCTCGTCTCGCTTCGCCTCGTCTCGTCTCGTCTCGTCTCGCTTCGCCTCGTCTCGTCTCGCTTCGCTTCGCCTCGTCTCGTCTCGCTTCGCCTCGTCTCGTCTCGCTTCGCCTCGTCTCGTCTCGCTTCGCCTCGTCTCGTCTCGCTTCGCCTCGTCTCGTCTCGCTTCGCCTCGCCTCGTTCCTTCGCCTTCTCGCCTCGTCTCGTCTCGCTTCGCCTCGTCTCGTCTCGCTTCGCCTCGTCTCGTCTCGCTTCGCCTCGTCTCGTCTCGCTTCGCCTCGTCTCGTCTCGCTTCGCCTCGTCTCGTCTCGCTTCGCCTCGTCTCGTCTCGCTTCGCCTCGTCTCGTCTCGCTTCGCCTCGTCTCGTCTCGCTTCGCCTCGTCTCGTCTCGCTTCGCCTCGGCCTCGCCTCGCTTCGCCTCGTCTCGTCTCGCTTCGCCTCGTCTCGCCTCGCTTCGCCTCGTCTCGTCTCGCTTCGCCTCGTCTCGTCTCGCTTGCTCGCCTCGCTGCTCGTCCGTCTGCTTTCGCCTCGTCTCGTCTCGCTTCGCCTCGTCTCGCTTCGCCTCGTCTCGTCTCGCTTCGCCTCGTCTCGTCTCGCTTCGCCTCGTCTCGTCTCGCTTCGCCTCGTCTCGTCTCGCTTCCGCCTCGTCTCGTCTCGCTTCCGCCTCGTCTCGTCTCGCTTCCGCCTCGTCTCGTCTCGCTTCCGCCTCGTCTCGTCTCGTTCTCGCTTCGTTCCTCGTCTCGTTCCGCTTCGCCTCGTCTCGTTTCGCCTCGCCTCGTCTCGCTTCGCCTCGTCTCGTCTCGCTTCGCCTCGTCTCGTCTCGCTTCGCCTCGTCTCGTCTCGCTTCGCCTCGTCTCGTCTCGCTTCGCCTCGTCTCGTCTCGTCTCGCTTCGCCTCGTCTTCGTCGTCGCTTCGCTTCGCCTCGTCTCGTCTCGCTTCGCCTCGTCTCGTCTCGCTTCGCCTCGTCTCGTCTCGCTTCGCCTCGTCTCGTCTCGCTTCGCCTCGTCTCGTCTCGCTTCGCCTCGTCTCGTCTCGCTTCGCCTCGTCTCGTCTCGTTTCGCTTCGTCTCGTCTCGCTTCGCTTCGCGTCGTCTTCGCTTCGCCTCGTCTCGTCTCGCTTCGCCTGTCCGTCTCGCTTCGCCTGTCTGTTGCTTCGCCTCGTCTCGTCTCGCTGCTCGTCTCGTCTCGTTCGCCTCGTCTCGTCTTCGCTCGCTGTCTCGTCTCGCTTGCTGCGCTCTCGTCGTTCGCTTCGCCTCGTCTCGCCTTCGCCTCGTCTCCCTTTGCCGATTCAGTACTTGAGGCTCTTAAGTTGCAGTTTGGTTTTTCAAAAATATTATTTTAAAGGTATTATTTTTCTATAACAGCACATTGTACTTTATTTACACGATTATGTAGGTCTTGAAAAAGACAAATTCAGTAAAAAAACTACACATACTGGTATTTGATGAATAACTTAAAACACTTATGAATTTTAAAATTCGATATTACAACAGGTTCGTAAGTTCGCGGTGCTGCTTTTCTTCATATTTTTGCATTGCTTCACTTTGGCATTAGAAAAAAAATTGGGGGCGATATGTGGGTACTTTACACTACTCGCAAGTTCTTAGTCTTTCCGAAAAGTGAAATCTTCGAACATTCTATTCCATTGTAGTGGCACATTAAACGATTAAATTCGATTCGAATAAAAACCATGATATTAAACGATTAAATTCGATAGAAAAGTTTAAATCCCAAGTAAAATTGTTTCTGCTGCATAACTCTTATACAGAGACTATACTGAGCATCAAAAGGAAAGAAACATTAATTTTGACACTGATATTTAATGTATTATTTACTTTTTTGGCTGTATAATTCTAAACAACATGTAAAAAGTATTGTACCGAATATTTTGTAAACAATCCATGCAAAAAACGCTCATTTCTTTTTGTTCATTTTCCGTATTGAAAATTCAAGTAGTATATGGCTTAGACTGCTGGCCAGCTAAAAAGCCGAACTAACGGGACAACTTTTGAAAAATGTCACTGTCGGATGAGAACATACATTTATACTCGTTTTAGGGTAGTTTCGTTTCGTTTTATGTTGGCTAAAGTTGTTGCCAACCGTCACACAAATACCCTGAATATATTACCTTCAAGCGGTAGGGACATTTTTTAAAATTTAAGTTTGCAATGAAACAATGACTACTTCCGTAGATACCGCCAACATTCAAAGCCATCCAAGTGAAATTGTGTTAGTTTACGAGTGTTGCTAAAGATTTGCATTTTGCGTTTTGGTGCTCTTCGTTCTTTGCGTTTTATCGTTCAATTTATTTATTTAGTAGTACTAGACGTTTTTGAGTTTTATTTATTATTTTCCGATTGCTTTCGTTAGTAATAATAATAAAGTTAATTGAAATAGTTATAGTAGTTCATTATTTGTTGTCGTTAAGTGTCCCTTTAGTATTTCATGTTTTAAATTAATTATATTATATTTATTATTATTATTATTTTTTCTGAATTCATTTTAATTATAACTGGATAATAATAGTAAGCCTAACAAAATCTGGGTCTATACTTAATACTGAACCTTTGAAGATAACACGTTTTCAAAGACTGTCTCTGGTAACAATGGATACGTTATTGAAAACTTACTTACACTAATGATTTTCATTATTTTTTTGAACTTACTTTTAAAAATAATGAATAATTGAACAGATAAATTAAATGGATGTATTTACATTGATATTGACATAACTGGACTATTAGGAACATTTCATTTGATCACTTAAAAACTACCATGTATATCACGTTAATTAACTTCAATAATTGTGGTATTTATTTGCGTTCAATAAAACTCATTACTACCACTTCAAAACGTGAAGGAACTGTTGAACACATCTCAAAAGCATTAATAACATAGAAGTATGACCGCAGATAACTTTTGAGGTTGTATTTTTCATTTGCACTTGACACTTTTTAACACTTCTTAAGCTCGCAATAATTGATAACGATAATTCTTAATTAACTTAATAATTATTCACAGAGTTAATATTCGTTTATAGATGAACATCTCTTTTTAATTCTACCGAAAAATGAAACGTGTATTATTGAACAGTGGACAAGACTTGAGACCGCGCGAGGATTGTGAATGAGACAACAAACAAAACAAAAGCGAGAGACTTGATCAGAGTTATAGTTTCATAAGTTGGCTATTCCGACAGGAAATCTTTCAAGCTGCCATATTGCGAATTTAGTGCGGCCTGATACACGGCCTGGAGTCTAGTGACGAATCACAGAATTATGAAAACGTGCACATAATTCAATTCTGCACCTCACACAGTTTTTATCTGATTGGAACTAAAATAATTAAACATTTATACGGACGCCACGCTGCTGATGTCATGAGTAATCAATGCTGCACAAGGGAATAAATAGTGACCATGTGCATTTTCGGACAATCACTCATCAAACCGAAATTCAGAGTAAGAAGAGCACAAGACAATGTTTCCAATCGTGACGTTCTCTTTGGTGGATTTTCCCACAATATTCGGCTCATTATAACTCCACGATGAAAGTCAAGTTATTATTTCATAATACTGTTCGAGTCCTCCAATGACGAAAAAAATCCTTTGATATTAATCCAGTAGATAACATATTCACTATTTGCATTTTCGACTCGCAATACTTGACTATTCCACAAAAGTCACTTAATACAATTTCTCATTTCAGTCATATCCCTTGATAATAAATTTAAATTAGATGCATTCAAAGCTTGTGGAATAAATGCAAATGGTAACTTTAAGTCCTAACTATTAAAGACTTCTAAATCCAAATAGCAACTTAAGAAACAGGAAAACTATTAGAAAATCTTTAATGTTCGTAATACCCCAAAATACAAAATGTAGTATGGCATGACATTAATGATTTATTCGCACGAGGCTAAGCAGTAGGTTCTCTACACTTTACGTATTCATGTCAGAACAAAACTTGTAATGTTAAATCTGTTCATTGGTGCTGTATCTTTTTTAAGTATATTAATAGCCATTCCTTACAAATCCTACGAAAGGCTTTTGATTTCAGCTTTAAAACGTTCCATTTCTGCTTATCCAAAACTAATTCCTTACATCAACAACTTGCATTGCTTGCGCACTTCATCAGACGACTTGGCCACTTGATTCATGGATCCAGAAATATCTCGTTATTTTCTCTATGACTTCGCATTTCACGATATTGTATCTTAATGTTCATCCACTGACCTCCGGGTGACTGATAAGGCTCGCGCAAGGTCAAGTACGTAGCATTGGAAGGTATTATATCGCTCCTCGGAAGCTTGTCGACCTTCATCACTCGCTTGTCTTACAGTTATAGGCATGCGCTGAGTAAAATAAAAGGGGAGCGAATTATAAACACATTTTATTTACGAAAACATACATATATATACAAAATATAGCCCTGAAAACCTTACAGGACCGACCTACCTCTACCTAGACCAGTAAAAGATATGGCACATAACTACACTTGCCGGTCTCTCATCTGAATGGCAGGATATATCATCAAATAATTTAATTCATCATTTACCATTGTATACACACGCGAGCACTTTAGAACAACGAAGATCCTGGTTTTCAACTTTTATTAAAGGGCCCTCTATACTTCGGTTCTTATAGCGAGGCGTGTCAAGGCCTGTTTCACGGTGGAATATGGCACGGCTTTTCGCGTCTTTCTCGGTCATGCCACTAGATGTCGCATGATCGCGACCATATCGTGCTACAACAACACCCTCTAGAGAAGTATTGGCTACAACCGTTTCAAGCAGTGCTGTCATATGACGCTACCTATCACGCGACATCTAGCGACACGACCGAGAAAGACACGAAAAGCCGTGCCAAATACCATCGTAGACAGACCTTGGCGCGCCACGTTATAAAATCTGAAGTATAATCCAATTTTCAGAAAATTTGTGAGATGTATTTTCGAACAGTTTTATCGACACCAACTGACAATGAGCATTTTTTAAAATTATTTTTGTACATTTTTCAATATTAGATTCTTTTAGTCGATTTGTTTTGTGCTTTTTGTTTACTTTCTATGTGGGAGTAAGGCTAAAATAGCCACTTTCCAAAAGTATGTTCGAATGTCAGTGTTCGTATACTACACAAATTGCATGAAAACTACTCATATTTTTGTAAAATTGTACACGGTTTATTTATCTGTCTTTGAAGATAAGATTTCATTAAGAAACTACAAGTGCTACAACAGCCTTCTCGCATTATTTTCAATGGCCAAGCAATATTATAATCCTACACGAAAATTCAAAAAGGTTTCCAACCATTTTCTCCGCACTGTTATTCGAACTCAGCATCTTAGAGCTAACACGCTATTCCCACATCACCAGATTCACAACAAAATTCAACCTTCCCGACGCACTATGGGGCAAATGACAGCAAAACCTGGCAGAAATTAAAAAAACCAAAATTATTTAGGGTGAACATTTCTTATGGTTTCGTGCAAAGGAGAACCTGGACGAATATGTCCTAGCATGTCACACCGCTTGGGCTGTCCGTATCCACCGTAGAGCTTTCAGTTCATGCAGTGTTGTAGTGACGGTCGGACGTGCTTTTCATTAGTGAGAATTTATCTCTAGGTTTGTGGTGTTTTTCAGTCAGTGTGTGTGAAGAAAACCAACTTTTTGCAATGGAAGCTTCAAGTTCGGGTATTTAATGTTATTTAGCATGTGACAAACACAAAATCTAGGACTTAATATTAATAGAAAGAAAACTACAAAGAAATAGCTTTTAACATTTAAAACGTACGTCTTATTTTGTGAAACACACAACTTTTTAATTATGTATCAAAGGTGATCAAGCCTTGATCTTTGTTTCTCGCTATTCAGTAATGTTCCAAATATATTATACAGCTGTTTTTTTTTGCTACTTTTGCTACTTTCTTCACCGGAATGGTTTTACGGACGTGTCTGCACGTAAAATACCGGAAATGAATTGTGTACTATGTGAGTAATTTTTTTTTTGGCAGGCAAGAGTTCGAATACTGTTCATATCAAGAGAAAAGAACTTTTGAATATTATGTGGAGCTCTAATGAGAGAGAAGCAGACAAAATATTTGATTTCTTGACTGAAAAACTGAAGACAAGAACAAAGTGTGGTTCACGGTTTGTCAATACTACATAGGTTGATACGCATGTTTGAGTGCCTATTGCATTTGGCTTATAAATTACCTATTAAGACGTGGCAAGCGCGAGGGAATGCTAAAAACACTGTGGCTGAAAATAAAGCTCGTATTCAGAGAGATTCGAGAACGCAGTGGTTTGATTGTGGATCAGCCAAAACCAGGATCCGGTAATACAAGTACCAGAAATACAGCTCGACGGTTCTTTCAGAACCTTGAACTATCTGCTGAAATTACACGCATTGATGTAAATTTAATTAAAATGATGCAATAATTATGATTGTCGTATCAAGTGGCAGTGAAATTCATGTTGAAAAGTTACGGCTTTTGCTCAGAACACGGCTCGGTATTTTGTTAAAAATATCCATGGTACAACATGTCACCTACACTGCACAAGTATTTTATTCATGGACCTGATACTGTCTCGTCAGCTTTGCCCCCAAATTTGGGACAATTAACAGGGAAGCTCAAGAAGCACTCAACAAAGATTTTAAGAAAACAGAGAGCACTTCTCCCGAAAATGTTCCGTGAAAAACTAATAGTGATGTTTTAAATTTACTGCTCTTAAGATCAGATCCACTTATCACCAACAAGAGAAAATTACCTACGAAAAATGTGCAAAGCCTCCCAAAAGAAGCTCAGGAACTATTGGTTCATCCACCCGAACACATTGTTCATTCTGAAAATTATGAGGCCCGCGCGGATGATGATTGCGATGACACAGTTCATACTATTGATAGCGATGATGATGATTTTTTAATGATTTAATATAATTTCACTATATTTATATTTGACTTTAATTTATGTAATTAGTAAAACCTTTCATTTTTTGCTCCCCCTTCAATAAAACGTAATGTAACGTTATTTGTTGTTTTTATTTACAATGCGTATTCCTAGAAAATCGACTATTTTTTTGTCAGATGAAGAGGTATCGAATTGGAAGTTACACCATTTCTTTCAACATGAATTTCTCTTTACAGTGATATGCAATACTATGGGTTATAGGTGTTACTCGAATTAATGCCAGAAATGAGGCCCTCTTGCCCCACTGTGCGACGCTTAAAACAGTCGAACATTTACATTTTCAATTTTCAAAAATTCAAAGATGTTCAATTTACATTATTTCAAAATCTAATATTAAAGAACAGATTTCAGTACGAAAAAATCTTTGTTATCAATATTAAACTTTGCAATGTTAAATTTTTGCAAAGTTCGAAAATACAGAGTATAGAACAGCAATAGATATATGACAATTTTTTTAGCGTCCGTTGATCTATCCAAGGGAAAAAATAAAGAAAAAAATTAGAGCATTTATTGAGAAAAAATTCCAAATGACCTATATTTCCCGCAAAATAACGTGGAAACTACTGATATTTTCGAAACAATGTACATTGCTTAATTTAAAGATCTCTCTTTGAAGCAAAGATTTTGCTCAGGAAACAATCTCTGTCTTAAATTGTGTAGATGTAGGAAAACGCCGAAAAAATGTTGAACTTATGTAATTTTCGAAAATTAAAAAGAGTTCAACGAAATTCAGATCAATGCTATTTTTAACGCCCCTTACGTTATCCAATGAGACATTTTTTTCAGAAAATTTGGAGCCATTTTTGAGAACATTTTGAAAATGTTCAGGAATTCATGTAAATTACCCAAATAATAACATACCCGTTTGCAACTCGCAGGGTCTCACGTTCGTCCAGATCTATCTGGGAATATTAATTTTAGAGCAAATCGTCTGAACGGATTAGGTGCAAGCGTTGACCATGGACGGTCCACGTTGACCAAGTCAATATTTTACAAATAATTTACTGCATATGAAAACAAAGTTTTATCTATCCAATTTTCAGTCCTAGGACCACGCCTAACAGATTTTCTTTTGAAAACTCACCTTCCGTAGCGCTGCGTTACATTACTTTCTTTGTACTACGTAAATTGTAAACGAAATAACAAAAAACACTTGGGTCCGTCGTTGCCCCCACCGAACCACATAAACATCCATCCCGCGCTCCCCCATTGCTGCACGACTGTTCAATGCAGGTTTGATGTAAATTAAGGATTGCGGAGGTATCAACCACAAAGTAGTATTACAATTTTAATAAAAAGAAAACTCAGCCATACACGTGTTTCGGGATTACTTCATTCCATCTTCAGTGGTTCCAAGTAAAATGGATTAAACTTAAAGTAGGTTTCAAGTTGCCGCCATCTTGTATATCGAACAGAATACTCAGCTTCAGTCAGTATTCCGTACAAAGTAGTTCAGAAACACGGGTATTGCTGTGCTTTCTTTTCATTAAAATTTATGTTGCAATACTATTTTGTGATGTTTTGATACGTCCGTAATTCCTAATTTATACAGTAATAGTAATAATAATAATAATAATAATAATAATAATAATAATAATAATAATAATAATACAAAAGCACGTAAACAAAACATTAAAAAATTGATATCCTTCCAGGCTTTTAAAATTAATGCAGAGGTCTGTCACCTTAAATACTTGCCGGATTGTTCCTAACTTTCTAAATTCTGATTCTTAAATAAGAACAATTCTTAAATAAGGACAACATGGATAAGAGCCAAAATTTATTGCCTTTTTATCCTTGGAAATAGATTTTATTACATGTGAGTTTTTTTTTCAAAATTTAAATAGTATATGACTTAGTGTAGGGATCACAGAATTTTGAAAATGTGCACACAATTCACTTTTCCCCATAGCACGTAATACGCAGTTTTGAACGTTTTTTGACGTAAAATAAATAAATAAATAAATAAATAAATAAATAAATAAATAAATAAATAAATAAATAAATAAATAAATAAATAAATAAATAAATAAATAAATAAATAAATAAATAAATAAATAAATAAATAAATAAATAAATAAATAAATAATAAATAAATAAATAAATAAATAAATAAACAAACAACCCACTTAGCGAAAAGCCCGTTGTTATTTGAGAACCAGGTCTTCCTGTGAACCAGCAATGTGCAAACATAAATAATAATAATAATAATAATAATAATAATAATAATAATAATAATAATAATAATAATAATAATAATAATAATAATAATAATAAATTGTTTTTATTAGTGGCGGGCTCGGGCCATTAGGTCAGTTCCTCCGCCAAACCACTTTGATATGGATTGCCACAATATGTGACGAGAGTTGGTTTGTTCCAGTCGCAGACAACTACGGCATCTGGGTGTACGCGGTGTGCCTGTGGGCGCTGACGGTGTGGTGGGGGACGCGCTGGGGGGCCGCCACTGCTTGCCCCTACATCCACTACGAGGATGTGGTGGAGGGCAACACAGACGTGGTCACGGCCCTGCTCAAGACGGCGGCGCAGCTGGGAGGCGGCTTCGCCATCTACAAGTACGGACACGACAATTTATTTACTTATTTTTATTTAATTTTATTTATTTTTATTTATATTTACTTATTTTTATTTAATTTTATTTATTTTTATTTATATTTATTTATTTTTATTTATTTTTATTTATATTTTATTTATTTTTATTTACTTTTATTTACTTTTATTTATTTTTATTTTTAGTTATTATTAGTTATTATATTATTTATTACTTGTATTTTTATCTATTTATTATTTTATTTTTAGCGAGTGAGTATTTGCGCCGTTGGTGGCATAAAGGTTAGTGTATCGGGTTGTTACATCCAATTTTGCGGGTTCAAACACGATTAAAGCCGTAGGTTTTAAGGGGGGAACCCTTCAGATGGGAAGTAAAGCTGACTGTCCAATGTCGTAGATTTACTGCATAGAATATCCTCGCTCAAAATGCCTTGAGCGAGGGAGTATTTGCGCCATTGGTGGCATAACGGTTAGCGTACCGGGTTGTTACATCTAATTTTGTGGGTTCAAACCCGATGGAAGCCGTGGATTTTAAGGAACAAAAAAAATCCTTGAGATGGGAGGTAAAGCTAACCGTCCCATGTCGTACATTTACTGCATGTAAACTATCCTCAAGCCTAAAAAAAGCCTTTGAGCTAAATTTGAGCCAACGGTTTCGTCGCCCGCGTAATACCTTCTTTATAATAATATAATAATAATAATAATAATAATAATAATAATAATAATAGTAATAATAGTAATAATAATAATAATAGTAATAATAATAATAATAATAATAATAATAATAATAATAATAATAATAATAATAATAATAATAATAATAATGACTTTAATTGTGGTGAGACTCGGGCCATTAGGAACGCTCTTCCGCCGAACTACGTAATGCATTAACCACGTAATACCTTCTTTCTATGCTGGTGGTGAAAGAATTGTAGCGAAATTGGCGTGTTCAGACGGAAAAGCAGGCCTTATGTCCCGAGACTCGCAGTGCAAAATAAGACATCAATGAAATGTAATGAGTATTGAGATTATTTTTTCTGTCTGTGTTTCCTCAATAGTTTACAATGGTTTTGGTCTTTGATTTCTTTAAAGACAGAACATTTTTCATATCAATATTTATTACTTAATGCATTGCGCAACATTTCAGAGATTATTTGTTTCCATCATCAGGCATAATTGAAATAAATAAATAGAACATTTAAACAATGGCCCGTTATAAACAGAAGAATACCTTGTTCATGTACACAAGTCACACTAAACCGCATCTTGATATCTATGAAAGGAAGTAGTCAGAAAGAGGTTGAGAGGGACATTATAAAATTACAATAATTCAGACAGAAAGAAGTTAATAGTTAGAGAAATATCCTAATTTTGAGAAAAATTACTTAATAATCCATCATAAAAACTAATAAATTTATTAGATTCTAGCTGTGTATTCGAACAAGATGTTTTGATATATAACGTTTCCAATATTAATCTAGGGTATAAGAATTTTTCGTGGGCTAAAATTTGTGTATCCTGGAAATTTACGTCATGGGTAGTTGTAACTCTATGTCGTGTTAGATAGTATTGTCTATATTGTAGGCCTTTTATGTCTGCAAATTTTGAACATTCGGCGAATTCAACGAAAGTTAGTCATGTACTATTTTTAAGTGTCGTTTGCGCTATTCAAGTAAAACATTTGGAACAGTTTTGGATAATTTTTTAAAATAAATTTCCATTACTTCTTGCAAAAATGATGAGGAAACTCGTTCTTCTCAAAATGAGTGAAGCAAAACCCAGCAGAAGGTATCGTACACTTGGCAACTCAGCAATAAGCTGCGAGTATTGCTTAGATATGTATACTTCGATTAAAACATTAAGTCCGTTGACACTTGCTTAGCTGTGATGCTATCATCCAATCGGAACCTTGAACGACACTGTAGTGAAATTCAAGCTCCTGATTGGATAATAGCATCACAGCTAACCAAGTGTCAACGGACTTAATCGAAGTATACCTGTCGTTTTCAAAGAAATGTCTCGTGAGCATAGCGATTCGGGTATAGCAAGTCACTCGGGTATAGCAAGTCTACTTTAATTCAACGGCCGTTCACTTTCGCAAACATCAGTTTGTCTTAGCGTTTTGTTGTACTCACGCATGAATTTATTATACTTAGAATTGTTTGACCAGAAGACGCAAATAATGTAAATTTTGATTTAGCAGAGGTGAGTACACCATACAAACGTAAAAACATGTATTGCATATGACACGGAGCAGTTTCTGATAACATAAATTCGTATGCCCCTGTTTGTTTTCAGATATCTGAAAACTAAGGGCATTAGGAAACAGTCTTGAAAGGTGGACCCCGTAAAATAAATTTTAACTGTTCTCAAAAGTTTACTTAACTGACATAGAGGGCCAAACTGGAAGTGTTTATATAAGTTCGATTGCAAATAATTCAGGCAAGTATAAAACTATTCTATTTACTCTTACACGATATATTTCGTGTAATAATTTGTTTAGTCAAAAAACTGCAAATTACATATACCGTTTGAATTAATTCTGTATTTGATGCAACTTTTCGTCTTATGGACACTGGAAGTTCTGGTAACAAATTTTTATATTTTTGCGAAGTAAATATTAAAATAAATGTCATACATAACATTCGAATATTTACTGTCGTTTACTCCATGAAAAATACTTATTTCCAAACATGCTGGCTTTTGTTTCACAAAATAAACCATGTAGAATGTCAGAAGATTTTATCTTTGTTGATAGTAGCGGGGAATAGCAAACGACACATTGTTGCAGCAATACATAACTCTTAAAAGTAAATGAGATTTTATGTATATTGTTGTTTATAGCATTGCTGATTGATTATTGTGAAACAAACGATGTGCACATCAGTAAGTCGAATTTGCACAGGTTGCTGTTTATATGAAGGTCGAAGGTGTGTTTTTGGTTATGAAAAATATTTTTCGATTTTAGAAATGCTATTAAGCCACAATTTACTTCATAACATCGCTATTTATACAATTTTAAACGCTTTTTAATTCTTTTATATGCTCAGGTTTGCCCAGAGAAAACAATGTGTCAGATCGATGAGAAAAAATCATCTCAGCGGTTTAGGGCAGATGTAGGGGCTGTCGACCGCAAATGGAGGATTTTTTCAATTAAGATTCTATTTGCAAAATTAATTTAGAATGTGTGATCCACCATTCGTAAAGCGAAAGGGTTGTAAAGGGCTTCATAGTGAGAAAAAACAAAGGGTTATTAATGTTCACAACAATTTCAAAGGGAAGAATGTAGGAAAACAAGTGCGATGGATTTTGGATATACCGTGCCATTTATAGGTAATTATGCAATAAAAATATTCGATTCAATTGAGAGGGGATGCAATCGTTATTACTCAGTGACACCAACCATAGCAACGCCACTAGGCTAGTCTTTTTTATATTTCTTTTCTTTTACAGTTACATTCAGTACATCTGGGAATTGGAACTGGCAGAGACACACATCGACAAAGCTGATGAAGACTGTGTGGCAGATCTTCATGTAAGTTTTTATTTTTAAAAAATCTTATTTATAAAAAATGTCAACAAAATTTAAAAAAATACCAAAACACCTAGAAAAATAAAATATAATAAGAAATATAGAACTAACTAAAATATAGAATAACATAATAACCTTTTAAAATTAGAACTACAATAACTAACAAGGCAACAGAAATATCAAAACATAGATGTTTTAGATCTATAAAAATTATAACAAATTTCGTACACTAGCAGAAATTGAATGAAAACTAAGCAACCAATGGCCACGTAAGACGTGTCAATGGCTTCAATATGTACCCAAGACCTCGAAAAAAGAAAGTATTTTCCCAGAAAAATGCAAATAACCGAAGTATTGATCATACTGCGCGGACATGAATATTGCTGTATTTATGCTGTAGCTCGTGGGTCACAGCTCAGGATATTTATTTTATATCGATAACCATATTTGGGACCGCCCGATTTTGTTTTGGCAATTTGACAAACGTGTGAAATAACATTGGCATCCCTTTCACATTTAGCGACCCTCCGGCAGTAGTGTGCTTTGGGGTTTCGAAGAGGGAGAATGCGGCTAATTTATTTGGAAGAAGGAGAAAGCACTTATTGTGCTTTGGCAGTCATTCATTCTCATTTCATTCATTCTCCCAAGAAGTCACGTTCCGTAAACAAAGAATCGCCAAAATTGTCATTTTAAGGAACAATAATATTTCTATCAAGTTTTTGTTAATTATTTTCAATAAATGTTAATTATCTACTACTTATCAATATTTTACGAACATGTATGAATTTTATTAACATTTTCTTATTTAATTTCTTGATTCCGAGAAATAGTATACTGGAATATAGTGTAAATAATAATAATAATAATAATAATAATAATAATAATAATAAAGAGCTTGGCAATGATGTTTGACGAGATCTTTCAGATATATTTCTCTGACGACTCTCATTAAATTATAATGGTTACGTTGCCGTTATAAATCGATAAATCAGCCATAACTTCCATGGGTGGATCCAACCGATATTTTCTTGGGGAGGTCATAGGTTTTTCTTAAATAATATTTTTTATTTTATTATTTGTATATTTTTTAGAAGGCCTTTATATGATAACTTTATCTATACATTTTAGACGTTTCTACATTTTTTTCTTGATTTTCTTATTTTTATTTTTCTTGCACTTTTCCCTATTTTTTCTCTATGCCCTTTGGGTGGCACCCCTCCCCTGAATCCGCCACTGTTAATTTCCCTCCACATCTTCACATCACACTTTTGGTAACGGAGAATACTGGGCGCATGGGCAGCCCAACCACCCTGTCCTCTCTCGCTCAGCTCGAAAGAATTCTGACATTTGAGCCGCACACCTCACAGTCATGAATTTTGAATAGGAAAACTCGCGGGTTCTGTGGTATAACTGTTAGTGTATCGTGCTGTTGTACCAAGTTTCGGGTTCAAACGCGATCGAAGCCGTGGATTTTTAAGGGCGAAAAAATGCTTCGTGCGCCTTCCTTCGAGAAGTAAAGCCGGCAGCCCATCTTGTAGATTTTCTGCATGTAAAAGTTCAAGCCTACAAGAAACCTCAGTGCTAAATTCAAAATCGCCTGTTTCGTCCTTTACCTTCTTTCTCCGCTAGATAGACTAGAAATTCCCGTGGTCAGACTGAAGAGTGAGCCCGATGGCCCGAGTCTCGCCACGTAAAATGAGGCAGAATATTCTTGATTTGCAGCACTGCTTTGTACGGTCACGATCATGCGACATCTAGCGGCGCGATACCAGAACCGACGCCAAAAGCCGTGCCATATGCTATCGTGAAGACCTTGTCGCGCCATGTTATAAAACTCGAATATACTGTGAGAGTTTGGTATTATGATCTTTTTGCACCCTCGAACGTTAAAGCCATCGACAGCACTATCGATCTTCTGCGCATGCTCAGTTTGAATTTCGCAAGACTTGTGCATCTGCGCACGCGCAGTAGATCGATAGGGCTTTAACGTTCGAGGGTGCACAAAATCTCTATTTATTTAGGCGGCGTCCCTACGTTACCATGGCGACGACATGTGCTGGGCCAATCTGATGTCAGTTACGTCAACATCCGTCGACCCGCGTGGCTCATGATTTGAATACATCACCACGTGCACTGCAGAAGACACGAGCGCCTAGCTCCATCTTGAACCCGAATGAAACATAAGCCTTGATAGTAAACGATGCGTAGGATTTCCGATGAAGCTCATCTTTTCAAACAGGAAACTAATTCCACTTCACTGCTCGGCGTTAGCTCAGTACTTTCTTTCAGTTAAAGAGCATCGCAACTTTTATAGAGCGATTTTCCTAAGGATGAGCCAAAGTGACAACTAGTGCTAGCAACATACGTGAAGGTTCTGTGGTCGTCGTGCCCTTGAGCCCATTAGACTCCCTTCCCACATTCGTTCGTTTGCAGTTGGCTAACTTGTAAATGGCTTCGACTCTTCCTTTTGTGATGCCCGACAAAAATATAGTGCGCCGCGAGAAATAATTGAAATTAGGAAGTGCAGTGTTATGTGCTCTTCTGTAAAAATTCTTTTTTTCTATTAACATTACATTAAATTTACTTTTTGTGTGATAAATATTATGTTTATTTTAAAATCGAGACTTGAATGCGAGATGCGTACCGATGCACGTGGTTTCGGCCTTTGGGCTGTTGGGTGGCGAGCTCTGGTTGAGAGCTTTCTACTTACATTCGTGGCAGTTTTCTCTTACTGATTATGAGAGCATGATAAGAGATTGTCCACATACGTAATTAAATTTAAATATTTCTGAACTCGCGTATGTGCATATATTTAAGCGAAACTCTTAGACTTTGGCATAGGGATGTTTTCACAGGAGCCATTAGCACTTTACGAACGGGTGTGGCTGAACAGCTGTCGCGGCGGAGGGATACTTCTCTGAAATACATGTGATGTTCACTTGTTTTCGCGAACTGGCACTTTGGCTCATCCTTAGGAAAATCGTTCTATACTCACAGACACTGCTTTTCAAAGGTGTTTCCGGAGTAGTGAAAGAGCCGAAATACTTTCGTTGAATTTCATTGCAGTATTCTACTGTACTTTAAGGTTTTAATATTACCTTCAAATCATTGCCACTTTAATTCAATTGAAAATATTTGGGCTTACATGAAGAGGCACGTAGGGGAAAGAAACAAAGACTTACACGATTTCCGAGATTCAGAAACGCGTTTAAGAAGCTATATCACTTCTGACACCTGGCAAAATAGTTCAACTAAAGAAAGAATAACCAAAGAAGCTGCTACTCTATAAATTAAATGTGGGTATGACGGAACACAATATTGAAGATTTCGTAAATTCACTAAGGGATTCCTCTGATTGTGATAACGAAGACAGTTCCACTAAAAACTGATTGTAAAAGTGACATAAGTAGTATCTGTCCAATAAAGAATTGAAATGTTTGTATCCCATCACATACGAAAAACGGCGAGTTTACTTTGAAAACTTCAAATGTATCTAAATTTTCTATCACGACACGGCATTTTTTTTATTCCACTGATATATTTTCTCTATGTTGGACTGTGTTTAGAAACGTTACAGTGTGTAAATTAGAGAAGTTTACAATATTTACAATGAATATAAGGTCGCAGTGTCGTGTCATGTCGAAGTGCCGTGAATAGATGTAGCGAAGGCGATACACATTGAGCGTTTGGCAACAGCGCACCATGTGCTCTGTAGCTATCTATATCAAAGTTCCATCTCCCAGAGTATAGTTTTGTGAAATTGAGATAACTTAATAGCCCATGTGAGGGGGTGTTAATAGATTCTTTATGATAGACGGGATATAGTAAAAATGCAAAAACAACGAGTTTCAAATTATTTTTGAAAATCGTATGTGTAAATGTACCTATTCTCATACTGCGCCTGCTACTGAATTCTGAAACTGAGTGACACTATACAGGAGGAATCTGACGTCATGGGACAGCATGTCTCCAAAGAAGAGGCCTCCCATCATTAAATATTTGCTATTCAGGAGTTACGTTATGGAACAATTCTTTTGCTATTCTTGACGTGTAAAGAACTATTGTACTTTGTATACGAATAAAGTACACAATGTTGGAGCTATATTCTTGAACCCTGTTCTGCATTTTGGATAGAGTGTATCATGGAAACCGTGTTATAAGGGTATTTTATTTCTTACTAGTGGACAAGGTAATACTTCGCTATTTCAATGTATTACACTTAGGGTTGAGCAGTATTTAAATACTCGTTTTAAATCCATTTTATATTTGAATAATTGTATTTTTTAGTTTTTTGGACATGCATTTTAGAGATGTATTTAAATACAGTTTTTTAAAATGCCCAAAAAACTCAAAGATACAGTTATTCAAATATAAAATGGTTTTGAAACAAGTACTTAAATACTACCCAACCCTGATTACACTTTACTGGTCACGTGATTGTTAATCACGTTTCACGCGATGCTCTGCAAAAATTTTAATAGAGGAAAGACCTCCTGCGTGTGTTTGTTTGATGTCCTGGTTTGGACATGGTTAAGTATCCTATTGTTAAAACGGCCTCCCTCAAGTTCGCGCAAACATTCGCTCTGACTGCCTTGGAGACATTTGACTTACTTGTCCGAGATAACATTCAAGTAATAATTCCGGCCGATGTTTCACAATCGCAGGGGCAGAATATGTAGCGAAGACGCGCTTAATACTTGAGTGTGGCGGGTTGCGTATAGATTGTTCAAGGGCGCTTGGTTCAGTATAAACGCATAAAATCAACGAGCGTCTATATGTGACAGACGTTAGCACATTTCCATTATTGTACTGTGCCTATATTCTTCGCGCAAGTGCAATGTTTTATCGCAATAGGATGAACGGTACGGCAGTGCATAAAATACAATCAAACATTGATTTTTATATATTAGATTGAGCAGTGCGTGTTCCTTTTTGAAAACAATTTCGTGTGATTTTATTCAGTAGCATCTTTGCTGCTGCAGACAGACCACTGGGAGTGCAAAATTATTCACTTACAACGATAATGGGGAAAACCTTTCAAACGACGCTCATTTTTTTATTGCTAGAATGCTTCATGTTTACCTGACAATGTCGGCAGTGTACTTCAAATAACTTGGTATTCGTAGACTACTGCCACACAGTTACGCCTCAGGGTGAAACGAAGGCTCTTTAAATCAATTTGTCAATACCGAGAGTGGGCAAACATGAAGCCAATGAGTCGCATTTCAATGTTTCATTTATTGTAAAGATCCATACCTTAGTTACAAAACAAAATTAAACAGGTAAATTATTTACAAATCTTAAATGTTATGTTGAGAAATAGCTGCATATAAATAAAATACAAAAATGTACACCAAAATTTAATGAAAATAAAATATTAAAAACAAAATTCAGTGGAAGCTACATCATACTCCTACTCTGTTAAGAGCTGCATATGCTCACTTATGTTTTCTACGCTCACATTAGCACATTACATTTAACATGTCTACAGGTTTAAAAATCAAATATATTAATCCATCTCTAGATAGTTCACTGCACTGTAAAGTAATCTTTTGCCTGCATAGAGGCAATTGATCGTGACCAGTGCAATAATAAAGCCATGTGATTCAAGTCATCAATGTTTTATTGTTCACTTGAAATCGCTATGCAACATAAAATTAAGCTCTTGGCTATGCATGAATAAAATATGTTTATAGGTACCCTGTTTTCCCCATATTATTTTCCCTTCCAGAGAATTTTATCATGAATTATTTTCTCATAGATTTCCGAGTTTTATCAAATCAAATTTCTTTCCTGTGCTGAGACTTTAAGGCTAAAAACCGAACAGTGTAAAAATTATCAATTAACAAATTTTTATATAAATTTCGAATTGTTTGATAACAAAATTGCACATGGGCAGATTCATGCCTGCAGGGGCCATAATCATGGCCAACCACGGAATACGTAATCACATATCAATTGCGCTCGACACCCAACAAGGGGTTAGGAGACGCGTTGCGTCGTTGGTTAACACAACAAATGTATGAAAAAACAATTACATATCATACAGTAGCGCAGCTCAACCCGTTTTTAGGCTAGTTATGCGCGCGCATGCAGCACGCGATTCTGGGGTAACAAAGTAAAAACTACGGGTAGCTGCTACACAAGTATACGGATATTTTTTGTTTGGTGTGAAATTGCGTTTATTAAAAGCTGGTTAAAAAGTAGAAAAATAATTCGTGTTGTTTCTTGATCTGAAGTATCCTCTACCTGGACAGTATCATCACCAGACATCGGATGTTTACGGAAGTGCCTATTTTTTTTAGAGAGAACTTATTTAAAGGCTGATAATATATAACCTCGAATCATGGCAAATGATGACATATGACGAAGTTTTATAATGCTTATTTTTCCTTATTTTAGAATAAATGCCTATTTTTTGCATTAATACTTTTTTAGGACATTTTTTGCCTTTTATTTATTATATTTATATACAATGCTAAGACATCGGAAAATCGGCGATGATCTAACGTGACCATTCATTACGAAAACTTCAATTCACGTCTTGAAATTTAAAATTACGAGAGAATTCCTGAAAGTACGAGTATACCAACTGATTTTTTCTCCATTTCCCTATTTCATAAATACCAGCCATGGTCTGCGAACATGGACGATTGACAATACACCGAGGTAACCGAAATTTTAAGTGGAAATAAATATAAATTCCCAGAGAGTTTCAGTGTTGCTAGTGTTGGACTGCTAAAATGTATGCCAGTCACATCGTTCAGATATCCTTCTCCGCATTCAAACTGATTTTGTCTCCCAGTCGTCGCAAATTTGAAATTGTGATCCTTGAAAAGTTACTGGTAATGTAAATATTAATGGTTAATGGAAAATATTAAGAATAAAATGTAGAAGAGTTGTAAATATTAAATATAGTTTTACATTAAAATATACGAACTGGTTTTGTGCATTTAAGTTTACAAAATAATATAGATCAAAATCACAATTTTTCCATTTTATTGTAAATGTAACTCATGACAGTGCCTTTTTTCTCCTTATTCTTGACATTTTCAGTGCCTTTTTAGGCTCCTAAAAGACGATTTTTTAGTGCCTAAACATCCGATGTCTAATCATCAC
The DNA here is from genome assembly GCA_964035755.1 of Teleogryllus oceanicus. NCBI lineage: Eukaryota > Metazoa > Arthropoda > Insecta > Orthoptera > Gryllidae > Teleogryllus > Teleogryllus oceanicus. Next base: position 48,524,643 of record CAXIVR010000010.1, on the reverse strand, counting down.
TATGGATGCCTTCAAGTAACGGAACTAATTCTACGATAGTCAGTCCATCTCTAAAACGGTCGGTATACATCATAAATTAAAAACAAATTTTATAAACATTCCGATTTTTTACAGCAATAAAACGAGGTGAAAATATATGAAAACTACGGAGAGGCATGAAAAGCAATGGAGGACAAGGGTGCGAGCGTGACATTACGACACACAGATCTTTTCACGCCTCCACAGCTTCCCGCAATAATAATAATAATAATAATAATAATAATAATAATAATAATAATAATAATAATAATAATAATTTACATTGCTTTTAGAACTGTCTGTGAGAGATATATCATTGAGATAAATTGAATTCATAACAACATAGGCTATGAATTCAACTTATCAGTGACCTGGGTCCGTCAGAAAAAGTATCTCAATTTTTTTAACTGCGGGAAAAAAATTAACACCTTTTTGGGGCAAGATCGCACAATAAACTAACGAATCAGACCCCTCTGCGAAAAGAATACACTTGTACGTACAGAAATATCGACGTCCAGTGACAGAAATTAAGTCGTATCATACATTGTTTGTTGTGACGTATATGTCACACGTCCTTGAAGGGTTAATTGTGATTTCGAATTGCTTCGGAAACCACTCTTATTGACTTGATCAATGGAAATATTGCAAAAAAGTCTGATTTTATACAGATCCAGAAGTCGGTTCCTTTTACCAGCAATTTCGCTTTGAAATTTCTAGAATGCCTAGACGTGCCTGGTATCAATTTGTAATATATTACAAGTTAAAGGTTTGTAAGACTATTTCTAAATATTCACTTCAAGGTTAACATGCCCATGTAAACATGTAATAGCTCTTCTTTTGCTATTAAAATGCTATCTACCACATGTTATCTACACATTTATCTCTTCTTTTCGAAACTATTTCATTTAGATGTATGTTAATTCCACAATTCCTTTCTACACGTACTTTTAACTCAATCATATTTTTTTATATTAATAATACAAATTATGAAAGTTCTTTGATGAAATAAAGATAACCAATCGGAAAAGTTGTGCACGCAGGTCAGCCTGCAGATTGTGGACCAGACAAACCCATGGAAGGTTGTGGCATTACAGAAAATATCATTTTGAAAAATTGTAAATTTCCATTAACAATGCAGGATTTTAGTACTAGTGCACAGAAAATGAACAAAATGCATGTAGTCCCAACGAAATAACTGTCAGGCCTTTACTTTCCGCACGTTGGGCATAATTTATTCCACTGCCTGTCCACAGAGTTCACTGCTTCTCTTCTCATATTTTCCTTTCAACCTTCACACGCTATGGACAGCTATACCATTTTTGACACTACAGTGCATGCGTTTCATTCATTCCTATGTACTGGTACTGAAATTCTATTTAGAAAGAAAGATATACAAGGTTAACATATAATTATTAGTTTTTAACACATTCAAACAAATATTTGAAGTAATATTTCCCTGCCTAAATGCATTCAAAAACTTGTTTTTTTTAGGTCACAATGTTCCAAGGAGCAGGAATTGAAGGAGCGGCAACTTGTGTGGCGCGAGTAGCATCTCGCATAATCAGCCAACGTGAAATACCCCTTGGCAATTACATTGATGCCTTTGTAGGAACAGCAATGGTCATTGCAGGTAAGAGACCACAACTGCACGATGAATCTATAGAATGTTAAACGAGTGGTGCTACAGAATGGCACAGACATTTTCGTATTAGTTTTCTATTTTCTTTGGCCTGAGCTAGCAATTCGGATTTGCCACATCTTTTCTTCAGCTACCATCTACCGCCGCCCAAAGTACATTTTTTAAAAATATTCTCAATTTTTCGGTGTCCTATTAGCAGAACCTAAATATTGCTTTAAGAATATTAAACAAGAGTAAAGCGTCGTCCTACACGGCAATTCTCATTGAAAAATTTGGAGCCGTTTTCAAGAAAATGGCGTTGAAGTGTGGCTGTAAATGCGAAATTTGAAGCTCCTTTTCACAGAAAATTTTTTGTTTTCGAAAAACTTTAGAAGAAATCACTTGAAGCAGTTTCACTCACAAATGCAATAGTGTTTACATATTGCAGAAAATGTGAATTTTAACTATGTGAGAAATATTCCAAAAAAAGTACATTTGTATAATTAGAAAACAACAACAAAAGAATAAGCCAATGTGAACTTTGTCATATTAAATAGTGCAATTAGCACTATCCGTTGGAAAAGTTTGAAGAAAAAATTTGGAGCCATTTTTTGAGAAAATGGCGTTTACGAGGCGTTAGAGCGTTTCTGAAAATACTGAATTTAAAGCTCATTTTCACAGAAATCTCTTGGATTTTTGAGAAACTTGAAATGACATAATTTAAAACACATGCACACATAAATCATTAATGGATACAAATCGCCGCTAATGTAAATAGTAATGACGTGAGAGAAGACGCAAAAAATTACAATTTTGTAATTTTTGAAGAAGAAAAAATGGCATGTCACCTTATACAGCACATTTAGCACTTTCCCTACCAAAATTTTAAAGAAAAATTTGGAACTGATTTTTGAGAAAGTCTTGTTTTTACTTTTTAATATTGCGCGAAAACTACTACTTTGAAAAAATGCACATGAACTTAATGAAAGAATTAAACATGGAGAACAAATCTTACTTGAAAGAGAAAAAAAATGTAGTTACAGGAAAAAAACGCGGGAAAAAATCAAACTTTTGAAATTTTCGAAAATTCAGAGTAAGTAGTGAAAACGGACCTATGCCATCTTCATAAGTGTATTTTACTCTTTTCTTTCGAAAAATTTAAAGAAATAAATTGGAGCCATTTTTGAGAAAATTCTGAAATATCCCTGTAGCTTCATGTAAAGTACCTCCAAATTTTAAAAGAAAAATGCTCAAAACCGGGGCGCCTCGAGTGGAGCCAGATCGACCCGGGAATATCCATTTTGGAAAACTTCCTACGTATGGTTTAGTCGCTAGTTGTGTTCAAGACGGACTGAAGTTTTGAGAAAATCACTATTTCGGTATCTGGGGACCCGAAAACGTGTATTTCCATTGAAATTGCGAAATCGATTTTTCCCCAGCATTAAATAATTTTTTTATACTACGTATATTAATTAGTCCGTGTATACGAGGAAGAAAAAAAACAGATAAAAATAGACTGGACTACATATTCTATCACTTATTTTTACTTCCACTAATTCATAGTCCTTTTAAAAGTTAATCTTAAAACATATTTTTTTCTTCTTAAAAAGTGTAAGCTATGCCACTATTAAAAATAATTTTGAAACATTCGGTCACACATTGAAAAATTCATTTCTTGAAAAAAGCCAGCCCCTTATTGCATTCTGCACCTACATATGCAAAACAAGTTGTACCTATTCAGAACATCAATTCCAATTTGTTACGATCATCTCTTATTACAGCAGTTCCCTGGAGCTAGTGTTGCACTGGGGGGTGAATGTTGCAAGCTTGACTTCATTTCTGCCAAAGCCATTTTCAATTTCAGTTAAAATACCTTCAGAATTTTAAATAAGCTGGAAATATTACATAATGTTGCAGATTAACATTTAAATGCTACATATAAGAAATTAATTTACAAGGATAAAATTCTTTTTAAGAAAAATTCTACAAACAGAGCAGAACATTACCCTTGCGGTAAAAGTTGTACACTTACCGCAAGTAGCAAATAGATTTTCATAACCTGCTTAAATACATCAATATTAAATAATTCTATCATTCCTAAACAATCATGGTTAAAATTAAAAAGCAAATCAAAAAGGAAGGCTGATCATACATGTATGTATGTATGTAAAACATAATTTTGGGTCAATGACATTTTTTAACCATCTAGCATATTCACTATCCTAATATTTCACACTGATGACACTACATTTAGAAATTAAATTTTTATATGAAACTACTGAATTGAGCATTAATAGCCTGTACAATTTGGGGGAGAACATCAAAATTTTATTGACTTACAGAATTGAAGAAAGAATTAAGACTTACAGAATAGATTAAGAATGATCAAGTAATGTCAACCCTATTCATGAATTCAATAATGTACTCTGACAAAACTCTGTCATGGACACAATGGCAGCAGTAGTAGAAGAGTAATAGCTAGTATTCAGCTTGTGTAAGAGTAAGGAGTTGACTAATATTTGGAAATTGTTGGCTATGATAGTAGTGTTAGGAAGCAATACACTTATTTGATATAAAAATGCTTGAAGGGAAATCTCACATCACTCCACAACTTCAGAAGCTTTGTCATATTTATTTCTGATGTAGAGTCCTTTTGTTTAATAAAGGGCAGTAACACTGTGCATCAAGCTTTCATTTCAGTCTAAAAGATATTTAAATTATAAATATAAGTGATATTGTGATTATAAGTGTCTTTTAATTAAATAATATTAGAATAAAACAACTGGATGCAAGTACTTGAAAATATTGGAGGAGGAGATGTCTCCACCACAGACACTCATGATTAGCAGTAATCAACCACCCAATTCTCCCTTAAATAGAAAACAAAAAGGGTCTTATTTAAAACTGGCAGATTACAGAAAATGTCCATTGAAGAAAATTGAATCAAGAAATTAACACCAAAATTAAATTCAGAACTTGTTTGAAGACATCAATGCAATCTTTGTTTCTGTTGTTCCAAAGGGTTTTAATCAAGTATTCCATTATACAAGTTGAGCACTAAAGCTGCATCTTCTGAACTGCACTAGAGTACAATCATTAACTAAAGTAGTAGGACCCATAGAATTGTTTTTACCTAATAATTTAACAAAGAATATCACAACATTACTCTTACGGCTTAAGTACCAGTACCAAGCTTACCAATGGTAGAAAACTGTCAATTTATAACATTCTTAAGTCATTTTAGATATTGTTATTTAAATAAAAATTCTAAATAATGTATACAAATATAAGTAATTTGTACTCTGTTGCAGCTTTTGACCTGACCGGTGGATACTTAAATCCTGTCTTAGCGTCATCTTTGAAATACGACTGTGAAGGTAACACATTTGAAGAGCATGTTATTGTTTACTGGGTTGGAGCTACCCTAGGAGCCATTGCATCCATCTACTTGGCCAACCACCCAACCATTCAGAAACTCCTGGGCAAACCTAAGGCTGACTGAATGGAGACATTACCACATTCTACATTTCCAACTTGCAATTCTACTTCAAAGCCCAGACACAAATTTGTTTAGGTCATGTTCAACTCAAATTTTTCTGTACTTGTAATCTTATGTTCCTGTATGTGCTACAGACCAGTTCCCATCCAACCTTCTATTACATCAACAACGTACCCTACCGTTTCCTATCATACAACTTGATTTTTAGTTTTTAAATATTACATTAACTGGGCATCAAAGAAGACACTAGCTTAATTGAGTTCTAGTAGGTACTCTGCCCAAAATACCTGTGATCAAGTTCCAGATGAACTACATGCTAGCACTGCCATCTTTTAAGTGAGCCTACAGAAATGCTTCCCGCAAGTGCTTGTGCAGTGCCTTTTAAAGCAATTTTACTATTTTCACAATATTACAATGTGTAACGATACCAAATATGTGCTCCATGCATGGATTTCAATAATGACTCTCATGCAATTCAAGATGAAGACTGACATAAACAAAATTGAATAAGCATTAGCGTTTCATAATTGCCTGCTCTGCACTGCACACTGCATTGTAACAAATATGAAAGTAAATTGCTACTAAGATTGGTCGTAAGAATTAAATTTTGAAATTATAAACTATGAAACAAGAAATAGGACATGGGACCATAAGACACAAATATAGTTGTATGTCCATTTCAAAACATTTCCTTTGTGTGGATATCGCTCACGCTGACTTAATGTTTTCATCACCAAAGTGTATGTGTGCATTTATGCAACAGTTGTTGAATGCTGAAAAAGAAAGGTTCATATTCTTTCTTTAATCAAGAAGTGCCTGAAACACTGACCAACAACTAGTGTGCCCAAGGCCATCAATTCAATTTTGTATTGAAACCAATAGTATATAAAACTTTAATATTCTAGTCATGTTGCTGTAAGTTAATTTGTTAATCATGGAAAAATTTTGTAAAGTTGAAGATTACTGTTGCAGTTGTAGCTTATCAGGTCACCCATAAATGTAATAAAAATAATTTGAAATTGTATGGATTTTTGAAGATTTCAAATTAACCTCAATTTAAACCCTCTAATAATATTATTTAATCACAATGGCAACCATAAGCTGTTAGTTCACAAAAAGCACGTAGTCCAGCTGTCATCCACAGGTAAAAGGCAATTAACAATTCTCAATGATAAAAGCACTCCACATACACATTTCCTAAGGAACAAGGAGTTAAATTAACTTTCAAATGAATTACAGATAAATCATAGCAGGTAATGTAATGATTGGAAAATGATAGCTTTTCTAAAGATTATCACATATTATAAATTAAAAGTCCAATAAAAAACTCACTTTGAAGATTTATTCCAGATACAGACTGCATGATCACAAACTATAAAGAATAAGTCTCCCTGATTGACATGGTTTAAGATCACTTTTGCATATCAACTAATAAGAGAAATCGTATGTGGCTAGCTCTTAAGTCACAAAGGGTAAACACATTTTCAAAATTTTAATATTGTTTTACTTACTCCATGCTCAGCAACTTGCAGTGGATACTGCAGAAAAGAATTATACATTAATAGCCCACCAAACAATTTTTTCCTCAGACATCAACGTTTTTTTATAGAACCCTTTTACCTTATCAATTTTAAATGCACCCTGGCAGAACTTCATATGAACAACTCAAAAGCAAAAATTACAATCCACCACAGCCAAACATAGAAGGCATAAATGTGGAATGCAAATGATTGAAGCAGTATGTATCATTCAGAAAAAGAACAAGAAATAAAACAATAGAAACACAGCTACTTGGAGAAAATCCAGGAGCCTTTTCTTTATTATATTAACCAAAAATAAAAAAAAACACCTTTCTATAATAATAATAATAATAATAATAATAATAATAAAAGATCATGGGCATCTCTATATTTCTGGTTCAAACATACGGCTTGCAAATTTGATTGCTTATAGAATCCCACACTACAACAGCACATACTTTTTCGCATGTGCAAAATGCAATTTTCGAAATTACAATAGAAAAAAAGCATAATTTTATAAGCATACTTTCCTCTCTTAGAAAAATAATTTCCTCTCTTAGAAAAAAAATTGAAAATGCCCTTGAGGTTTCGTGTAAAATACTCCAATATCAAAATATTAATTTCAAACTCAAGGCCACAAAACCAACCTGATCGATCAAGGATACATCAATTTTGGCAAAAATACTGCTTATAATTTAGCTACTAGCATTCTTTACAGATAGACCATCAACCAATATTTTGGTACCAAGGACCAACAATACATTGGTTCTAACTATATAGCATGTTTGAGGAAATATATATAGGAAAAAGAATTATCCAGGGACCCCTAAAAAGTAATTTTTCTCATGAAAAAAAAATCGCTGATTTTTGGCTGCAGCATTACAATATTTTCTCTATACTAGAAGATGAGAAAGTACTGTGAAGTTGTCAGAGAAAAATGGAGTGCAATATCCTCAAGGTCAGCAACAAAATAAGCTATGTTATTGCAGGAAAAACAAATAGACACTACTACAAGCGGTCGGTAAACTGGCACTGGAAAGGTTACGTGGCCTGATATAAGAAAGATGAGAACACATCAACAATGTGTCTTCAAACATGATAGAAAAAACAAGGCTGACAGCTAGAGGTTTTTGACTTAGAAATTTGACTGTACCGTTTAGTGTTCTATGCAATTCTGTGCAGAGAAAGATTATTCTTCTACATTTTTATGAGAAATCCAACTCTTGGACCTTTTCCAGGCCTTTGATGTGATTCAGTATATTATAATAATTAAGAATTATATACTAATGTGTAATTTCTTGAATTCTTCTCGATCCTCTTCAACCCAACTCTTGGCCCTCTTCTTTTAGGCTTTCAGATGGGATTCTAATATTAATATATTACAATAATTGTGTTTAAGAATTATTCACTAAGGTGCAATTTCTTAGCATCTAAAGCAAATCTGTTTGGCAATTTCTTAGCTTCCAAAGTCACAAAACAGCTTTGAGAGTATGTTTTCCTTTCTTTGTAGTAGCATATACAAATAATTTATTCCTTGCTCCTCCAACACTGGAAGCATTAACATTAACCTCTAACACCAACAGGTATTGAGGGAGTGAAAGTAAAGAGATTTATTAAAATTGTCACCAAGAATGATTAATTTATTCATTGTCACATCTGTACATTTGTGATGAACAAATGTCACAACTTACAACCAAATACATTGTTTACTGCGAGTATATTACAACCCACAAAAAAATGGGGCAGACTTGTAGTTGTCAAAACTTGCACAACAAAATATTAACCCTTGATACTAAAAAAGCAAAGCAGGAATGGAGTACAATATACAGTTATTCATAGGCTTATACATGTTTATACAGAATGATGCGATCATCCAACATTTGGACTGAGGGGAAGGAGGAGTTTTGACAGTTTGAACTTTCTGGTTGTGCTTCCTTAGGTTAATAGCTTGAACTAATTCTCCATTCTTATCTAGACATTCTTCCCTTAAAATTTTTAGGCAACAAGTTCTCACAAAAAGAGGATTGGGTATTAGCTCTTTAACTCCTTGTAATTAATAGGTACTACATGAAGAAATGAAGCAGTGTTTCACTTCTTTCCCTCAACTTCTCTAAAAATTGGAGTTCTAGAGTGAAACAAAGTACCTCCAAGAAACATGCCTCCCTTCTAATTTTTAGATAAGAAGTGATTAAGACAGGCCATTCAAGAAGGTTCACAACATAAATATTCAGTTGCATGCAACTTTTCCCCTTTTGGTGTTATAACTCGATTGAGCAAAATATGGGAGTGGGGTTCATATCAAAGAAAGTAAATTCAAACATTATGCCACAGCCACACAAACCACTTGTTGAATGTTCAGCAAGGTCAATACAGTCTCTTCTTTAACAGTAATACTAGTTCTTTTACCTTTTAACTAATTCACAAACCAGTCACATAGCATTTAAACCAAATCATACCAAGTTAATAGAAAGTTCACAAAATGTGACTTATTGCACAAGGCTATTGGCAAAGCTTTCAAGCTACACCAAGTCTAGTCACCGGCAGATTGGTTCACTAAAGCACATGAAATTATATTCCCCCCCATATTGGCATCCAAGTGAAATAGGCAATGAACTACAATAGAGGATCTGGCATTGAATTTCAACAAGTAACATTAAGGTATCAATGCTGAATATCCACACTTCAAAAACTTTATTACGGAATGGGCTTTTAAAAAGCTCATTTATCAATTACATCAATTTTTATTACCCCTTAACCTCTTGACCAACTTAAAAAAACAATTTTTTTTTCACGCCTACTACCAGTAACAATGGATAATATCGTTAATACATGGCTGACATCAAACCATAAATTTCACATTGAACATTCTGAAGTCACAACAGAATACACCAACAAAACACAGTAGGAGTAGCCACAGTTAAAAATTCTTTGAACAGCACACTTTTCGTTATCCTGAGAAACAAAATGTATTCTTGACCTGAAAAAATGTGTTCTTGACATGCTATATGCCTGAGGTAACAATGGGAAATCTAATGGAAGTTTTGAAAGTTAGTGATGCCATACATGTGTAATTAATGCATAAATTAAAGTCATGAATGAAATGGGACATAACCAGTCTAGTTCTGCTAGTCTATTGGAGCACAGTAGGAACAGTAACAGATTGGTAGCAAAGAGCTTGCAGACGACTTTGTTATACATGATCTGGACTTCCTTTTCAGACAGGTAAAGTCTGAGCAGCAAAAATGACTAGCTCTTAAAATTTAATAACCACAGATCAGGACGGCAAGGGTAAATTTCAGTCATTGTCTGTTAACCCCCTTGTTACACTTGTCAGGCAATTGAAAGTGAAAATTCTTTGCTACCACCTTCACAAACAATAATTTGCATAAAAAATAAAAGTGAATTATAAAACCATATCCTAAAGCACTAGCAAAGCTAATAGTGCGTAAACTGAATTACTCTTTCCTAAATAAAAACTTATCAGCCCTCAAAGATTGGTAACAAAATTCTTCTAAGTAAGAATGTTCTCTGGTGCTTGATGTTATTGTTACATGATCTGAACACAGCAGTCCTCAAAGATGTCATTTGCTAAGAAATGTGGTACATTTAAACACACTTGGCCTGTGATATGTAACCATGAAATTGTACCTTGTTAGTCTTATTGCCTCTAACTCATGCTAATTTAGTTTTTAAATGTGCTGACAGCTACTTCATATTGATAATGTAAAATATGCTCTTATTTAAAATAATTTGATTAATGCTACGACAAAGGCATTCCACTGATACTATGAGTAAATACGATTATTTGACACCCTAGAGAAACATCCCTGAATGGTTTAAAAATTAAATTAATCTTGCACAAATGACAGGCTGATATGAAAAATGAGTACTTCAACTACTTAAAGAGCTAAAACTGAATCATAGAGCAATACATATTTAAAAGAAGTTATTGGCATAATTCATCCATTACACATTTATTATTTCCAGTTCAACACCTCTTACAACTGACAAAACAAAACTGACGAAACAATATTGAGATATGCATAATACAATGTCGAAAAATTTCACCAAAATTTCTCTCACTGACCCCCTAAACCCTTTAATTACTTTATATAATGTTTTTTGTACAGAATATGATGTACTACAGGCATCAGGAGAGATTGAACTGAACAATTTTTAACAAATTCTCAAAAAACCAACCCCCCCTCTATCTGCAAAGGAAATTACAAAATAAAAATTCCTTGTGTGCCCTTCACCATTCCCGATTGAATTATAATTTACACATCTTTTATTAATCACAAGGGAAGTGGGAGATAAAGCAATGGACAACTACCAGCCCCCCACAACACAAGTGACAATATCAAGTGTACGACAGGCTGGCAGTATTAAGTCTATGTTTTTTCCTTTTCAAAAAATTCTTTAACGAAAGTTTCATGTCCCTTGCAGGATAAAGAGAGCAAAGAAATCAAATTAATATCAAACAATACTTTCATATTATGTCTGGGCTTTTATTTGCAACATATATAGAAAACAAACAAGCTTTACTTGAGAAATATGGTGGTCCAATTTTTAAACTGGCAGCTATGGTACATTTGCTCTTAAATTTTTTGGAACAGATTTTCATTATTGATTTTGGCGAATGGGACATTGACGAGACCTCACCCAGCAACAAATGCCCTGTTGTGGTAGTACACATAGCATCAACCATTTCTTCATTAACACATCCTCCACCCCACAGCAAGCTACAATTATTTGTCCAGAGCTGTGTTGGTTTTGATGGCAATCACACATTCTTCTCCACAAGACTTGAGAACAGTGCACTGCAAACAAGAACACACCAAATAAGTACATTTTAAATAATTCTTATAACACAACTATACCCAGCAAAGTTTGCTTTAATATAAACGAAACAATTAAATTCAAACTATCCTTAATATCCTGAAGATGATTAATCAAAACCGTCCAGAGTACAACTCAAAGCTTATTCATCTTTTTACCATTTGAACAGTACACAAAATCTACTATGTAGGCAGAAGCACAAAACTAAGATATGAAATACCAAAAAGCAACTTGCAATAGCATAATTATTGAAGCTACTTTTTATATCCCATTATTCTGCTTGCATTTACTGCACACCCAGGTGTCCAAAAGAAAAAACAATCCAACTGGACACGAGACAATACCATTTACAAGATTTAAATATCACTCAATCTTTTGAGTTTGTAATACTTCTCATATCGATAATGATCTATATCAAAACATAGAACAAATGTTTGTACGGAAAAGATGAAACCCCATTACACTAGTCATTTTAATGACAAGCCACTTCATTAGATAAGAGTTCATTAGAGAGGACTACTATTGAGGTTTGCTTTACTACTCTTGACTGCCTCCCAAATATCAACTGCACAGATCAGTATTCAAAAGTAAAACCACAATGTAAGGTGCATAAGATATTGTGAGTACATTAATGACTTTAAACATCTCTAAAAAATTTTAAGAGTAAGAAGGGGCCAAATTCTGTTTATATTCTTATACCTCTACCTTTCTGTTCCTAATAGAAGATTTTAATTTAGTTACTTCCAATGAAGTAGTAAACAATTAGCCAACATTTCGTATTTTTTAAAATATAGTTTAAATTTCATGCAATATTAAAATTTAATATTATACCATTAGCCAATTTCCAGTTAAATGTAGATTGTCATATTTCAATCTTATCTGATGCCAATTCAAAAGCCTATGTAATATTTATTGCATGAGCATGTGTCCACAAGAAAGGCTGCAATGTAATGGAGTGTAAGTCCAAGTGGTTTTACAAGCATTAAAAACGCACCAGCTAAATTTCATTGTTAGGTGACGACTCTTCTTGATGTGAATTTACATTTACCTCCACACAAAAACACAAGAACTAGCAGTGTCTGGTATGAAACATAATACAATTATTTAAAATTAGTAAAATATCATCAGTAAATTTTAGATGAAAATATGTTTCACTTGAATGGAATGCTAATTGAAGTGTGTGATATTTTTATCGCAAGAGCAGGTGTCCACAAGAAAGATAGCAATCTAATGGAGCATAAAGCCCAGGCAGTTACTCTACGAGCATTAAAAAAGCACCAACTAACATTCCCAGTTAGGTGGCGACTCTTACTCGATGTTCATTCTCCTTGTACCTCCACACAAATGTTACTCTTCAAGATGTGTCTAATCAATGCAGATTCCAGTCATTTCAATTCTATTTAACGCCAATTAAAGAGCCTATGAAATATTTATCGCAAGAGCAGGTGTCCACAAGATAGCAATCTAATGGAGCATAAGCACAGGCAGTTACTCTACGAGCATTAAAAAAGCACCAACTAACATTCCCAGTTAGGTGGCGACTCTTTACTCGATGTTCATTCTCCTTGTACCTTCACATAAATGTTACCCTTCAAGATGTGTCTAATCAATGCAATTACTTGAAAAGTATAATAGCATTAGAATATTTCAAGTTAATGCAGATTCCTGTCATTTAAATTCTATTTAACGCCAATTAAAGAGCCCATGAAATTTTTATCGCAAGAGCAGGTGCCACAAGAAAGATAGAATCTAATGGAGCATAAAGCCCAGGCAGTTACTCTACGAGCATTAAAAAAGCACCAACTAACATTCCCAGTTAGGTGGCGACTCTTACTCGATGTTCATTCTCCTTGTACCTCCACACAAATGTTACTCTTCAAGATGTGTCTAATCAATGCAGATTCCAGTCATTTCAATTCTATTTAACGCCAATTAAAGAGCCTATGAAATATTTATCGCAAGAGCAGGTGCCACAAGAAAGATAGCAATCTAATGGAGCATAAAGCCCAGGCAGTTACTCTACGAGCATTAAAAGCACCAACTAACATTCCCAGTTAGGTGGCGACTCTTACTCGATGTTCATTCTCCTTGTACCTCCACACAAATGTTACTCTTCAAGATGTGTCTAATCAATGCAGATTCCAGTCATTTCAATTCTATTTAACGCCAATTAAAGAGCCTATGAAATATTTATCGCAAGAGCAGGTGTCCACAAGATAGCAATCTAATGGAGCATAAGCACAGGCAGTTACTCTACGAGCATTAAAAAAGCACCAACTAACATTCCCAGTTAGGTGGCGACTCTTACTCGATGTTCATTCTCCTTGTACCTCCACACAAATGTTACCCTTCAAGATGTGTCTAATCAATGCAATTACTTGAAAAGTATAATAGCATTAGAATATTTCAAGTTAATGCAGATTCCTGTCATTTAAATTCTATTTAATGCCAATTAAAGAGCCCATGAAATATTTATCGCAAGAGCAGGTGCCACAAGAAAGATAGCAATCTAATGGAGCAGTAGCCCAGGCAGTTACTCTACGAGCATTAAAAAAACACCAACTAACATTCCCAGTTAGGTGGCGACTCTTTACTCGATGTTCATTCTCCTTGTACCTTCACATAAATGTTACCCTTCAAGATGTGTCTAATCAATGCAATTACTTGAAAAGTATAATAGCATTAGAATATTTCAAGTTAATGCAGATTCCTGTCATTTAAATTCTATTTAACGCCAATTAAAGAGCCCATGAAATTTTTATCGCAAGAGCAGGTGTCCACAAGAAAGATAGCAATCTAATGAAGCATAAAGCCCAGGCAGTTACTCTACGAGCATTAAAAAAGCACCAACTAACATTCCCCGTTAGGTGGCGACTCTTACTCGATGTTCATTCTCCTTGTACCTTCACATAAATGTTACTCTTCAAGATGTGTCTAATCAATGCAATTACTTGAAAAGTATAATAGCATTAGAATATTTCAAGTTAATGCAGATTCCTGTCATTTAAATTCTATTTAACGCCAATTAAAGAGCCTACGAAATATTTATCGCAAGAGCAGGTGTCCACAAGAAAGACAGCAATCTAATGGAGCATAAGCCGAAGCAGTTACTTTACAAGTATTAAAAAGCACAAGCAATCTTTCTGAGATAGGTGGCGACACTTTCTCGACATGAACCTCTACACAAACAACTGCCGTACCACTTCCTAGTCAGAAATACAATGCAATTATTTAAAACATAATAAAACATTAGCATATTTTAAATTAAATATCTTATTTGTTTTATTCATTGCCAATTTAAGTGTCTATGAAATATTTGTTAGCCGCAGTCCACAAACAAAAATCTATTTAAGCAGAAGGCCAAGCAGTTGCTTCACGAGTATTGAAGAAGTACCAGCTAACTTACTCAAAAATTAATTTTCTTTTAACTTCCACATTAACAATTGCATCCACGATTTGCAGTCCATTTAAAGTGAAACATTACTTCAGTCAGCTCTTTATTTCTAGCCAATATTTGAAGTTAAATTCAGATTGTTCTCCAATTTCAACCCTACTGATTGTCACTGAGCCCCTCTGCCACACATCACAACAGCCAATGTCCCCAAGAGAGAGCAACCTAATGGAACGTAAGTTTCCTCCTCTAGGAATGATGTACCTTAAGACAGCATCTACCCGTGCAACCCATCTACCTTAAGATTGCACTGTCTTCCGGGGCCAGAATTTGTATTATCTAGGCAGTACGCTCTGAGGAAGGCCATAACATGTTGGCCAAAACATCGGCAATCACTACCAAGACATGGCTCATCCCGCTAGCCTACAGAATATCATCTACGTTAGGCAGCAAATCTGACCATGGTATTATCCCTATAATTTTAGTGAACTTCATATAATTATCGCTTTGGTAAGTAACCGTAAGTTAGTAATACCATGAAATTTGGAAGATTACTAAGAAAATAGAAGAAAAATACCCCCTACTATTTCTAAGGTTTGTTTGAAAAATATTGAGTCTGTAGACAATAGTATCTTTTTTTAAAGTAAATATCTTTCATGCTGTTCCAAATGGAAATACATGGCACCTTCATGAACACAAGACTTCATTCAACCCAGCATTTGATGTTCATAAGTTAATCTTATCTACCTTCTTTAAAATATGAACCAACCCATTCTCCGAAGTATTAAAATATGTATTCCATTTATTTCAGTTAATATAGATAATATGCTCCGAAAGATAGCAAAACCAGGTTCCTAAAAAATATTTTGACACTTGGGTGGTGCTGAACAGAACGTTGTAATTAAGCAACTTCGAGAGTTCTCCAAAAAGAAAATTTGCAATCCAGTTTTAAAAAGAATGTTGGCATTTTCTCAACCCTGTCCACTAATTTCACTCTTTTAAATAAAAATTTATTCACAAAGGTGTAAAAAGCAAATGGAATTTGAATGTATTTTGACCTTTTGCTACATTCAGAAATTGTCCAATTCTTACAAACTTAACATCTGCGAGCATTCTTATTGCCACTAAATATATAATCAATTTTTGACTGTCAATCTCTTCTCCTTGCATTTTGTTTTGAAACATATTTTTTGGTTCAAATGAAAGTCCGATGCCCTATTCTCTTGGTGGCCGCATATTTGCATAGAAAACTATTACTCCTAAATAACAAAAAAATTGCTTACATACAAAAAACCTACAAAAGCTTCCCAAGGATCATCCTGATTTTCTTTTACAATGTTCGTCAAATAACTCCATCTAAAGCTGAACATTCATGCCTTCTTAGATACTCCTCCATTAACATTAATTAGTTTCAAATCATTTTTCCTCCCCGGTTGATGTGCACATCAAACTTTCAACCAAATCTCACAGGTCTCACTTGCTTTAGTTAAGTCGCCCCAAGTATAAAACTACCTGATCATAAGAGTACTGATAAATTCTGGCTGAAAAAGACAAATTAGAAACTTCTTTCGTTCTCTTCAAAAAATGAGCTCAAATTTGCAAATTGGTACTCTTACCTAAGGCGTTATTGACCCAAAGGCTTAAATATCCTTTTATTTCTTCAAATCTGTTTTAAGACTTTCCTCCTTGCATAATTTGAATGTTCAGATAACTGCACTGTTTCATATATGAAAGCATTACTGTACCATGCCTTATTTGAGTGACCAAATAAATAATAATACTGAGATCACCATTTCCACCAACAGAACAATTCAGACAGCACTTACTCTCTAATATATCTCTTCTGAAATACTAGACCTATAACGAAGTGTTCATTGTACCTTGGAAGAAAATTTGGCATAAGAACATGCTTCTTAACCTTTTCACTGCTACGACTCTACCCAGCGCGCCGCACCCTGGTGCTGAGTCACCCCACAGGCCGGCGACCGCTGTGTGCGGCGCAGTTTCCTTGTTCCGACCGCGCACCCTGTAAGGGTGCACGCGCAGCGAACAAAGCGCATACTTCCCATCCTTCTTTTGATCCGGCTTTGGACCGGCACTGGCGAACTATCCGTAAAATCAACGTCCAGAAACAATGCAAAAGGTCAATAATAAAATCCGTGTAATCGTACGTAGAAATAATCCAAAAACCGTAAGAAAATTCCACAAAACAAGCCAATATTCGTAAAGTAATTTTACAAATAAAGTAAAACAAAAACACGCACAGCCAGAAAATTAAACACAAAGTGAGGATGGTATCCTATACTCGGAAACCGCAGAGGAGGTTTTATGATGGGCATTTGGGAAGGGCCTCCTTCAAGATGCGCGCAAATCCCTCAGGAAAGGCAAGACCTCCGCGCGGCAGCCTACCAGTTTACAAACTCGTAGCGAGAAGAATTGACATACTAGCACACTCTAGGAGAGTTCAAACTAAACTTCAAACCCTTACAAATCGAACAGATATCGCCACATGTCCTTCAGGCCCTCCGCCATTCAGCAGAAAGCGAAAGACAACCGCGAAGTATAAGACGCCTATAGGTGTCATTAGCACAGCAGAAGCAAAACCGGGCGGACGCCTATAGGCGTCGTTAGCACACGGGGCACGGAAAATCTGGACGCCTAAAGGCGTCGTTAGCAGCGAAAAGGTTAAGGCCGGTTTCACCAACAACCGAAAGTTAAGAGTAGTTACTTGAGAGTAAGCATTACTCAAGGATAGTTACTCCTCGAGTAAAATATGTGTTTCACCATGCTTCTGGAGAATTATATTACTCTAGAGTACATACTCCCCAATTTACTCTGTGTACCCGAAGCCGTCGAGCCATAACAACACATCGGAGGTACACGCACATTGAAAACTTAATTTACTCCGTATTTTACTCGACGGATCTTCGCTGTGTAAAGTTACTCTCGAATTTACTCTTGTGTATACGATTTACACTTGAGTAAAGTGTTGGTGAAACGCTCCAAGAAGATACTCTCGTGTAAACATGATTTACTCCAGAGTAAACTCTTACTCTTCGTTTGGTGAAACCGGCCCTTAGTTGGCTACCCTCTCTCAGGTATACACCCTTTCCTATGAATGTATAGTTTTTGCCTCGGAAATACAAAATAAATATACAGAAAAACTGTTGTAAACAGAAAATAGATTTTTTCAAATTATTTATCGAAAGCATAACAATCTTCACAAAATTTTCTGAATGGTTAAATTCATTGATTTCTTCAACTTGCAGCAATACATGTCAGAAGGGAAACTTAACAGGCAGCCAACATCAATAAATTTAAAAAAAAATCACTGCCTGATAACCTGAAAAGAACTGACCAACCTAGCTTTAAAAAAAAAAAAAAATCAAACAAGAGTAGAAAATATTCCAACAGTCTTTACAATTGAAGAGGGTGACTTCCTCAGTACTGGAATACAAATGAAGTATGCAGGAGAAAATTTGACAAAACCATTTTAAGATTACAATGCACAAATTGGCACATCCTATAAAAGAATGTTTGCAACCCTGTGTGACAAAATTACTCAACCATTTTGAAGTAATTACGGAATCACATCTAATGGTTTCTTCAGAAGACTAGAAACTTAAGTCGCAAGATCACAACTGAATAAATCTACCCTTATCACAAATTTTAATTCAAATATATTTAACAGAACAAGATTCTGCCAACTGTTATCTGCACTCGCACAACTGACATGAATCATCTAGACTATTGCTTGAACAAACAAATTTTAACAATTATACTCAATTGCAAGGGCATATAATATAACACGTACAACTGACCTTGCTTTATATTCACAATTAAACAAGATTTTAAAATTTTCCATTAATACAAATTTTTAAAAGCATGAACTGATGAGCTTGATTTCCATATCTTTGCCAAGATATCACTTAATATCATTAATGTCAACCCCATCATAGGCCAAAATATTTCTACTACCGCAATGATAATTATAATTCAAAATGCCTTGAGGCACAATCCTAGCAAATAAAAACCTGAAAAACTACTACACCTCATACATCTTAAAATGTAACTGAAATCTCTTTCCTTGTAAAAATGGATTAGTGTAACCTAATGAAGCGATACTTTGACTACTCTGGAGAGGAGCCCATTATTTGTAGACAGTTTTCAAGGAAAAATTTGACACAATGGAATCACAAGTGTAATCATTTAATGCTAGTTTTTCATTAAAATATTTGCATAGACTGAGTGACAAGTATCTCATAATGAGACTTGGCATAATGAAATTCACTGAAGCGTTCACTCAATATCCCAGGTATTCGTAATATTAGTCATAAAATATTGGTAAGTAATAGGCAGTACAGTAATTACAGTAATAATGATTGTTCCCATATGTCACTTTACACAATTTAATTTTAGTTACAAGCATCTTCTGAAATTTGTCACACAAGATCCCTTAATGCTTGCCAACTCACCAGCAATTCTTTGCCAGCATCGAAGTCAGCACGAAGCTGCTGGCCAAGTTCTCCATCTGGAATCTTCAAATCCTCACGGAGATCACCATTATCAGCCATCAGACACAGGTAACCATCATCAGAAATGTCTGTCAACTAATACAAAAAATTAATGTAGTTCATACACAAACTACAGCCCGTTGTAAAATAATATTACAAACATACCTGATAATCCTCACGTTTAACAAAAGGCACATCCATATTATGAGTTGAAGGACATATATCTTCATATTTCTTGGCATTGAAAATATCAATGCCCACAAGATGCACCTTAGCATGACCGTGTTTGCCTGTTTTAGATGTGGACATTTCTACAATTTTACAAGGGCGAGACTGAAATAGAATTATCAAAGCATTTAATACCTTCCAGAGTGATTACCTAACTACAACTTCATTTAATCTAACTGAACACAAAGGAAAAGCAGATTATAACAGCTTACTTTTCAAAGACGTGATGGAAACATTTACGAACTTCACCTATAATTTAAAACATACATAAATCTCTTACCTTCAACATAACAAAACCATTTTTACGAAGAGCCGAGCATTGCATGGGAAAAGTAACAGAAGCGCCTGAGTCCCCAGTCTCAAAATGAGTATCCTCGATATCAGCCATAATGTTAGATTTGGTGTTTCTTGGTTGTTCTACACAAAAAAGAAAAGAAACAATTAAAAGTCAACACAAGTTTTAGATGCCATTAATCAGGAACAAAGAAATTAATAACTTGATCTACAACGGGAAATCAGTTACACCTTCCTAAAACCAAACTAATATACAACAATAAATTAGACCTAACACAGTAGACGTAGGTACTTTGAATCCTTTAACATATATGCGATCGTGTCCTACATATAAAAACAAATGAACGTGTAATGCAGTGCTAAATCCATATGGTCCGTATTTCCTTGACCTTTGCTTTCGACAGTCAAGTACCGAGAACATACTTTTCTTCTCATTTGGTTAAGCCACATCCTCAACTAAACTCGCAGCTAGCAATCAAAATAAATCTCATTCACGGGGAAATTACAACTATACGGTAGTCGCCATGTGGTACTAAAATTCTGGTAATTTCAATACCTCGCAGCGTAGGTGGTAATAAACCTTAAGAATCAAATCTCACATTTGATCTGCAATACTCTGTCCTGATACTGCAACTGATACACCGGTAATACAAATGCCGAGATAACAACGGTGCGAGGGCATGGCAACACAGCCTGACCACAGTACTGTGCGCATCAACTACTGCAGTACACCCAACTTACAACTGTTTCTGACGATTAACTGATGTTCGCACCTCAATCAAAGATATTTGGAGGTAAATACTTCACTGAGAATAAAATAAATGAGGAAATAAAAGCCAACATGGCGGGAAACGCTATCGGAACGTGCAGTGTCAAAGAAACCGCAGATTCCTATGCATCGTATCTCAGTTATTTCAAAATACAATTCTCAATCCTTAATACAATACCGCAATCGCCTGAACGACAAGTTATTCACAATTAAATTAACACAATAGACTAACATAATGGGCAAATATACACAGAATTTCGCCGACCTAGTGCAATACTCACATGTGACCAAAATGGGTACTCCGAACAGATCTACGGCGCATGCGCACCACGTTTCTGGGTTCAATTGCTTCTTAGAGGGGTTCTACCAATCGACGGAAGGGATTACCAAATGGCGCAAAGTGTAGAACAAACGAGAAACGACAACCGTCAATTGATATGCGTCTATTGCTATTTAGTAATAACAACGATAAGAAATTTATATTATGGCTAATATATGTAGGGTATAATATTTTTATAATTTTTTAAAGGTATAATTCATTTACGTGAGCAAAAATATTGACTCGAAGGCAATTCTGAAATGTCTAATGAGGAGTCGTGGTCATGATTCGATGGAAATGGATACTAGCTGTACTCGAGCTTCTCCGCGATGAAATGAGTTCTAAAGCCACTACTGCAAGGTTCATGAATATTTGAACGCTTCCGTGTGTAATTTACTCTTATTTATTTCCCTCAGTGTTATCATACATAGTTGTCTGTTATTTCAATGCTAAATCTTTTTTTCGACACGTGCCGTTGACTATTCAAAACGCAATGATTAAGTTATTTTCCATTTCTTTTATAATAAAACATACTCACGTGGATAATCATAAATCTATGAACCGCCAATGGGTCTGGTTATTTGCTCATATTTTATACATCTTGCTGCAGATTAAACAACAAATAGAATAATGAAAAGTACAATGTTTGATGTGGCAAATCGAGACATTTATTTACAAATAATGAAAAAATGAAGGGGCAAACATTCTTTGCATAACAACTGATGGAAACATCTGATATACCATGCACAAATTCAACACTTTTTAAGTCACTTTTCATAGAACACAACCTTGTGTAGAACACATTTTAAATATAAAACTTTTCCATGATTATTTCTGATAACTCTAAAATCTGCATAACAATTGTTACATGTTATTTCAAGCCAATCCCTTTAGTTTGAATTCCTAATAACACACCAAATGAATTCACTGCTTTATGTACATACTATATAGATCATTAGAAACTTGAAAATAAATTACCACTGGAAAAATGTTACAGCTTACACGCGTATTGGGAACAAAAAAAAGGGAAGGGGGTTGAAAAATGTCACTGTAGTTGGTGCCTATCACAGCAGATCTTATCTAATAATCTAAAGCTGATGCAAAAATATAAAACCTATAAAATAGTACTTCAAACTCATATTTTATGAGGAAACATGAAGCAAATATTACAAGAGTACATAAATAAATATCACACAGTATGTCATTACATTCAAACGTCTTACCAAGTTACATAAACATTCTTCAAAGTGCCAGTTGAAATTTATTATAAAAGCATTTAAAAATTAATGTACAACTTATAATTCCTATTGATCAGTACTGACATCAATTTTTAACTACCAGCATTCGTCTTGCACATTTCATGCCAACTAGTTGAGCGTACTGCACAGTTTCAACCACATCACTTGGATCTCGGTTAATTGCTCTATAAATCGAGTAAGGCATTGCCCTGCCTCGATACAACACCAAAATCTGGAAGAAAATACAATTTTTAGTTATAATATACACAACATAATTACTTGCATCTCAAAAAGTAATGATAAACAATTAGGAGAAACTGAGAACTTGTGGTTTGAACTCTTAGGCAATTAAGAAACTTGTTCTTTTACAATAAAATAATTGAATAACTATGAAACAGAAATTACAGAAAAAAAATACTGGGAATAAATAAAAGGAATATGTGAATTTGAGACCTACATTTTTGTTTAGCTTAATTCTTTATTTTAATTAATAAATGAATCATTATACTTTTGGTATGACCCCCCCCCCTCCTTTTAATATACTTACTTCATTTACTACCACTTCTCCATCAGAATCGACTATAGAAGTATCCTCTTCAAAGCGGCAGTAGCGGTTTTGATCTAATTTACATTTACATTCAACAACTGGATGCCAAGTATATGTCTCTGGGCACAACAAATAAGATGGTGTGTATGCTGCTTTATAGCGCATTTTAGGGCAAGTATGAATATAGAAGCCCATGTAGTAATATTCCAGTGCAGATGCATGTTGGTGAAGTGATCGTACAAGAGATAGTTCTCTGAAAAATTGTACATAAAATCACAATTTTAGAATACACATAAATCTTTATCTTGCAGATGATTGTATCCTGATCCAACTTAATCCTCATTTTCAGAGAGATTATGCAAGAGGCTAGTACTAATTTATCATTTAAGTGGAATTTTATGGGTAGCATGGTATGGATGGCTTATATTTATCACTTTATATGATGTAAAAAAATCATTTAATATCTTGTGAAAAGTTAAGTGTATGATAAAAAATAATTCTGAACCATGACAAACATCCACAATGTTTATTTATATATTTAATACTATATTAATACCAAAAATTCTTGAAACAGTTCTATTGGCAACACATGAGGACAAACCCATTTGAATGTTACAAACTAATTTTATTCCAGGTTGGTAGAACAAATAGTAAACTTTTGAGTTGTAAGATAGAAAGACATCTGGAGCACAAAATATATATGAAACTCGCATTATAATCAAAAACATATGGGATTAAGGACAGAGTTGCCATAAGGAAAATAGTGGAAATCAGTGCATCCGAAATACATTTCAGAGCAAACAGTTTATTTTTATACAACTAAATAGTATATCAAGTAAACAACTAAACAGTAGATCAAGATAAATTACATTGTACACTTTCAAGAATAGCAAGTGATCACTTTTTTTCAAGACAAATTTCCCTGACTTTTCCAGGTTATCCAGGTAATTAAATTTAGTTTTCCATAAAAAAATTTGTGAAATATTTCTGGGTATTTAAATAAAGCATGGCTTTGGTCGATATTAAAACAGTTATCGACTGACGCTTTCCTCCTTTGCATTCCAGATTTTCTTGCACTAACACAATGTGAGAAAAACACTATCTTGAATTAACATGCTCTCTAAACTTTAAAAATTTATAAAATTGCTTTTAACAAGTATTGCACTTTAGCTTCCAGGTCAATGACCCCCATCTTGATCAGGTTTTTGTCTGGTTTCCTTGATCCATTAAGCAAATGCTGCGACGGCCTCATTTTGTTTCTGGACTTAAATGTAGCTTCACTATTCATACATTTTAGTGAACTCACCTTTTGCTAGTAGTGGTAGGGGTGGGCTGTCAGAATGTTACTATATTCTTAGCAAAACAAAAAAAATTTAAATCTGCAGTTTGTTTAGCACTGCAAGTAAGTTTTCTATAATGTCTAGTTAAATAGTATAAAGTACAATGTTCAGTGATATGTAGTCTAGGGTTGCTAACTTAGTTTTATTTGAAACTTTTATTCCTCATTCGACTATTTATAGTAAGACTGTTGGGAAGAGTTAGAAGGTTGGGAGGAGGGCGTGCACTGGCGTATCTGCTGATCCCACTGTCCCTTTTCCGTAGGTTAGGTAAAGCAAAAGAATTTTGGGGTTTTTGGCACTTTTAATTAAAAATGCAATATTTATTGACTTTATGTGTCCCCATTTAAGTCCTATGAATTTTGCATGCGTGCATGTGTAAAGATCTTGGTAAAATGGACAGTATCAAACACATTAACTTTTATTTAAAATATGTGTGTTCAAAACTTTTGTTCTTTGTATTGAAAATACATTTTGGAACATGTATTTTGTAATGTCTAGTTACAATTTACTAGTTACAACTAGTTTCAAATATATTTTCTGAATCTTTTGTATTTTTAAAATACAAATTTTCAAATTACAAAACTCTGTTCTCTTTGAACTTTAATCTGTGAAAAGTAATTGAAATGGGAGGTTTGAGAAGCAATTTTTATGTATTTCAGAAGCAAATGAAGCGATTGCCACATTTAAACACTCATTTTTAAAAGAAGGTGGCTACCATAAAAAAATTAATGACATTCGAAGGAAACATTCTAGTTCTTGTAAATACTGCAAACTTCATATTTTGTAAACTATGAGGACTGAAGATGAATCTTCACAAAAATGAAAGAACTACACAAAAATTTTGTTTTGAAGATTCAAAAAAAGGTGAAACTAGCAAAATTAATTTCTAAATATTGCAATACTTCCATGACAGTTCAAAGAACTTGAGTGATTTAAAATCTTATCCTGCTGTTCAACAAATGTGTCTTAAATATCATACAAGGAGTTTATCAAGTGAACCTCTTGTAAGACTTTCTGCATTTGCTAAACTAATAAATAGTCTGCAGAGACAAAATTTGTGATGCAATGTCTGAAGAGTGGAAGGGAAACATCCAATTGAAGCATTTCGTTCATAAGGGTCTAAACGTGAAGTATTAGGTTTGTGAAAAATGAAGTAAAGATTGAATGAACGAACTGCTGAAGAAAAAACGAAAGATCTCTCTTGGAACTTGTATGGCTTTAGTTGCCTGTAGAACATGATGAAAATTATTGGGCGGCACATGGTTCCATTTCGAAGTATAATCTAAGAAAACATGATTTTGAAACTAAGACCTTTATGAAACTGATTGTATCAATAGTAAATAATAATGAAATATTGATAAACAAATTGTGAAACCCTGGGATCCCTATTGGTTCTACTTTGGATTTTGTAATACTATTTTGTATCTAAAATTTATGTCATTTTTTTAATAATTTCCACCTTTAGGACCAAGGACAAGGTGACTGGCATTTTTATGGTTTTTTGCACTGTGTTTTGGTTAAAAATAACTGCTATATATCTCCTCACCGCCTCGACCTGAACCAATCTTCATAGTCTTTGAAACTCAACTAAGAGACAATTATTGGCATGTGTCTCAAATTAGAGCTCAAAAGCTTCAAATCTGCCTGAATTACTGCATTACACCCATCCATTCATCCAGTCATTTACACATCCACACACGGTAGAAACTACTTTATTAATCTCCGGGGCCCTCAAATCACGTTTTACTATAGCAACTTCCCCATTCAATTTTTGGACCAATTCTATCTTTTCCTACATACTACCTACAGCCAAGGAAATGTTTTAAAAAAAAGTCACATCATCAGTCATACTTACTGTAAAGATGCATAAGTTCCTAGAGACAATTGACCCATTTCCGGATCATAATAAAAGTAAACACTCGAAACACATTTTGGAAGAATATCAATTACGCCTACAGCTATAAGTCGACCATCAAGCCAATATTGCTGATGAAATGATCCATATCCCTGGGGAGGTCCATCAGATGGATTCCAAGACTAAAAATCAAGAAAATCAAGTGAGTGCACTTGTTTTGTTGAAAAAAATTATATTACATCCATAAGCTTAAGACACTACCTGAAGAGGTGAATCAATTAGAAATTCGCAGAAGGTCTGTAAATTGCATTCCTCTGCCGTTTCCTTGTGAACAGACATCTGGTATTTAGTATACAATGCATGGCTTTCTGATTGAGTTTTCATGAATTCAGCAGAGCCCACAGGCACAATAGTTAGCTAAAAACACAGAAAAAGACACGAATTTTGAAACAGAGGAATGCAATAAGACAATCTGCTGGGTCTTGACTAAATTGTGGTATGGGAGCATCAGGAGTCATTAATCTCCAATAGTACTATCGCTCTCATTTTGCATTCACACTGATATTGTTCTTTGCAAAAATAAAGAAGTGTACTTATAATGAATATATCATGGTCCCTATTGTTCTAGACAATCAGGAACTACAAGGTGAATTCTATTTTATTTTACTCATAAATAAAATGCACAGGTACATTTCCAATTGTATTCATTATTTTCTCATACATCTCATCATACTGAATTTTGCTTAGAACAATTCGAGAACTGGTTTTGTTCTTTTGTACAGGTACTCTGCAGTAATAATATCATAAAATAATTTTGTTTAATAAGATTTCAGTATTCAATTATAATTTTATTAATGTAATACTAATTATGTTAGTATACAATTACAATGGGAAATCTACTTCTGTGTTTTTTGTGTAAAAGAAAGTAGAATTTACCCACATTGTATCTGATTGTATACAAGATTGGAACCATAATATAATCATAATTAACTTTCTAACGATAATCACTAAGATAAAGCAACAAAATGTACTCATAAACAAAAGATTTGGCATTATAAAATCCAAGATACTTTGAATATTTTTGGAAATATCACTTAATGTTCAACTCACCTTTACACATAATGCAAAAGCTATTCCATTCCA
This sequence comes from Teleogryllus oceanicus, assembly GCA_964035755.1. Lineage (NCBI taxonomy): Eukaryota > Metazoa > Arthropoda > Insecta > Orthoptera > Gryllidae > Teleogryllus > Teleogryllus oceanicus. The sequence goes on along the minus strand of CAXIVR010000010.1, from coordinate 48,497,511 downwards.
TTATAATAATTATATTTTCTTAAGAGAATAAATCAAATGTAATCACTTTTAAAAGCATTCAGTTACAAGTAGAATACATTCTTCAGAAACACTATTCATTTTTGTTATTATGTAAGGGAATGCTCTCATACCCCAAGTTTAGTCTAAGTCCAGCAAGACTTGTTACCTTTAAGGGAGACGAAACAAGGAATCGCGTGTACTGCCGAAAAGAGCACTTCTCTGGAGGTTCACCATGGATTGCAAACTGATACTTCTGATAGACCTCGTGGGCCTGTTTAGAAGTTCGCTCGAACTCTACACTTGGAGGCGAGGAACGAACCAGTCGAATCTGAATGAGATGACAAGATTTCAATATCTTTCAAAAAGTTCTTATCAATTCACTACTAGTTCATGCAAGCAAAATGAAAAATATCTTGAAGACATCCTAATAATTTTGATAGAATTGAATATTATTAAATACATAGGGTTACTAAGAAATATATTAAACCGTTTAAATATATAGGGTTAATAGGGCTCTGTAGAATAGAAACCACTAGCATCCAAGAAATAAATATTGTAGAAGAAGTAAATATTTTTATCTTCCAGGGCTTTTAAAATGTAGCCCAATTTTGAAAATTTTCTTAGAATTACTTGGACACATCTTTTAACTGACTTAGCGAAATATTTCTTCAAAATTACAATGATGTACTTCACTATTCAAAAGTCAGAAGGTTCCAACTGAAAAGAAAAAAACAATAAGCTATCAAATCTTGGATAAGGGCTAAAGTAGAATTATGTAATGAGCTCACACTTAAAAATGCATTAGACGGCTTAGAGCAGGAAGAAGGTAAGTCACACCAAACACAAACTTCCAGCTTTCTGTAATTGATAATCCCCAAGGAATGTGAACTTCATTCTACTGTTAGATGCACGCACACATGAACCACACACAGGGTGTCCAGGGAAGAACGTCAAAACTTCGAAAATAAACTCTTAAGCCAATTTTAAGCACATTTTGTCTAATAAACTACTTGGATATTCTGAATAACTGAGCCACAATAAGTACTCAAAAGTTGGTTTGAAAAAATGCTTGGTAGAAAAAATTTGCATTGCAGAAACACTCCAGACACATTTAATTGTTTATTATTTACAAAAGAATTGAATATATTTGTTCAGAAAGAAAAATTAATCCAGAAATAAAAAAGCAGTCGAATTGTGTAAATTGAGTGCTTTTTTATTTCTGGGTGAATTTTTCTTTATATCTTAATATTATACATAATATTAATATATATAATTTAAGAAATAATTTGAAATATTCAAACATTCTATTCATGAATGTCATGTGGTTAAAACATTAATTGAAAATACTTCAATATTTAAATATTTACTTAAATTTACACTGCAAGTCTTCAAATGTGCAATCTATTCACAAAATTTCTTTGATATCCCATCATCTGAAGAAATTATTCACACACTTTTTTTGCCTTGTCTCCTTTTAAACCTATTGTACTCATGAAATTGTCAGAAATGACATAATTATTTGCAGATTTTATTAAATAAACCCATTGTTCACATGACATAAAATGAAACCTCACATTACAAAATGTTGAAAATAAAAATTCCTTTCAAAACTACTACTCTCAATTGTTGCCAGATTAATTAAGAATAAAATATAATTTTCATTATGTTAACTTTTTAAAAGTAATTTTCAAACAAATGTTTCCAAAATTATCTTTGACTACAATATGTTAACTGATCAAGATCGAAAAATTTTTTACCTCCAATTTATGAGCTGGTGAATCAGGCAGTGTGTCTTTGAGAAAATCTTCCAATGATTTAGCTGTAGGTGTTGGCTTTTTATTTCCAACCATCATTTTTTCTATTTCTTCTTCACTAAAACCTTTCTGCATTAATTTTTCCTTCTTCCGTTCCAAACGAACCAGTTTTGCCTTTTTGCACGGGGGTTTACTAGTATCACAACCTTTTCCTGTTTTAGAAAAATATACTGTTAAAACTGCATTCACCAAAAAGTTTCATACAACTAATTTTCTGAAAGTGACCTGAATCTCAAATTTAATTTAAAAATTCATGTAATATAATTTTAAAAATAAAGTTAAAATATAAATTTTTCACTGAAGTATCAAAATTCAAATGCTATCAAAGGAGCGAAAAATGCTTAAATATGTAGGAAACATCAAAGTCTCAAACAGCTGGACACTCCCTCTTCCTCCCCAATATGTTGTTGGCATGTAGTGGTTACATAAATATTTTCATGAGAAGATTTTTAAGAAAATAAATCATTTAAATGAAAAGTCTGAGTCTATTATATACATTAAATTTGTAGTCATGTGTAAGAGGAACAATCTTAAAAAAATTGGGAACTTCTGGTACATACTATATCTTAAAGCTTAGACATAACATAATATGAAATGGGATTTTAAATAAAACCTTGCCACTTCTGTGATAGGAAAAATAAGCTGAGAACTGTAGGTGTTTGAAGGCAATATATGCAGTATCATATAAAGTTGAAGTCCGTTTTTCCATGGGTAGTATTTAATTATTTCAAGTATTTAATCCTGCATGCATGATAAATGCATTTTATCAGGTTAATAGAGAGGATAAACTTTAGAAAGAGCTCAAATTTTTACTGAGCAAGCCCCCAGTAATTATTTCAATACTTAAAATAAAATAAAATTTTAAAAAGAAGCATGTTTTATTTAAGTTTACTACAATTCGCCAATATTGTAAATATGTTTTGTGGCACAGTAATTTAAAAATCATACTTTTCAGTGTATGTTCATGTGTTTGGGTGATTTTTTAATAAATTCATACACAATACCCATTTGTTATTTTCCTGAACATTATGGCATATTTAGACTTTTATCCAGCATATTATGTATTTTTTATATGAATTTGTGCATAAATCAGGATAATAATAACCTTAATGTTATTTTGCATAAACAGAATATTCCTAGATTTGAAGAGATTATGTTGTCACTGCTTTTACTGCTATTATTAAACTGCTCATTTTAAAATTGTCGGAAATTCATAAGAAAAGCAACTATGAGTTGAATTCCTTTTTGTAAAGAGAACCACACATTCAAAATGTCTTTTGTGATCAGTGTTAACTGAAAATCATGCAGTCTCTTATCAATGGGAAGTGAAAGGATGGCTGCATGCCAGTTGGCTGATCATAGTCAAAAAGTTCATGGATGTGTTGGGTACATGCTGCTATGAGAATATTTGAAAAGTACTCAGACATTGTTCTATCACACCCTGCAAAATGTTGGGAAACTCCTATGATATCATCATACTAGAAGAGAAAGGCATTTAAAGAAGAAACATTGCATGCAAAAGTTTTTCTGGATTAATTGTGCATATTTGGCTATTTGATGACATGAGTTTGTGAGTTGATAGAGCATGAAAATAACGTCTTTAATATTAATAACATTAACATGAAATGCTGGCATCGAGTAATTTTTTGCACATTATATTCAAAGCAATTTACTAATGTTCCAGGAAGAGTAAAGCTACATTTACTGTTGAGAAGGAATCAATGAACTATCTCAGCATTTGCTCTCAAATTTACTGTGAAATTGAGCAGAAATCATGATTGAAATGAGGCTCCTTCCTCCACAAGCAATTACATTAATAATTACTCAATTATAATCAATAATTAATTATATATTTAAACAATGTTTATAAGAAATAGTGTTATGAAAACATTCACATTATGAAATACAGTTTCTGAAATTTCAAAAAAATGACACTCCAGAGAAGATTAACTTCTTTTTTAAACATAAATAATATACTTAAGGTTTGAATATTTTCTGGTTATACACGATAAAGAAGAGTATATGAATTATAACAAGACGATTCATCACTCAAATTCAATGAAAGAATGAACTACACTGAATGTTGTATGTATGAATATCCGTATCAGACAAAAATCCATATCCTCCAGTAAGTCACGTTTTGAAAAAATCACAGATGTTCAAAGGTCTAAGGCCAATGAGTTAGACTCTGACATCTTTTGTCAGTTCAATTTATTTCTGCAACCTGAAAGCTATGCAATGTCTGGTGATATTATGCTATATTTCAGGCAAGAGAGAACATATGCTAAATATAAACAGTATGTTTTAAGCTAATTGAATTGCTGAGGATCTTGAAAGCACAAAAGAATGTTTTTATTTAAGTGTTCAATTCCAACAAATATTTGTTTCACTTCATATTTTATTGTAATGATTTTAACCTGAATACATTGTGTTTCTTTGAAAGGGAAATTAAGAATTAGTTTAAAAAATTCCCCTTCTTGATGAGGAATTGATTACTTTTATAAAATAATAATAATAATAAATATTATATTATAAATAATTATAATTACAATATATTGTATAAAAATAAAAGTAATAATATAATATTATATTATAGTCATTAACGAAACAAGTCTATTAAAAGGGGATAATTGCATGAATGGTATGTTCAAGAAAACGAGCGACGATAGAAGTGAATTTTCTTATATACCATGAGTGCAATTATCCCCCTTTATACACATGTTACATTCAATATTTTTTAGTTTCCATTTACGGATAATTATCATTTAAAAACATCCAAACAGATCATTTCCAAACACGGCATGTATTTCATGATGTAGTATTGCTTCTGAAAAGTATCTATTTTAGTTGGCCTTGCATTGTTTTTGTTTCTACGAAATATTTGTAAATACTCACTGAAGGTCCTGAACATATGTCGATAAAATATTACAAGCTGACAAAGTCATGAAAACATTACTTCCCACGAAAAGTAAAGACAGGTAAGAGAGAGAACACAACATGCATAAAATTGAGGGAAAAACTAGTCACTTCTGACACGTTTTAATACAGTATACTTTTTAGAACTGGTAAACACAACTGACGTTTACATTTGTTACATACATAATCCTAAGTCCAAATGTTTTACATGTAAAACATTTAATATATTCACATGAAATATTTTATGTTGTTCCATAGGTCAGCTGGCTTAACATTTACTTACCCAATTTAGTTTTATTCATTTGTTGTTAATATGTAGTTGTACGTACGTAATATGTGATGTACTTTTTGTTCATGTTTCATGGCCGACTGCAAATACTTTTGTTATGTGTGTGTTATAGTTTCTTAATTACATGATTTCGCTCTTTTTCTGAATTCTGATTAGTAGGTGTGAGTTTTTAATTGCACAGTGGAATTTTAATTGCAAGCATGCTATTAACACAGAGATAATAATCATTTTTTTCATAGAACTAATGAGCATATTTAGTTAGTGAAACGAAAAAATATATAATAATACTAATACTACTTCTAAATTTTAAATAATAAATAAATTATATTATATATAATTAATAAATTGTTGTTGTTGTTATTATTATTATTATTATTATTATTATTATTATTATTATTATTGCAAAACCAATATGAAATTTATGAGATGGTCAAACTATTCATATAAAGAATAAAATAAAGGTTCCAAGACAAAACCTTGGGGAACTCCTCTCTTCATTGGAATTTGATAGATACGAAAGTAATGTCCACACATGAAAACATATTTCTACTCTTCATGACCAATTTAACATGCAGATGTAGTAAATCATTAGTAGTGCCTCCACATTCATTTAACTTGAAAATAAAATTTTGTGTTTAGATAAAACAACATTTTTTGAAGTGAACCAGGAAAATATCAACAGGATTTTCTTTGTTTTTTATTGTTAAAATTACATCAATGCAAAGGGTAAAAATAATATCTGTTCCCACAGACATTAAGTTTCTGAAATCAGCTTGTGAATTTGTTATTACTTCATGCATACAGGAAAATGATTCCCCCCCCCAAAAAAAATTAAAGAAGTTTCTTTGAATTTCTAGAAAAAAACAAAATAAAAATGATTATGCATGATAGTTCTCAATATTTATCTCCTGTTTTGGAGAACTGAGCTTAAAAGACCTGATAAGGTTCCTTATTTCCAAGCATTGAAAGCAATTGAGCAATTTGACAGCAATTGAGCTAAAACAGATGTGCAAGTCTTAAACTATAAATCTAGAAAACTTCCAAAACCTGATGAGAATTTTATTTTTCAGATTTCAATTTTGGAGGAATTTTTCTTACAATAGAAGCTAAATGTTTATTGAAACAATCAGCCACTGTCACCAGATCATTGTTTGTTGGTTGTCTTTTCTCCAAGCAGCATTGTTTATGATAAGTAGTTGTAGTTTTTCATAGTGCCCAGAATTTTACATTAATTCCATAATCTCCTTATCACTCTTCACTATTTTTGCCAGATTTACAACTCTTCCTGAGGGTGGAGTTGTATTTGATAAAATATGCAAAAAACTCTTTCATTACAGTGTTGTTTGAAAATTTAATTAAATATTACTTTGTTTACAAGAATTTTTAATCCCTTTGCTGATCTGTAATTCACATTTCGTGAGTCATGCAAACTACTATTTTTTTTTAAGAAAAGGAATAGATCAGTAATGAAAATGTTTAAAAACAGTTTTGAATATGTTATTAGCATCAACAAAATACAGCAAAAACCATTGGTTGATTGGAATTTTGCAGTGGCAGAGATCCTTTTAAGATTCCTTATTTCTAAAATTCTCTTAAATGTGTGGGAGGATAACAAAACCATGTGAACGCCAAATTGACAGCGGAGGGGTGAAGATACAAACCAGGTCGCAAAGGCAAGAGCCAGAAGGGATTGATGGGAAGTTTACGGAGGCATGGGTCCTGTTATGTTTTATCATTTCACGTGAAATTCTCTTAAAAGTGAGGGAGGTTTATAAAACTGCGTGAGCGACAGAACGACAGCGGAGGCGCGAATCCTGTCACGAGAGCGAGGGCCGGAGGGTATTCATCGGAAGTTTATGGTGGCACGGGTCGTGCTATGCTTCAAATTCAAATTCAAATTTGGATACACTACGAACAGTGTATTTTGCAAATGTCCACTCGCATCTAAAATACGGAATCATATTCTGGGGAAACTCCCCAGAAAGTATTCACACTTTTATCATCCAAAAAAGAATACTGAGAACAATGACAAACACTCACAAACATGAGTCCTCTAAACCACTTTTCAAGAAATTACAAATCCTACCACTCCCATGCATATACATATTTGAAATATTAATCTTCACAAAGAAGACGCTTATGGAAAACAAGGATTCTGTTACTCTAAATACTGATGTTCATAACTATAATACTAGACAAAACAAGAATCTGCATGTCCCACACTGTGAAACTTCACTCTTTCAAAAAAGTACCCTTTTTGAAGGCATCACACTATATAACAAACTCCCTAGTGAATTTAAAAGCTTAAACTCAATACACACATTCAAAAATAAATTGAAAGCTTTCCTGTTAAACCATACATTCTACAGTACAAAGGAATACCTACACCATAAACACATATCAACATCAATATAAACTAATAAAAATATTTTTTTCCAAGCATCCATCTCATGAAGATTCTCCTTCTTCTCCTTTTCATTTATTTTTGCTCTCAACTTTAGCTTTACCCTACTATTTATAAAATTAATTTGTATTTAGCATGAAAACAGAATTCAATTTTATACCTGTATGTATTTAATATTTGCATTGTACATTGTATGATCATATAATGTCCTGACTTGTCATACATGGCTTATGCTGTATTTATGTGACAAATATATTATTATTATTATTATTATTATTATTATTATTATTATTATTATTATTATTATTATTTTTTTAAACCTTTTAAAAGTGAGAGACGTTTTTAGACACGTGGGCGACGGAACGACAGCAGAGGTGCGAACCAGGTCGCTAGAGCGAGGACCGGAAGGGATTCATCAGAAGTTTATTGTGGCACGGGCACGGTGTAAGATATCTTACACCGTGGGCACGGGTCGTGTTATGATTCATTATTTCTCCGTGAAATCCTTTTAAAAGTGGGGGATGTGCCGGCGGCAGAGGGCCAATCAGGTCGCTAGAGCGAGGACCGCAAGGGATTAATCGGAAGTTTATGATTTATTATTTCTCCTGAAATTCTTTTAAAAGTGAGGGAGGATTATAAAACAGCGTGGGCGACAAAGACTGCGGAGTCGCGAAACAGGTAGCGAGCGCGAGGGTAGGAAGGCCCTCACGAACGCAGCACGATGTATACATACATAGCGGACCACTGAGGTTCAAAATGCGTTGGTTGTAAAATTATTTTCGTACTTATAAAATACCGTCAACAGTACGAACTGAAATAATCAGTTCATCGAGCTGATGAATGAATCAATTCATTTGAATCACTGAATCAAAGGAACTGTGCCACCATAAATTTCCCGTTTACCCCTTAGTTTTAAATTGAAAAAACTGACTCTATAAATCACTTAAAAAAACGTAACTCAAAATAAACGAATAATTTCATAAACAGTTTTTGTTGTCAATGATCTAACATGGCTATTTTTGTGTTATAGTATCATTGCATATTTAAAAAACTAAATGCTCAAAATATTTTATTTTCAATAAGTTTTTGTTTTAAAGTTTATTTTACAATTTTGTTGTTGTGGTGGTTGTTGTTTTGGTTAAAGAAGAAGAAGAAGAAGAAGAAGAAGAAAAGAAAAAGAAAAAGAAGAAAAAAGGAAAAAGAAAAGAAAGAAGAAATATACTATTCTCTCCTTGCAATGCCTCTTCTTACCACTGCGAGGGAATATCATTTACATTTTAACATTTGAAAAATTTCTTAATTAAAGAAAGGTCTTCATAAAAATGAACACATGCCAAAATATTCCGTGCATTTTTCTCTACATGTAAACAAAGGTTAAAGTAAAAATGTAGAGCCATTTTATTGAAAATGTTAATGTACTGAAATGAAACAATCTGATTGAAAATTACCCTAAAAATACTAATATTTTGAAAACACCAACATGAAATGCATAATTAAAGTGCTAGAAATTAATTTTAGATAGTAAAACAAAAGAGGGAGAGAGAGCTAGCTTCATTGTGGAACAGATTCGAATAAAAGGTGAACTTACCTTAAAAATAAAAAATACTTTATATTAAAATTACACAAATTATAGTCAAGACTGCACTGGCAATTCAGTTTGTGATGTCTAATGTTTGTTCAATTTCTGCAGAATAATTAAAATAAAACGCGAGGTATGAAACAATAATCTGACTCTCAGAACTGTTTTTTTTTTTCATTAACATTCAGTTTAAGTTTGGATTTCTTTTCTATTGTAACATGGCTAAGTTGCAGAGTTCTGATCAGACTAAATTTGCTTGGGATATCCAGTTTATATCTTTGATTTCAGATTTGTTTTTAACGTTATAATGCTGTTTTCATTACAATTTTGACCACCTCAGAATCAAGGACCTATCACGAAATTAAGTTCACACCATATCTCTTAGAGAAGAGGTTACTAGCCAATACATACCCTGAGTACTAAATATTTTTGAAAAATAACCTATTTGCAAATATTTTTTAATCTCTTACAATAACAAAAATACACTTGAAAAAAATTACGAGTAACTTCTTAATTAAAAGTGTTGCATGGACACAAACTTGTAAAACTACTGTAATGTCATTGGTGTATTTTAAATTATGAACAAACAATTTTGTACCAAACAAAACAGAATAACTGACTCTACTATATTGAAAAATATATAGTCAAAGAGAACATTAATTTATTTTTACCTACAAAACCACTATTAAGAAACAATCAGCAAATCTAAATGCAGAGTTCAAAAATAATAAGTTTGATAACAGTGATGATAAAATTGACAGATATTGGAATCCAAGGAAAGTAAGAAAAAAATTAATACTTGCCTGGAGTTACAAATTTCTTTGGTTCATTACTTGAAACAGATGAATTTGACTTTCGAGTTGTTTCCAATTCTGAAACTTCGGAAGCTGAATCTATGACCCCAGAGAGGAACTGACTAGTACCAGACAACAGTTGTCCTGGTGCAGATAAGAGTTGTTGGGCAGTCCCTGACAAAAGTTGTCCTGGTGCTGATAAAAGTTGACCAGTACCAGACAAAAGTTCTCCTGGTGCAGACAAAAGTTGTCCTGTGCCTGATAAAAGCTGTCCAGGTGAAGGCAGATACTGTCCAGCTCCAGACAACAACTCCCCAGTACCTGACAAAATTTGTCCAGCTGCAGGCAGCGTATCAGTTAGACTGCTTATGATATTTCCTGTCAAAATTGCAAATTATTAACGTTAATATTTAGTGAAATAATATGAGTTACAAGTACCTACCAATACGTCCAGTGAGTGAAGGATCAACAGAAGACAATTTGGCATTTTCAGAATTCTTCTCAGCTCTTACAGATTTTTCATGAAGGTCCGGAATGTCCATTACTTCAGGCCCATCACCAGGACCTTCAGATGTCTCAGAACCTTCTCCAATAGAGCCATCTGGATTCCTTGGGTCATCATGAGCAAGGAATCTATGAAACCTTTTTAACACCTTCTTTTGAGATTTTGTCAACTTAAAGTCTAAAGCAGCACACCTGAAAGCAAACACATTTATTGAACTGTACTCAAGGAATAGAAGGAAAACCTTTAGCATACTAACAAGTAGGAGAAATGAGCAAAACTATTGCACTTTGCAAAAATATGTATAACTACTGTTGAATTATTTTTAATTTTCATATTCAAGAAAAAACAGATATTACACAAATACATACTTAATAGTGTACATAGGACAGCATGTCACATGCATTGTTGGTTTATAACAATAACGTCCACTTCTCCTCCAACCACGATCAATCAGATCTTGATAATCTTGAACTGTCATACTATGAGCCCACATGCCTATTTAAATCAGGAAAGAAAACATTAATTGGCATTTTCACTTTTTATCACTCAGATATGATGTGTTTATGTAATTCAATTGTACAGGTTGTCATATGGTAGGGATGCAGCTCAGTGTTCTGGCTTACATAACCTAAAAATTTAACCAAACGCAGCCTCCATTGAAAGTGTATTTCTTTCAGCTTCTTTTTACACAAAAATAATGGTACTCACCATGACTGTAATTAGTATCGATTGACTTGCAGTAGCCACAACGATATCGTTCATGCTCTGCATAGTACTCAACAATACTATAATCTCTACCAGACATACTTCGAACCTCGATCTCACACCACACTAATATTTATAATATAAACAATATTATTTATAACATATGGCTACTGCATTTTCTGAGCGCCTTGACCATAAACTGGTCTAATATACACAATAGGTGTCACCCTGTCATAATCAAAATAAGCTGAGGGCTATCCTCTTTTCGTTCGAGATCGGCATTTTCCGACCCGACATCCTACGTCGAACGAACGTCGCCGAACGGGTCAACGTTCTTCTGCAGGTAGAGGAATCAAGAACGAAATGGTTTTCGTGCATCTCATGGTGGAGCAGTTCTACAATACACTTCTTTTGTTTCTTTGACAGAACGGAGCGGGTAATGCAATTTGACAAGTATATTTTTTAAAAGGAAGTTAATAATTAATGCTATTGTAAGAAAAATTATCTTGTAAATTTGTATTTAAACGTCATATTTGTTTTAAAGAATATTTCCACCTTTAACAGTTGAAGAAATAGGTTGAAATTCAGCATTTGAGCCCCGTAGACCAGTGCCGTGGCCAGGCTCGTGACTTCAAAAGTTTGACTCAAAACACAGAGCACCCATTAATTTGTCTCTGACTCAAAAGTCAACTGAGCCTGGCCAGGTCACTCGTCTACGGGGCTCAACTTGAATCATCCGTGTAAAAACAGCGCCGATTCCCTCCCCAGATCTGAGAAGGTCGAGTCCCGTAGCGCCTCGGAAAGAATGGCTTCTTTGTTCTCCTTACTTTCTGTATTAATGAATGACAAGAATAGATATCTCTGTTTAAATTTCCAATAATATTGTATTGCTTTCGGGATAGACGGGCTTCTACAAACATAGAGCTTGCCTCCTTGACAAGGAATGCATTTTTTCGCTTTGCTGAAAGCTTGTTATTGCCTTACGCACTTTTGACGCTCCTTTCGGAGATTTCGACATCTCTTTCATAACAGTAGATGTATATGTTTCACCATCAGCCCTTATACTCATTTGAGAAGCACAAGTCAATGTGGACCGATACTTGCTTCCATAATTCTTGTGTTTTGCATTGTTTGCTGCGGTCACTTGAATCTCCGAATTCCTTTCTAGTCGACCCACCTTTTGTTTAGTCCATATTGGTAATTTCACAACACCGGTAAGCCACATTTCATTATTTTTACAAATCTTTCTTCCATATTAAATGTATTTGCCCATTTTTGTTTTAATTCAGACCTGAAAACCCGTAATTAATGTTTAAATTCGTTCACTTTTTCCGATGGACAATTTGTGATTTTCAACAAATGATTCCCCATATATTTAATCTTATCATCAATTAAACGTCAGAACACTGCTTGATTTTCTCTTTTGTTAAATAATTGTGTACACTGTCAACATGCAGCTTACACAAACTAATATAAATGGAATAATCACGTTTACCGCGGACCTAGAGGGTCAACTAGAACTGACAGTGTCAATGACAAACGACACACTCAACGATTTTGGAATTGGGGAAAGTTCCAATATTCCTACGAATGCAATGAATTTCTTTTCCTAATGACTAGAGATATGATTTTTGTTGTGTAAGTTGTATAATTGTTCTGCTTCGTCGTAGAAATAACTACGGTATTCGGTTTTCTTTCCGAATTTAAATTTTATTTTGAATATTTGAGCTGTTCTGAAAAGTTCATATTTCAGGTTACACTAGATTATGTTGCATATTTTGGTTATCTAGTACATAAGAATCAACGTTTGTTTGTTTGCTTGCTCGTATTTTATGCGCCGCCATACCGTTCATCAGATTACGATAACACTTGATCAAATTATTGCTTACACTTGCGCGAAGAATATAGGCATAGTAGAATGGAAATGTGCGTATGTCTGTCGCACATAGTCGCGCGTTGATGATTTTATGCGTTTATGCTGACTCAAGCGCCCCTGAACAGAGGCTCTACGCAACCCGCAGCACATTCAAGTGTTAACCACATCTTCGCTGCATATTCTGCCCCTGCGATTGTGAAATATCAGCTGGAATTATTACTTGGCCTTATCTCGGACGAGTAAATCAAATTTCTCTAAGAGTGTCACAGCGAATGCATGCCGAAACTTGAGGGAGAACGTTTTAACAATAGGATACTTGACAACCATGTTCAAACCAGGTCCTAGAACAAACCCACACTCGCGAGTGTATTTTATCTATTAAAACTTTTGCAGAGCGAAGCGTAAAACGTGTTTAATAATCACGTGATCAGTCGCGTGTGAAGTACATTGCAATAGCGAAGCATTGCCGGGTTCACGGTAATTCATAAAATTGCAAAGTTCCAGGATGATTTATTATTTCTCTCGTTTGGTTGTTTCTTCTGTAGGTGAATATCTGTAAAGAGAATTGTACGTTTTTTCAGATTATGACGTCTCTTGATTTTTTTGTTTTGTTTTATCCCTCTGAATACTATACCCTGTGTTGCAAAGATGTGTTTCACAGAATTGAGTAACGATAATATAAACGAACAATGCCTTTGATCACAGCCCTATTTCCTGTTAACTGAAAGAGGAGCGCGCTCAAAACATTTTCTTCGAACATCAGTTTGGTAGAATCAGTCGCTACTTTTCTGTTACTCTCTATTACTTGTCTTTCTCAATTTATTTATTTAGTCAAAAACTGTATATGGCGTATGGGGGAGAAAATCATCTGCGCACGCTTTTCTTCAATTTCAGAATCCCTTCCCAACAATTTAACTATTAATAGTTGAAAGATGAATAATAATAATAATAATAATAATAATAATAATAACAAATGTTAAAAGAGCGAGAGATAAACATTTCAAAAACTAGATACTTTCGTTTCCGAATTACAGAAAACTCATTTGTAACGGTAAACGAACTATTAGATTTGATTTTTCTGTTTTGCTAAAAAAATAGAGACTCACCCTAAGCTCTACTACCACTACAAGCAAAAGGAAAGCTTAACAAAACGTACGCATAGTGAAGCTACATTTACGTCCAGGAGCAAATCAAGGGGCCATCTCAGCATTTGCTCAATGGATCAGGAAAACTGGACAAAAACCCGATCGAGATGGGAATCATTGATCCGGAAGCTGAAGTACATTACTTGTTATAGGAATTAAGTCTTTTCTTAATTATACAATGCAAATGTAAACTAATTCATTATACTATATCATTGTTTTGTTAAAGTAAATATTATTTTTCTTTGCCTTAACCCTGTGATCAGTTGCAATCTGTTTGCTCGCAGGCACAAAACGAAGCTCACGTGAAAAATGCCCATCGCGTAGCTCCAAACTACGACTTTGAATTGCGGAATTTAATAAGAAATGTTAAATATTTACAAGTCACGTTGTCGCAGTGTTTTCCCAACCACGTGGTAAGCAACAACCGCTGAATGGAAGTCGCAATTACAACATGTAACAAGAGGTATGCGTTAGTATCCAATCCAAAAGTAATTTCTATTTATTTTAGTAGGTATTTAGGGTTGTTAGGACCCCCTCCACCTACCACCTACTGCCGAAAATGAATATGAAAAGGAAAATACAAAACAGATTTTTTCAAATTGTCGTGTGTATCATGAAATTGTCATCAAATTGTTATCACTTTCTTGTCATCACATTTCTGTTATGTAACTTCAGTTGAGTTCATTTTTGCAAAATGCAGTGCTGCGCTTTGCATTTTTTTCTTACAAATTCGTTTAACAAATGCAAATCAATTTTGTCGGCCATGTCGCTGAAACAGGAAAAATCGCAATATTGTTGAGGCGTTGTTTCGAAAAGAAATGAACTGATGTAATTTAACATTGCCGATTTTTGGAATAGTCTTTGTTGCTTTTTTGATTTTGACTTGCATAGTCAGCTGGCTCAACACGCTCATCTCTAAAGACTCCTGGAGACTATTTCTTCAGCGATGATGCGGATTTCTCCTCCTCTCTCCGTTGGCTAACGGCATTGTCTTCGCTCTCTTTGTTGTTGTTTCTCTTCTTTTTTGTCGCACCGCGATTCTGCCCGTCTGTCTGTCTCCCCGTCCCTTTACTTATTCACACACGTACACACAGATATGTCGCTACAGACGTTCGGCCGGTTTCACCAACCTTGATCAGTTGCTTTGACGAACGTCAAAACACATACGGCGCGACAAACACCTTATTTACGTTTCACCAAGGTTGTTTCGCCTCATGATCGTCAAAATAGTCGTCAAATTTTGACGGGCCAGTACCCGGCTAACAACGCCTTTGACGGCTCGATGAACTGCTGTTGGGAGGTTAGGGAAAATAAACGCGTACATTGAATTTCATTAACATAGTTATTTTACGCTTTTGCTGTATAAGTTGCGTGTGTGTAATTTCATGGGAGATAATTATGATGCTTAACTTTTGTATATTTAGAAACCGTGTGTCCAGAACAAGTTAAAGAATTTAGAAGAAAAAAATCGCCTCTGGAACAGAAATAAGCCTCTAACACCCAGGCACAGTAGTTGATAGCTTTAAGATTATATGCTGCAAGACAATTCCTCCTGCTATTGCAATGGAATTTTATCATGAGCAGGTTGCTATTGTATAAATAAAAATACTGTTTCTGTTGCAAATCATTATCTACGGTCACAGTAGACGGACACGCGACACCAAAGCGTAACAAACGAGCCAAGCTTTTTTTAAACAGCGAACTCTTCTGGAGATGCAGAGGATATAAAGTGCACACAAGTGCCAATATTCTCTCCCGAGGAATCTATTTTAACCGATACAGAAATCTAAAAATGTCTGTCTTCGTAAATACATTTGTGCAAACAATGCCATCCTCATTTGAATATATAGCTCATACATAGACCAAAATGCAATCTATATAGTCGCCATTCTTTTTACGTTTCCCGGGCTCAAAATAGCAGTCATTAATAGGACAACAAAGGGAAGAGTACTCCTCGTCTGCCGTGCAGATTTCAGAGTCGTAGGGCGAATAGTTTAGGAGATACAGCCAGGCAAAGATGACTGTATTTCAGAATTGTTAAAATATACTAGAATGAGAAAATGCGTCTGGAAGCAGCATTTTTCGTCCGAATGAGGCAAATGACGATATTGTTTAAAAGTTTATAATATTCTGAACCAGGCTGTGCCGCTAGAATTGAAAAATTAGTAGAAATCAGTAGGAAACGGATTTCCATGTAATTACATGTTTTTTCAGGAACAAGGTACCTGCATTCAATAATATTTTTTTTTTTTTTTAGTTTTCAAGACATTCTGAATGAATTGAAACTATTTTTATTTTACATATTTTTACATATTTTGGTATAATTACATATTTTTACATATTTTACCTACTAGTACGTATTTCGTTATATCTTAATATATTTATACGTCGAAACGGAATATTTCAGATGCGCGTTTCAATTATATGTTACGGAATCATCTTTCTTAAAAATTAAATGTAATGCTGATGGGCTTCTATGATCACCATATCTTCGCCATAATTGTCACCCCCCCCCCGCTTACTGCATACACGAAGTCAAGAATGAGAAGATTTCTGTGAACGAAAGTAATTTCAACTACGATTTTGCTTATGTTTCAAACAGCACATTCGTCACTCGATCGAAAACTAACAAATATTTGTTACAGAAAATTTTCTTATGCGTTGTTCGATGGGGGGAGGGGTAACCTCCTTTTCTGCGATCCATCACTTACTACTTAGCTACTTATTAGCTTGAACTGGCCAATGAAAATCCTTTCTGTTTTCAGATTCCTCGCCATTCTGTATAGATGGCAGATCGGGTAATCGGCTATTAATAGATAATAGCGATTACTTCTGAGTGACCCATCGACCCAGCTAGCGGGATAATATTTAGTTTTTATCAGAGTAACAATAGTTAAAATATTATCGTAACCTTTTTCCTGGCGTCCATGTTATTAGAAATTCGGAAACAGGTTACGACGAATCGCCCAATAATTGTAGCAGTTAGGGGTAGGTTTCAGTAGGGACTACTACTTCTCAAAAACAGTTGCTTCTTTTCATATGAATAAAAAAATTGTGAGATGTGGAGCGTTTACTTTTCTCTCTGAGTTGCTTTTAACTGATCTGTTGCGATTGGTCGATTTTCGTCTGTTTTGTTTGTCTACGTTACCGCGTGTCGCTTGCTTGTTCCACATGATATCGACCGTGTTAGGCTAGGTGCAGTTGACGTGCATTGTTGGCGAAACTGTAGGAAGTCTTCCATCATTCATTCACTTACTACCTGCAACCTCACAACCAGCTCAAAACAGTCGTGTTATTTTCTATCCATTCCATACGATTTGAGTCACCTACAGGTTGCTCTAATAATTGATTGATTGTTTGATTGATTTTTTCGTGTTTCCGGGCGCGTCAACTGCTTCAGTCATTAGTCCCGTTAGTGTAGTGCATGTTTTTTCTCGGGAGATGGCGGTGATCTTCCCCCGCTTAATGGCGAGATCTGGCGCCGACCTACCGTCGGCTAGTGGGGTTTCCCCATAACCAGGAATCTCCCACCAACAGGGCCCCGTCCCAGCCGGGACAAGCTCTAAGCTCCCAACCGGTCTCCCGGAATATGTGGTAGTGTAGTGCATGCTAGAGTAAGTGTGTATGTAAGGGGAGAGGATAGGACAAGGAAGAGGAAGGACAGATCGCGCGCGGTCCGTGGCCCGTTTGGTAGGGTACTGCTCCGGCATTCGCCTGGTGTTGATCGGGAAACCACGGAAAACTACCGATCAGAGCAGCCGGCCGCTAGAATTCTCCTCCAGACAGGGACTGAATTCGACATAGCTAAAAAGCTAATGTCGAAAATCCTGCCGCCATCAGGACTCGAACCTAGGACCTCCCGGTCAGAGGCGCTGCAGTCTAATAATTCGAAATACATGTTTCGCACTAGCAAATTCTCGATTTTGTTCATATGAAACGTTTCCAATGAAGAAAGTGCTCGAAATAAGAGCAATTACTCACATACTTTATTTCTGTTTGAAACAATTGCTTTGAAAACTCGAGAAAGAAATAATAGCTCATTGTTATTCATATCGCCGAATGTCCACAAGTGCCACAGAGCTTTTGTTATTCCTCAGCCGTCTGGACAGACGGGTGGAGGTGGGGGGTCACCGGACAACGGGCAGCAGCGTCCACTTTCAGTTTCGTCCCGGGCAAGAGAGCAGAGTTAAGCAAAATACTTTAAATTTAGTATTTAAATACTGCGCAAAATACTTTTTTTAAATTTATTTTAAAAAAACAGTTAAAAACTGCGTATGACGTGCTATGGGGAAAAGTGAATTGTGTGCACATTTTCAAAATTCTGTGATCCCTACACTAAGTCATATACTACTTAAATTTTGAATTTTGAAAGGGAGAAAAAAAACAAAAACTCCCATATAGTAATATCTATTTTCAAGGATAAATAAGCAATAAATTTTGAATTTTGAAAGGGAAAAACAAAAAAACTCCCATGTAATAAAATCTATTTTCAAGGATAAATAAGCAATAAATTTTGAATTTTGAAAGGGACAAAAAAAAACACAAACTCCCTTGTAATAAAATCTATTTTCAAGGATAAATAAGCAATAAATTTTGTCGCTTATTACTTCCTGCCGCGACAACATGGAAACGATAATTTGAATAATTGTATTTCCCACTGAATTCTAGAAGACGTGCACAGAAAATGAAGTTACATTTATGTCCAGAAGCAAAACAAGGGGCCATCTCAGCATTTGCTCAATGGATCAGGGAAACTGGACGAAAAACCTGATCGAGTTGGGGGTCATTGACCCGGAAGCTGTATTACAATAGTTGTTACAGGTTGTTTATACTCATTTATACAGTCCAAATGGTAAATAATGCATTATGTATCATTGGTAAAATTAATGTTACTTTTCTTGTGATGCTCAGTATAGTCTCTAATTGTATGGAAACAGTTACAGTTACAAATTTACTTTAAATACTTAAAATAACTTTATAAAATAAGTATTTAGACATACCCAAAACACTTTAGGACTTGATGTGCTAAGTACATACGTATTTAAAATACTTCAAATACTCAAAATACTGTAAATATATAATAATTTTGTATTATATTTTTATTGCAACAATATATTGTAATTGTCAATTACAGTAAATTAGTAATTGACGGTCATACAAATTTCTGAACAATAACTATTGTAATGCATTGTAACAATATGTTTAAACGTTTTAAAATATAAAATAACAAAAATATGTTAAACACAAAGTAATGGAATTTCCTTTTAAAACGACTAATTTTTCAAACAAATCATCTCACAATAAACCCTAGTTGGCGAATGTATAAAACCTGTAAGGAGAAAGGGAAAGAACATACTCTAGTGTTATAACGAATAAACCCTTTTTGTCGGATAATTGTTCAGAATTTTTAATGATTTATTTTTATCATTTAAAAATGAAAAAAAATTGAAATTCCACAGCTGAAAGGAGCTCTATTTTTTGTTTCAATGAGGTGCATTTACTAGCGGAACCAAACAAAAACTATCCTCGTTCTAAACGATCTTCTTCTTCGTCTGTATTTGAAGTATTTTAAGTATTTCTTTTTTAAATACACATATTTCATGTATTTAAACCCACCTCTAAAATACATGCCCCAAAACTCAAAAATAGTTTTTCAAATACAAAATATATTTAAAATACGTATTTCAAATACAAGTATTTAAATGGTGCTCAATCCCGCGAGAGGAACCCCAAGCTAGGAGTCGACGACCGGATCATTGTGCAATTAATACACCACCACAAAGTTCATGGGCGCGGTCAATGCCACACAATAGCGATAATTAGCGTATTTCTCGTTATCAAACGCGAGCGACACGAAGGGGCCCAATTG